>OX336375.1:24807076-26007076 GCA_946902895.1 Fragum fragum
GTTAAAGTGTTGCCCTGGAGAGTAAATGGACTGTCCGACTCAAAACTGTCTGATCCAACGTTTGTAGATACATTTTCATATTACGATATTATTTACTTATATGAATCTTGGACTAAAACTGATAGTGATCTAGAAATCCCGGGTTTTAATTGTTTGAATTTTCCTAGAGAATTTATCCATAAAAACGCCAAGAGATGTAGTGGGGGCATCGTCATTTATATAATAGAGACTTACATGCACTTTATAGAAGTTGTTAAACATCCCCATAACACACTTATTTGGTTGAAACTAGATAAAATGTACTTTTTTTTTATATAACGATGTCTATAGATGCAGTATTTATTTGTGGGACGAACTATCCCCAGCTTACAATGTAGTTAATGTTGATTTTTTTCCAATTATTAGAGTCAGACATTAACCTTTTCAGTGAGAAGGGCTGTGTTTTCCTTACAGGTGATTTTAAAAGCAGAGTTGGTATAAAAGGGGATTTTATATGTTTCGATAAATATTTTCATGAAATTGACGACGACCAGTATATTTCTGATAAAAGCTTACCTAGAGCATCGCCAGATAAAAAATGTAATAATTTGCACTAAACTGATTGATTTATGTAAATCATTGTTCCTACTAATTGTTATTGGTAGACTCTATAGTGATCATAATTTGGGAAACTATACATTTGTTACCCGACAAGGGGCCTCAGTTGTTGATTACCTTCTCACCCACGAGATCAATTTAACATATATTTCTAACTTTACAATTGAACCCATGACCGAATGGAGTGACCTTGCACCGTTATCTTTTTATTCATCGTATAGTACTAGTATTAATGCGGATGAACCATATTCAGAAATTAAATTAAAATGGAATACAGATCAGCGGGATTCGTATCGATCTACCATTATACAACATTTATCCCAATTTAATCGGATTACTTTACTAAATGATACCTCAAATTAAGACTCAGTTAATACAGCGGTCAGTTATTTTACAAATTTTTTGCGTGAAATCGCAAATCCTCTTTTCTACAAATGTTTCAATTTTCACAATAAAACCAAATTAAAGCGTAATGCAGAATGCCTCGATGCAGAGTGTGCTTCTGCCAGAAAAATGTATTTGACATCTCTTAATAATTTTAATAAATGTAAATCAGATGAAATAGATTGTTTTTTGTGAAAATAAAAAGCGTATAAACTTTTGATTCGCATAAAAAAGCAAGACTTCAAAATAACGAAAATGCAGGGAATTGAAAACCTTAGATTTAGTAAACCGAAAGAATTTTGGAAACATTTTAGGAAAAGCAAAGAAGTGAATAGTTCAATATCCAAAGATGAATTTTTCGGTTATTTTTCTAGATTAGAGAATAACGCAGAAGCAGATTTTTAAAATCATAACTTGAAAACAATTCAGAGTATTGTGAAGACTTAGATCGTCCGATCACTTATACAGAAGTATTATCAGCTGTGAAAAAGTTGAAAAATGGTAAATCGCATGGATAAGATTCTGAATGAATACATCAAAGAAAGTATCGATGATTTAGGCAATCATATTTGTGATATCTTTAATTCTATTTTATCTACTGGTGTTTACCCATAAACATGGACCCAGGGTATTATCATTCCAATTTTTAAGAAAGGTGACAAAAAGGATGTTGAAAATTATAGAGGCATAACTCCACTCAGTTGTTTTGCGAAGTCATTTTCTTTGATTCTAAATGATAGGAATATGGCTTATTGTAATAATTTAATAGTATTTCAGATGCCCAGTTTGGTTTTAAAAAGGGTTGCTCGACAACTGATGCTGCCTTTGTACTCCAATCTGTAATTGAACATTTCATTAACAAAAAAAAGAGACCCTATATTGCTTTTATCGACTTGAAAAAAGTTTCGATAGTATTGATATAACGCTTTATTTTACAAATTATTTAAACAGGGATTTGAGGGCAAAATTCTACGCATTATAAAGTCTATGTACGACAACGTTTAATCTAGAGTCAAACATTGTGGTAAACTATCAGATGTATCGAAATCGCCCTCGGGCTTAGGCAAGGGGAGGTAATGTCGCCAGTCTTGGTATCTTTATTTCTCGAAGACCTAGAGTTGTCGTTACTGTCCAATAGTCCATCAGGGTTTATCCTAGATGAACTTCTTATTTTTCTTATTTTATTTACAGACGAAATGGCTATTTTAGCTGCATCACCTTCTGATCTACAACAAAATTTAGATTCTCTTTTGAATTTTTGTAATACCTTGGGATAAGAAGTTAATTCAACCAAGGCAAAGGCAAAGGTTATGGTTGTAAGAAAGTCTGGTCGTATTCGTGAAAACGAACTGTTCTGCTATAATGGCAATATTTTGGATATAGTAGACCAGTTTAACTACCTTGGTACAGTCATCTCATTTAATGGATCCATTGCGAAAAATATTGAATATTTATATGGCAAGGGACTGAAATCTATAAATGCCCTTTTAAAAGACTGTCAAAAATTCCCACTGAAACCCAAAATATTATGCCATTTTTTTATTCATTTGGGCTCCATTCTTGGATACTCTTCCGAAATTTGGGGCTTTAATAAAACAAAATAATTTGAAAGAATTCATGTCAAATTTTGAAAGTTCGATCAAGCACTTGCACAATGGGTGTATGAGGAGAATTAGCACGGTATCCAATTTATATAATGCGTTATTTCAAAATTATACAATACTGGTGTAATCTAATAGGAACCGAAAATATAATTTGATATTAGTTTGTCAGGTTTTAATCAAGGACATTTGACATGGTCCTCAAGAGTCAAGCAATTGTTGGATTGTTACGGTTTTTCATGCGTTTTTGATAACTCCGACACTGTGTCTCTTAAAACATTTCCCTACATTTCTATACAAAAAGTAATTGATTGTTTCATCCAGAAATGGCAAGGATCTCTAGATAGTAGTCCAGTTTAAATGGAGTTTAAACATTTTAAGTCAACATTCTCTTGCGAAAATTACTTAGATATATTACCGGCAAACACTAGATTTTTAGATTTTTCTTAACAAGAATGAGACTATCAGCACACTGCCTTAGAATTAAAACTGGCCGATATAGTAGCAGTCCAATACCCAGAAATGAAAGGATCTGCCTATATTGCAACTCAAATGACATTGAAGATGTTTTTCATTTTATATGTATATGCCCCATTTCTGCACCCCTACGAAAAAGTATATTGACTCATTCTTTCACAATTAACAGGCCTTCTGTCTATAAATTCAACTTACTTGTGTCCACGTGTAATGTAATCAAGTTAAAAAAATTGGTGAAATTTATTAAACTTGCTCAACAGTTAAGAGAACTTGATAACCGCTACATTCATACGAATCAATAAGCGCATTTAGAGGTAAAGTAGTGCAAGTGCAAATATGTATAGTATGAGCATTAGCCATGGTTATTCGCTCATCCATCTCCTATGCTTTTCTCGATGTCTTTATTGTTATTACAATTGTAACGTACACGTCCGATATATTTATTTATTTACAGGTATTTCCAAAAATTTTGTCATAACCCCCCCAAAAAAACAACACACACACACACACACACACACAAACATGTATCATTGCTCTCGTCTTTTACCTATTGATTAAGACCAATAACTGTGACTGAAATGTATTACTTGATATATGTTTGTATGGCTATGTACTTTGTTGTACTTGTCGATTAATAAAATTTCTGTTCTGTTCTGTTCTGTTCTGCTCTAATTGTGTTCAAAGAACTTAACCAATTACATTGGGATCTTTATGTGAAAACAGAATAGCATTATTGTCTGCATATAGAATGAGCTTACATTTTTTGCTAATACTGATGCTCATATCATTTACTTATCACACAGAAGTAAAGGCCCTAAAATTCTATCCTTGGGCACGCCACATGTAATATTCATGGATTCCGACATAATTTTGTTAATATCAGCAATTTGACTATGATCAGATAAATAAGTTTGAAACCACTCCACCGACTCGACCCTATTATATTTAGTTTACCACATAGTCTATCGTGGTCCACAGTGTCAAATGCCTTTTGTCAATTTAACATAATAATTCCAGTGTAAAGACCTTTAGCATTTTGACTATCTATATGGTCAGTAAGGTGCATAAGGCAAGAGTCGGTATAGCAGTTAATCTAAAACCTCTTTGGAATTCATATAAAAGTCTTTTGTAATCAAAAAAGATTCTAACTGAACATATACAGCCCCTTTCAACATTTTGGATACAATAGATAAAATACTAACAGGTCTATAGATAGACACCTCTTTCATTCTTTCTTAAAAATTGGTCTGACCTTGGCACATTAAAGGTCACCTGTAACTATATTAGATAAAGTGGAATTACATTGTATTTACTAAAATTGATAATGAATTTTCAAAAATGGAGCAGCATCTTTCAAAATCTTGCAGGAATGTCGTCTAGACATATTCTTTTTGGGCCATTCAGCTTACAAAGTTCTGTTGAAGTTTTATTTTTACTGAATTTGTTATATGACTTAAAGTCTATATGGAGTTTCATTATTATTCCTTTAAAGTTTTGCCATGGATATCAGCATTACAGATGTTCCCTAAGAAAACAACCATTTTGGTATTGGAAATCTATTCTTTCTTCTTAATGGTAGTCATAAAAATCAACTGTCATACATATCGGCCGAATTTTTTGAAAGTCCGTCACATAAAAGGTGTTTATATTGCCTTGCCGTACAAGCTAGTTATTATAGCTACGTTGTAGAGTGCTTGCTTCGGGACAGAGATATTCCTGGTTCGAATCCCGAAAAAGTCGATCATTTGTTTGCGGGTAACATTTGGCGCCCACCTACATTATGAGATAAAAGGTTGGTGACGTTAAATACAGAAGAATCGTGGAAAAATCTTAGTTGACCAATCGCGGCTGTCAATCAAATAACCAATCGACCAATCAAATCACTCATTTTATAATAGAAATGAGTTTCGAACTCTAAAATTATCCACCGATTTTATGAACGATTTTGTTGGTTTGGCGACTTAAACGCGGCTTATTCAAGCTGTAGTTACGACTTTTATGTCGCCAACCAACAATGCTACCTGTTTGTAATAAGCTACTGGCTATAAAGTATGCAATTTAACGTCGTTTAAAATCAAAGCGGAACTTCCTGGTGGTGTCAATAGGCGGACCAATGGAGTAAATGGGCGGGACCAGCGATTGTTCAATTGTCGAGGGTGTGTATGACTCCATGTAGTGTATAAGAGGGTGTTATATTGCATTTACGTGCATGATAGCTTTTATAGGGACGTGGTAGAGTGCTTGATTCGGGACGAAAAGGTCCCGGGCTCGGTGCCAAAGGAACATTTCTGTCAAATTTCGTTGAAATTGGCACAGTGGGTTGGGAGGAGATGTCGTTTAAAAAGTCCTGCTTTGTTTCTATATAGAATACACCCAGGGCTCCGCCCCTGGGGACCCCTAGGAACTGATTTTAGCTATTTTGAAAGAGGTGAATATACTGATTTTTCACGCAAAATATCAAGGCTCTAATCCCTCTGGACCAGGAAAAGATTTTTAAAGTTTTTCCCCCGAATTTCATTTTTGTTGCCATGACAACCGAAGTTTTCAATGGATTTTAATCATTTTAGCTATTTTTGAAGGGGGCTACCAAAGGAACATTTTTGTCACATTTGGTTGGAATTGGCCCAGTTGTTTGGGAGGAGATGTTGTAACGAAGAGTGATCACAATAGCTCACATGAGTACTTCATGCTCTGGTGAGCTTAAAAGCAACGATTTTGATTTTCCCAATCATTGATCGATGACTGACGCTTGATATATCCACAAGTTTAATGAAATTCAGACATGTAGTGTTTAAGATCCTTTAATGGCGGCCATTTGAAACTGGCAGCTTTTGGAAAAATAATTAAAATTTGTCGATGACTTATACTGATGGGTAACAGAGTTATTGGTCATGAACAATGCGCACCTAGTATCTAATAGAAGTTTCATTTTGAATGCTGTCTTATATCAAATTAATGATAATAATAACGAAATACAATGAAGCATCAGCAAGCCTCACACAAGCTTAAGATATTACATCGTTCAGAACATATTTTTGAAGACAGTATAGAGTTCAACTTTGAACTGGTCTGAGTTATTAGATATCGAGGGTCCGTTATCTCGTCAAATTTGTCTCAAATAGATGGTGAATGTTACTGTGTGTCAAAGTATTTGTCGAGTGGCGGCTAAATTAATCGAATTAGTCCGAGAAAAATTTCCATTTACAATATGTTAAGAAATTTCATTGCAGAGTAAGAAGTAATTTCGTGTCAATGCTCCTGACACACGGACGGATAGAAAGATAGGTAGACATACGGATAGACAGAGCAGATACGTATTCTTCAGGGTTTATGCCAACTTTCACGGAGCAGTTACAGCCTAAATAATATAGAAAGAAGGTTGTGGTTCTTACACATTGCAATATTGTTTGGCATTTGTTGTGATTGTACGTAGTTCTACCCACCAGCCATGGAAAACAAAATTTTAAAATTATTTTATATGTACTTAAACATAATTACATTTTGCGTGCATGGTACATATTACGCACAGGGTTTAATACTTTCCTGAGAAATATCTGGTTTTACGTCCCTGTGTTTTTATACTTGAGGATACATTGTGGAAAAGGAAGAAATTGCTTGTGACAAGCAATTTCCTCTTTTCCACAATATTTTCTACTCTACTGAATGATTATTTTTTATATAAAAATCAACTTTGTTTTTTCGTCTGCAAAACTTTTGAAATTGGGCAGGTCTAAATTTTAAAAATGGTTAACCGCAGAATCAAATAATTTGAACCTAGATTATTTCCTTTATAGTTACTTGAGTTTGCGTTCTCGAGAATTTAAACGGTCAAACAAAAATAGATGAATCTCCTTTATAGAAGCTCTCATTTCTAAGGTAACAAAGATCCAATTATCCAAATAGCCGCGTACTCATTAAAAGCCCCAATCGCCTACATCAGCCAAATTCAATTCATATCAGGCCTGTAGGACAGTGGTGCGTCTATTGAAATACTCGAATAAAAGATACAGCAGTTATTAAACTTTCAGAGATAGACCCGGACAAAATCTAAGTTATCCCATCTAAGCCCATCTATTAAAGGGCAATAACCCCAAAACTATGCAAGCAAGAGTTTTGGTTCTTGTGCACTGAACTTCTCCTCCATGAGATCTATCAACCCACGAAGTTTCAAGTTGATAGCATTTACACTTTAGGAGATATGCCCCGGACAAAATCTAAGTCTTTAAAAAAAACAAAGGGCAATATCTAAAAAATTATGCAGGCAAGAGTTGTGGTTCTTATGCACTGCACTTCTCCTCCCTGTGATATATCCACCTATGAAGTTTCAAGTTGATAGCATTTATACTTTTGGAGATATTCTCCGGACAAGCTTAATGACGGAATGACGGAATGACGGACGGAGATTTTTTATTCTTTTTTTATTCTTTATTTTATCTTCTCTTAATATTACGGCATTGCAGAGGGAAGTTGCAGTATGTCGTCATGTTTCTCCTATTGAGTGTAGATCAAGGCACTGAAAGCACTGATGATTTACGTCCCTGTTGGCATAGTAGAGTTATGTGCCCATTTTAATGTAGAAAATGGATATTTTTATATAGATAATCTTATTTAAGGCATATCGTATCGCCTTTAGCCTGGTTGGATTAATAGGTAATATGAACGATTTCTATTGTAGAGTCCGGAGCACGATCCCAAGTTCGGCTGCCACACTCGTTATTTGTCTCCCACTGATGGGAATATGATAAATAATTTGCCTATTAATTTGGCAGAGCAGCTAATAGCACAAATTTATTGTTGCAGTTGCAGATGTACATGTCCTGGTGTGAAAATGACAGGTAGCCATGGTTTGGTACTGTTACTTACCCATCCTCACGAGTGAAGGGATATCGAGATCATCATTTTCTCTGATAAAGTAGAACGTTCGCCGCCCTTGGTACGACAAGATGCTACTAACCGTGGTTTTACTGAAATACTACTGAAAGTGATGTTAAACCAAATTCATTTGATTGCAATCTCACTAGCTTTCAAGATCAATTCTTTATTTCCTTTTTCTAGGTGATTTTTTTCGGGTGACAACCCTAAAATAATTAAGATATCATTTAAGAAACTTTTACAATATTGAATAAGCAATACTTGTAAGAAACAAATGAGAGATTCTGTATATCTTTTTAACCTTCTGCGACCCAGTAGTAGCGAAATCAATTCCCACACAATCACGCCTTGAAGAATGACATTAAAGAAAACATTGTGAGGAAAGAAGAAACAAGAAACTTCTCTTTTATCACAATGTTTTCTACCCTATCTCGGTAGTTTCCAAGTTCAAAGCGATTTGAATTGCCATCTGTAACTTCTGTCAATTCGGACTAGTCCAACATTTTGTCGTGTGGTAACTGCTTTAAAAGTCTAATTCAAAATAATGGAACTTCTTTAAACATACGTAACTGTAACGTTATAGCTTATCACTCCAACGGTATACAGCTATAGAAATAGAAGGCAAATTATTCACTATATGAATGAAAGGCTTATTGAAACCGTAGCCGCATCTGCACTGAGCGGGATATTGGTTGGTGTTTTCTTATAAATTTAAGAGGAGTCTTTAAGCTTTCTTCGAATTATATAGAATCCTCATATAACGCCGTTTTTAATTGGTCGTAGACCAATTTATATAACCATAAATTCAAGATTGTGTCGCTGCAATTTACCAAAACTGCCTTTAGCTCAACTGGACGTATATTCTGACGGGAAAACAGAAAAAAAAATCATTTCATTTTACAAGTCAAGAATTATCAAAAGGAGTAAAGGAAAACTGGACGGTCACACGCTTTGAAGATGAATCCTTCAAGGATTTTCCGCTAGTGATGAACGTGTCTAACCAACCCTTTCTTTCAATCATATCGAGGTGTAAACAAAGATGATACTGCCACTCAATTAATTCCAGCCATAAGTAAATAAAAGTACTGAAAGTTCTTCTGGAGAGCAAATTTGATTATTATGCTTTCAAGCTGTCTAAAGAATTCACCCAAAGAATAGTATCAATTGTTTTTTCCTTTGTTTATAATCAGCGCTGTTTAGGAACTTGTTAATTTCTGCCAAGATAAAGAGAGGGTTTAGAAATGTCATGAACCTGCTGTCAGCATTTGCTCTTAAACTTAAGTCATCATATTTCCATAATTTTTCTGTTTTGGCTTTATAAAAAAAAGCTTGCAGAGTCGATCTAACCATGACTATTTAACAATCGAGAATTTTTAAAAATTTAGTTTTCACAAAAAGTTGCTTTTTTGCCGGTACCCATGTTGCATCAAGGTCTTACGTTCGTGTAAAATAATATTAGTTCTAATTAACATTCACGGAAATATCATACACTAGGATAGAACCTACGTGTTGTGAAAGTAATAGAAATTAAAGTTGTTGTACCCTAATTCTAAAGTCGGAATGCAACGATATGTCCAATTTCTCAGTGACGACCAATTACAGTGCGTACGGCACTTTGATTAAGATGTGAAGTTGCTTGGAAGAAACAGGTTTTGAAAATGATAAATCGAACCTACTCTTCTAGCGTAGTAATATACTAACTGGATAACACTGATGGACGTTGAAGGCGTCCATCAAAAAGTATCGGAGTCATCTTCTGAAGTCTGAAGTTTAATACAGTTACCACACATTAGCTCAAATAGTGGATATCGTAGACAAGTATGAATGTAGATACATCTTTTCTACCCCCCCTCCCAAAAAAAAAGTTTCAGTCCTCGAATATAGACTTTTCTATTACACGCCATTCCCATGTTACCATCTACGTAGATCCATATAGTGCTTTGCGCTGTAAAAGAACGATTTCACGAGTTACGTTAACGGACACTCACGGTGTGTTATCGAAAGATTATTGTCGGCCCAAACGGGTAGTCTCGCCATTAACACCTCATTCCTTAAATGGAATACGTATCGTAATCAAAGTACCGTGAGTAACCGACGATGTCGACAGAAGTAAAACGTTTCACGCTATGTCGGGTTACTATAAGACGTCTCCCCGAACGATTAACGATGACCAGGTGAACCATTTATCTTGAGATTTAAGGCTTCTTATTTCGATTTAGACTGGTACCACTGTCGACTGTAATAAAGCCGACAGGTACATAGACTGGTACCACTGTCGACTTTAGGTTAATAAATCCGACAGGTAAACACCGATTTTCGGTACATACACGGAAAGCCTGGCCCCTTAGGTTTTTCAACTTACTAAAATCGAAAACGAGGCCTACGCATGCGCAGCAAATTTTGTTGAAAAATTTGGAGACGCCGCGGGATTTCCATCTAACACGATAAGAATCTTAATTTTGCAGTTTTAAAGGAGTCAGTTTTGATGTTAAAACATTTCTCACGTGAACAATCGAAATTGTGTGCGAGAAAAACCTTTGAATGCCACCAATTTTATGTAAAATATTTGAGGAACACCGCGTTCCTCTTCCTCCATATTGTTTACAAACAATCCATCACCCAATCAGATTCGATGTTTGGGTATACGTCATTAAATGCCCATCAGCCAATCTCTTGGTGCAGTCATTTGGGATCTACCTGTCGGCTTTATTAAAGTCGACGGCGGTACCGGTCTAAGAGGTACACACCGATTTTCGGTACATACACGGAAAGCCTGGCCCGATAGGTTTTTCCCTTACTCAAATCGAAAACGAGGCTTACGCATGCGCAGCAAATTTTGTTGAAAAATTTGGATACGCTGCGGGATTTCCACCCAATACGGTAAAAATCTTCCTTTTGTAGTTTTAAAGTTGTCAGTTTTAATGTTAAATCATTTCTCACACCAACAATAGAAATTGTGTGCGAGAAAAATCTTGGAATGTCACCCCTTTCATGTAAAATATATGAGGAACACCGCGTTCAGCTTCTGCCATATTGTTTGCAAACAATCCATCACCCAATCAGATTCGATGTTTGGGTTAAGTCATTAAATGCCCATCAGCCAATCTCTTGATGCATTTTTTTGGTGTCTACCTGTCAGCTTTGTTAAAGTCGACGGCGGTACCGGTCTAATTTCGATTGGGCCTTTAAGGCGTGTCCATCTTTGTTTTTAGCGCTGTCAGATTTCGCGTTTTAAAGGTAGGTATCGATGTTTTTTTCATGTCACAGATTTCAATAATTTTTATTTCTACTCATAAACTATTTGAATACAATATGCCGAAAAGTAGTTTTGCAAAAATATGAAGTCGCTTATCAGAAAAAAGCAGGGTATTTTCCTAATAGCCTACGTAGGCTATTAATCTATTTTTAGATTAATCCGAGACAGTTACGAAGATTAAAGGACATTCACGTGGCGCGAATGACCGTTAGAACCTTGCATTTAGTTCAAACCAACGTCATCGTTACGTCATCAGGAGAAATGTTCGCTAGCCGGTCTGTAAAGATCAGTCCTTTCATCCGACATAATTTAGGACGTTGGCTGTTTCGCTAGTAAATTTGTTACCTTCATTTAAATAGGTCATATGCAAATGAGGTCATTCGATGTCGACAGCCGAATTCCGTGATATCTAAAAAAAACCTTGAATTCCGCTGAACCTTTCCGATATAACCACAAAAAGCCACTTTAGGTCTTTTAGATAACCACAAGACAATACCTGACCTAATTGAAAGTATTAAATGTTCGTTAGAGTCTTTTTTTCGGCACTTGGTAATTTTTCTTATCTAGGTTTCAGAAATATCGACACCTCACTTTAAGTCCTATTTTTGAACTCATCCTTGAAATTCGATTACTTTATGAAATTGGAGATTTAAGTTGTAATTTTAATCAACATGGACCGAACGTTACCTTGATCATTCATGAAAGCAAAGTTAACCCTTTAAATGCTGAATAAAATTCTCCCTTCGTTATGTTATTTAAATCAAAGGACTGACGGCTTGATTGTGGGTCAATGTTCCTTGAAATTACTTGAGTTTTACAAGACAGGTGTTGAAAACTTAGATAAGACTGCAACTTATTTTAGGTCTAGCGTGACAAGGTTTAAACCCTCGCTCTGAATTTCACTAGGCTGCAGAAAGGCACATTCAATGGTATAGACGGAAAAATTAAGTGTATTTTCTGATGCGAGAACAATTATCTTACTTTTTAGCAAGTTGTTTTAATGGCGGTCAGTAAAGAATTGAGCATATTTTGATGAAGATAAAATGGAATATTCAATAATTGTCATTTCTTTGAATAGATGTTCACACTAAAGGACATATAGACGTGTTCTGTTTTTTTTTTTTTTTTTTTTTTTTTTTTTTTTGTATGCGAGTGTGTTGTTGTTGTTTTTCGATGCTTTATTTTTTTCAAATCTTCAACACCTGATTAAACTAAACTGCGTTTGGGTTGGTGTCTCAGTAAAGGACATACAAACGTGGAAGAACAAATTCCATAGAAAGGTTAACCGTGTATTCTGATGTGTTTTTTTTACATTTTAGTGTTTTAATGGATTAGACATTGCCAATTTGTTTGAGTATTCTAATTTGGATTGTCATTGCTTTGAATAGATTTCGCTTTTTTAAATTTATTTTTCCGAGTGTATATGTTTTGTCGTTTTCGTTTGTTTGTTTTTTGTTGATGTGTGTTTTTTTTCTTCAACACCTTGTTAAAACTAAACGGTGTTTGGGTTTATGTCTCAGTAAAGGACATATAAACGCAGTTTACCTTTTGTAATCTTCAGCGCCTGGTCTTTAGAAAAAGACTGGGTCTGGTTTGTACGCATGCGGATGCCAATACTTGGCTGAATGTACTGCGATAGTGAAAAAATATCAAAGTCGAAAAGGGGAAATAAATATTACAGAAATGCCAAAAAGTACTCTCCTTTATAGTATGGGATGCTGTTGTAAGTGTACACACAACTACATAAACATATTTAATAACAGACCAATATGACTAATGGCTAAGAACGACATCATGTTAAAATAGGATGGATGGTACTTCTCGCTAACCCTTCGTTTCTAACTGTAAACGAGTTTTAATTGATTGCTCTGCTCTCTTTAATATGCTCTCAACCTGAAAACTAAACTTACCTGTTTCCTATTAAAACTAGGCTAATGCTAGAGACATCAACGACGTATGACAGCAAAATTTATAAATTATTTTTAAAATTTATAATTGTTTTCATTTTCCACAATGTTTTCCAAAGCTTTCATATTGAGGGGCGTTTAAAAGTGTCATTGTGTGGAAATGGGTTAAACGCCCCTAAATACAAAAGCTTTGGAAATTGAAGAAAAATTACAAAAAAAAAAAAAAAAAAAAAAAAAAAATAATAATAATAATAAAAAAATCATTATTTACAATGTTTTCTACCCGAAAGACAAAGATTTTTAAAGATTTCTTAAACTCAAAATTGTCCCCGCAACTTCTCTGAATTCGGACTGGCCTAAGATTTTGTTGTGTGGTAATGGGTTAAAACTTTCTCCGAACGAGCGGAGCCCGCTGAATATAGATTATCTATGCGAGAGAGTACGTGTATCTGATTCCTGTCCATCGAAATCTCTCGCGAATTTCCGTCTCCGGTGATGTTTGGTGCGCGCAACTTTGTTGCTCTACAATACTCTACAATATTACAATAAAAACATGCTAATATACCATTTTTTTCGAGACTAAGCACGCAAACAACGCGTTTTCCGCTATAACAGTGAACCGTCTATGACCTAAACAATATATGCGTTGCTTTAAAACGCAATACACAAATCGCAAAAGCTTGGACAAACGATTCAGCATATCTTGTCTTGGAGATAACTTAGGTTTGAATATCATCAAAATAATCGAATTGATTCCTATTTCATTCGGTTTTAAATAGATATTTGACTTGAGTTTCTACATCTACATATGTATTCTAATAATCACGCGGTAAGACAAAGAAAGCGAGGCGCGCACGTGCAAAAGTTGTTCCGAATGGTAGTATCACATCTCTGATACTCTATAGCAACAATGTTTTACAATTAAACCGACGAAATATTGCGAGTGTGTATAAAGTTGAAATGCACATCGAGCTTAGGTTTAGTGAATATATGGGTATATTAACCATTTCCTGTGTTTCCCCCCTAAATTTTCAAATTTGAGATGGATTTAAGAAAAATGGTAGGATAGAAAACATTGTCGAAAAAGAAGGATTTGTTCGTTACGAGCATTTTTTCTTTTCTGCAATGTTTTCTAATTTATAAAATCACGAGAATGTTAAAAACAGGATTTTGATAAGAAAGGGTCAAGCACTTTGACACACAAAAAGAAACTTGACTTTTGATACCCTTCACGTTGGATCTTAGTGACTTCTGAACGTCAGATAGGAAACAGAATTCTAAGTGAAAAAAGGTAAATGCATTTGCATATCAATTTATCATTATTTCTTTCATTTATTTTGTTTTTATATGTTCCGAAAAAAAGAGAGCCTCTCAGATGTGCGATGATTATGATAATAATGGATCCTTGTCAGTCTGTGTGGATTACTGGACTATCCAAGATCCGAAAATCTGTGAAATATTTATCACCCGGCAGGCGTAAAAGGTCTGTCCGGAAAAAAGAACGAGATTGCATCTAACAGAAGTTAATAATAGATTTGATTTTGAAAATAAACATACAACATGGTAAACTGGCCATTCTCTATATTTACGTTTTCCTGTTTTGCAAAATTCTAGACCCGTACCCATTATAAGGTTCTGCAGATGAAAATTTAATTTGGATTTAATTTGAAAAATAATCATTCAGTAAGGTATAAAATTTTGAGGAAAAAGAAGAAATTGATTGTTTCTTCAACATTTTTTTCAATTCTAAATTCACAAGGATGTAAAAAAAAGGAATAAAATTGGAAAAGGTTAACCCTCGTCATGCTGAACCCGGAATATTCCTGTTTAGGTAGGATATATAGACTATTATCAGCCTGACAAGGGTTACAAAATCTTGTAAGAGCGAAACATCAGCATGCGCAGTGTCGATGTCTTCAGTTGGCTTTCCGGAACATCCCTTGTCACTTGAAGAGTATCGACAATATCAAAATATTGAATCAATGTTATTGGTCAATAATACTGATATAGATATACAAGTTATAGTTCAATTTTGTCTTTGACAAAGCTGTAGTTACGACATTTTGCTAGCACCGACGATACATGCATTTACAGTATTTCGCCGTATCCTTGTTGAACAGCCGCACTCCCGAGTTATTCGTAAACTCATCGTCGATAACTCGTAATCTTGTCCTTCTGTTATCGTACTCTCGCCTCTAGGTACACAAGCCATCGGATCATACAAAAGAGCCCCATAGTAAATATAACCCTGTGTGTAACATTCCCACCAATTTCAGACAAGACTCTGATCATACAGTCTATACGGAGTCTTCATTATGTGCTCTTTTGATTGCAACATATCAATGGTGATCTAAGAAAAACTCTTAAAATAGAGCTTGAAATAAGCTGCAGGAATTGGGATTTGGTCGAACAAGGACGATTTCCAAGGTTCCTTTAGACGATCAGCGAATATAATCATTCAACATGAACATTGAGAATGTCTAGGCTACTTTATGTCCCCGCATATAATAAATTGACGGATAGTTGGCCCCGCCCACCGACTCCGCTTGTCACACCCACTGACACTGACAACAAGTTCCATTTCGATATCCAACCGCGTTGTTTTCAACAAACTTATGATCAGTAACATGCAAAAAAGAGCTTAAATGGTTGGTTGGCGACCGAAACGTAAATACAGTTCAAGCTGTAGTTTCGACGTTTAAGTCGCTTAAACCAACGAAATGCCTAAAAATGCATCAAACAATGATGGAGTTAAAAGTTAACTACCGGTATAAATAAATTATTTAATTGGTAAATTGATTGACAGCCGCGATTGATCAATAGTTTGAACTATGGCAGCACAAGCTAATTTGTACTTTATCCGACTTTACGTGACGCAACAAAATTATACATTGGTAGTTGAACCCCTTTTTATAGATCGGAATTTTGATGTTTTGAACATAGATTGCCTGAAAGAAACGGAGATTGCGTCAGGGAATTCTCGTTATCTCGTGAACTAACCGTTATACTCTTGAATATCGCGTTCCAATTCGTTTCCAAACAGAACAAGATGTGTTTGTGAAACACCATGCCCCCGAAACAGGAATTCTTTGGAAACGGGTAATTTTTATTGTTTTTTTCTTTGTTTTAGGGAAAAGGGTTAAAATTTGACCTTGACGAAATGACTTTTCCCAGTTGCGCCTTGTTGAGACCTATCTACATACCCAATATAAGCATTGTAACTTAATTATGTATGAAGTTATAGGAAAATGTTTAGTTGGCAGGTTAAGTTTTTGAGAAACGTTTAGGGAAATTTTGACCTTGACCTTGATGAAATGACCTTTCCAAGTTGCGACTTGTTGAGACCTATCTACATACCAAATATTATCATTGTAACTTAATCAGGGTTGAAGTTATAGGAAAATGTTTAGTTGGCAGGTTAAGTTTTGCAGACAGACAGACAGACAGACGGACGGACAGACAGACACCGATAAAAAAAATATGCCCCCTGATCTATCGATGCGGGGGCATAAAAATGCGATAGGTTGTTCACTAGAGTACACAGCTACTATTTCCAATTAGGCAATTATTTCGCCATTGTTGAGGTAGGATATTTGTAGGATGTCTTTTAATAATAAACGAGAGATAGACAATCTTTATTGTCCTATGATAATCAGTATCCACTTTGCAAAAGGATTTTCCATTGAGTTAGCGAAATTTGCGGATTGCCGCTGTCAATTGTCAATAAATCGTTGACCAGTCAAACATTTATCACAGACCAGAATGTAAGTCGACCTCCAATATATATATATAGATAACAAACATATTGTTGTGGCGACTTAAACGCCTTACCATACGACTCTAAGGTCGCCATTTAACGATTAACTTCTGCTTCTATGTCTTTGGCCATATATTTTGGAAATTTGGAAATTCACGTCGTTTGATAACCCAGTCAACTTCCACGTAGGAGATCTGAGGGCGGGACCAGTGATCATTCAAATGTATGATAAGAATAGACTGTCACGTCGACTTTTGATATCTACATCTTTATTTCCAAAGGACACAACCTAGCAAGCCATAGAATGGGACCTATGTGGGAACCGACTTAAACGCCTTACCATACGACTCTAAGGTCGCCATTTAACGATTAACTTCTGCTTCTAGGTCTTTGGCCATATATTTTGGAAATTTGGAAATTCACGTCGTTTGATAACCCAGTCAACTTCCACGTAGGAGATCTGAGGGCGGGACCAGTGATCATTCAAATGTATGATAAGAATAGACTGTCACGTCGACTTTTGATATCTACATCTTTATTTCCAAAGGACACAACCTAGCAAGCCATAGAATGGGACCTATGTGGGAACCTATTTAGGTCAAATATAGCCTACCCATCTTGATTCAGATGGCAAATACAAGGGAATTTATATGGCACATCTAAGAGCATCCCGATCCCATTAAAATCATCCCTACGAAACCACTACGCTATCTTTCCGTTACGTAGCAATGGGCTATTTTGGTGGATCTGATTTGAAACAGATTGAGAGCGCCCTAACCCTTCGTTTATTGCATTTTCACGTAATGTAACGTCGCGAGGTTTCAAAACACGCGCGATGTTTACATACGTCGTAACGTTAATTGTTTACAACTATTTTTCAAATCAGAAATAGTCGCGCGGGCTTGATGAGCGGTCAGCTCATTGCTGAGAATCGCGATTTACTGTTTTTGTCAAAGTTTTGGAAAAATAACGAAGAAATACAAGTGAATTAGTTACGTGAGCGTTCTTGATTTCCGGGTCCCACTATAGCACCCATTTGGTTAACCATATTGCTCCAATATTACCGCTTTTGGTACTAAAAAGGTAACATGTAGGACGTATATTGGCATTGTCATGACTGTTAAAGACCCTCATAGTTCAGAGTCCATTATTAGCGATATGTGGGATATATATTCATAAATTTAATGTACAGAAATAAGTATAGACAATTGAGGAGGGGGCCGGGGGAAATCTGAATTAGATAAGACAAATATCAAAATAAATAGACAAAATTTAAGCATGCAAATAATAATATAAATATAGACTTTATAAACGCACAAAAACCAATGCTATTCCAATTTTATCCCAATTTATTCCTCACTTGATTCCTGATTTGATAATTATTTCAAATATAACGTGTTAATTTTATCTACTATATATTTATATTCACCAATTAAATCAAAATGCACTAACGTCACTTTGCCGTTTACACCGTTCTTTTTATTCATCTGTTTTGCTAGTTTTCGTAACAATATGGGGGCAATATTGGTGGTTAATAAACAACACATATTCTTTGGGCTATGAGAATATCTTATTTGAGTAATAAAAGCGTCGACACGTTTGGAATTTAGAAAATTCGTTTTTTTTTCTGGTTTTTTTTTTTTTCATATATTTTTTTGCATTTTTACCATCAATAAGGATCGTATTTTGGATCCAGTATGGTTTTAATTTCACATATAGGATTTATAAGGGCCAAATGTAGGTATTTAGACCAGTTTCTGCCCACATGGAACTATAATTCCTATGCTTGCTGGGTAGTTTCTTTAAAATAAACGAATCACTTGCCATTCCCACTGAGTAAAACTCATATATGCATGTGTCCCGTTGCGTAAATAAGGGGCCTACTTGGTGGAGCTAGCTGCGATAACGTAACCCTCTTTCTGATAATCAGTTGGAGAAAGGGCGAAAACGTCACCTCTTTCTGATAATCTGTAAGAGCGGCAGGGATAAAGTCCCCCTCTTTCTGATAATCTGTTGGGGAGGCTGCGATAACGTACCCCTCTTTCCGATAATCTGTAAGAGAGGCTGTGATAACGAACCAGTCTTTCCGATAATCTGTAAGAGAGTGTGATAACGTATCCCTCTTTCTGATAATCTGTTGGAGAGGCTGCGATAACGAACCCCTCTTTACGATAATCTGTTAAGGAGGCTGCAATAACGTACCCCTCTTTCCGATAAGCTGTTAAAGAGACTGCGAAAACTAAGCCCTCTTTCCGATTATCTGTAAGAAAGGCTGTGATATCGAACCACTCTTTCCGATAATCTGTAAGAGAGTGTGATAACGGGTCCCCTCTTTCCGACAATCTGTAAGAGAGGCTGTGATATCGAACCACTCTTTCCGATAATCTGTAAGAGAGTGTGATAACGTGTCCCCTCTTTCTGATAATCTGTTGGAGAGGCTGCGATAACGAACCCCTCTTTTCGATAATCTGTTAAGGAGGCTGCGATAACGTACACCTCTTTCCGATAATCTGTTAGAGAGGCTGCGATAACGTACCCCTCTTTCCGATAATCTGTTGGACAGGCTGTTATAACGTGCCCCTCTTTTTGATAATATGTTGGCCAGTTTGTGATAACGTACCCCTCTTTCCGATAACCTGTTAGAGAGGCAGTGATAACGTACCCCTCTTTCTGATAATCTGTTCGAGAGGCTGCGATAACGCACCCCTCTTTCCGATGATCTTTTGGAGAAGCTGTGATAACGTACCCCTCGTTCTGATAATCTGTTAGAGAGGCTGTGATTACGTACCCCTCTTTCCGATAATCTTTTAGAGAGGCAGTGTGACGTTCCCTTATTTCTGATAATCTGTTAGAGAGGCAGTGTTACGTTCCCCTCTTTCTGATAATCTGTTGATGAGGCTGTGATAACGTATTCCTCTTTCCGTTGATCTTTTAGAGAGGCTGTGATAATGTACCCCTCGTTCTGATAATCTGTTGGAGAGGCTGTGATAACGTAGACTTCTTTCTGATAATCTGCTAGAGAGTCTGTGATAACGAAGACCTCTTCTGATAATCTGTTAGAGAGGCTGTGATAACGAGACTTCTTTTGATAATCTGTTGGAGAGATTGCGATAACGAAGACCTCTTATGATAATCTGTCACATAAGCTCTCCAACAGATAATCATAAAGAGGGCTATGTTATTTCAGCTAGGGTGGCGCTTCTAGTCCACTTGTTTTTGGTTGACCTCTGCTGGACCCAATATATTTTGTCAAGTTTTTCTTATGGATTCCGGGGGTACCTTTCCACCTAACGGATCCCGTACATTTCGAACAAAATACACATTTGTCCTCTCTCAAATTTGAAATTAATCGATTCCTGGCCCACAAACCGAGCTCCGATAGAAAGTTTAACAAAAATATCAAAAAGCGTCATTTTTTTCAAAATTAAAAAATAAAAGAAAGGAATAAGATAAAAAAAATGGTTGATTGGCGACCAAACTGTCGTAACTTCGGCTTATATAAGGCGCAAAATATCCAATGCTTAACTACACTATCGGAGATCATGTTCACTTCCGATCCGAATGATTGGTAGGTTGATTTTTTGGTTAACAGCGAGAACCTTTCGATTTTGCGCATTTGAGAGAGTCTATGTTTTGTTGTTGTTGTTGTATTTTTCATTATCATTAATATTTTCATTTGAAGAATACACCAATTTTTCCCTTTGTCCATCTTTTCTTCAGGATGTATTCTGTCCATCTATTGGTCCATTTATCTTTATGGTGTATTTTGATCGGAGCACCGGACCCACCTCCATTACTGTGTGATCGTTACGGCGAATGCAACTTCGGCTTGCCCTGTGCTATGTCTGGTTATGTAGGTTTCTGTATGAATCTTGGTCCATTATGCTGGTAAGCATTCCTTTGAACCAAAACTACATAGATATCCTTATTAACACTTTGTATTCATAAATAATTTTCCTTGCAGAGGCAGAGACCTGTTGTGTAACCCACTGACGATTTATGTAGCTCCACACACTTTTAACCCTTGTCATGCTGTATAAATTACCTTACTGAAATGTTGTCAAATCAAAGGGCTGATAGCACTGATAGAAATTGTTCTTCAAAAATCAATATTTCTTGTTAAAATCAACTTCATAAACAACTCTGGCAGGAAAAGTACAAGCAGGAGGTGTAGACTAAGATCAGCCTGCACATAAGTGCAGTCTGATCTTAGCCTACACCTCCTGCCAAAACAGGAATATTCCGGGTTCAGCATGACAAGGGTTAATATTAGAAGGTATCCACAAAATTTGAAAGTTTTCTTGGTCTGATAAGCATTATTTTGAACTAAAACTGCATGTAGGCCTTATCACTGCAGTTGGTCATTTTTCACGCAGAAGAAATAAAGGCTTGCCGCTATGTTGTGTTTGTCGTGGCTGTTGAAGATTTCTCTAAAAGACCATTCAAACATTATTTATTGCGAGTACCACAAAGAATTCGTTGAAAACCATTTAGGTTAACAATAGACCTGTTTCTTATAGGCTAAGGTCAGTTCTTACAGTAATAAGTATTTGGTAGAATATGGTGGTTGCATCGGAAGTTATCCGATTAACCTTTCACAACGAACAATCCATTGTTTTCAGGTCCAAAAGTAACGTTTTTGTGGAAAATATAGATTTTCGTAAAACGCTAAGGCCTCATTAAAATCACTGTAATGATCCTTTCTGTGACTCTTTATCAGATTTCTTGAAGATATCTTAGTTTAACAATATAGCTTTTGAGAACGGGCCAAAATAGAAAGGGATCACATGGTGATACATGGGAAACAATTGAGACCATTTGCAATAATAATCGTTGCAAATGTCGAACGTGACCTTCCTTAAGTAAATTAAAAACAAGTTGACTAAGAGGGTCCGTGTCACACAAGGTTATACAAGGGAAGCGATCGTTGCAAATATCGAACGTTTGTTTTGTTTATTTGAATGGGGTTTTACGCCGCTTTCAACAATCATTCAGTTATATCGCGGCGGCTGGAGCACCTAACAATGGAATCCTGGTATTTCCCACACCAGTACTACCATTACATCCTTTCCTAGCCTCCAGCTGCTATCCCACATAGGTCTACGTTTATCGGCCCATTGGTGAGAGACAAATAGTCGGAAAGGATGAGTGCCGCCGTCGGGAATCGAACCCGGAATATCGAACGTTACCTTCCTTCATTTAAATAATCAAAGCGCTGAAAGCCTGAGATATGTATACAGGAGATATATAATCTGGGCAGAAAAAAATTGATGGTCGGATTATCGGAGGTGCCACTTTCTACCCAAATCTACTATCGATTATGCGAAGATCTGCCAATTTGTGCGCTAGGGGACAGAACCTGCCCGCAATAATTTTCATCCCGTTGAGGTATTGTAACGATATATTTACATGTATATATCGTTATATATTTTTCACCGGATCAAAATGCTTTAAAGGAATCTAATAAAGGCCACACAAGGATCCTTCCTGTGAATTTAGATTGAGTTTGGTTGAATTATGTTCAGTACTTTCTGAGAAGAAGGTTTTTAAAGTAAAAGTTTACGGACGGACGGACGGACGACAGACACCACATCATGACAAAAGCTCGTTGGCTTTCAGCCAGTGGAGCTAGCGAGAGAGAGCTAGAGAGTGAGAGAGATGGGGGAATGGAGCGTGTAGCCCGGTTCGACCTAGGAGGCTCTTGCGTGCGATGTGAGTATTCTACCACACAGACCAATTTCGTTATGTAAATATGCGCAGATAAAGAGAGCGAGAGAGGACGGGCGGTCGTTTACCAGGTTAACATGATTATGTACACCTCTCAAAAGCGGTATATAGACGTTGCATCCTTTGGGTAGAACTCGGATTTAAAAATATATAGACACAAAGTCCGAGCACGACCAAATTGTTTTCAGACAGTGCGAATATGATCCTATGAATGACCAATTAATTTGTTAAACAAAACATTCCAATCGTGTGTAGACAGCTTTGCTTATTAGCTTTATACAGCAACCGGACCGTTTAACTTTGTTACTCTAGAATAAGTAATATTATTTTGGTATGAAACAAACACCTTATTTTTTCTTAACAATATGATATGATTTTATATATGTTTAATAATTTCCAATATATTATATATCTCCTTTCTTTCTTTCGATTCACACATTCAAATAATGGGTTATAACCTATTCATATCCGATAACCCTTATTGACCTGTTCAACTACAGTGACACGTGAAAAAAATATCGCCCTTTTTTTTCCTCAAGAAAGGGGTTAAGGTTAAACCGTAAATCACTCACGTGATTTTATACTTCGATAAGTACTAATTATTGTCATTCTTCTTTTCTTTCATGCATATTTTGCCATATACACTATACACACCATGGTTTATCTGAATGTTCACAGACATAAACACGATTATATTAGAAATATAGGCTGATCAAACTCTGACGCTTCAACTTATATACACGCATGTGCATTGTTCATAAGCGAAACAGTAAGGAAAGAAGAGAAAGGTGTCCGTCCCGATTTGTTTCTCTTCTTTCGGCGCTGTTAAGTAATATGATTTCTCATATTGCGTTCGAATTATGTTTATAGTCTGAAAAAAGAAGACAAATAGTTTTGCTTTTCATACTCAAATTTTTCAATGACGTGCCACCATCTAAAACTTTGTATATTGTTATATTTATTATTCAAAAGTGACTTATAGGCCCACGGGGCCGGGTGTTTATACTTTGTATATTGATTTGTGTAACACATGTCACTATAATAAATTTTACTTACTTACTTACTCACACATCAAGTTTTGATAATTTTGCCAAATTCAGAACACTCACACGAAAGTACTGTACATCAAGCCGAAAGCTTTCAATGAGTCATATCTCGCCTTCGTCCTTCTCGCCTCGATCGGACGTATTAATTTATGGTCAGATCCGATCTACTTTTCATGCGACAGAAGATCACATTGATTGCGGTAGATGTTTTTACATTATTTTTTCTCATTACACTCTGCATGGGTTTGAATTTTTAGCATTGTAACTTCAGCCTCAGATTGCTTACGTAATCTCAGGCTAAAAAACAAGTCGACTAAGAGGGCCCGTGTCTCTCTATTGGCTAAAATACGTCCACCGAAAAAAAAGAAGGCCATTTTACACGATATTCTTTACCAATTGAGACATTTTTCCAAGTATTGCCATTTGCAACATCTTTCAATTTCAACATTTTAGTTATCTGTTGATGGGTTGAAAAAGCTCTCCCTCATTTCTTCTATGGACCAAATTTTCTTTATCAACCAACTGTTCATGAAAATATGAACAGCAAGTCTTATAAATTACTTAGCTCAGCCTCCGTCATAGCGCACCAGACTCCCAAACTTCAATTACGGGATGACATGGGTTCGATCCCCGGCGGCGGCACATTATCTTTTCCCGACACATGTCTCTCACAAATGGGTGGATAATCGTAAACCTAAGTGGGATAGCAGCTGGAGGCTAGGAAAGGATGTAATGGTAGTACTGATGTGAGAAATAAACGGAAACCATTGTTAGGTGCTCCAGTCTCCGCGATATGACTGAAATACTGTTAAAAGTGGCTTTAAAGCCCATTCAATCAGTCAATCAACGTACTTAGATCAAATGCATGCGTTTTCCACAATTTTTTTGACACTTTATTTTAAGTTTCACCATTATCAAATCATCATCTACAACAAGTTTATGCTCCCAAAAAAGCCATCACATAGCCTCCGCTTCATCCTTTAGTCCGCTGCGATTCTCCACATGCAAGAGGTCAAATTGAATGAAACTTCACACGTCATTTCCTTGTGCTGTTGTGCAAAAATTTTCCCGGTGTTGGATAGCTCCATGGTCAAGGTCACAGCTGCATGTTAAACATATTAATGTCCAAAGCATAACTCCTAGAATTATGGATGGATTTCGAATAAAAACTTTGCACAATAGATCTTTATCATGAGTAGAAGTGTGATCTGAAAAAAGTTTTCAGATAGCTCAAGACCGAACGTTATGATTTAGCATTTCTCAAGCATAGTTCCTACGTATGGATTTCCAAATAATTTCGAACAATTGATCTCTATCATGTGTCAATGCGCCATTTGAAACAAATTTTTAGATAGCTCAAAGGTCAAGATGACAGCTTAAGGTCAAGCATTAAAACTTGAGCTTATTTGGAGCTTTTCTTCCCCATTTATTGATTGGTTCCTAATTTTTTTTTCACGAATGTCTGTATCATGAGTATATTTGTCATTTGAAACAAATTTACAGATAACAGACAGCCCTTGTTCCATAAGAACCAGTCTAAAATTTTGTTGTCTGGTAATTTGATAAATAAATTTTTTGACTGTTTTATTTAATAGCCAAAATAAACAAGTCCAATTTCCTACTAGATGTAAGATACAAGGGGCATAATCCTTATATTTGACTAATTTTCAATATAGTAAATGTATTGTGTCCGAAAGACCATTAATTAACATTTCCTATAAAAAGCAGGAATTTTAACAAGTAACAAGCTTTCCCTCCTTTTTCTACATAGGAATGTTTCAATTCATTTTGCATCCAATTTTCATTGTCGTCTTCATCCTCTTTCAACTTGGACCAGTCTAAAATCTAAAAGAAAGGGAAAGGAATAAATACAACAACTATATAATTTTGGAAAATATGGAAAAGCAAGAGACCATGATGATCAAACATTGATCACTTGTGTATAGCGCAAGGCTTCATGATACTTACCAAATACCAAAGCTCTATCCCTTTAATTTGGGAGAAGAGGATTCTTTAAGGATTTTTTTCCTTTAATCCTTTATATAGAACTAAAATCCTACAACTACTTTCCAGAGGAAAGTAATTCTTTGAATAGGCAATAGAAATGATCAAATACCAAAGATCTCAGCTTTATGTATGGTTTAATTGTTTTTGATTTCCTTCTTACTCCCATGTAAATCTGAGTCGCACAACAAAATGCTTATTTTCAGATTCAACTCATTTTTTAAGTTTTTGAGTAATAGGACATAAGATATTGACATATAAGAAATACCAAAGCCCTAGGCCTTATGGTTGAGAAGAAGAAGATTTTCATGGTCTCCTTCATTACTCCTTTACAAAATCTAGGATTGCATAAGAAAAAGCTATTTTTCACAGAAGATTTTCTTCTTCATTTCTTGAAATATCAAGGATCGCAGTTTCTGAGCAGAATACTATTTAAAATAATGTTTAAACCCTTATGGACATACAGAGACAAATACCCACATGACCACAAGACAAATATGAAAGCCCCGGCTCATATAAATTAGGAGAAAACTTTTGAACTAGCTCTAATTGAGCATTTTTCTGAACTTTGGACCTATAGGGCACAGCTGTTTTAGACCCAAGGGGTATAAATTCTAAGAACTTGATAGAGAACAATGTTGTTAATCTATATATGAAATATAAATGCCCATGGTCTTGTAGTTTCTGAAAAGATGCATACCTAAGATTTACTAAAATTTCCCATTTTCAAATGCCACAAAGCTTTTTGTGAAATTAAATTCTAGCAACATTTTTTTTAAAACTTTACCAAGTAAACATTCCTACAAAGTTTCAGTTTGATAAACATCCTGGTTTAGGAGAAGATTTTTAAAGAAATGGTGGACGACAGACAACATGCCATGACAATATTCCCGCTAGCTTTCAGCCTGTGGAGCTAAAAATACAAGCATGGCAGAGTTATGGTTCCCATCCACTTCTCTCCCTCTTGATAAGATTTTTTCACCTATGAAGTTTCACAATCACAGTTGTTACACTTTCAGAGCTATGCTCAAGACAAAATTCAAGTAAGAAAAACAACAAAAGACAATAACTCAATAAAAAGAAAGGTAGAATTATGGCTCTTGTTCTTGTATCTCCCTTGTATCTTACATTCATGTAATGAATAAAACTGCCAAGTTTCAAGTCATTTCTATATAAGGTGTCAAAGTTATGAGCCGGACAAAGAGCTGGGTGGACAAAAATGACAATAGTCAAGTCTGAAAAATGGCTCAAAAATTGTGCACTACACTCCTCCTTGATAAGATATATCCACACTTGAAGATTCACAATCATAGCTACTATAGCTCTAACTATGCACCCATTCTTGATATACATCCATAATTGACCAGTGTTGGAATCAAAGAATTGGTTGACCAATAAAATCAGTAATCTAATCAACCAAGGAATCTTCAAATTCAGATTCAGTTGAAATCGACTCAAAACTCCTCATGAAGACAACTTGGAATGTTTTCAATATTAAATATATAGGAAAAGCCCTGCCAATAACCCTTTCCCATACAACAGAATTTTAGACTGCTCCAATTTGAAAGAGGTTGCAGATGAAATTTCAAAGTGCATTTAAATTGAAAAATAACCTCTCTAAAGTGAAGAAAACATTGTAGGGAAAGAAGATATTGCTTGTAACAAGCAATTTCTTCTTTCCCTGCAATGTTTTCCCCAATACAAAAACTATGGGTCGTGAAAACAAGTGATTGTACAGGAAAGGGATAAACACGATTTTTTCCAACAGCTCAATGTTCTATAAAGGAGTCTGATATAGGATCACCAAAGGATAAATCCTGTAAAATTTCAATGAAATCCATTATTTTCAAAACAGAAGATTCACAAGAATTGACCATATATAATTATATAGAAATAAGCTTCGCCTATAAACTTAAAGATTTCTAACATATCAATTTTTTTTTGAAAGAATACAATAGATGGCCAGCATCATTCACTCATGTCAAAGTATATTCAAACCAGATTATAGTTTCTGTAAAATTTGGTTGAAATACAACCTATTATTAAATTTGAGGATTTTCAAAGTTTCACTAAACCATATATGGTAATTAGTCCTGTCCATAAATGCCACATTTTTCATCTAATCAAAATATTCCGAAGCAATTTGATAAATTGATCCTATGAAATTTGGTGGAAATCATTCCAGAACCCTTTTCCAGACAACAAAATTTTTGACTCGTCCAAATTGAAAGAAGTTGCACACAACAATTTCTAGTTGATGAAAGTTTACAAATCTTTCTCTCTGTGGGTAAAAAGCTTGGGAAATGAAGAAATAGCTTATCATAATTATCATTATTCACCATGTTTTCCCATGCTGTTTTCTATTTGGAGTTCAAAAGGCAGGACTGTGTGAAAATGGGGTAAACTGGTAAATGGATATTATAGCAAATACTTTGATCAGAACCTTATCTTTCTCATTCACTTTTTCTTTTTAAGGATCTCTCTTGGTCTTCCCTCATACTCTACACTCTCTTTCACACATGAGAAATATAAAGTTATTCCAATTAAATATACAATAAATCTTGTTCATGGGACCACCTTCATTAGGCAACCTGCATAGAATCTTCCTAATAAGACTTTTTTGCTCATAAAATTATCAAAACTATTCTAATGAGTTCCAACAAAACACAATGACACCTTTTGACGCCCCCTCAAGAAAAATGCTTTAGAAAACATTGTGGTCAATGAAGAAATTTTTCTTCCAAGTCCATAATGTTTTCTAACCTAAAAGGTGTAATGTTAAATGACCACATTTTTGCAGACCCTTGAATAGTTGCTTTATACAAGTTTAAATGTAATTTCAGGTGCCATTTACACAAGCCTGAGCAGTTCCTCAAAGTTAACCATAAGGCTATGTCGATTGCAACTTTTAAACAAGAGTCAAGGAAGCAAGATACAACGGAAACAAAAGGAATTAAATAACATTCTACGACAACCTTATCAAATCTACGCCATTTGACGGCAACTGCATTAACCCATTCCCATATAATCCCTCCTTTTTATGCCCTTGTGAAAAGGTTTTGAAAAATTTGGAAAACCAAGAAATCACTTGTATCAAGCAATTTCTTCATTATCCACAATGTTTTATATCCCAAAAGACAAAAAATATTCAAAATTCCATCAACTTGTCATCTGCAGCTTCTTTCAATTTGGACCAGTCTAAAATATTGGTGTGGGAATAGGTTAAATCACAATCTAGACTCGTCAACAGGAGGGCCTGAATTGCTCTATATCGCTCATTCAGCTGGTTGTTTATAGAAGTGAAATAAATGAAGCCCTCCCTACCATGCCCATGTGCAAGTTTTGAACTATAGGAGCTTGAGCGCCTGTATCGCTTCACAGGCATGAATGCACTGATTAAGAAAATTTTTTCATGAATTCAATGTAAACTAAATATAAGAAAATTAAATCTAAGTCACTGAAATCTTTGAAATAGTCCTATAGAAGCATTTCAATATTTTCATTGTTTAAAAAAAAAGCAAGTCAAGTTACATAAAATTCATTTTTTAGGTCAGATGAAAAGGTATTAAAATTTCAAAATTTTCATTGTGTACCATATATGGATATAAGCCACCACCATAATAGCCATATTTTTCAACCAATAAATATTATATGAAGGAATCTGACAAACAGTCATCTGAGGATCATTCCTGTGAAATTTGGTTGAAATCTATTAACAGGTTTCTGAGAAATGTTTAAAGTTTTTAAATACATACCATATATGGAAATAATCCCTGTCCATTAAAGTCATATTTTTCATTAGATCAAAATTCAAATTGAAAATCTGATAAAGCGTCACCCAAGGATCAGTCCTGTGGAATTCACTTTCGCCATATATGGAAATTAGCCCCTTCCATTAAAGCCGTATTTTTCATTCAATCAAACTTGCTTAAAGGAATCCTATAAATGTTCATCCAAGGATCCTTTCTGAGAAGAATTTTGGTTGAAATCTGGCAAGTGTTTCTGAGGTGAAGATTTCTAAAGGAAAAGTTTGTCTACGGACGGACGGATGACTTGGTGGAAACTTGACGCCTGACGGACACCACACCAAAAGCCCTGTGGTTTTCAGCCAGTTGAGCTAAAAAGAACTTTTCAATTATGGTCCCTTTTTCTGTGATGCAGCCTAGAATGGTTAGGAACATGCAAATCTGTTCAAAAATGGAGGAGTTGTGTTAACAGGAAATTTTTCATAAAGTCCCTTATTTTATGATGCAGCCTAAGAAATTTGGATGTAAGATTTAAAATTTCAAACACATTTCATTTTCTTCTGCAACTCCTTTCAATTTGGACCAAGTCAAAAACAATTCTCCACATAAATATTGACCGATGTTGGAGTTCAAAGTTCATTTCCAGTCTAGATGAATGATATGATTGGTCTATTAATATTTCTGTGGGTAATAAAGCTTTAGCTATGGCTCATTTCTTATCAGTCATTTCATGTCTCCGGTTGTTTCTTGTTAAAACAGTCCAGTTTTTCACAGAAAAGTTGTACCGTCAAAAGGATTATTTCTTTCGAAAGGAGGTCAGTTCTGTCTGGTAACACAGAAAAAGGGGCCATTTTAAAGTTTGACTTAACACATTACCAGAAGACAATTATACCCCACTCTTCTTCAAAGCAGGGGTAAAAATATGAAATATCTTGGCTAAATTGCTTTCATAAGAAGATTTTAGAAAATTTTAATAAATTTCTTTCTGAAGAGTTTTCGAAGGAATTTTAGAAGAATTTTAGATAAAATGTTGATAGACAGATGACGAAATCACAGAACCTGACCATGAGCATGAAGTGCTCAAATAACTAAAACGGCAGTTCAACCCAATGGCCCATTTCATTTTTTCCATGACATGGCCAGAAAAATTAGAGGCACTTGAGTGCCCCATTAGCTCCACTGGCCTGAATTGACTCATCATTCCTGAGAGATTTGGTTGAAAACTATCCTACAGTTTGCAAGAATAAGATTTTCAAAATCTCACTTATTACCATATATGGACACAAGCCCCCTATACAAGCCATAATCTTCCATTAAGCAACATTTTATGAAGGAATCTGACAAAGAGTCACCAATGGATAATTTTGTGAAATTTTACTGAAACTTAAAATCATTTGTAATCTGAGAAGATTGTAATTTTTCACTGCTTACCATTGGAACTTAAAGCAATGTTTACAACTAATTAATTCTTTTTTTTTAGCAATCTACTATGGGGTCACAAAAGGACCATTCTAGTGAAATTTGGTTGAAAACCATCTTATTGTTTCTGAGAAGATTTTCAAAACTTTCATCATTTATGGAAATTAGCCCCGCCCCCCATTAAAACCATGTTTTCTGTCACAGGGTTTTCCCTTGACTTTCAAAACTGGGGGTCATTTTGCCATACTATGACCCCTTTCAAAGGAGATAAAGAAGGCTGTTAAGAAATTTTGGGGGTCATTCTTAAAAAATGAGGGTCCAAATTCAAAGAAACAGAGGGTCATGGAAAACACTGCTGTCCTATCAAAATTCAAATTGATAATCTGAAAAAAGGTCACTCAAGGAAAATCCTGCGAAAATTACTTAATTTGTTTTCAAATTAGAATTTTACGAATGGATTTATACTCACCTGATGGGAAATGTACATAAGGATTATATTCCCGTATTCCGTCCACAAATCCGCAAAATAAACATAATAAAGCGTCTACATGAACATCACGTGATCCACTCCAGACGCTTAGTGAATAGTCCAAATACCTCAGTTTATTTCAGATGTAAAACCAAAAAGGAACATCCCTAACAAATACTAAACCATGGGGAGGAGGGAGGAACCTCCCATCAGGTGAGTATAAATCCATTCGTAAAATTCTAATTTGAAAACAAATTAAGTAATTTCATCTCATGATTTATACTCACCTGATGGGAAATGTACATAAGGATAGATTACAAAGCAATCCCACCTTGGATGTGGATGGTTTCCAATAACTGAACTGTTCCCACATATACATGAGTATTCTGTCTAAACCCGGAAACTTCTTTCTCTCCAGTACCACATTATACAGTATATAAATGTAAGTAAACACATATATAACAATACACTACTTGTGTTTAAAAAATAACCAGTTTTAATCATTTCCTTCCTCGAATCCGTTGGAAATAAACTTCTTTGTTAATCTGACAAATAACTCATACTCAGTGTAACACATGGGGAGATACTTTTCTCCTGTAATATTTAATAAATGTTGATTCTCTTGACCAATCAGCCGCTTCCAAAACCGACCTGATAGACGCCCCTTTGTAAAGTGCCCATGATGGACCCAAAGCCCTAGTTGAATGAGCCCTAACCTTCAATGTTTTGTCCTCATAGGCTTCTCGAATAGTACCCACAATATATGCACTTAATCTCTGAGCTGAAGCTTTCTTATGAGGTTCATTAATTGTAAGGAATAAATTAGTTTCCTCTTTCCCACCTTTGTTTCTTAATGATTCGGTTTTCTTCAGGTAAATAGAAATTGCTCTTTTAGGATCCAGTAACTTATTGGAATTAAACTTTGGCACAAAAATCTTTGAGTCACAATGATTGGGTCTATCTTGTTTTGCCAAACCCTGTCGTACAAAGGAGATTCCATCTGGTAGGACTGAAACTGCGTCTTCACCCAGTTTTAGCGCTTGAAGGTCGCTGACTCTCCGAAACGTTGTGATTGCTGTAAGAAAAACAGTTTTATAGGTGACATATTTCAATGTAGTTTTCATTAAGGGTTCAAATGGGTATTTTTGTAAAGCCTTTAACACTTTAGGTAGATCCCATTCTGGAACCAGTCTACTAACTGGCGGTCGTAAATTAAACACCCCTTTCAAAAGCCTAATAATATAAGGATGTTGACCTATTGGAAATTTATCAATAGGCTATAGAACAGAAGATAACATAGACCTATACCCGGCAATGGTTTTATACTGCAGACCATCTTTATAAAGTGATGCTAAAAACTCTGCACAGTCATTTAAAGATGCTGCGTATGAATCAATTTGTTTTGTATCACACCAGCTACAAAATCTTTTGAATTTTGATGCATAATCTTTCTGTGTGCCAGTTCTCCAACTGGCTGTGAGTAATTTTCTAACTTTCTTAGAAAATCCCTTCTTTCTGAATTGCTTGTTGATAGCAGCCATGCAGTCAACTTGAACACTTCCGGATTGGGATGATATATTCGAGTTCTGGGTTGGGCCAATAAGTCCTTCCGTACCGGAAGAATTATTGGTCGTGCAACAGACAACTCCAACAGAGTGGTGTACCAGTGTCGTCTGGGCCACAGTGGTGCTATGAGAATTACTTTGCACTGAAATTGTTTCATATGACTCAATACTCTTGGGATGAGACAAAGAGGAGGAAAGGCATAAGCAAACATTCCTTCCCACGATATTGTCAATGCATCTGATGCCAACGCTGTTTGATGGGGAGCCCATGAACAGAATACTTGTACTTTCCGATTGTGAACTGACGCAAACAGATCTATATTTGGGAATCCCCACCGACTGAACAGATGGTAAGTTACTGCTGGATGTAAACTCCACTCTGTTGGCTGAATCTTGTTCCTGCTCAGATAATCTGGAAGTGTGTTCAATTTGCCTGCAATATGAGCTGCTTTCAATTGAACTTGATTTAGAATTGCAAATTTCCACAATTTCCAGGTTAGAATGCACAGAGACGGTGACTTTGTGCCGCCCTGTTTGTTGATGTACTGAACTACCGTAGTATTGTCCGAACGAATTAGTATCTTCTGACCTCGTATTAAGTGTATAAATTCCTGTAATGCCAGAAACACTGCTTCCAATTCCAGACAATTTATGTGTTGTTTTTTCTGGTGACCAGACCAAGTCCCTTGGGCATAGCGTGAACCTAGACAAGCACCCCACCCCCTTGTGGAAGCATCGGTCTCCAGAACCTGATTTGCTGACCATGGTAGAAAAGATTTGCCCTTTAGAACATTGGCTGAATGTAACCACCATTCTAAATGATCTAGTACATGTTGTGTTACTGGTATTTGAAAAGTTAAGTCTCTTGAACTGGGTTTCCAAAAAGCTAGTACATGCAACTGCACTGGTCGCATATGTAGTCGAGCATAAGACACTGTTTCTATGCATGAAGACATTAGACCCAGTAGATGTAAGTACTCTCTGGCACTCACTACTTTTGACATAGTTAATGCTCTGATCGCAACTACAATTTTTTGATATCTGTCTGGAGTTGGAGCCACTGTTCCTAGACTCAGGTAAAAAATGTTTCCTAAGTATGTTATCACTTGAGTAGGTTGTAACACCGACTTCTTTGTATTGATCATAAAGCCCAGTTGAAGAAGGAGATTTTGCATTCTCAATTGATCTTTGCACAATTTTAGGCGCACGCCGTTCAATCCTAACCAGTCGTCTAGATAGACTGCTAGACGTAGGCTTTGTTGTCTTAAATAAGCTGCTACCACTGATACTATCTTGGTAAAGACCCGAGGACTTGAGGTAGGACCAAACGGTAGACATTTCCACTGATAAGTTTTGTGCTGAATTGCAAACCTTAGATATTTCCTGTGCTGTTGAAAAATTGGAATGTGCATATACGCATCTTTGAGATCCATCGAAAATGCATAATCTCCCTTTTGTACCAAGTTGAGGACAGATCTTAGCGAGTCCATTTTGAAGTGTTGCTTCCGGAGATAATAGTTGAGGGGCTTCAGATTGATTACAGGTCTTAGATCGCCCGTTTTCTTGGGAACTAGAAAAAGTGTACTGTAAAAACCTTTTTCTCTCTCTGCTGGAGGTACTTCCTCTATAGCATGTTTTTTTAATAATTCTTCTACCTCCAGCAGTATAAAATGTAGTTGTTCTCTTGGCACTCTTGTTTGCCGAATCCCATTGAAAGCCGGAATTTGATTGAATTCCAGCTTGTATCCGTTCGAAATTGTATTCAGAACCCATTGATCGTTTGTTATTTGGGTCCATTTCTGATAAAAATGAGACAGACGACCCCCAACTGGTATCTCCGGATGCAAACTTATCACGTCACAACTGTTGCCTACTTTTGGGACGAAAAGTATTTACCCCTGAGGTTCGGGAGTTACCGCGCTCTTGACCCTTTGCAAAACCATAGTGTCCCTTACTTGTCCCGCTAGGACGTTTCTGTGACCTTGAACGACTAGCATCATCATAACGTGGTCTTTTCCACTGATAATGAACCGAGGCATTTTGTTTTCTTTTCCTCTCATTGTCTGGTAATAAGTCACATAGTTGACTTTGTAATTCTTTTCTATCTTTAAGTTTTTTCTCAAGACCTAAGCCAAACACGCCTTCATGTGATAAAGGTAAACGATACAAATGTTCTTTAACATCAGAAATATCATAAAGACCTGAATCTGACATAGCCGCCCTACGTCTTATAAGATGGTGAAATGCACCCGCTCTGGCAACCTGATCCAATGCCTTAGTGCTCATAGCAAAAGTATCTCGTACACATTGGATAGCACTGTCTATATTGACATTCTTTTCCTTCAAAACTGTAAGCAAATTCCCTAAAGCTTGTTGTAAGTAAGTATTGATGACCAGCCCCATACGAGCAGCATGTTGACCTTGATATGCTAATTTCTCAAGTGACTTTAATGGTTGAGAACACAAAGATTGTGACTTAGCAGCTTTACTTCCATATTTCCTGACTAGCATCGTCTCCAACATGCTATCTAACGAAGGAACACGAAAAAGAGGTTCCGATAGATCATTAACCGGAAACACGGAGCGATAGCCCTCTTTGTAGGCTGTCAACTTAGATGGATCAGCACACCTCCAAGAAGCCTCAATAACTTTAATCTGTGATTCATCAAGAGAAATACCAGATATTTCTGAGGACGGTGTAGTTACTGCATCCTCGCCAAACATCTCTGCCAAAAGTGCAGCTGTTTTGCTATTATACTTGGAGAAACGATCTGGCATACTAGCCTCTTCCTCTACCAAAACTACATCACTATTGGATCTACTAGAGCCCCTACCAGAAGTAGCCCAGTCTACCTCTTGCCGCTCTCTTTGACCAGGTTGAAGAGACAAAACATCCTCTTATCTACAGGGGTCTGACACTCCAAACTCGGCATTGAGTGAGTTACCCAGAGACAAATTCGGTCTACGCTCCCCTACAGGGACGTTATCCGTAATCCGACAAGGTCTACGCTCCTCCGGAAGGTCGTTCTCCTTATCCTTATTCGCCCGAGAAACGAGGTTAGATTGTGAAGTCAGAAACTCATTCAACAAAGCTAATTTTGAGTCAATTGAATCCACTTTACCTTGAAAAGTTGAAAATTCTGACCGTAAATTCTCAAACTCCTTCTTGCTAGCACGTGGAGTACGTTTCGATTTCTTGCCCGCCTTACCCGGCGTCTCCGAAACCGAAGTTCTAGATGATAACTCGTCTTCATTGTCAACATCCGACATAATGTCACTAAAGATAAAACACGAATTAAATATACTCCCCAAAAAAAATGAAGTTTCAAAAAGAAACTAACAGCGGATGTGAACGTTTTGCACGCTGGAAATAAACTGAGGTATTTGGACTATTCACTAAGCGTCTGGAGTGGATCACGTGATGTTCATGTAGACGCTTTATTATGTTTATTTTGCGGATTTGTGGACGGAATACGGGAATATAATCCTTATGTACATTTCCCATCAGGTGAGTATAAATCATGAGATGAAATTGGTTGAAATCCATTTACTGTTTTCTGAGAAGATTGTTAACGTTTTCATAAATGGAATTTAGACCTGCCCATTAAAGCCTTTTTTTCATCCAATCTTAATTCTTTTAAGGAATCTGATAACCGGTCACCAAATGAGCATTCCTGTAAAATTTGGTTGAAGTCAATTGACTGGTTTCTGAGAAGGTTTTAAGCTTTCACCATATATGGAAATTTGCCCGACCCATTAAAGCCATTTTTTCATTCGATCAAATTTCTTTGAACGAATTTGATAAAGGGTCACCCAAGGATCATTTCTGTGAAATTTCAGCAAAGGCATTGTTGAACTGTCAGAAGGATCTTGTTTATAAAGTTTTATTGATTCAAAGTGGTGGTATTGGAGATTTTAGGCTAGAAGGACATATGTAATGAACAGATTGATAGACAGACAAGACAGATGGACAGCACCACAACTGTATCCTGGAAGAAAGTTGTAGTGGACTGAGTATAAAAAGAATAATCCATTTCATGATGACAAAATATTATATTGGACTAAATTAAAAGTAGTTGAAGACAAGCTTTCAAAGTGAATTAGATTTGTAAAATAGGTATCAAATATGGTTAACAAGCAATTTCTCCCTTTCCAACAATCCTTCTTTATTACCATTTTTCTTCAGGGTATCAAAATGAAGCGTTTTGTGGGAATGGGTTAATCCAGCACAAGTGGACTAAACTTTAGACTAGTCTAAATAGAAAGAGACAAACAATGTATAATGTTTATTGTGGTTAACCAATTACTAGATAACTACAAGAGCCGTCAGAGACGAAGAATGCTCCCTGAATATAGCCATGTCACAAAAGGTATAAAATAAACAGGGGAAGGGTTTGGACAGACTGACAGACACAGGTATATGCTCGCTATATTCTAGACATGCTAAACTTTAACGTATATCCTTGAGCTGTGACCTTAACCTTGGAGCTATCTGAAAATTTGTGTTAAATGGCACATCTACTCACAATAGAGAATAATTGTGCAAATTTATTCCGAAATCAACCGATAAATTTAGGAGCTATGTTCCAGACATGCTTAATTTTAATGTGACTATAATGTAAACTGTGACCTTAACCTTTGAGATGTCTAATTTTTCTCATTTTTCACATCTACTCAAGACTGAGAACAATTGTGACAAGTTACATTGAAATCCATCAATAAATGAAGGAGCTATGCTCTGGACATGCTTAATTTTTACTTTCAACCTTGAGTTCTGATCTGTACTTTGGAACTATATGAGTATACAGTAAAACCCCTCCTTACAACCATCCCAGAAGTACGGGCACCCCGCTATTACGACCGAATTTTTACAGAATGGAATTTTTTGTTCTTTATTTCAATGGTCGTGAACCCCTCTTAGACGGGAACCCCACTGAAACAACCATTAACCTCACACATTGAGCCCGCCACTCAAATTTCACACTTGATAAGAGCGACACTAATGGGGTACGAATGCATTGTAAATTCATTATCGGATTTTTGATTATGTGATATCGGACCCTTATTATAATAGGCGTTATGATTAAAGTGGCCAATCACTTTTAGAAATTATAGCTTGTATTATTTTTAATTGTTTTCTTAATGTGTCACAGGCATGAATAAATTCGAAAGTTAAAAAGTATCCGAGAAGTTACGATAAGTTTGTTTACGATGTGACGAACAATTAATTAGCAATTAAATTTTGATTTCAACGTAATTGATGCTTGGTATTTGCATTATAGTAGACATGATAGCAACAGTTTGATACTTTGCACCTGTACTTACGAATAAATAATCTGAGGTCTGACTTCTGAATCAGATCCAAATGGAGAATAGAGAAAGTAGAACTTATCAAAGATTGCAAATTTGAAAATGACATAAGATTCCGCTGTAATACATATTGTTATAGTTTCATTTTTGTATGTATAGTATTAATATAATTATTCAAATAACGAAAATAAAAAAAAACATGAATTACTTGACAACAAACGACCTAACCTCAGGGGTTTTACTGTATTTTTCAAATGGCACATCTACTTATGACAGACAACAATTGGGTTATTTCAAAATCCATCCATAATTGAAGGATCTATGTTTTAGAAATGCTAAATTTTAACATTCAACCTTGAGCTGTGATCTTGCCCTTGGAGTTATCTGAATATTTGTTTCAAATTGCACATCTACTGAGAAAAATTGTGTAAAGTTAATTTGAATTCAATCCTTAATTTTAGAAATATTTGACCTTGACCAGTGACTTTGACCTTGGAGCTATCGATTCCCCCCCCCCCCCCCAAATTCCATTATCTTCTCGTGACTGAGAACCATTATGCCAAGTTATATTGAAATCTATCTATAGCTGAAGGAGCTATGCTCTGGACAAATTCAATTCTAACTAATGACCTTGGGATGTAACCTTGACCTTGGAACTATCTGAAGATTTGTTTCAAATGGTACATCTATTCATCATTGAGAACAATTGTGTCAAGATTTTTCAAATCTAACCATAATTGAAGGGGCTATGCTGTGAACAAGGTCAATTTTGACCTTGAACTGTGACCTTGACTTTGGAACTATCTAATTCTTTTTATTTTTCAAATGGTACATCTTACAGGATAGAGAACGATTGTGCCAAGTTATTTTGAAATCCATCCATAAATGAAGGACCTTTGCTGTGAACAAGGTCAATTTTGCCCTCTGACCCTGAACTGTGACCTTGGAGCTATCCAAAAACCAGGAAAAGTACCTCGGCTAGATATCATAAGGAATTCACATAGGCCCAAGGATTGCCGAGATATCAGGGCGGACGGATAGAAGAACGGACAGACAAAGCATCAGCTATATGCTTGCCCTTTGGGGAGCATAAATATTTAGACTGTTCCAAAGATATTACTGATGACAATTTTTAGTTGACGGAATTTGAATTTAACCCATTCCCACACAATGAAGCTTTTGATTCCCCCCAAGAAAGAAAGTGTTGGAAAACTCAGTGGAAATTGCTTCAATGTTTACACAAGCTTTGTTTCCAGAGAGTGTTAGTACAATTGTGATATTGTGTAGAAATTGGTCGATTCAAAATGTCCACATATTTGACAAAATGCAACAAAATTATCTAATATTTGTAAATTTCAATATAACTCAAAATCAGAATTGTCACAAAACAGACATATGTATATACCCCAAATCAGCATTTGTCACTGAAGCAGCACTACTGACCCCTGACCTATGGTACCAAAAAACAATGGGCATCTTCTTGGGAGATTGGGCATCTTCTTGGGAGATGTTGTAAAAATTTCAAAGTCATAGGGCAAATGGCTAATGAGTTAGAGAATGGAAATGTTGTTGTTTTTTTTTCATCAAATTTCAATTGTAACCTTGACCTTTGACCTACCTGTTCCAAAACAATAGGGTACATTTTGACCATAAGCAACAACTGTATTAAGTTATATGGTTGTACATCAATTGGTTCTATAGTTAGAGCATAGAAGGAAAGACATACACAGTGAAACCAAAATACCCCCTGTTATTTTTTGGGTGGGAGTATAAATATATTGCTGTTAACCTATTTCCACAATTTGACGCTTTTATAGTCCTCACAATATAAAGACTTTGGAAAATATTGGAAATATATTGTCACAAGCAATTTCTTCATTATCCATAATGTTTTCTACCCCAATAGACAAAGGTTTTTTAGATTTCATCAACTTAAAATAGTTGTCTGCAACTTCTTTGAATTTGGACTGGTCTAAAATTTCATCATGTAGAAATGGGTTAACAGCTCCAATTATATGTTATTAATGTGTTTCCATTGGGCTACTTTTCTATGTACTATGTCTTGGGGCAACTTTTTCTGTTTTATCACCACTATGCACATATAATATCACAGTACTGCACTAAGATTTAGTCAACATATTCTTGTATGTCCAGGTATCACCTATCTTCTGAAAATACTGCAAAACAAAAAAAGGGATAAACATATATTAAACAAGAAATCTGTGAGTCAAAATCCACTTAGTATACCAAGACAGGCAAAGTCTGAAAACAAAGGATTTTTTAACCCATTCCCACATAATGATGCTTTTAAACACCCCTCAATATGAAAGCTTTGTGGAGAATGAAGAAATTGCTTGTTACAAGAAATTTCTTCATTATCAACAATGTTTTCTACCCTAAAAGACAAACATTTTGAAGATTTCATCAACTCAAAATTGCTGTCTGCAACTTCTTTTAATTTGGTCTGGTCTAGAATTTTATCGTGAGGGAATAGGTTAAACTGAAAGTGGATAACTTGCAGACTTTAATCAAGTTAGAGCCTTTAACCCATTCCTATAAAATGATGCTTTTTGAAGCCCCTAAAGAAAGACATTTATAACAAGATGTGTTTGTGAAACATAATGCCCCTGCCGTACATGAGGTTTTCTTGGCGTTTGACCTTGGTATGTGACCTTGACATTATCACATGACCTTGACGTTGACATTATGGAGATGTATCATCATGCCAAATATGAGCATGGTATCTTGAATAAGCTGGTAGTAATTAGCAAAGTTAAGTTTTGCAGACCTTGACCTTTGACCTATCCAACCCCAAAACAAATGGGCACCTCATTGGGTCATGGACAACATGTGTTTAAAGTTTCATGGTCAAAGGTCAAATTGTTTATGAGTTAGAGCATGGAAATAATTTTCAAACTAAGTTCAATCATGACCTTGACCTTTTACCTATATGAACACCATAGGGCACCTCCTCGGGTAAGAGACATAATGTGTATAAGGTTTCATTGTCCTAGGACACCTAGTTTACGAATTATATCCCAAAAACTGTTTTCTATCAAAGTTCAATAGTGACCTTGATCTTTGACCTCTGTCATCCAAAGCAATAGGCCACCTTGGGTCATTCGCAACAATTGTATCAAGTAACATGATTGAAGGTCTATTGGTGCTTTAGTTAGAACCAGGAAACGGTTTTCAATCAATTATGACCTTTACCTTTGACATCCATTATGCAACAACAATAGGGCACTTCCATGGGTCATTAGCAACATTTGCAGTGTTGCATCCAGGATTTCTTCCAAGAGGGGGGAGTGACAAATGCTAAGGGGGGGGGGGAAGAAAAACCCTAAGCAATAAATTGATTCATTGATAAATCTCTCATAAAGATATGAAGTAAACAACTAATCTATCAAGTTTTCACTACAATACAAGATGTATCACTGTAAAATTGAGGGGAGAAAAAGCCCTTAATGAATATGTTACATTTTCACCTGCTTTTAAGTCCTTAAAATCTAACCTACTCAATTCTTGTAGGGCCAATATCTTAAATGGCAATATCTATCTTAGTCATATAATAAGCAGTTCTCATAGCACAAATAAGAAATTTTTTGACTGAAGTTTATCATGCAGGTAGCTCTGACAAACTCACTTGATGCACACTTTCCTTTATAAATTACGGTGAACAGACTGTTCTGTTTTTTAATCGTCATTTGTCTTTATTCACATTTTTTTTAAAACTGACCCCTTTGGCTAATTGATTTTGTGGGAGGCAGAACATTGTTGTGGTATTACTTCCCTATCAAATTAGAAAGGTTGTGTGAGTCATTTCCTTGATCGCCCGGCCTGGATGCAACACTGCAATTGTACGAAGTTACAATATTGTAGGTCTTTTGGTTTTTGAGTTAGAGCATGAAATGAAAAAGTCTAAGACAGATGGATAGACAGACATACATGGTGAAACCGATATACCCCTTCTACTTTGTAGATTCATCAAAGAAACATCTCTATCAAGTTTCAGCCATATTTGCCCAATGATTAGGAAATGAAGTTGCTGACAGACAGACTGATGATACATAGTGACTTATCACAATACCACACTTTCAGCACTTTTGTGCAATGGTGATCTAAAAACAGGAGACCATTATCAAATTTATTCCTTAACCCATTACCAGACAACATAACTTTGGATTAGTCCAAATTGAAAGGAGTTGCAGACGGCAATTTTAAGTTCATGAAATTTTGGATATTTTCAAGTTTCCGTGTAGAAAACAGTGTGGAAAATGAAGAAATTGCTTGTTGCAAGCAATTTCTTCATTTTACACAATGTTTTCCCCAATCGTTTTTCTTGAGGGGTGTCTAAAAGCGTCATTGCTTGGGAATCGGTTAAGCAGCTAGCCTACCTTTGTAGGAAACTGTGTATTTGTGTCCTTTCTATGTCTTTCTCCCTCTCTCTGTCTTTCCTCCAGCTGAAACCATTACAAGACCTTTACATAAATACTGAATTGTCCTGTGATCTTCATTACTCACACAGAGAATAGTTATCACATGTATCTTCATTTCGACATTTGTAGAATCACTCATTTACTTATTCCCAAACCTGTTCCCAGAGAAAAAATCAAACTTAAGAAAACATTGTGGAAAATGAAGTATTTGCTTGCAAGAAGCAATTTTTTTTTTTCACAGTATTTTCTACCCTTTTACACAAAGATGATTAAAATTCTATTAACATAAACCCTTTCCTGGTTAATCCCTGTTTTTTTACATCCCTAGGATTGTATTATTGATAAAACATTGTGGAAAAAGAAGAAATTGCTTGTCGCAAGCCATTTCTTCTTTTTCCACAATAATTTCTACTCTACCCAATGGTTATTTTGTAAATTAAATCCACTTTTAAATGTCGTCTGCAAAACCTTTGAATTTGGACGGGTCTAAAATTTTACAAAACAGGAAAGGGTTAAATTGGGGTCAGCAACTTCTTTGAATTTGGGCATCATGTTTTGAACTGCCCCTACTTTTAAACTCAGCATTGCTAAGCAAATTTTGTAAGAATTCTGTTTTCACTTTTGACAGATGATCACACAAAACATTCTTTTAATTCTTTATCAGTTCAGACTTTTTCCAAGAACAAAGGAAAACAAAATTTTGGACAAGCATAAACTAAGAAAATGTTACTGAATCCGAAGAAAAATGTACTGATAAGGATTGAAAAATATCCCAGGAAAAGGAGAAAATACTGGTCAACAGCATTTTTTTTCATAAAAAGGTTTGATTTTGGGTAATGAGTTAATTCGTTCACATATTGTGGTGGCCATGACCTTGGGCATTCCAAAACAGAAGATAAACTGCATGTCTATACAGATAAAGAAGGATAGATGGATTAAATTTAACCCATTCCCAAAATCAAAATTTTAGACTGTTCCAAATTGAAATAAGTTGCAGAAGATAATTTCCAGTTGATGAAATTTTTAAAAACTTTGTCTTTTGGTGTAGAAAATAATCAATTTCTTCATCAACCACAATGTTTTCCCAATTATATATTTGAGGGGCCTCAAGAAGCATCATTGTGTGGGATTGGGTAAGATCACTTTCAACAGTATTTCAGTTATATTTGAGCCACTGGTGCACCTAGCCATGGCTTTGTATTTTCTCTATAAGCATTTTACCCAATATTAGATCTAAACAATCAGCTTCTCATCCTGTCTGGGTGCACTAATCATCGTTCACCCATTGGTAAGACATAAGTGATGTATGTTGTGATGACAAATATCAGACAGAATTTTGGAAAATCTAGGGCTCAGAAACATGAAACCTAAAACTGAGAGCAGAGTGAATTACTGACTGATCTTACTGGGCTCAGCATGAAGTAGGAGGAACAGGAATTGTACAATACTTACAAATCGTTTGTGTTCTGTTGCTGTATTTATATCATTAACTTTTAGAGCATTTGTAACATGACTCCACAATTTTCTGGATTCAAATTCGCCTTGCATAGATGTTGGTCGCACTCTTTTTCTCCATATTGGTATAGTATTTACATCAAACACTTTTGTATCAATCTGTTAAAAGGTCCAAGAATAATTTTGATCTGTTTCTAGTATAATTTACATTTGAATTGCTTAAAATATGCTGTTATCTATCAACCCACTGCCACACATGAAAAGGCTTTGGAAAATATTTAGGAGAATGAAGAAATTGCATGTTATAAGCATATTATTATTATCTACAATGCTTTCAACACCCAAGGACAATATATTAAAAACTCCTTCAACTTTAAATTGTAACTTGCAGCTTCTTTGTATTTAGACCAGTTGAAATTTTTTCTTCTGGTATTGGGTTAATGTCTCACATTCAGTTTTGACAAAAGTAGAAATATTCCTCCAAGAAGAAAGCAGTACTCACCCAGAATTTTATTTATTACACAGTATGTCGGATAGACTAAACAGCTGGTTTCAAGACGCATAGTCACAGATTTAATATAAATAACTTTACAGATCCTGTTTTTTCTTCTTCAGTGGAATCTCATTTCAATGAATCTAACCTTAGTATTGACGATTTCACTTTCATGCCCATTAATATTATCAAAAATGATATGGATAGACTTTGCAAAGAAACCTTTTGGATACACAAGCTTAAAACCATGAACCCCAATGGCTTAAATACAAAGCTGTTAAATGAAATATAAATTTTAAGTATATGAGTTGTTTTGAAGCGCTAATCGGTTTTCCCTATTTATCATTTTTTTAAAGAACACATTTTAATATAGGATTTTAAGTATATCTATTATCCAATCAGTGGTTTTATGGATCTCATTCTGCTTGTTTTTTGTGTGCAATATAAATCCGTATTAGGTTGCACATCTGTGCACATACTTATGATTTGTATTTCATCCTTACCTGTTTAACTCAGTGTGTTATGAAATAAATATTAGAAATTTCTAGATGGGTTCACAAATTGTTTAATTGCTGCTGAATCATCGATTTCCAGCCTGAATGGGGGCTGTAGTTTCGATGTTTTTATGGCAACTTAATGTTTTTGTAAACATTACCAATTATTACGAAATCCCACACTCTAACACGCCTAATTTATTTTTCTGCTATTTTAACATAGCGCTAATGACGTCACGTTTGTTTATTTGTTTTCATTATTATGTACTCTGAAGAAGGTGTATGCCGAAATTTTAGTACTTAAAAAATAAACAAGATGTGTTTGTGAAACACTATGCCCCTCGAAACAGGAATTCTTTAGAAAAGGGTAAAGGGTTAAAATTTTGACTTTGATGAAATGACCTTGAGACCTATCTACATACCAGATATTAGCATTGTAACTTAATCAGGGTTGAAGTTATAGGAAAATGTTAAGTTGGCAGGTTAAGTTTTGCGGACAGACAGACGGATAGACAGACAGACGGACATTGTAAAATAATATGCCCCTGATCTTATCGATGTGGGGGCATAAAAATAATAATACTAAATATACGTTTTGTTAAAGTTATTTTGAGAATTATTTGTTACTTCACAAATGCGCTAAAAATGGTTCTACTTGAATAGTAAAACTTGTATGTTTTTATCTATTATGAGCTAGAGCAAAGAAATGGTTTTGATTCAAAGTTCAATTGTGACTGTGACCTTTGGCCTTCATGACTTAGACCAATAGGGCACTTCCTTGGATCATTGAGACAAGAGATGGATATGGTAAAACCAATAAACCTCTTCTACATGATGATGTCTGTATAATAAGAGAAAGTTGTGAGGTTTTGGGTACCCACCAATGATGTGCTTTGCTGGCCAGTATAGAGTTGACGGGTAGTAACAACATTTACATAAAGTTACACTTATACATTCAGACTAATTGATAATAACCTGATTTGCATATGTTTTTTTGTGTATGACCAATTATATTCTATACTTTGGGTAATCATGCTCATAATTTAGTTCCCAGGGTAAGTTTTTCATATAACCTGAGCACAAAGTGCTCATGCTGAACTTTTTTTCATTTCTATCTTTAATTCTTCCTATTCAACGATTGGATTGTCAAAACTCTAAATGTCAAGAGTTTTGCTTGATCGTGGGTAACATTACAACTATCAAAAGAGGAAAAAGCGGCCTTAATGTGAATTTTCATAACACATAAATTGTTTTGTGCTACCTCATCATCAAATCAGCCTTAAATTTTAAGCAAAGGATGAATTTGTAACCCATCACCACTCAATCCTTTGTTTGGATAACCCCCTGACACTCATATGTGGGAAAATATTGATAGAAAAGGAGAATCCCTTTTCTAAAAGCAATGTCCTCCTTAATCAGAATATTTTCCATCCTATTTCATGCTATTATTTTCAATTTAAGACATGTTTTGAAAAGGCTTCTATAAATCTGAAACCTCTTTAACACAGAACCGTATGATACTAGCTTATAACATTCCTATAGAATTATATCAAAAAACATTTTGGGAAAAGGAGAAATTGTATGTCATAAGCAATTTCTCCTTTCCCCAAAATGTTTTCTATCTTATGTAACTTAAATCTCAATTCTTTTGTTACTTTGAAAATATTGTCTGTTTTCCTTTGAATTTGGGTCAGTCCAAACAAAATCTCATTGTCGAGTAATGGGTTTAAACTTATCTAAAATTAGGTATATGAATCCAAATGACTTAACAAATGCTAATGTCTGGTAATGGGTTATCACTTACTGATTGTATTAAGTTTATATAACCATGAAGAACAAAGAAAACATACCTCGCCATAGGTAAACTCCAGGTTCCCGTTCCACTCCCCCTGTACTTTGCATAGAATATTACTAGTCACTGTATTCTTTACTTCAGCAGTAACACGATGTAATTTCCCTCCATAAAAAGGCTAAAAAACAAAACAGTTTTTACTTTCTATGATGATTTTCAGTGTTCGATTGAACTAGGTTTAATGCTACTTTTAACAACATTTCAGTCATATTACAGTGGCTGGAGCACCTTACCATGGATTCCTGATATTTCTCTAACTAGTACTATCAATTCATCCTTTTCAAGCCTCCAGCTGCTCATCAAAAATAGGATTACGATTATCCACACTTTTGTGGGAGACAAATGTTGGAAAGGATATTTGCGGCAGCTGGGGATTGAACCTTAGACCCCATGACTAGGAGTCTCGCATGCTACCATTGCCCTATAGCTGCAGCCTATTTTCAGTGAATTATGTAGATTTCTGGATGAAGATAGACTGAACCCATTCCCCTTCAATCCCATTTTTTATTGCTCACCAAGGGGGCCATTGGCAACCGGAGTTTTAAACAGATTTCAAGTATTTATTGAAAGAGGACCACCTTTTGAACATTTCTGACATATTTGATACAAATTTGTTGAATTGTTTGGGAGATGTTGTTTAAAAACCAAAGGTAATGATTGCAGTTATTTTGAAAGACGTAAATATACTGATGTTTTATGCAAAATACCAAGCCTCTAGGCTTTCTGGGTCAGGAGGAGAAGATAATTAAAGATTTTTTTTTAAATTTCACTTTTGTTGCCATGGCAACAAGAGTTTTCATTGGATTTTAATTCTTTTAGCTTTTTGTAAAAGGGGGGGGACCCAAAGTAACATTTCTCCCAAATTTTATTTGAATTGGCCTGATGGTTTGGGAGGAGAAGTCGTTTAAAAATCCTTCTTTGTTTCTCTTAGAACACCTCCTGGGCTTGTGCTTCATAACTGGGGATCTGAGGATAATGCTTTTAGTTATTTGAAAGAGGTCAAAATACTGATGTTTTTTGCAAAATATCAAGGCTCTAGGCCTTCTGGGTCAGGAGCAGAAGACTTTAAAAGATTTTTTACTTTTGGTCCTTGGCAACCAGGGTTTTTAACAGAATTTTGAAATCAAATGTTTCAACTACACTACACTAGACACTTTGTTTCTGGTACTCCTTGGAATAGACTTATTGCTTGCCAAACCCACTGAGCTCCGACAGGAGGTCCAACTTGGAAATAACGCGATCATGTAACATGTGAAATATTTGGAAAAGTAGCATGTACATTGCAATGAAGATTTGAGTAAATGAATTAGTGAATTTAAATAAAATTGGGTGTTGGGTTGATTGTTTTCTTTTAAGATTTCCTGTGTTTCTTTGTAAAAAGCAGAGTGCCCCCGTGCAGAGCCCAAATATTTCCCCGAGGGTCAACACATGAACAACCTTTTAGAGGTTCACTAGGAGGTTCTACATACCAAATACAGTCAAACCTGTCTTAAGCAAGTGGTCAAGGGATTTGCCAAAATCGCTTGCTTAAGACAGGTGCTTGCTTAATACAGGTTGGCCTGTCAAGGTGATGGCCGGATATTTGTATAACAAAAAGATTGGGGGGGCTAAAAAGTATTCATTTTCAAGGCAAATAATAACAAGAAAACAGCTCATTCAAACATTATTTTTTTTATTTTGGTAAGAATACTATTAGGCCTATATGCTCATGAAATCGATTAGATTATCAATTGAAATTGAAAGGTTCAAATCGGGTTAAATTACTTGAACGGTTGTGATTATTGTTTGCAAAGATCAAACAAATTGAAATAATATCGGCCGGTCAATTGAGGATCAGTCTGCTTGATAATTTTGATGATTGTGTTAAACAATATTTCAATAAAATTCCTATCTAGAATCTAGTCAGAATGAGTCATCAAGCGTTTTGTTTACCCATTTCTCACCTCTAAAACCGCAAACAAAATCCGTACGAAAACGAAAATAGATTACTTTCGAAGGACAGTAATTTCGAACGTCATACTCGATTAAACTTTATTGATAAAGTTTGAATATCATATGCATAAAATTCAATCACTGAATAAGAGCAATATAACAAAATTAGGAATTTTGGTCACTTCGAAGTTATCTACATAACATCTGTTAATTGGCGACGCGTGTGAATGTTTATCTGATTTGACAGTTGAATAGATAATCCAAAAACAATTATGCGCCGAGATAATAACTTATCCGTGAAAATTGCCATGGGCCCGAAAATTGACCTTAAATTGGGTTATTTTAAAGAATGGGACACGATTTTGATAGCCGTTGACCGCGTTTTAGAGGTGCTTATTGAATACAGGTTAAATTCAGTGTAAAATAGATCGGGGGGACATTGAACTGGCTATTTAAGACAGGTGCACCCTGAATGGAGGTGACTGACAAGGTTTGACTGTATTAATGCTCAAGGATAAGAAGATTTTTTCATTCTTTGTTTCTATTTTAAAATAGAGTACTGCTGGGCGGAGCAAAAATATTACCCAAAAGGGGGGTTCATTTGAAGATTCTAAGTATCAAATATCAATAATCTACACTTTCTGGTTTAAGAGAAGATTTTTAAAGTTTTCCTTCTTTGTCTCTTAGCTGCCGTCATAGCGCAGTCGGTAGTGCGCCAGACTCCTAATCTTCAATCATGGGTGTCATGGGTTCGATCCCCGGCGGCGGCACATATTCTTTCTGACAATTGTCTCTCACCGATGGGTGGATAATCGTAAAACTAAGTGGGATAGCAGAAGGGGGCTAGGAAAGGATGTAGTGGTAGCACTGGTGTGGGAAATACCAGGAATCCATCATTAAGTGCCCTAGCCGCTGCGATATGACTGAAATACTGTTAAAAGCGGCGTTAAACCCATTCGATCAATCAATCTTCGTCTCTATGTTAAAATAGGATCAGCCAATGTTGAGCCCAAATATGACCAAGGGGCACCATATAAACAAACATGATAGAGGTCCCCTATGAGTTGCTGCATACAAAATATCAATGCTCTAGGCTTTCTTATTCGAGAGAAGAAGATTATAAAGTTTTTCTTCTTTGTTTCAATGTCATATGGGGTCTGCCCCAGTGGAGCCCAAATACGTTCAAAGGGGTAATATTTGAACAAACTTGACAGATGTACAGCTTACAAAATATCAAAGCTCTTGGTCTTCTGGTTTCACAGAAGAAGATTTTTAAAGTTTTCCTTCTTTATTTCAATGTAAAAAGGGAACCTCTTGGGCAAAGCCCAAATATGACCCAAGGGGTTTGATTTGAACAAACCTGATAAATGTCCTCAATAAGGTGCGGCATACCAAATATCAAAACTCTGTCTTTTGGTTTTGAGAAGATCTTTGAAGATTTCCTTATTTTCCCCCTTTTTGTTGCCATGGCAATCTGAGTTAGGAGTGAACTTCAATTATTTGAACAATTTTGGAAGAGCTTCACCTAAGGAAGGTCGCTCACAATTTTCATCAAGATTGGCTCTCTGGTTCAGGAGGAGAAGATGTAAAAGAAATTGTGGATAGATGCACTACGCACAACGACACTGGATGTAAGACATTCGGTGATCATAATAACTCAACTTGATCACTTCGTGTTCATGTGAGCTATAAACATCTATGGAAAGTATCAATCCTAATCAGTCTCTATAGTAACCACAGTAAGACCAGAGTAAATACTTTGTGCTCATCCAAAATGGCCCCTTCACATTCTGCTTCATTTCTATACAATGTACATACAGACTCCCTTACCTTAGTATGAAAGACAATGGAAGCATTCAAATTATTTTTTTGACACGTCATCGACAATTTATCCCCGAGTTCAACCCATGGAGTTGTCAATATGGAGCGAGCGTAGGCACTTGGTAAACCAAAAACATATTCCTCATCATAATCTAATAACTTCAGGGTAACTAGAGGGAATATAATAAAGAAAATATTTTATGAGTAGAACAATGTTTTCTACCAAAAATGTTGAAATACCTTTAATTTCATAAACTTTAAATTGGCCCTTTCAACTCCATTCAATTTTGAACAGTCTAAAATTTTGCCGTCTGGTAATGGGTTAAGCTACAGTCATAATGTTTCGTCATCAACCAACATTTTTCTTTGTTATATCTTACTGAACAAAAACTTTGCAAATGAACACAGTTTAATATTCAACCCATTACTAGACAACAAGTTTTTAGACTTGTTCGAATCCAAAGATATTGCAGACAACAATAATAATTTGGTTTTATTATAAATATTTTTTTTTACTTTTTAGGTAAAAATATTGTGAGTAATGAAGAAATAACTTTTAACAAGCAATTTCTTCATTTTCTGTCTTGTTTTTTCAAAGCTTTTATTCTTGGGAGCAACAATGGATGTCATTGTGTGGGAATAGTTAAGTCAAATATCCTGTCCAAACTATCCATATAGACTACCATAATTGCACCTATAGACCAATAGCTGCATCTATAGACTACCATTACTGAACCTATAGATCACCATAACAGCACCTATAGACTACCACAACTGCACCTACAGACTACCATAATTGCCCCTATAGACTACAATTATGGAACCTAAAGACTTCAATTACTACACCTATAGACAATCATAACTGCACTTATAGACTACCATAACTAAACCTATAGACATTCCTATAAATTTTGTCCACAAAAAAAACATGTTTCTTTCTATCAATTTGAATTTAAAAGAAATGAATTTTTACCTTTTCCTACCATTACCACACCTATAGACATTCCCATAAATTTTGATTTTGTCCATATGGAGGCATTTACACACATCTTTCTTTTGGGACACTCAAAATAGAAGGCTGACACTGAAAAAAAGTAAATAGACAATTTATACTCAGCTCAGAAAATAACTATGCTCTTAATTTTGTTTTATTTCTTTTTCATATTTCACTGAATATAATAATGTTTAGTATCAAATTGTGGTGTAAAGTTTCAAGAAAATATCCAACTTATCAGATGTTGACAAAAAAGGAGTTTAGAGTGTTATTTCTAATGTGTGGAATGTCAAATATTCCTACACAACCAGAAGCAAATACAAGATGTTGCATTCCAATCTTAATGCAATATGCCATTTATCATATACCTATTATTTATTAAATAGATAATTGACTAGAGGTAACTAGAGGCGCTTCAGCTTCTGTATTGCTCCACATGCATTAATGTATCAATCAAGCATATTTTTTTTCAGGAATTTAATACAAGCAAATTCGTTGAATTGATATCCCCCCTCCAAAAATATTTTGTTTGTCAATGGAGTATATCAATTTTAGGATATCACTCTGTATGTATATGGCTTTACCAATCAGGGGCAGTAACTCTAAATTTAATAGTTGAACCGACGATATGCCCATCTCCTCTTTGTAGTGAAGCTTTCCACAAAGGTTCATTAAAAGCCAGCCAACTGTTTCCAAGAAATAGCACAGAAAGGAATATATCTCTGTATATATATGGCTTCACCAATCAGGGGCAGTGAATCTATATCAAATAGTCGAACCAGGTAACCTAACGATATGGGCATCTCCTCTTTGTATTGAAGCTTTCCACAAAGTTTCATTGAAATCCAGTCAATGGTTTCCAATAAATAGCGTGGAAACGAATATAACTCTATATGTATAAAGCTTCTCCAATCGGGGCAGTAACTCTGAATTTGATAGTCGAACTGGATAACCCAAATGATATGCGCATCTCCTCTTTGTAGTGAAGCTTTCCACAAAGTTTCAATGAAATCCAGTCTATTGTTTCTAAGAAATAGTGCGGAAACTAATATTACTCTGTTTGTATATAGCTCTACCAATCAGGGGCAGTAACTCTAATTTTAATAGTCAAACCGGACAACACTGACGATATGCGCATCTCCTAGAGAAGCTTTCCGCAAAGTTTAATTCAAATCCAGTCAATGGTTTCTAATAAATGAAACTCGCACAAAAAGAAGGATGGACGGAAGGACGGGCTGACAGATTGACATGGCAAAACAATATCCCCCGATGATTTCAGCGTTGGGGGATAATAAACTGAATCTTCTATGCAATATCACGAAAATAAATCTAAGTCACTGAAATCTTTGAAATAGTTCTAGGGAAGCATCTCAAACTTTCACTGTTTTTACAAAAGACAAGTTACTTTATGTAAAATTCGTTTACTAAGTCAGATGAAAGGGTATTAACAAAATTTGAAATTGTTCACTGTATACCAAATATGGACTTAAGCCACCACCATAATAGCCATGTTTTTCAACTAATCAAAATTATTTGAGAGAATCTGACAAAGTGTCATCTTATGAACATTCCTGTGAAATTTGTTTGAAATCCCTAAACATGTTTCTGGGAAGGTTTCCTAAGATTTCAGTATATGGAAATTAGCCCTGACCATTAAAGCCATTTTCATCCAATTAAAATTCTTTTACATAATCTGATAAAGGGTTGCAATCCATTAAAGGGTTCTGAGAAGAAGATTTTCAAAGCTTTTACCATATATGGAAATTAGCCATGCCCATTAATGCCATGTTTTTCATCCTATAAAAATTCTTTGAAGGAATCTAGTCAAGGGTCATCCAAGCATTGTTCAATTTTTTCAAGGAAAAGTTTATGGACATACAGATAGAAGACCAGATACATGACTGACACTCCACCATGATGACTACTCAATGGCTTTCAGCCATAGGAGCTAAAAATATGAAAAATAGATTAAAACATGCTATTTGTCATTGAAAACAATGTCTCCTACCCTATGAGAAAAAAGTTTTAACCCTTGTCATGCTGAACCCGGAATATTCCAATTTTGGCATGAGGTGTAGACCAAGATCAGCCTTCACATAAGTGCAGTCTGATCTTGGTCTACACCTCCTGCTTGTACTTTCCAGCCAAAGTTGTTTATGAAATTGATTTCTAAAGGAAATAATGATTTTAGAACAACAAGTTCTATCAGTGCTTTCAGCCCTTTGATTTTACAGCAATTCAGTAAGGTAATTTATACAGCATGACAAGGGTTAATACGTTTCACTATCTTTAAACTGCCAATTACCACTTCTTTGAATTTTGACCAATAAAAATGTTGTTGTCTTGTGAAGGGCTAAAGGAGAATGATAAGTCTTTTCTTAAAATACATAAAACAACTCATAAGCAATAATTTTTGAGTCTAGATATCCCTAAAAAAAAGGGAAGCAAATGATATGCAATATATAGTTACACTGAAAGTTAATTACTTCCCTTTAATAAGTCTTAGTTTTTGCTGATCAAAATCTTTTTAAAAAATCTTATTTAACAAATTACAAGACAACAAAATTTTAAACTGGTCCAATTTTAAAAAAGTCAACATGACAATTTTATGTTGACTTAAATTCTTAAAAATCTGTTGTATAGGGAAGAAAAAATTGTGGACAACGAAGAAATTGCTTTTTAGGGTGTGTAATTGTGTCATTGTGTGGGAATGGGCTAAGAGCATTAAAAAATTATACAGGATTACCCATGTAAAATTCAATTTGATACTTTCTCAGGCAGAAACCTTCAGCAATATCAACAAACCAACCAGCCAACTAACCTACTGACAAGCTGAATGCTATATACCCCCTGGTCAGATTGCAGGGACAGCACAGACTGACCAGGGTTGAGCCTTTTTCCTCTAAGCAGACTTTTTAATCTATGATCCACCTCATTATAGGTTTATTTGCAAAAATCTACCTTTGATTGATATGCTTTCCTCCTCAAAAATTGTTTCACATATTTCCTGGGGGGTCTCTTTTTGCACATGTCATAACTATAAACAACTCACCTGGAGGGTGATGGGATACTTGTTCTGCCGTATATGTCAGATAATAAGGCGAGTCTGTACTACCACTCTCACTGCCTTCTGACTGACTGGGTGGAATCTTCCAAGAACAATGGAATGTTTCACCAATTATGGGATTATATGGCTTCTTTGCAACTGATCCCTGTTATATCATGATAAAATTGCATTCTTCAAAATACTATTCAATGTTGTTATAAACAAGATGGCCATTGGCACTAAAGCACTTGCCTGAGTCAATGACTGCAGAAGTAAAAAATTCCAAGGGAATAATTCTACCGATAAAGTAATACTTCATCAAATCTTATCTAGAAACAAGTACAAACATTCTTACAAAGTTTCAAGATATTTGTGCAGGAAAAGTAACAAGAACATTGCAAAGTAGATTTCTTTAGATTGGACTTTCTGACCTTGATTGATTGATTGATTTAATGGGATTTAACGCCTCTTTTAACGGTGTTTCAGTCATATCGTGGCGGCTGGAGCGCCTAACAATGGATTACTCGTATTTCTCACACCAGAACTACCACTACATCCTTTCCTAGCCTCCAGCTGCTATCCCACTTAGGTTAATGATTATCCACCCATAGGTGAGAGACAAATGTCCGAAAGGATATGTGCCACCACCGAGGATCAAACCCATGTCATTTAGTGATTAAAGATTGGGAGTCTGATGTGCTACCAACTGCACTATGTTGCCGGCCCTACTGACCTTGTTTTGACCCTATGTGACCCAATATCAAACTTTTTGGAGTTTAAATTGAACAAGAGCCATGTTGGACATGGCCATCCCCAGCCTTAAAAGCTTGATAGTAAACTGAAGCCAGTTAGATTTAGGGTTCTTGTGTACTGCATTTCTTCTGAATGAGTTTGATAATAGCTATTATAATTTCAGAGATATGCTCAGGACAAAATCTAAGTCTTTAAAACAACAAAGGGCAATAACTCCAAAATTATGCAAGTAAGAGTTGTGGTTCTTGTACACTGCACTTCTCCACAACCAGATCTATGCACCTATAAAGTTTCAAGTTAATAGCTATTATACTTTCAGAGATATGCCCTGGACAAAATCTTAGTCTTTAAAACAACAAAGGGCAATAACTCGAAAATTATGCAAGCAAGAGTTGTGGTTGTTGTGCACTGCACTTCTCCTCAACAAAATCTATCCACCTATGAAGTTTCAAATTAATAGCTATTAAACTTTCCGAGATATGCCCCCGACAAAATCTTAGTCTTTAAAATAACAAAGGCAACAACTCCAAAATTATGCAAGCAAGAGTTGTGGTTGTTGTGCACTGCACTTTTCCTCAATGAGATCTATCCACATATGAAGTTTCAAGTTGATAGCAATTATACTTTCAGAGATATGCTCCAGACAAGTTTAGTGACAGGCAGATGGAATGGCGGAAGGACGGAATGATGGAAGGACGGAATGATGGAAGGACGGAATGATGGAAGGACGGAATGATGGACAGAGACCATTACTATATCCCCTTCGCTGAAATGGCGGGGAATAAAAAAACATTCTGACCAAATATTATGTAATTTGAGGCCAAAATGAAGCCTCCAGATTGCAAACAAGTACTACTAACATTTGACCTAGAGACCTAGTTTTTTAACCTTTGAAAACCAAATTTTAAAAGGCAAAGAGATATCACATAAAATCCATTCTGAAAAGGTTTTAATCATCGCTTAAATGAGACTTCTTTAATGCAAACATGGTATTTCAAAGACTTTACCTAGTGACCTAGTTTTGACCTGAAATGACCAATTTTCGAACATGGCTGAATATTATGGAGACTATCATTCTACCCAAACATAAGATCAATTGAGCTAAAAATGCAGCCTCTACAGTGCAATATGATTTTTATAAGACTTACCTAGATTTCTACCCATGTGACCCAATATTGACCTTGGCTAAGGTATAGAAGAGAAAATCATTCTGACCAATAATCAAGTCATTACAGCCAAAAATGCGGCCTCTTAGAGTGCAAACAAGTATTTCTTAGATTTTACCTAGTGACCTAGATTTTTACCCCGTGGGATCCTACATCAAAATTTGTCAAAAAACTATCAAGATAAACATCAAGTCATTTAGGCAAAAATGTGGCCTCTAGGGTGCCACAATTTGAACTCTGTCTAGAGGCCATGGAACCATTCCAAAGAAACACCTTGAGTAAAAAATATGGTCTCTACAGTGCATACAAGGTATTTTTAAGCTTTGACCTGGTGACCTAGTTTTTAACCCATTTGATCCAAATTCAAACTTTGCCAAGGAACCTTGGAAACAAACATTCTGAGCAAATATCAAGTCATTTGAGCTAGTATTGTGGCCTCTACAGTGCAAACGAGTCAACCTTGTGACCTAGTTTTTGACCCTATGTGACCCTAATCCAAACTTTGCCAAGGGACCATGGAGATAATCATCCTGGCAAAGTTTGAAGCCATTTGATCAAACAATGTGGCCTCTAGAGTGCAAACAAGCTGTTGAGACACACTGCATAACAGATACAGCATAATCATGATAGCTCACATGAGCAGAACATGCTTATGTGAGCTAAACAACTTTGATTATATGGGTTAACACCTCTTTCAACAGTATTTCAGTTATATCATTGCTGCTGTTGCTCCTAACCATGGCTTCCTGTTGTTTCTCACACCAGTACTACGACAACATTTAATCTGAGCTATCAGCTGCTTATCTCATTTATCATTTACCCATATGTGAAAGATAAATAACATGTGTGGCGACGACTTTTTTCAAATGTTTGAAAGAATATAAGCTGAGCCTGGATTCTAACTCATTACCCCAGGATTAAAGCAGAGCTTGTAACTGACCGAGTTAACAAGGCTGGACAAGGAAAATTTTGAAATGGAACAAGAAGATTTACATTTTCTATTCATATTGAAATTGATTCATTAAAGTACAAGTTATTGTCTTGACAAGTATAAACCATCAGCTGGGATCTTCATTTGAACCTACCTCACAGAATATTTAAAATGGAACTTCTAATTATCACTGAAAACTGCATTTCAAATTTATTGAAACCTCTTATGAATGTATAAATTATAATTAAAACTTTTACATTCAATGAGACCTTAAACTTAAATCTGCCCGAATGTTTCAAATGGCACGAAACATTACTCACAGTGGAGAACTATTGACAGATCATGGCAATCAAACAGATGACATTGATTTCAGCTTTATCATTCAGGATATGCCCCTTTTGTCACCATTTACCATTCTAATGCTGCCACATTTGTAACACAAGCTGAATCTGTAGATTTTAGGGTTACAAGACTGCAGTGGCTCATTCTTATTTCCAAAATAAACCACACAGTCTCAAAGGTCAACATTTTTATTCCAAAACTCATTTAAATTGAAATAAAAATAGAAGCCTTGTAAAAGAAACAAAAAATCTATTATGTACAAGGAAAGCATTCACATACGTATTCATTTAGTTGTCTTTAAAGACAGGCCTAAGAGTAAAGCAATAGATTTACTCTGGAAGGGCACAGCATCCCTTGGGCTCTGTTAAAAATTATCTTAAGACAATTTTACAGTTTTACAACTCACCTGCCTCCCAGCGTGAAAAGAGGTCAAATACCACTCTAAAACACCTATCATTCTGTCTTCTGGTGTGGGCAAGTCAGCTATCCTAGAGGAGAAAGTACAAGAAAATTCATTTATATTCTAGTGAAAACTAAAATTGAGGGTGATTGGCCTGAAAGCGCTCACCTAAGATATAGTTTAGGAATTTAAAAACAGGGCAATTTTGAAAAGTGTCAACATTCGGTAACCCCATACATTATATAATACTTTTAAGCTTGGTAACTTGTTGTATAGAGATTTTGGATAAAATTTTCTTCGTTGTTTCTAAATGAGTTAAGGTGCACTCTGGATGAATCCAAAAATAGATTTCCTATTATTCTGTTGAAGGAGATGGAGGGAATCAGTTGAAGGAGATTGAGGGAAAAGAAATCTCAGTAAAAAAGGAGTGTGACTCTCACAAAAATGCTTTAAGAGTTAGGTCCCTTAATGATATGGATTCTTCTTGTGTTAAATAGGCCTGTTTGTTTATCATTAGACCATGGACTCCATTATTTCAATAAACATCTCTTAATCTGTTTAACCCATTGGACTCCATTAATTCAATAAACTTATCTGAATCTGTTTAACCCATTACCAAACGGCAAATTTTCAAGTTAATGAAATTTCAAATTTTTCAATTTTCTTGGTAAAAAATATGGAGGAAAATGAAGAAATTGCTTGAAGAAATTTCTTCATTTTACACAAAGTTTTCCCCAAAGCACGACTGTGCGCGACTGTGTGGGAATGGGCTAAATTTTTGTTTAGGGAGACCTTATAATAACATTAATTATTTCTTGTAGTTTTATGTTTAGTGTTTGCTTTTTAGATTCAGCCTTGTCATAGTGAATCTGGAATAGTCCTCCAATGGTAGGAGATATAGACAAAGGTGATTGTGAACATAAGGTAGTCTCTTCCAGAGTTATTTACAAAATTAATAAATAAAAAAAAACATTTGCCCCAGAATTGGAACCTTTTAGCCCTTTGATTTTGAGGCAATTCAGAAAAAAAGACTTTATACAGCATGTGAAGGGTTAACTAATTACATAATACAGTAAAAGGTTTACCTTAAAAACATATCTGGATGTGCCATACAATCAGCAAACATCTCTAACAGCGACCTTCTCTCTAGTATAAAAGTTGGGAGAACAACCTAGGAAAATATATAGTAAATATATTTCATGTTAATCCAAGTGCAAAATGATTTCTAGGGTACATGACATTGTACTTAAAATGCCGCATGTAAAGAAAATAATTGGTGTCTATTTTGATTTTAATAATGAAATAACCAAATGGAATCAACCTTCCCCAACACAATCCTGCCTTTTCACTCCCATATGAAACAAGAGGACCATGATGATCACCTCATCATTAAAGCTCCTGGCTTTACTGTGATAGTCTATACAATTTTGTTAGAAGGCCATTTAAGTCAATGCTTTTTGACTTAGAATTTGAAATATTCATTAAGGGGACCTTCAGGTGATTCTGTATGCTAAATAAGAAAGCTCTTGTCTATTTTGTTTAGGAGAAGATTTTTACAGATTTCCTATTTATATCAAGCACATGGGGTAAATTTCCATTGTAAAATAATTCTAAGGTGATGCTACATGCCAAATATCAAAGTTCTACCATTATGGTTTGGGAGAAGATTTTTAAAGACTTCTTTCATGTGGTTGCAATGTCAATGAAGTAGCGGGACTAAGTAAATCCATGTTTTAGTTAGGGGTGTAACGATAGGTCGATGTATTGTGATAGTGACAGTCACGATATCGATGTATCGATTGCAATTCCCTGACATCGATAACAATCGCGATAGTTTGTTCAAATATCAATAGTTTCGATAGTAAATATTCAAAGCTTACTTACACCGAAATTCAATGTTTTCTTGATCTCTTGGGTTAAAAAAGAGAGAGCGATAAAGAGAGAGATAGAGAGAGAACGAGTTTTCTGTGTAACTTATCCTACTTTCACTTTCCAAAACCACGTAGGCACGTATGATTTGTGTTTCTTCTGTACTCCGATTTTTTAGGAATCGATTTTCAACTTTCAATTTACGAAGTGAAAAGGTCCTCAAAAATTCAAAAGCACGTTTAGTTAAAGCTTGTTATCGATGTTTTATGAATTCACAACGCTAAAGTTGCCGAAAAATGGAAATAAGTCATTCATAAATGATATTCGATTAATTACAATAATTAATTACTTATTTCGAGCACACTAATCGAGTTATTTTGTTTTACGTATTTTTGGCGTCTGACATGGCTGCAAATTTGGAGATTGTGAAAAAAACAAAGTCGCTAAGGCCCGTGTTGGGACCATTTTGGCTTCGTAAAGAAAGGTGAAAACATAGATAAAAAGAGAGCCGCCTGTAGACTATGCTATCTATAGAGATTAACATAGAAAATAAACAAAGTAACATATACCAATAGTATCGTGATATATTGCGATTGATTTCTGACGATAGTGTTAGTATCACGATATCAAAACTGCGATAGTAAAACTATCGTGATAGTGATTTTCTAAGCCGATAGTCAGCCCTAGTATTAGTTGAGACAATAAATGCAAGATGATAGATTTATGATTCTATTTTTATCTAAGTTGCCAATCCTAGTAAGATCAATGTCCAGTTTTAGTTGAAATAATATATACAAGATGATAGGTTTAGGATTCTTTGTACATTTAAGTAGCCCACTTTTGTAGGATCCATGCCAAGCTTTAGTTGAGACAATAAATGCAAGATGATAGTTTTGTGGTTCTGATTAAAAGTAAGTAGCCCATCTTAGAAAGTTCCATGCCAAGTTTTAGTTGAGACAATAAATGAATAATGATAGAATTGTGGTCATGAATAAAAGTAAGAAGCCTAATTTAGTAAGATCCATGCCAAGTTTAAGTTGAGACAATAAATGTAAAATGATAGACATGAGATTCTGTATTAAAGTAAGTAACCAACCTCAGTAAGATCCATGACCATTTTTAGTTGAGACAAAAATGCAAGATGATAGATCTATGATTCTGTATAAAAGTAAGTAACCAACCTTAGTAAGATCCATGCCCAGTTTTAGTTGAGACAATAAATGTAAGATGATAGATTTATGATCCTCCATGCCCTCCAAATCTTTATCCTTGTATTCAGCTTCATCTTCTATCTCATCTTCATGATTTATTGGACCTTCAGCTGTTTTACAATTCAGGTGTTAAAACATGAGCCAGTGAAATACATTTTAAACAATTCACCACATGTGCTAGGTCCAGAAATGGAGCAGCCACACTGAGCAACTGGTAGATTACTTGCCATGCTCCGTGTCAAATGAGATATAAGACAACATCATTTTGTGAAATATATGGTTAGGGACCTGATTACAAATAGCAAATTATTTGTTTGCAACGAGCTGTAGTTGAATAAGCTATAGCTACAAACCAAAACGATGCTTGACATTAACCGATTACCAGACGGCAAAATTTAAGACTGGCCCAAATTGAAAAAATTGCAGATGAAAATTTAAAGTTAATGAAACTTTGGATTTTTCACATTTCTGGGTAGAAAACATTGTGGAAAATGAAGAAATTGCTTGTAACAAGCAATTTCTACATTTTTCCCAATGTTTCCTAAAAGCATCACTGAGTGGAAATAGGTTAATGTTGCAGTTCATCATTCACTTCCAGTCTAAATAAATGATTTGATTGGTTATTTAATTTTTTTGTTTACAGCAGCAATCTAGCAACTTCAATAATGGCTCAAAGTCTAAAGAATCTTTGAGCCAGAAGCTATCTAAAAAGAGAGATGAAGAGACTGTGGAGCCTGTTCCAAGTTTTTAATTTATGCACATGAGAAATTCTTGACTGATATTTGACAATCTTCCTAAAACCTTTTTCTAAAATTTTCCATTGAATCCTCAGAGGAGAAAGATAACTAAAAATTTGTCACCGCCAGCAATACCCCTGCTTGAATTCTTGTCAAATGACATTCAGTTATGACCTTTTCCATAGAGTGCACATAAAAACAAGGGATAATGATGGTAAAGAGTTCAGCAACTATTACACGATCCCACATATCAACATATAGAAGAAAATTAACTCTAAAAAATATTGCAGGAGAAGGAGTAATTGCTTGTGTAATAAGCAAACTTTCCTTTTATCAAAATGCTTCCTGTACTGCTTGGCCCTTTTTTCTTAATTCCATGTGCTTTGAGACAATGTCTGCAACTTTTCTCTATTCAAACCAACCTGTTTTGTTCTTTCTTTATGTAACAGACCTCAATTAAAGGATTATTTCAATGATAAAATGTTGTTAGTTACCTTGTGATGATGCATCAGGTAGTGCATAGGGAAGTGAATTAGCCGATGTAAAGCTGCCAGCCGGGGATGGATTCGACTCTGTAATACTACAATTTCTACTGCTACTTACTCGCAGTCTTGGTCCTCTGTAAATCAGAAAATAATGAGATGTGTTTGTGAAACACAATGCCCCCGCAACAGGACAAAACGTTTGACCTTTGTATATGACCTTGAACTTATCACATGACTTTGACCTGAGGAGATGTGTATTATGGAGATGTATCATCTTGCCAAATATGAGCATTGTATCTTGAATAGGCTGGTAGTAATTGGCAATGTTAAGTTTTTTTGGTTAAGTTTTGCAGACAGACCGACAGACAGAAAGACGGACAGAGGTAAAGCAATATGTCCCCGATCTATTGATGCAGGGGCATAAAAATTATTCTATGCTTGAAACAATATGTCTATGTAGAAGACTAATATCCATGATACACAATTTTATTAACTATTTTGATCCTGATAACCTTGTAAGATGACCTTAAATTATCATTCTGATAAATAAAGGCTGATCCAAAAAATAACCGGACTGGGCACATAACTTAGAAAATGAAATAGAATTTCCCTGAAAAATATGGCATAAAATTCAATGTTTGATACGTGTCTCCTAAAAATTTCAATCCATTCATGCAATGAACAACACTTATATACATACAAACACACTATACCAGTATATACCGCATGAGCAGGGGCAGTCATCAAACAAACATTGATGATGTTAAAGTTATTCTGAAAGTCACTCTCCTATGTTGTCATCTATTGTTTTGACATTAACCCTTTCCTGTGCAAACACAGGATTTTACGTCACCTCTTATTTTATACTTGAGAAAACATTATGGAAAAAGGAGAAATTGCTTGTGACAAGCAATTTCTTCTTTTTCCACAATATTTTATACCCTACTGAATGGTTATTTTTCAAATGAAATCCACTTTATATTTTCATCTGCAAAAACTTTGAATTTGGACAGGTCTAAAATTTCCAAAAACGGGAAAGGTTTAAATTTTGATTTCTTTTGAATTGGTGAGCTTCGCAATTTTCATTGTATTTTGAATAGGCTGGTAGTAATTGGCAATGTTAAGTTTTTTTGGTTAAGTTCTGCAGACAGACAACGGTAAAACAATATGCCCCTGATCTTTCGATGCAGGGGCATAAAAAGGGTTTTGACAAAGACAACAGACAAAGTGGTGGCTATAATATGTTTGCCCTTCTCCAGACATATGGAAGATCTACTTATGATAGAGGAAAATTTTGCTATTTTGTATTGAAATCCATCCATAATTGAAGGGGGTATGCTCTGCGTATATTTAATTTTAACATGCCACCTTGAGCTATGACCTTGACCTTGGAGATTTCAGAAATTCTTTTTTCAAAAGGCACATCTACTTATGATAGAGAACAATTAAGAAAAGTCATTTCCAAATCTATCCAAAATTATAGGACCTATGATCCTCTATGCTTATTTCTAATGGTTGACCTTGAGCTGTGACCTTCACCTTGGAACTATCTGAATATTTCTTTCAAGTGGTATATCTACTGATGATAGAGAAAAATTGCGCCACGGTATATTGAAATCCATCCATAATTGCAGGAGCTATGCTCTGGAAATGCTCAGTTTCAATGTCTGATTTTGAACTGTGACCTTGACCTTGGAGATATCCAACAACCAGGGATAAAAGTCAGTTCAATATTTTAAGGAATTCACATGTGATGTTTTATCCAATCATGCCCAAGGGTTATGGAGAAATTGAGAAGGATGGAAGGACAGATGGACAGAATGATGGAACGATAGACAGACAAAGCATAAAAAGTAGCAACAAGAACCCTACCAATATAAACTCAAGTAGTATTGGAATCATTTGCACAGTGATACAACATATATCATATAGAAATTCATTCAAACTGATAATGCAAAATGTCTATGTCCCTCTCTTGTTCTTTTAAAAATTCTTATAAGTAATAACGAAAAAGGATATCAATATCCAATTTTTCTTTATTTAAGTTAAACAAGATGTGTGTAAAATCTGAGGTGCATTCTTTTCATCGAGATTCTTAAGATTCTTATTTAATTTTTTAAGATAAATTATTCTTTAGACTAAGATTTTTAAGCCCCTAAATAAGAATCTTAAGAATTCTAAATGAGGAATCTAAGCATATGCAGCATTGGCTTAAACAAGTAGCATTGACGATGTCAAATGCTTTCATTAAAAATAAGAAAAATCGTTACTTAGGACACTCCAAAAATTTTTTTTTTTGGTTTTTTCATCTAGATTAAAAAGACGCACCTCTGCATTACCAATTTTTGAAGACATGACTTAGATATGTCACATTTATAATGGACATATTAAAGGCACATGCATATAATCTATGAATGGAAAATCACCTTACATTCAAGAAAGCAAGTCTTTATGTTTTTGTTTTTATTAAATGACCTTTTTCTTAGTTATTAACATTCATTCAAAATAAACTTGACCTTGAAATTTGATCTTGACCTTGACTAAGAATTCAGGACCAGAAGGAATATTCAAACAAATGGAACATGAATAGCTACCTGCATCTTTCTCTTTTCAAAAATATGTTGAAAATTCTTTTCATTATAAAGATACTAAAAAAATCAACTTCAACCCATTACCACAAAATCCCGCATAATGACATGCTGAAAAATAAAGTTACAAAAGCTATTGTGAGAAAAGATGAAACTCCTTGAACCAAGTGATTTCTTCTTGAATAATTTTTTTCTTCCAAATGTGACACTTTTTTTTTTTCAATTCAAAGTTTCAGACATATCTTAAGTTGTAATCTGCAAGTTCTTTCAATTTGGTCCAGTCTAATATTTCTTTGTCTGGAAATGGGCAAATACAACAGGTAAAAAATATTACTGACACTGACAGACAGGTACCAACAACACTTACACGTCTATGGAAGCACTAATGCTAGTCATCCCGGATGCCATGCCACCATAAGCCTCCTACAAGCAAAAATAGAAACGTGTTGGTGAAAAAACCAAAAAGCATGGGGAAACAAATGTGCAAACAAAATATAGATGAAATACAAATAAATAGAAATGTGCATATTCATAACCAATATATAATCAATTAGTTACCACTCAAAGAACTGTCAAATATTTGGAAATATTTTGAAAACACTAATATGTATCATTTTACCCATTCCCTCAGAACAAAATTTTAGACTGGTCCAAATTGAAAGAAGTTGCAAAAGACATTTCTCAGTTGATTAAAATCTTGGTTTTTTGGGATAGAAAACATTGTGAATAATGAAGAAATAGGTTGTACTAAGATATTTCTTCATTTTTAGCTATTTTCAACTTTCATCAAACTTGAATTCAATATGAAAATCAATGTAAAAAATGAAGAAATTATTTGTTACAGGTAATTTTCTCTTTTTCCTTATTTTCTGAATTTTTTTTTTCAAACTGTTTTCTTGGTGGTCTATAATAGGAGGATTAAAGCTAAATTAACAATTGGCTAAGTGGGATGTGCAGCTGGAGCCTTAGATAGAATGTTATAGTAGTTTTGTGATAACAATACCAGGAATAAAGTGCTCCAGCTGCCATAGCATGAATTACAACGTTGACAGTGGTGTTAAACCCTTTATCAAAGCCCTGAAGGGCCAGAGAGCTGTGAAAATAGACAGACTGTCTGATATTCATTACTAAACATAAAGATAATGCTGTTAGCTCTTGACTGATCAAACAATCTATGAAGAGGAGACCCATTCAAGTAAATTCTGTGAAAGTAAGTTCTATTTTTAAAGCCTAGTATGTTTGGATCATGCATTTAGGTACTATTTTCTTACATTTGACTTCACATCACACAGGTTATTAAAAAGAATCATGGATTATCTGAGGTGAATTGTGTTTTGAATATGAATATTTTTTCCATTATTTATAGACATCGGATCATATTTCTCACGGCAAGCTCTGGAAAGCAGTTTTTGAATCGTCTTAGCAAATGCAGAGGACTGAATAAATTGATAGTAAGTAACTTCTTGTTATGTAAATCTGGTTTCTTTTTCTCATCAAAGGTACTTTCAGTGCTTTGATTATACAATTACTGAACTTCAAATCCCAGCTGAAATTTGAAATGAATACTACAATACCTCAATCCAGATAAGAAAGATTGGGAAAAAAAACAGTTGGGTTTTGGTTGAACACATTTGAGTATGGATAATGTGATCAAGTAATCTTTTCTCTGCTTCATAAGAGTATATTACTGAAAAATCATGGGTATCTATAGAAAAAATAAACCTCAGTTTGCTTGGACTTCAGAGTTTAGAACATTTTCAAACATGTATTTGTTTACCTTGCATGCAACGCGAAAAGAGTCAACAAGAGAATGATAGAAAATTGGTTCGAAAAATGATTCGACTAAATTTTGGAAAGCAGGGGCGTACTGGTCCCGGGCAGTACATACAAAATTCTTGTACAAGAGAAATCATATTTTTTTTACCTTTAACTGTCAAACAGAAAAAGAAATGCAGAAATTGCAGTAAAGAGGTCTTGAGCAAACCATGACCTAATTCAGCATTTCTATCCATTTGGTCTGTACGTCAAATCAGCCTATCAAGGATAAGTCATTTATCTTGAATATTACCATTGTCTTGAGGATTAATGCCTTTACTCATCACAAAATAAACTGTAATGATTGTGTCAAAATCAAACAACAAATCGGATTTAAATCAGAAATCAAAATTCTTGTTTCATTATAAGACAGGATATTAATAAGTGCACATGCGTAGTACACCAAAACAGTCTTGAATATAACCTGCATGCATTACATTATATTTGGCTGTTAGGTCTGACCTGATGGATTTGAAACCACAAAATCAATGTTAGGATAAATGCAAAATTATATCATTTTATCCTCAAAAATACTAAAATAAGTGAATATCATCTATACAAGTTCCCATTTAATCTGTGCGCTGCCGTAGGGCTCAATATAACCCATACGGCCTGTTTCCAGTATCATATGTATTTCCTCATTGATAATTTCCTCGTTGATAATTTGTTTCATCACAAAAAACTAAAATGAGATTTATATTGCATTTGCAGATTTATTTCTAAGAAATACAAAATGATGTGAAGATACACACTGTCCATTCGAATTTATGGCTTATAAACAGAACTGATGATCTCATTGTTTGTATGTATCATGGCTATTTACGTGTACAATATGGTTCTCTTGTAAAATCAAAAGTTTGGCAGAATTTACATGATTTTGTATCGAAACCATTTATAATGAACCTAATTTTTTAAAAGATTGTCCAAAAAGTTATAATTTGGCCCAATAACACGAATTGAATCTATTTAACAAATGGGACTGTCAGAGTGGTGATTCGTCTTGGGCCAATACATCAAAGAGTAAAATCGTGCGACAACAATGAGTAGCTTCAGACCTTTGGTCTGCCACAACTCAAAAATCCATCAATCAATCAGGTTATTTTAAAACAGTAAATCTCAGTGAAAAGGAAAACATAACAAATCTATGAGTCAAAACCCACAGAGTATACTCCCACTTACACTACCAAGTAAACTACAATGAAAATGATATCATTCTCTCTGAAGAAGCCCGAGGGGCAGATAGATGTAAATTAGTATGTCCTCCTTTTCTTTGTAGAGGAGTATGATAACTTAATTGAAACCCATTACCAGATAAAAAAAAATAGGCTGATCCAAATTGATAGGAGTTGCAGAGGAACTGCACATTGATTTCCTAAACTTTTTCTTATCGGTAATAAACTGCATCATTGTATGGTAAAAGGTCTCATTTCAGACCATGCCTTCTACAGCTTTCTAAATTATATACTCAGATTCATGAAAATTTATATTAGGAAACAATCAGTTATTAAAATACAATTCAATTCAGTTTAGTTCTTTATCTATTCCAGGGTGTTTATTCCACATAATTCAAAATGCCCAAAAACAAAGCATCATGCATTTGTCTCTGTTTACATGGATTAAAATCAACAGGACACAAAACAAAAAGTTAGCAGACAACACAAATCATGCAATTTTACTCCATTTCCTTCTTTGTTTCTATGAAAAATGTGGAATATCAGTTAAGGGCAAAAATTGACCACTGAAGAATATGTTTACACACCTTTCCAGTTCAATCCCTGGTTTGTACTTCCCTGTGAATTTTTGATTGAGAAAACATTGCAGAAAAAGAAGAAACTGTTTGTGACTTGCACATTTTTCTTTTTCAATTATATTTTCTGCCCTAAAGAATGGTTATTTTTCAAATTAAATAAATGTTGAATTTTTGGCTGCTAAACCATTGAATTTGGACAGGTCTAAAATTTTGAATACAGGATAAGCTTTTAAAGATATTGTGGATGTAAATGGACAACAGATGATGATCAAATGAAGAAATTGCTTGCCTTACCAATCCCCATATGATGACGGTTTTTGACGCCCTCAAGAAAAATGCTTAGGAAAACATTATGGGCAATAAAACAATTGCCTGTTATAAGCAATTCTTCATTGTCCACAATGTTTTCTACTCTGAAAGGCAAAGACTATTTCAATACCTCCAATCTGAAATCATCGTCTGCAACTTCTTTGGATTTTGATCAGTCTAAAGTTCTGTCATTTGGGAATGGGTTAACAATTTTCTATTTTTCACAATGTTTTCCCTAACCTTGCGTCAAAAAGGGAAATGTCGTGGGAATGAGTTCAGCCTTGGATCCATCAGAACAAGTACTTCAAATGGCACATCTGATCATGAGTTAGAACAATTATGCCAAATTATATTGAAATCCATCCATAAATGTAGGAGTTACTATCAGGTTATAAATCTGCCGTCCTAACCATGGGACTATGCACTACCCCTGGACAGATCTTTACCCTTGTCATGCTGAAAAAGATCCATTTTTCTGAATCATGATAAAACCAAAGGACTGAAAGTACTGTAAGCACTAATTGTGAGTCAATAATTCTTTTGAATTATTGTACTGCATCTGGCACATTTGTGCCATCTTATCTATATCTCCTGTCAAAACAGGAATATTCTGGATTCAGCATGACAGAGGGTAATACAGGGGCGATTTACAAAGAAAGCACACAAATAATGGAATAGAAGTATCTGTTGGCATTAAATACATGATAATCCAAGCCCTTGTGGTTTCATTTATTTTCCAAATTAATAGTATTTTGATATGTTGTCTGCAAGTTCTTCAAATTGGAACAGTCTAAAATTTTGTCTAATATTAATGGGTTAAAATTTGATTTCAAAGGCCTTATAACAAAACCTTCAACCATATCTATTTGCTCCTAACCCAATACCATGGAATTCGATATTTTGAGAGAATGAAACAAATAAGTTAAGGAAGGAGAAATTGCTTATAAAAAGCATTTCTGCTTTACCCATAATGTTTCAACCCATATTTTGCATTTGATTTACATTTTCACTCTTTGAATTTTTGTTTTGCAACCTCTGCTGACCAAATCCACTGAACTTTGATAATAAGTTCAACTGAGATTTTAAAATTTTAATTTCAAAAATTTGCAGGCAGTAAAATAATTTATAAGTAGAATAGTTAATTGGCAACCTAAACATTGTAACTATAGCTTAAATCTATAGTTAGAACATCAAAGTCGCCAAAATGTGGACTTCCAGTCTATATGTAGGGCTCCACTGGTCTATTGATATTTTGATTGACAGATGCAATCAGTCAATTAGGACAAGTCCAAAATTTTTGTATCTAGTAAAAGGTTACCAGACAACAAAATTTTAGACTAGTCCAAATTGAAAGAAGTTGCAGACGACAATTTAAGGTTGATGAATTTTTTTGTTGTCTTTTTTGGTTACAAAACATTATTGTAAATGAAGAAATTGTTTGGTACAGGCAATTTCATTATTTTCAACAATGTTTTCCTCTCTTTTCTTGAGAGGTGTCAAAAAGTATCATTGTGTGGTAATGGGTTCAATAAAAACTGATCCAGAAGCAGTAAGCAGAGAAATCAACACAAATGTACAGTCAAACCTGGTCATCCGGTCACCTCCATTCAGCGTGCACCTGTCTTAAACGGCCAGTTCAATGTCCCCCGATCTTTTTTACACTAAATTTTACCTGTATTCAACAAGCACCTCTAAAATGCGGTCAACGGCCGTCAAAATCGTGTCCCATTCTTTGAAATGACCTGAGTTTACGGTCAATTTCGGGCCGATGGCAATGTTCACGGATAAGTAATTATCACGGCGCATAATTGTTTTCGGATTATCTTTTTAAGTGTCAAAATCAGATAAATATTCACACGCGTCGCCAATTAACAGGTGTTTTGTAGATAACTACGAAGTCATCAAAATGCCCAGTTTTGTTATTTTGCTCTTATTCAGTGATTGAATTTTATGCATATGATATTCAAACTTTATCAATAAAGTTTAATCGAGTATGACGATCGAAATTACTGTTCTCGGAAACCAATCTATTTTCGTATTAGTACAGTTTGTTTGCAGTTTTAGAGGTGAGAAATGAGTAAACAAACTCGCTCAGAGACTAATTCTGCCTAGATTCTAATTGGAATTATATTGAAATATAGTGTTTTACGCAATAATCAAAAATATCGAGCAGACTGATCCTCAATTGACCGGCCGATATTATGTCAATTGTTCGATCTTTGCAAAAACTAATCACGACCGTTCGAGTAATTTTATCCGATTTTAACCTTTTTAATTTCGATTCATACTCTAATCCACTTCATGAGTTTATAGGCCTACTTATATTCTTACCAAAATTAAAAAATATGTTTGAATGAGCTTTTATCTTGTTATTTATTTACTGAAAATGAATACTTTCTAGCCACCCTATCTTTTTGTTATACATATATCCGGCCATCAGGCCAACCTGTATTAAGCAAGCACCTGTCTTAAGCAAGCAATTTTGGCAAATCCCTTGACCGCTTGCTTAAGACAGGTTCGACTGTATATCTTAACCCATTCCCACACAATCCCTCCTTTTTACGCACCTCAAGAAAAGAAGTGTGGAAAACATAGTGGAAAATGAAGAAATTGCTTGTTACAAGCAATTTCTTTATTATCCACCATGTTTTCTTTCCAAAAAGACGAAAAAAATCATAATCATTTCAACTTGAAATTGTCGCCTACAACTTCTTTTAATTTGGATCAGTCTAAGATTTCGTTGTGTGGGAATGGGTTAACCCATTCCAACACAGTGGAATTTTAGACCGGTCCAAATTGAAAGGAGCTGCAGACGACAATTTCAAGTTGATGGAATTTTAAATTTTTTCGTCTTTTTAGATAGAAAACATTGTGGATAATGAAGAAATTGCTTGATCCAAGCAATTTCTTCATTTTCCACAATGTTTTCCAAAGCTTTTTTGTTGAGGGGTGTAAAAAGGAGGGATTGAGGTGGGAATGGGTTAACTGTTATTAACAGTGAGATTCCTATATTCATAACTTAGACTATTTTCTAAGAATATGGATATCATGAAGCTGATAATATAAAGGACATAACATGCAATAATATATAGGAAATGAAAACAAAACTAACCAAGTCCCACCCTATCATGCTTTTTTATGCCCCTCAGGACATACACTTTGGAAAACATTGTGAATAATGAAGAAATTGCTTGTTACAAGCAATTTCTTTATTGTCCAAAATGTATTTCTTAATCCAAGGTCAAAAAATTTAAATTCATCAACTAAAAATTGCTGATTTTTTTTTTGACCAGTCAAAATTGTGTTGTTTGGTAATGGGCTAAGTTGAAACTGAAAATGCAACACTCTCTAGCAAACAACACCATATTGGATTAAATTTCTCACCTTTCTTATTTCATGCTACAAAATGAATACAGAATCAATTTATGCGAAAAAAATTTACAAGAAAAATCTACAGCCCACAGAAAAATATTGCTGTTTAAGGGTAAATATGTTAATTGATACCTATACCTGGTGACAAAATGTTAAACTGGTCCAAAGTCAAAGAAGTTACAGATGGCAACTGAAATTATATAATATTATTCTTTTTGTATTTTGGGGTTTTAAACACTGTAGATAAAGAAGAAATTGATTGTAACACAAAATTTCTTCATTGTCAACAGTGTTTTCCAAAGCTTCATTTTCTTGGGACATCAAAAAGGGTCATAGTGCGAGAATAGGTTATGTTTATGTAAATCAGAAAGCGCATAACATACGACTAATTCTCAGAGTTGAGTTCTTTGAAGTATTTTGGTAAAGGCTGAGTAAGTTATAATATATACCAAATGTCAAGGCACTATGCCCTACAGTTTTGGAAAAGAAGATTTTCAAAGAATTACTTCTTTCTTTCTATAGGGATTGTACAAAACAGGCTAATTTTCAGGATACAGTAATTATTGAAGCATTATGTTTTGGGAGAAGTGGATTTTCAAAGAATTTATGTAAAATCAGGGACTCCACAAAAAAAGGCTAAATTTCAGAGTACAGTAATTCTTCAAAGTGTTTTCGTAAAGGGTAAATAGGCACTTGCATACCCCTTTTCAATGCCTTATTATTTGGGAGGAGGTTTTCAAAGATTAACTTTATTCCCACGTAAAATCAGGGATTGCACAGAAAAGGGCTATTTTTTTGTGTATGATTATTCTTTTAAGTATTTTAGTAGAGGGTCAATAGTTGATGATATAACAAATATCAAAGCTCTAGGCCTTGGGGTTCTAGAGAAGATTTTTTAATATTTTTTTTATTTTGTTGCCATGGCAACCAAAGTTCAATTATTTGAAGTATTTTGAAAAAGAAATTGTCACCAAGGCCCCTTTTCCCATGTTTACCTATGCAACATTCCTATTTCAGATAGATTCATCCTTATGACCTACCAAGAATTCTGATCAAGTTCAAAGAAGATTGGGCAAAAATTGTAGGTGCTTGTGTGCAAACAAAAAATTATCTTTAAGCACCTTTTCATATGTTTTCTAACGCAACAAGGAAATTTTCATTCAGGGCCCTTTTCCCATGTTCTCCAACAGAACAGTCCCACTCTCATAAGGGTTCATCCTTGTGCTCAGACAAACATGCTAACCAAGTTTATTGACCATTTAGCAAAAATTGTGGCCCCTGGAGTGCTAACAAGGAAATTGTCATAAAGATCCCTATTTCCGTGTTTTCCAAAAGAACCTTCCCATTTTCAATAGGATTAACCCTTGTGACCATACAAACAATCTGACTATGTTTTGTGAAGATTGGATCATAATTGTGGCTCCTAGAGTGCTAACAAAAAATTATTATAAAGGCCCTTTTTCCGTGTTTTCCAGCAGAACCTTCCTGTTTTCAATAGGATTCATCCTTGTGCTCAGACAGACATTTAGACAAAGTTTCATGGATATTGGGCAAAAACTTTGGCATCAGGAGTGCTTTCAAGGTAATTTTCATTAAGGCCCCTTTTCTTGTGTCTGCCAATGGATTGTTCCCATTTTTGATAGGAATTATCCTTGTGACTAGACAAATGTTGTGATCCAGTTCCTTGAATTTCCAAAATTTTGGCCCCTAGAGGAAAATTGTTGATGATAGACACATTCAATGATCATTAAAGCTCACCTTGAGTAATATGTGCTCAGGTGAGCTTAAAACTGAAATGCTTGACAACAAAGAATCAAATCAGAAACCAAATTCTTTCATTGACAGTATAATCCCTTGTCAATGACCTATCTAACCTGCTTTCTAACCCATTACCAGACAACAAAATTTCAGATTGGTCAAAAATTGCAGACAATAATTTAAAGTTTATGATATTTCTAATATTTTAGCTTTCTGGGTAGAAAAAATTTTGTAAAATAAAGAAATTGCTTGTAACAAGCAATTTCTTCATTTTACACAATGTTTTTCCAATTGTTTATTTTAAGGAGCAAAGACACTTGTCAGTGGAAATAGCCTGTATCATTAACTATATCACTAAGTAAAGGGCAGATAATTCCAAAACAACTTTACACATCAATATTGTAGCATGCACAGCTAGACATCATAGAGATTGATTGAGGCAAGTTTAAATTCATACAGTATGTGACTTAATACCCCTGCAAGTGCTTTCAGTGTAATGAGAGCTTTAACAATACAAGGAAATACCTACTGACTTTTCTAGAAAGGAGGAGTTCACGACACAAAATTGGTAGTATAATTAGCTGTTTATGTCCACAAAGCATAAATAATATTTAAGTTCAAGGGGAGATAATTCTTGAACCAGGGTGAATTAAAACTTCAAAACTGTGTCTTGCAAAACCTCAACATGTGGTAAATCTTTGTATAAAGTTTCAATGGTATTGATGCAAAGCTGAAGGAGGAGCTCCCAACACAAAATTGGTAGTATAATTAGCTGTATATGTCTAAAAGGATAAATAATGTCGAAGACCAAGGGGAGATAATTCTTGAATGAGGGGGAATTAAGGCTTCAAAATTGCGACTTACAAAACTTTAACATGTGTGTAATCTTTGTCTAAAGTTTCAATGGTATTGAAGCAAAACTGAAGGAGGAGTTCGCGACACAAAATTGGTAGTATAATTAGCTGTATATGTCTACAAAGCATGAATAATATCTAATATCTAAGTTCAAGGGGAGATAATTCTTAAAACAGGGGGAATTAAGACTTCAAAATTGCATCTTGCAAAACTTCAAAATGTGGTTAATCTTTGTAAAGTTTCAATGTTATTGAGGCAAAACTGAAGGAGGAGTTCGCGACACAAAATTGGTACAGTGTAATATTTTGTACACAGACAGACGGACACATTGACAGACAGGCTGATTCCAGTATACCCCCAAAAAATTTCTTTTTGCAGGGTATAATAAAATATTATTACTACTAAAGGATCATACCTGTCTCTGCTGTAACATGTTGAGACATTGGCTAAGGCACTGTAATGTAGCAGTAGAAGTGGCTTTGACTAGCAGTAAGTCCTGAAATATTTAACATAAGATATTTACATACTACATTAATTTTTACCCTTGTCATACTGAATAAAATCCTTGTTCAGAAATGCATTAAAATCAAAGGGCTGAAAGCAGCAAAAGTCCCTAATTGTGGGTCAAGTTTTTTATATCTTTTTCTAATTTCATTAACAAAACAGGAATATTCCAGGTTCAGCATGACAAGAGTTAACATATCTTAACATTAGAAAGATACAGCCTTATTTTATGCTTTATCTAAATCAATGTAATATTGCAGAAGAAGGAGATTTGATCAACAATAAAACCTGAAGTGTATTAGACAAGACTTTTATACATATTTACTGTTACCAATGAACCCATTCCAACATAATCTCGCTTTTTACACCCTTATAGAATAGCTTTAGAAAACATTATGGAAAATGCAGATACTGCTTGTGCAGCTGGGTAGTCTATAAGGGATGCTTATACTGCCTTGCCATACAAGCTAGCTTTTATAGCGATGTGGTAGAGTGCTTCCTTCAGTGCACAGAGGTCCCTGGTTTGAATCCCGCGGAGTCAAACATTTATTTGCAGGTTACATTTGGCGCCCACCGCAATTAACCCAAATGTGATGGTGGTTATGTGATTTGAGGTTGATGATGGTGAATAAAGAAGATTCGTGGAAGAATCTTAATTGTTAAGGGGGTTTATGTAGCTGGGTAGTCTATAAGGGGTGCTAAATATGCTGCCTTGCCGTACAAGCTAGTTTTACAGTGGTAGAGCGCTTGCTTCAGGGCTGAGAGGTCCCTGGTCTAAATCCCGACAGAGTTGAATATTTTTATTGCGGGTTACACTTGTTTCAAGCAATTTCTTTAGGATCTACATTATTTTCTTCTGTAAAAGACAAAATATTTTCAAAATTGCAACAACTTCATTTGTTGCCTACTCTTCTTTCAATCTGGACCAGTCTAAATTTTTGTCTTCTGGTAATGGGTTAGGTAAGTCATACAGATTGTTATGTTCCATTTACCAGTATGTCCTTCTATAGATTCCACAGAAAAAACTGAGTTCATTCCTAATACATAGGTTTTTTAAACAGTGTCCATCATAAGTGTTCTTATAATCAACCTCATAGAGAGTAATCAACAATCATTCCAGCATAAAACATGATAACCTTAAAAATATCCTGGGTTTCCCACATTAATTCATTGTTGTATTATTTGGATCATAAATATTCTATACATTCTATCAGTTTCTATAATCAAGGAACGCTTATTTTTCTCAGTGTTTTAGTGCTAAATTTCAAGGTAGCTGTTTTTTAGTTTATATGGAACATAAACCATTACATAACTAAACTTTAACCTATTCCTACACAATCCAGCTTTTCTACATCCCTCATGAAAAAAGTTCAGGAAAACAATGTAGAAAATGCAGAAATTGCTTGTGATTAGCAACTTCTGTATTTTCCACATTGTTTTCTACCCAGAAAAACTGATATATACAAAATTCTATCAACTTGAAATTGTAATCTACAACTTCTTTCAATTTGGACAAGTCTATGATTTTGTTGTGTTGTAATGGGTTTAATAAGTAAACACATAGTTCTAATTTAGTCCATTAAAACTATACAGGGCACATACAGATTGTTCATTAATTGTGTCAACCTTCATGTACACCGATGAAACAGTTTCCGATAATCAGTGTCCATCAATGTATTCTGTCATTACAGAACCTATGTAAATTAAAATCACTAATCAATGAACTATCTCATACCATATATCCAAATATCAAAACTAGAGGTGCTTCAGCTGCATCTGTATTGCTCTACAGGCATAAATGTAATGATTCACTCATTTCTAGACGGCAGATTTTTAGAATGGACCGCAGTAAAGGAGTTGCAGACAACATTTCAAAGTGGGTCTAACTTGAAAGATAATGACTGGATATGGCAGAAAACATTGTGAGAAAATGAGGAACGGCTTGTCAAAAGCCATTTCTCATTTTCTCATAAAGTTTTCTGTAATATTATTTTACCGAGGCAGCAAAAGGTGTAATTAAGTGGCAAGGGGTTAACTCATTTCCAGATGTGAGAGTTTTAGATTTGTCCAAATTGGAAGGAGTTACTGACAAAAATTTGATATTTATAAATTTAAGATTTCTTTTTCAACTTTCTAGGGAGAAAACATTGTAGAAAATGAAGAAACTGCTTGTTTCAAGCAATTTATTCATTTCACGCAATATTTTCGCATTGCTTTTCTAACAAGGCGTCAAAAAAGCCTTGTTGTGTACGAATGGTTTAAGCTGATGGTGTTTTGGGCAATTCAATATAAACTGCACTCGTCTTGGTCATTATATTCAACCAATCAATTTTTGATGATAGAATCTGACAAAAAATCACCCCAGGTTCATTCCTGTGAAATTTGGTTGAAATCCAGCAACAGGTTTCTGAGAAGATTTTCAAAGTTTTCAGTATATACCATGTATGGAAATGAGCACCCCACCAAACACACACAGACATACTAACAGACCCAAGGCCTTATCAGTCACCTGAGTCCAAAGAGCATAAAAACAGACGAGAGTCCACCAGATTATGCTACATACCAATTATCAAAGCTCTTTTAGTTTGGGAGTAGAATAATTTTAAAAGTTTTCACTATATAAGCCTATGCTAAACTTGTGACATCTAAAAATGGGCTAATTCTGACCCTGGGGCAATAATTTATACAATCTTGATAGAGGTACACCAGATGATGTTGTATACCAAGTATCAAAGCTCTAGGCCCTCCTGTTCGGGAGAAAAAAAGTTTTAGAATTTTCATAAAATAAGCCCTATGTAAATTTGTGACGTCCTGGAATGGGCTAATTCTGACCCTGGGGCCATAATTTAGAAAATATTGATAGAGATCCAATTGATGATGCTACATACCAAATATCAAAGCTCTAGGCCTTTCTGTATGAGAGAAGAAGATTTATAAAGTTTTCACTATATAAGCCTATGATAAACTTGTGACGTCCAGGATTGGGCCAATTTATATCCTAGGGCCATAATTTGTACAATCTTGATATAGACCCACCGGATGATGCTGTATACCAAATATTAAAGCTTCAGGCCCTCCTATTCGGGAGATTCAAAATTTTCACTTCAAGCCCTTTGTAAACCTTGTGATGTCAGGGGATGGGCTAATTATGACCCTTGGGCAATAATTTATACAATCTTAATAGAGGTACACCAGACGATGCTACATACCAAATATCAAAGCTCTAGGCCCTCTCGTTTGGGAGAAGATTTTTAAAATTTTCACGATATAAGCCTATGTTAAACTTGTGACGTCTGGGAACGGGGTAATTCTGTCTCTGGTGCCATGATTTAAACAAACTCAATAGAAATCCACCAGATGATGTTACATACCAAATATACAAGCTTTAGGCCCTTATATTTGGGAGAAGAAGTTTTTTTAAATTTTCACTTTATAAGCCTATGTTAAACTTGTAAAGTCTGGGAATGGGTTGATTTTGACCCTGGGATTATAATTTATACAATATTGATAGAGGTCCACTAGATGATGCCATATTCCAAATATCAGAGCTGTAGGTCTTTTGGTTTTCTAGAAAAAGATATTCAAAGTTCTCACTATGTATGCTTATGCATCCCCCCAGCTTTGCTTCCCCTCCCCTAAGCACAGCCATTTCTGGACATTTTTTTTTCTTGTACAAACTTAATGGTCCTTATCCTAATACAAAATTTGAATCTAATTCTGTTCATGACAAGAAGGTTTTTAAAGATGTACCCTTTTTGGCCCCTTTAGGGGCCCCAGTGGCATGTACAAATCTGAAGCCCCTTCCCATAAGGATGCTTCCTGCCAAGTTTTGTTGAATTCTGTCAAAGGGTTCTTAAGAAGAAGTCGAAAATATAAAAAGTTAATGCACAATGACAGACAATACACAATCGCAATCATCACCATGACCTGTAGTCAGGTGACCTAAAAAGTCATTTTTCTTTAACCAATCAAATTCATTGAAAAAATGTTAAAAGGGTCTCCAAAGGATAATTCCTATGAAATCTGGTTAATAACAATCAACTGGTTTCTGAGAATTTCTTTTTAAGTTGTACTTTATATACCATACATGAAAATAAACCCCACATACTAACCCATTCCCACAAAATGAAGCTTTTTGACGCCCCTCAAGAGAACACATTTGGGAAAATATTGTGGATAATGAAGATGTTGCTTGTGACAAGCTATTTCTTCATTGTCCCCAATATTTCCACCCCAAATGAAAAATGTTTTTTTTTAAAATTTCATGTACTAAAATGGTTGTAGAAAAGGATATTTGCCCCAGCCCGGGATCAAACCAAGGACCCCATGACTAGGAGTCCTATGAGCTACCACTGCACTAAGGCAGAGGCCCAAGGATTTTAGCTCAGGTGATCTAAAATATTGTGGTAAAAAAGAAAATTACTTTTGTAAAAAGTAATTTCTTTTTTTGTGATGATGTCGTCTGTCTAACAAGGTGTTTCTATCCCATTTAAAACCAACCTCAAATAATCTCTTGGAAATTCTTTCAATTTGGACCAGTCTAAAATTTTGTCAACTGGGAATGGGTAAATGTCACTGGAGTGGTGATTACTTAGCATATCCTAGGAAGTTTTCCTAATCTCCCAATAATAGCTAGTATAATGAATGAACTTATGAACTAATATCCTCATGTTCTTTATTACCCTTTATTCTTGACATATTACCAGACTGCAAAATTTTTTAGGCTGGTCAAAATACAAACATGTTGCACATGACAAATTTCGATGATAATATTTGATCTTTTTTTTGTCTTTCTAGGAAAAAAACAATTAGGGCAATAAAGAAATTGCTTGTTACAAGAAATTTCTTCATTTTCTATGATGTTTTTCTAAGAATTTTGCTTGAGGGGTGTCTAAAAGAGGGATTGTTTAGGAATGAGTAAAGCCATTGGCCCTGGGATGCTCACTTGAGATAAAGGCTCATTTTCTTTCAACAGTCTAATTTCAATTGAGGTAAGGATTATGATACAAATGGGCCATACTTAATACACATAAAGGCTCTGTACCTGGGGATCCAAAGTCTTAATGACAAATTCAAAGGCTTTAGGGCTAATCAAAAGGAGGAGAAAGGGGACAACCTAAGGAACATTTCTGCCAAATATGGTTAAGAAATGGCTCAATTGTTTTGAAGGAGATATTGTTTAAAAACTATGCTTTCTTTATAGACACCCCTCCCCCCCCCCCCCCCCAGGGCCGTGCTCCTTGGGACCCAAGGGTCATGATTTTAACTATTTTGAAAGAGGTCAATATATTATACTGATGTTTCATGCAAAATATCAAGGCTCTTTGCCCTCTGGATCAGGAGAAGAAGACTTTTAAAGTTCACTTTTGTTGCCATGGCAACCAGAATTTTCAACAGATTTAAAGTCTCTTAGCTTGTTTTAAAGAGTACCACCTAAGGAACATTTCTGCCAAATTAGGTTCAAAATGGCCCAATGGGACCCGAGGGTCATGATTTAAGCTACTTTGAAGGAGGTCAAAATACTAATGTTTCACGGCAAATATCAAAGCTCTATGCCTTCTGGATCAGGATTTTTAAAAACTAGCTTAAATTTTCAATCTTGTTGCCTTGGCAATCAGAGTTTTCAACGGATTTAACTTCTTTTAGCTGTTTTGCTGTTTTTAAAGGTGACTACCTGTGGACCATTTCTACTAAATTTGGTTCAAATTGACAAATGGTTTGGGAGGAAATGACGTTTAAAAATTGTTCTTTTTTTCTATATAACCATTATCCACCATTATTGTTGCATCAAAGAAAGTTGCCTATCATAAAGTAAATTTCAAACAACAGGACCATGATGGTCCTTTATTGCTCCCCTGAGTACGATGGCTCAAGGCTTTATGATATGTACAAATATCAAAGTCCTATGTCCAATTATTTTGGAGAAGAAGATATTCTCAGTCAAGTAATATCAATTATTTCCCTTGCATCACTATGTGATCTCAACCTGAAATTTGGTCATTCATTCTTAGATTTATCAAACCTATTAAAACGTCTGTAAGAAATGTGAAAAAAGAACACCAAAAAACATTCCATAAAATTTCCAGTTTCAGAGAGCATGATTTTCAAAATTCTAAACATATATACACCATAATATATAGAAATCAGCCCCGCCCATAAAAGCCATGTTTTTTACCTAAACTCAAACTCAGCATATCTTTCATTTACACCCAGGTATAACAAGTATACAACAAGGGCAACATGAACATTAAATCTGGTTGTTACACTTTGTCCCAATTATAGTTTTTGTCAATTGCAACGGCTACGATAAAAGCCTTTTGTGCTTGTACATGTATCATACCAGGTTGGGGGGGCTAATCATTTTATAGTACATTAATGGTAAGGTGCACCAAAAATAACCCAGAGCAAATCAAATATCACTGGCAATACCTATTAGTTTAGTGATTTACCAAAAACTCCTTTGTTTGATTTGTAGGTTTGATTTATCCTATCATGGACTAACAAAGAGTAAAAAATTGCACAAATTGCCACTCTACTTTATTTTCAAAGCTACTGATTTACTTAAATAAGGTTGGGGTTTTCTTAGATTTTCTGATATTTTTCTATGTAACCTAAACCCGTTTCTTGGAAGATTTTCAAAATCAATATATTCCTAATATGGAAATAAGTTCTGCCCTACCAAAAAGCCATGATTTTCATCCAATCAAATTCATTGAAGAAATCCAATAAAGGGATGCCAATGTATAATTCTTGTGAAATTTGGTTGAATCAATCAAATGGTTTCTGAAAAAAGATATTTAAAGTTTTTTCCATGTAGGGAAATTGGCCCCATCCCATTAACCAATTTTTTGTCATGCGATTAAAATTCATTGAATAACCTGCTAAAGGGTCACCCAAGGATAATTCCTGTAAATATTGCTTGAAATCCATCAAATAGTTTTTGAGAAGAAGATTTTTAAAGCTTGAACCATATATGGAAATTAGCCCCACCCATTTAAGCCATGTTTTTCATCCAATCAAAATTCTTTGAAGGAATCTGATAGAGTATTACCCAAGGATCATTCCTGTAATATTTTGTTGAAATCCATCAATTGGTTTCTGAGAAGAATATTTCTAAAGCTTTCACAATATATGGAAATTAGCCCTGCCCATTCAAGCCATGTTTTTTTTCATCTGATCAAAATTCTTTGAAGGAATCTGATAAAGGATCACCAAATATCATGTCTGTGACATTTGGTTGAATTCTGTTCAGTACTTTCTGGGGAGAAGATTTTCAAAGTAAAAATTTACGGACGGACAGACGGATGGACTAAATGACAGACAGACAAAGCGGTTGCTATATGCTCTCATTTCCGGGAGCATAAAAATTTAACTAAAATCAAGTTATGCTGCCATGGCAAACTAATGCTTTCAAGAGATTTCATATGGTTTAGTTACTTTTCTTTGATTGAAATAAGCCAAATAGTTTAGGAGTTGCCATCTTTTCAGTATAGGCCTCAACACCTGGGGTTCCTGAATTTAAACAATATTGAAAGAGGTCAATGTACTGTTGCTTCATGTAAAATACCTTCTGGGTCGGGAAGAAATGTTTCTATAAAGATTTTTATTTTCTATTTTACTCTTGTTGTCATGGCAACCAGAGCTTCAATTCTTTGGTTGAAATTGGCAGAGTGGTTTAGAAGAAATGTTGTTTTAATAATCCTTCTTTATTTCTATAGAAGCCCAACCCATGGGCTCTGCCCCTAGGGACCCCAGGGTAATGATTTTAACAATTCGAAAAGAGGTTAATGTAGGTCAATGTACTGATGCCTCAAGCAAAATATCAAGCTCTTTGCCTTGGTCAGGGCTAGATATTTTTTATAGACTTTTTTAAAATTTCAGTTATGTTGCCATGGCAACCAGGGTTTTAACAGATTTCAATTCTTTTAGCAATTTTAAAAGGCACCATCTAAGAAACATATCTGCCAAATTTCGCTGAAATTTGGCCCTGTGGTTTTGGGAGGAGATGTTGTTTTATCTAGAGGTGCTTGAGCACCTGTATCACTCCACAGGCCTGAATATACTGATTCAGCAAATCCTGTTTTTATAAACTGAATCATCTTAGCCATCTCTGGCAAATAAATCTAGTCACTGAAATCTTTGAAATAATTCTAGTGAAGCATTTCAAAGTCAAGTTGAGTTCTGCAAAATTCTTATATCAAGTAAGATGAAAAGTCATTTAGAACATTTGATAAGACAAAAGGAACATGATGGTCCTACATCGCCCCCTGAGTATGATGGTTCAAGGCTTTATGATATATAAAATTAGCAAAGCCCTCTGTTTAATTATTTTGGAGATGAATTTTAAAGATTTTCTCTTTGAGTCCTAGGTATATTGATGGTCCCACTATATAGCGCTAATTTCCAGAATATGGTAATGCTTTGAAGTATAGACATAAAACATACCAAATATCAAAGCTCTAGGCCCAATGGATAAGGAGAAGAAGGTTATTCGAAGATATTCTTTATTCCTAACTAAAATTAGGGATCCCACAGAAAAGGGCTAATTTTCATAATATCACAATTCTTTGAAGTATTTTGGCAGATGGTCAATAGCTGATGATATGTACCAAATATTCATTTGGGAGAAGATGACTTTAAAAGATTTCCTTCTTTATTCCTTTGTAAAATCAGGGATTGCACAGAAAAGGGCTAATTTTCAGAATACAGTTATTCTTTGAAGCATTTTGGTAGAGAGTTAATAGCTGATGATATGTACCAAATATCAGAGCTCTAGGCCTTATGGTTTGGGAGAAGAAGATTTTCAAAGATTTCCTTCTTTATAAATCAGGGATCACGCAGTACAGGGCTAATTTTCAGAGTACAATAATTCTTCCAAGTATTTTGGTAGAGGGTCGATAGGTGATGATAGATACTAAATATCAAAGCTCTAGGCCTATTTGTTTGGGAGAAGTTGACTTTAAAATATTTCCATCTTTATTCCTTTATAAAATAAGGGATCGCACAGAAAAGGGCTAATTTTTAGAATACAGTAATTCTTTAAAGATTTTTGGTAGAGGGTCAATAGATGATGATATGTTCCAAATATCAAAGCTCTAGGCCCTATGTTTGGGAGAAGAAGATTTTCAAAGACTTCCTTTATTCCTTTGTAAAATCAGGGATCACACAGAAAAGGGCTAATTTTAGGAGTACGATAATTCTTTCAAGTATTTTGGTAGAGGGTCAATAGATGACGATATGTACCAAATATCAAAGCTCTTTGCCTTATGGTTTAGGAGGAGAAGATTTCCTTCTTTATTCCTTTGTAAAATCAGGATTGCACAGAAGAGGATGATAATTCTTTGAAGTATTTTGGTAGAGGGTCAATAGGTGATGATATGTACCAAATATCAAAGCTCTGGGCTTTATGGTTTAGGAGAAGATTTTTCAATAATTGTTTACGGATGGACAGACAGACAGACAGACGTTGGACAATTACTGATCACAATAGCTCACCTTTAGCACGTTGTGCTCAGGTGAGCTAAAAACTTATTATGCAAAATGATATGCATTTCAGTTGACTAAATCAGCTGAATTTATTACCTCCCTTTAATAAGCCTTACAAAATTAGCCTGTTACATCTTAATTTTCAACAGATCAAAAATCTCTTTAGAAAAATCTAATAAAAGGTAACCAAAAATCCCATGATAATCCATTTGATACTGTCTAAGGAGACTAACTTTAGTTAATTCATTATATTCCATATATGGTAAAAATCTCCAAAGTTTACGGACGGACAAACAAACAGATGTATGTATGCAACCATGATAGTAACAACACTATGTCAATAGCCCACTGGCCTTTGGCCAGTGGAGTTAAAAATACTTCTTTATTTCTATGTAAGTACCAGCCCCCTTTGGGCTCTATCCCTTGGGACCCAAGAGTGATGATTTTGGCAATTCTAAAAGAGTCAATGTACTGATGCTTTATGCGAAATATCAAGGCTCTACGCCTTTTGGGTCAGGAGATAATATTTAAAGATTCTTTTAAAATCTTAATTTGTTGCCATTGCAACCAGAGTTTTCAATGGATTTCAATCATTTTAGCAAATTTGAAGGGCATCACCTGAGGAACATTTCTGCCAAATTTGGTTGAAGTTGGACCAGTGGTTTGGGAGATGTCTTTTTAAAAATGTACTAAGGTTTCATGCAAAATATCAGCTTCATGCAAAATATCAAGGCTCTACCCCCTCTGGGTTGGGAGGAGATAATTTTTTAAAGATTCTATTAAATTTCTGTTTTGTTGCCAAGTTAAATTCTTTAACCAATTTTAAAAGGGTACCACCTAAGGAATATTTTTGCAAAATTTGGTTGATTTGGTCAAGTGGTTTGGCAGGCGATGTCACTCTTAAATTGTTCTTAAAGCTTTCTTCATGATATATCAGCTTCATGCAAAATATCAAGGCTCTTCATCCTCTGGGCCACCTTCATAGGGCAGACGATGGGCATCAGACTCCTAATTTCTAATCATGGATTGTCATGGGTTTCGATCCCCGACAGCATCACTTATTCTTTCTGACATTTGTCTCTCACCAATAGGTGGATAATCGTAAACCTAAGTGGGATAGCAGCTGAAGGCTAGGAAAGGATGAAGTGGTAGTACTAGTGTGAGAAATGCTAGGAATCCATTGTAAGGTGCTATAACTGAAATACTGTTAAAAGTGGCGTTAAACCCCATTCAATCAATAAATCTACACCCTCTGGGTTGGGAGGAGATGTTTTTAAAGATTTTTTTAAAATTACTGTTTTGTTGCAAATTTAAATTTTTAGCCAATTTTTAAATGGTACCACCTAAGGAGCATTTCAGCCAAAATTGGTTGAAATTGGTACAGTGGTTTTTGAGAAGATGCCATTTTTAGATTGTTGACACACCATGGATGTGGACAATGCACAATGCCTGACAAAGGTTGATCAAATTACCTCACTATGAGCACTTTGTGCTTAACCCTTTCCTGTACAAACACGGGATTTTACGTTGCTGCTATTTTCTACTTGAGAAAACATTGTGGAAAAGGGAGAAATTGCTTGTAACAAGCAATTTCTCCCTTTTCCACAATATTTTCTACCACATTATGATGGTATCATTTCAAATTACATCCATTTTTTATTTTCGTCTGCAACTTCTTTCAATTTGGACCAGTCTAAAATTTCAAGAAACAGGAAAGGGTTAAGTGAGAAAATAAATGGAAGATCATTGTGTTAAACTAGAGGCTCTTGAGAACAGAATTTACTGATTAACAAATTTGATTTCAATCAAGCTTTTTTCATGATCTTCAAGAAAAAGTAAGCAAAAAATACAGAAAATGAATAATTGCTTAACCTGCCTTTAATCATGGAAATTGAAGATATTGCTTTTTTCTATCCAGAAAAACAAAAATATTTAAAATTCAATCAAACATGCAGCTTTTTTTTTCAATTTTGGACTATGCAGTCTGAAAATCTTTTAATTTGTGTCCATTATGCCATCAGCCCTAAAAGACAAATAATTTGTTTGAAATTGATCAACAGGTTTCTGAGAAGAAGATTTTTAAAGTGTTCACCATATATGGAAATAAGCCCATTAAAGACATGATTTTCATCAAATCAAAATTCTTTGAAGAAATCTGTAAAGAGTCATCTGAGGATCATTCCTTTGAAATTTGGTTGAATATGTTCAGTACTTTCTGAGGAGAAGATTTCAAAACTTTCACCAGCCCCGCCAAATAAAGCCATGTTTTTATTCCGATTAAAGTTCTTTGAAGGAATCTGATGAAGAGTCATCTGAGGATCATTCCTTAGAAATTTGGTTGAATATGTTAAATACTATCTGAGGAGAAGGTTTTAAAGCTTTCACCAGTCCCACCAGGTAAAGCCATGTTTTTCATCTGTTCAAAATTCTTTGAAGGAAGCTGATAAAGGGTCATCTGAGGATCATTCCTTTGAAATTTGGTTGAATACATACAGTACTATCTGAGGAGAAGATTTCAAAGCTTTCACCAGTCCCATCCGGTAAAGCAATGTACTTCATCTGTTCAAAATTCTTTAAAGGAATCTGATAAAGGGTCACCCAATGATCATTTCTGTAAAATTGCATTGAATTCCATATACAAGTTTCTGAGAAGATTTTTATTGAGAAGATTTTTATAAGTTTCACCATATATAGAAATTGGCCCCGCCTTTTAAGGCAATGTTCTTCATCGGATCAAAATTCTTTGAAGGAATCTGATAAAGGGTCACCCAATGATCATTTCTGTAAAATTGCATTGAAATCCGTATACCAGTTTCTGAGGAGAAGGTTTTGAAAGTTTCACCATATATGGAAAATGGCCCCCTTTTAAGGCACTGTTCTTCATCTGATCAAAATTCTTTGAAAGAAACTTATAAAGGGTCACATAAGGATCATTCCTGTAAAATTTGGTTGAAATCCAGCAATTGGTTTTTATGAAGAAATTATTTAAAGTTTTCACCATATATAGAAATTAGTCCCATCAATTAAAGTAATGTTTCTCATCCGATCAAAATTCTTTGAAGAAATCTAATAAAAGGTCATCTGAGGATCATTTCTAAAAAATTTGGTTTAATTTCAACCAGTAGTTTCCAAGGAGAAGATTTTTAAAGAAAAAGTTTAAAAACGGACGGATGCATGAAAGACACAATGTCATGAAAATAGCCCGCTGGCCTTTGGGCAATTGAGGTAATGCAGAAATTACTCGCACCAGGCAATTTCTTCTTTTCATACAAGTTTTCAACTCAGAAAGTTGAACAAGATTTACATTGGAGGATCACTGGCCCTGCTTTTGCACCTCATACAGGAAGTTGGACTTAGATATTAGTTGGTATTATTAACATTTATGGTCAGTAACGTGTAATATAAATCCTTAATTGGCAAACATCCTAACAAGAGCTGCAATAAACTGTTTTTGCCACACTAACAAAACTGCAAAACATAAATGTTTATTTCAAAGTTCACATCTGGTATGAATGAATGAAATGATTGACATTGGCAATCCATTAATTGCATCACCTGCATATGTATATCAAAATTGTATATTCCGAAAGCACCTTGAAATAAAAATAGTTACTGATACAAATTCACTTTATGCTTCTAATCCAAGATGTACAAGTATTTTACCAATCACCAAAAGATAAAATTTTAGTCCAGTCGAAATTAAAGGAAGTTACAGACAACAATTTCAGGTTGATGAAATTTTAAACAACTTTGGCTTTGAGAAAAAGAAAATATTGCAGATAATGAAGGAATTACTTTGAAGCAAGCAGTTTCTTCAATTTTCACAATGACTTACAAAGCTTTTTTCACAAGAAGCGTAAAAAAGAGGAATTGATTGGGAATGGGTTAATAATGACATAAAAATCACATCTTTTTTATAAAAATGGTTCAGAAATATGGACACAAAACTAGTGACAGCTGTATCACACTAAGACATACCTCTCACATAAAGAAATAATCCATTTGCAACATGGGTAAGGTTGAGATTCAATATGTACTTGTAAACATCTAGGAACATTCAGCTCAAAATTTACTATTGATTTTGCTTAAGTGTTGATTGTGTTAATTACAATCCTTCACAGAAAGATAGAAATAAAAGGATTATTTTTAGATAGGTAAATATTTTGGCATCCTTGCACTACCCCCTGTAACAACTAACTGTCTTTGGGGGCGTTGCTCATATGGGCATGTGCTACTGTAGCAAGGATAAATAAAAAGAAATACACAAACAATTTGGCATTTTTATGTGCCTTAGAAATATAGCTAAGGAAAACATTATGAGAAAAGAAAAAATGCTTCTTTTCTCACAATGTTTTCTACCTCATAAGGCCCTCATTGTCAATTCAATCAAACTACTCTGTGCATCATTTATTCAGTTTGGTTCAATCTAAAAATTTGTCATATGGGAATTGATTAACCACTTAGAAGAAAATTCAAGACTCATTGAAATTGAGTGAGGTTACAGACATTTTAGATTTACAAGAGCCATGTTGAACAAAGCCATTCCCTGCCGTAAAAGCTTTATAGTAAACTGAAGCCAGTTAGATTTGCATTTCTTCTCAATGAGTTTGATAATAGCTATTACACTTTCAAAGATATGCTCTGGACAAAATCTTAGTCTTAAAAACAACAAAGGGCAATAACTCCAAATTATGCAAGCAAGAGTTGTGCATCTTGTGCACTGCACTTCTCCTCAACAAGATCTATCCACCTATGAAGTTTCAAGTTAATAGCTATAACACTTTCAAAGATATGCTCTGGACAAAATCTTAGTCTTAAAAACAACAAAGGGCAATAACTCCAGAATTATGCAAGCAAGAGTTGTGGTTCTTGTGCACTGCAATTCTCCTCAATAAGATCTATCCACATATGAAGTTTCTAAGTTGATAGCATTTATACTTTAGGAGATTTGCTCTGGACAAGCTTAGTGACAGAATGATGGAATAACAGAATGACGGACGGAGACCATTACCCGAAATGGCGAGGTATAAAAATGTAAGTGCCATTCTGGATTAAAAACTAGATATTGAGGGAAAAGAATTAACAGGTCTCATGTTCTCCTTTCTTCCTTGATATTTTCTGAGTTGAGTCAAAACTACAGAACATGTGGCAATAGGTTAACCATTAACTTTGATGAGTAGAATATTAATCCTTTCTTGACCCATTACCAGACAAATATTTTCATCTAGTCTAAATTCAAGGAAATTGCAGTCAACAATTTCATGTTAATGAAATTTTCTAGGAGAAAACTGCGACAAAGAGAAGAATTTTGCTTCAAGCAGTTTCTCCATTTTACAAAATGTTTTCCAAATTGTTTTTCTCCAGGGGTATCAAAAAGCATCTTTGTGTGGAAATGGTTTAACTTCTTTGACTGAATGAGCACTTAAATTGAGAGAATTTGAATTTTGTTTGTTTGTTTGTATGGGGTTTTACGCCGCTTTTAACAATCTTTCAGTCATATCGCGGCGGCTGGAGCACCTAACAATGGATTCCTGGTATTTCTCACACCAGTACTACCATTACATCCTTTCCTAGCCTCCAGCTGCTATCCCACATAGGTCTACGATTATCGACCCATTGGTGAGAGACAAATAGTCGGAAAGGATGAGTGCCGCCGTCGGGAATCGAACCCGGGACCTCTAGATTGACAGTCCGACGCGCTACCAACTGCGCTATGACGGCGGCTACGAGAATTCGAAAGAGAATTTGAAAGAGTTGTCCAATTTGAAGCAAGTTTACCTTTCCCTTTCATAACATCATTCTAATTCTTTCAAGAACAAGAGCTGTCAGTGGACAGCAATGCTCGACTTTTCTGAGTGCTGAATAGTAACAGCAGCACAATGTTGACATTAAGCATTATTCAACACCATGAATGTTGGTATGATGAGTAAATTTAAATCCTGATCATTAACACGTCTAAAAGTTTCAGACACATGATGAATGGAAAAGCCCCATCCCCCTTCCTTGAATAGAAGAGCTAAAAATAGCCGTAAATATAAATGTGACAGGAGGGGAAATTAGCTTGTGAAAAATCAATTTCAAGAGTACACTGCAACTCCACCAATACACTGTTGTTGGGGTCCAATTAATGAAACAGCGGAAGAAGTAGAGATATTAGCTAAAATGGTGCCCCCCCCCCCTTCTGGTAACTGAAAATTTCAAAGAGACATGTTTTATTGTTATGATAGTTGTCTGCATCAATATAATTGAATTTAGTTTTACACCGACATAAATATTTCCATCCTTAGACAAAAGGGATAAAATCTAAGTATCCCGCATATTGACGTCTCCTTGGCGACCTATGAGTTGTTGAACACCTGGGGTTACTGAAGAGTTGAGAAAATGTCACGTGGATCGACCTTTGAACCTCTCTCTTGGTAATGGACTTGGTCTAATTTCTTAACCATTGTTAAAAATACGGTAACAATTCTCTATCTGGAACTAGTCATTTACGAATCGGGAATTTACGCGGAACTGCTGCATGTGTACAAAACTGGATTAAACTTAGTAGGGGGTAACTTTTAATCGTAAAAATGAAGGTCATAATAATAAAAAAACAAGGGGCCCATGAGGGCCTGAGATGCTCTACTGGTGATCAAGTTTTCCGTTAAAGAAATCTGATATTTAAGGAGGTTAATTGCTCAAAGAAGAATGCATAAAGAAAAAAAAAGGGCTTTATCCCCTTTATCATTTTAAGCAACAATCCTCAAGGCCCCTTTTCCCATGTTTAATGACGGATCCACTCCATTTCCAAAAGAAAGTTACCTTATGACCCTACAATCATTCTGTGAATATTTCATCAGAATCTGACAATAATTGTGGACTTAATCACATAAACCGGATTGTTTTGAATGAAAATCAATAAGGCTCCTTTTCCTGTGTTTTCTGATGGATCAATTTCATTCCAAAAGGAACTTCACTTACAACCCGACAATTGTCCTGTGAAATTCAAAAGACAATTTGATAATGATTGTGATCTTCATTACATACACAAGAATGTTTTGAATGATAATCTGTAAGGCCCCTTTTCCTGTTTTTCGAAAGCCCCAATTATTCCATGCATCTTTGAAGAGAATCCAATAAAACTGTTGACTTTATTGTGTTAACAAAGATATTTAATTCAAGTTCTCATAAGGCCCCTTTTCCCGTGATATTTTACTGTTGGTTTTATCATTCTATGAAAGTTAAAAGTGAATCCGATGAAATATTGGGAATTCATTATGTTTACTAGAATATTTAAAAAAAATCATATGTCCCCTTTTTACATGATACTTGATGGATTGTACCCAGTTCTGAAAAGAACCATCTAAGTATTTGTACAATCATTCTGTGAAATTTTGAAGTGAATCCCGTGAAATCAAGGGACATCATTGTGTTAACCAGAATATTTAAGAGAGTTTTTCATAAGGCCCCTTTTTATGTGACCCTTGCCATAGTCAGATCCATTGTCAAAATCAACAATTGGAATGATGGTACAATCAATCTGTGTAATCTGTGGAATTTATTGTGTTAATGAGTTTATAGTGAAATCTTCAGAGGGCCCCTTTTCTCATGATACTTTACAGAAAAAAACAAATTTCAAAAGGAACAATTCTAATGAAGGTACAATCATTCTTTAAAAGTTAAAGAGAATCAACGAAAACAGTGGACTGAATTGTGTCAAGAATTTTGTAACAAAATTTTCATAAGGCCCCTTTTTCCGTGAAACTTAACCCTTGTCATGCTGGACCCGGAATATTCCGGTTCAAGCATGTGCTGGAGACCAAGATCAGCCTGCACATAAGTGCAGTCTGATCTTAGTCTACATCTCCTGCTTATACTTTTTCTGCCAGAGTTGTTTATGAAATTGATTTCTAAAAAAAATTGATTTGTGAACAACAAGTTCTACCAGTGCTTTCAGCCCTTTGATTTTGCAGCAATTGAGTAAGGAGATTTATGCAGCATGACAAGGGTTAACAAATCAGACCCAATGTACAAAGGAACAATCCTAATCATAGTTTGAAGAAAATGATAAAGACTGAGGACTTAATTGTAATATTGATGTTTTGTAATAAAATTTTTATAAGGTCCCTTTTCTTGTGTCACTTAACCCATTCCAACACAAGAAAATTTTAGACTGGTCCAAATTGAAAGAAGCTGCAGACGACAATTTCAAGTTGATGGAATTTTAATTTTTTTCTTCTTTTCGGATAGAAAACATTGTGGATAATGAAGAAATTGCTTGTTACAGCAATTTCTTCATTGTCCACAATGTTTTCCAAAGCTTTTTTCTTGTGGGGCGTAAAAAGGAGGGCTTGAGTTGGAATGGGTTAAGCAATCAGACCTAATTTACAAAGGAACAATCCAAATGATGGTACAATCATTCTATTAAAGTTTGAAGAGATTCTGATAAAGACCGAGGGCATTGTTGTGTTTATGAGGATTTGGTAATAATTTTTCATACAGCCCCTTTTCCTATGATACTAGACAGATCAGGCCCAATTTGGAACGAAACAATCCTTATGATGGTACAAACATTCTGTGAAAGTTTGAACAGAATCTGATGAAAACTGCAGACTTTATCTTGGTGAAAAAATTTAAAAATAAAATTTTCTTAAGGCTCCTTTTCCTGTGATACTTGAAGGATCAGGTCTCATGTCAGCATCAACAACCGTGATTATTGTACAATGATTCTGTGAAGGTTTGAAGAAAATCCATTGAAAGCTCTGGACTTGGTTACAATAATTATAGATAAAATTCTCAAAAGGCCCCTTTTTCCATGATACTAGACAGATCACGCCTAATTTGAAAAAAAAAAGAATCCTCATGATGGAATAATCATTCTGTGAAAGTTTTAACAGAATCTGATGAAAACTTTATTGCGGTACAATTATTTTAAAATTAAATTTCATAATGCTCCTTTTCCTGTGAAACTTGACGGATCAGGTCTAATGCAAACATCAACAATCATTATTATTGTACAATTATTCTGTGAATGTTTGAAGAAAATCTGATGAAAGCTCTGGACTTGGTAACAAGGATTTATAAATGAAATTTTCATAAGGCCCCTTTTCCTGTGTCTCTTGACAGTTCAAACCCTGTTATGAAAAGAATGATAGTTATGACCTTCCAATCATTCTGTGAAAATTTCAACAAAATCTGATCAAAACTGTGGGCTTCATTGTGTTAACAGCCTTTTATTAATTGAATTTTTAATATAGCCCCTTTTCCCATGTTACTTGATGGATCTGAACCAATTCCAAAGGGAACTCTTCTTACAAAAGTATAATTATTTTGTTTGAGTATAGGGCTGAGTGTATTTTTCACTGCGTTTATTGGAGTATAAAGTGCAATTGCCTTAGCACATGGCAAATAACGCCCGTAGGGCGTTATGATTAAGCCATGTGCTAAGGCAATTGCACTTTATACTCCAATAAACGCAGTGAAAAATACACTCAGCCCATATAATTGTAATACGTCTATTTTCAAATCCGAAACGGATAGAGAGATGAAAATAAAAACAAATAAACGAACTGTGGGCGGAGTTACTTTTTCTTTGACATGCGTATGGATACATTGACACAGTTTATTGCTCGAGTCGTTGTGATGGCGGACATTTTATTTCGTCGCTTGGTTTTTTGAAATGGAAATTTGAACATTCGTTGGATTTATTTGGAATTATTATGAGTAAATACTAACTTTAAACTCTGTAAATTATGATATCTGGGTCGATAACAGTTAGAATTATGAATAGATGCTTTGTAAGAGACAAGAAATATAAACCTACCACATGGCCACGATGCATGCTGTTGTGGCGAAGCCGATTCGACACCTCGGATTTACGGCTAATAAAGGTGAGTTTTTCGAAATCTTCATGTTTAAAACGAACATCATAATTGTTATAAGGATCTATTTATTGAAAATCTATGGAAGTATAAAGGAATTCGAGGAAATCGAAATTCAAAGAGTGTTTACTATAAATAGTAACAAAACAAGTTGGGTATTTCTTGGAAGTGAATTCCCAATATCGGAAATCCCTGACCTTGTTTTGTTTCTATTTTTGTCGAAAATAGTTCTGTCTTTTATCGAGGTATAAAGTGCAATTGATTTGATCACGTGATACGATTTGGGCCAATGAAAATACTCTATTTTGAAGTATTGCAATTATTATAAAGACAACCCCATCTCATCTGTGGACTTACAAGCATTAATTACTTTTTTTTAATTGAATTTACCTAAGGCCCCTTTTCCTATGTTTCTCAATGGATCAGACCCAATTTGAAAGGAACAATCCTTATGATGGTACAATCATTTTGTGAAAGTTTGAAGTCAATCAGGTGAAATCTAGGGCCATGATGTGTTAACTAAGATTTTTTTATTAAATTTTCATAGGCCCCCTTTTCCCATGAAACTTGATGGATAAAACCTACTTCCGAAAGGAACAATCCATTTAATGTAATAATCATTCTGGGACTGTTGGAAGAGAATTTGTTGAAAACTATGGACTCCAGTTTTTATCAGGCCCCTTTTTCCCGTGGTCCTTGACTGATCATACCAAATTTTGAAAGGAACAATTCTTATGATAGTACAATCATTCTGTGAAAGTTTGAAGTCAATCAGATGAAAACTGTGGAATCTAGAGTGTTAACGAGGATTTTTTAATTAAATTTTCATAAGGCCCCTTTTCCAATGTTTCTTGATGGATCAGACCCAATTTCGAAAGGAACGATCCTTATGATGGTGCAATCATTCTGTGAAAGTTTGAAGAGAATCAAATGAAAACTGTGGACTCTATCGCATAAACGAGGATTTTTTAATTAAGTTTAAATAAGGCCCCTTTTCCCATGTTTCTTGACGGAACTGACCCAATTTGGAAAGGAACCATCCTTATGTTGGTAGAATCATTCTGTGAAAGTTTGAATTGAATCTGATGTAAACTGTGGACTCTATCGCGTAACAAGAATTTTTTAATTAAATTTTCATAAGGCGCCTTTTCCCATGTTTCTAGACGGATCATACCCATTTTCGAAAGGAAAGTTCCTTATGATGGTACAATCATTCTGTGAAAGATTGAAGTGAATCTGATGAGAACTGTGGACTCTATCTCTACGAGGATTTTTAATTGAATTTTTAATTAAATTTTCATAAGGCCCCTTTTTCATTTTTTCTTGACGGATCATACCCATTATCGAAAGGAATGATCCTTATGTTGGTAAAATCATTCTGTGAAAGTTTGAATTGAATCTGATTAGAACTGTGGACTCTATCGCGTAAATGAGGACTTTTTAATTAAAATTTCATAAGGCCCCTTTTCCCATGTTTCTTGACCAATCATACCCATTTTCGAAAGGAACGTTCCTTATGATGGTACAATCATTCTGATAAAGTTTGAAGAGAATCTGATGAAAACTGTGGACTCTATTGCGTACACGAGGATTTTTAATTGAATTCTAAATTAAATTTTCATAAGGCCCCTTTTCCCATGTTTCTTGACGGATCTGACCCATTTTTCGAAACGAACAATCCTTATGATGGTACAATCATTCTGTGAAAGTTTGAAGAGGATCCGATGAAAACTGTGGACTTTATAGCGTAAATGAGGATTTTTTAATTAAGTTTTAATTAGGCCCCTTTTCCTGTCTTTCTTGACGGATCTGACCCATTTTCGAAAGGAACTATCCTTATGATGGTAAAATCATTCTGTGAAAGTTTGAAGGGAATCTACTGAAAACTGTGGACTTTATCGCGTAAACAAGAAAAAGTTTAACGGCCGGATGGACGCACGGACACCGGACGGGAAAAAGCCATTGCTATAGCTCTAGTGGCCTTCGGCCAGTAGAGCTAAAAAACCGAGACGGCAGAATGTCTAGTTTCATAACGACAAGAGTAAACAAGAGCACCACACACGGGTGCCAACCAGGGCTCCAGAAATTTGGAAATTTAAATTGGTCCGGTACAATGCCCCCCCCCACCCACCGGCAAAAACAAACACCCCCCTCCCCCGACAAAAATACCCCGCCTTTTTTCACCTTTCCTGTATGTAAAAGGGTTCATCATTCATTCAGTAGTTGCCTTTTTTTTCAAATTATCCAAAGATGATTATCATCTTCAACAAGTCGAAAATAGATGAAAACAACTGACAGATCTTACTTTCATTTTGTTTTTGAAAATTCGGCTGTTTATAAATTGTAATTCCTGAAATGTACAGCAGTTGACGAAATATTGTAAAACAAGGTTCCAAACTGTCACAAGATATGCCCGTCACACTGCTTAATATTAACTGGGGGGTTTGAATAGAACTGATGTTATTTTAAATGATTATTTTTTGTCAAAGTGTGAAAAACAACAAAGGGCAATAACTCAAAATATACGCTAGTAAAAGTTATGGCTCTTGTACACTGCACTCCCACTTGGTGAGCTCTATCCATTCATGAAGTTTCATGATTCTAGCTATTATACTTTTAGAGATATACTCCGGACAAGATTCAAGTATGAAAAACAACAAAGGGCAATAACTCAAAATATACGCTAGGTAGAGTTATGGTTCTTGTACACTGCACTCCCACTTGGTGAGCTCTATCCGTCCATGAAATTTCATGATTCTAGCTATAATACTTTTAGAGACAGACACCATACAAGATTCAAGTATGATAAAAAACAAAGGGCAATTACTCAAAAAATAGGCCAGGTAGAGTTATGGTTCTTGTGCACTGCACTCCCTCTTGATGAGATCTATACACACATGAAGTTTCATGATCCTAGCTATAATACTTTTAGAGATATACTCCGGACAAGATTCAAGAATGAAAAACAACAAAGGGCAATAACTCAAAAAATAGTCTAGGTAAAGCTATTGTTCTTGTACACTGCACTCCCATTTGGTGAGCTCTATCCATTCATGAAATTTCATGATTCTAGCTATTATACTTTTAGAGATATACTCAGGACAAGATTCAAGTATGAAATACAACAAAGGGCAATAACTCAAAATATACTCTAGGTAGAGTTATGGTTCTTGTACACTGCACTCCCCCTTGGTGAGCTCTATCCATCCATAAAATTTCATGATTCTAGCTATTATACTTTTAGAGATATATGCCGGACAAGATTTAAGTATGAAAAACAACAAAGGGCAATAACTCAAAAAATTGGCCAGGTACAGTTATGGTTCTTGTACACTGCACTCCCACTTGGTGAGCTCTATCCGTCCATGAAATTTCATGATTCTAGCTATAATACTTTTAGAGACAGACTCCATACAAGATTCAAGTATGATAAAAAACAAAGGGCAATAACTCAAAAAATAGGCTAGGTAAAGTTATCGTTCTTGTACACTGCACTCCCACTTGGTGAGCTCCATCCATCCATGAAATTTCATGATTCTAGCTATTATACTTTTAGAGATATATGCCGGACAAGATTTAAGTATGAAAAACAACAAAGGGCAATAACTCAAAAAATAGGCCAGGTACAGTTATGGTTCTTGTACACTGCACTCCCACTTGGTGAGCTCTATCCGTCCATGAAATTTCATGATTCTAGCTATAATACTTTTAGAGACAGACTCCATACAAGATTCAAGTATGATAAAAACAAAGGGCAATAACTCAAAAAATAGGCTAGGTAAAGTTATCGTTCTTGTACACTGCACTCCCACTTGGTGAGCTCCATCCATCCATGAAATTTCATGATTCTAGCTATTATACTTTTAGAGATATACTCAGGACAAGATTCAAGTATGAAATACAACAAAGGGCAATAACTCAAAACATACTCTAGGTAGAGTTATGGTTCTTGTACACTACGCTCCCCCTTGGTGAGCTCTATCCATCCATTAAATTTCATGATTCTAGCTATTATACTTTGAGAGATATACTCCATACAAGATTCAAGTATGAAAAACAACAAAGGGCAATAACTCAAAAATAGGCCAGGAAGAGTTATGGTTCTTGTGCACTGCACTCCCCCTTGATGAGATCTATACACCCATGAAGTTTCATAATCCTAGCTATTATACTTTTAGAGATATACTCCGGACAAGATTCAAGTATGACAACAATGGGCAATAACTCAAACAATAGGCCAGGTAGAGTTATGGTTCTTGTGCACTGCACTCCGTATTGATGAGAAGAATATAACTGCCAAGTTTAAAGTCAATCAGACTTACGGTGACAGAGTTATGCTCCGGACAAAGAAGTGGACACCGCCCCGACGACCGGACAACCGGACGCCCGGACACCATGGGTGATCCCATAATACGTCCTGTCTTCGACAGGCGTATAATTGGATATACAAATAAATTACATTATTAAAATTTCCCATTTTTACAGAATATTTCCGTGACATACGCTCCCCCCCGTACTGCCGATTCATTTTTAGCCCGAGTACCGCCGATTTAATTATAGCAATGCTATACTTTTTCATTTTCATATGCTAGTTATCTAAAGTTCTGTTAATTTAACACACTCATGTCGATTTTCTTTCAACACGAGTGTCTTTTCATGGAAAAACACAGCTGACATCACAAAAACGTCGGGTCAGTCCATTCTACCCCATGGGATTGCAGAGTCGTGACTTACATCAAAAAGACCGACGAGACAAACTCGAGTGGGTCGCCCACGTGTTGCACTATTTTCCTAGAGAAGAATTTGTGCACAAATCTCGGTCGTTTATTTATTGCAGTTGATTTCTGATTTATTATTCGGATGTTTTCCATCCCTGAAGTAAGATTTAATATTATCAACGGAACTAACGATATTATTAACTTGTCATTTTCGTTTATATTTAAATTATCTGTATTCTGTGGGTTTCCGATTATAGTTTGAATTCTATTGGCTATGTTTCTTATCGTGAATGAAAAACTATAAAAAATATTAACGACTAGACTTTTTTATACAAATTTCAAACCCAGTTTCACTCGCTTTCTTGTGATTAATTAATTATATAAAAGCATTGTGCTGAGCTATTCCAACTTTGTACGAACGGCAACTGAAGCCTGTTCATGTCTCGATTTATGTACGCATCCCATGTTATAGTAAAAGAAATTAGTGTCACGGGTAACGGCAATTTAAATCGACGCAGTATTAGATGTTCATTTTGATAAGACTTCGAACGTGTGTAAGTCAAACTGATTCTATATTGCATGCAGTTTACAATACTCAATACCCGAATTTCAGTCAAGCGTGAAACTGCAAATTAGGTCCACGCGCAGATGGGTATTTGGCTGGCCAGCGGGTAAATTAATTATCGATTTCGACACTTGTTTATCTCTTAATCTGCAGGTAAACCCTTGAATTGTTTTGTTCTCAAGGGAATTTTGATAGATTATTAGAGTTAATCAATTTTTCATCGTGAAATTTGATGAAAATTTCGGACCGATTTTGCTGTACTTTTTTGGATTCCAATCAGTCTGGCAATACAAAATTCGATCCAGATTGGCAATTTATCAGATTTCAAGAGCCCTGGTGCCAACGCTCGGCTGCAGGTGCATGATTATGCCAAAATTCTAAGTCAAAAAAGGGGCATTTAGAGTAATCCCCCTTGATAGTCTAGATAGCTCTTGTGATGGTCACTAAACATGCCAAGTTTCATGAGGATATTTTCATTAACAACAGCAATATGATCAAGGTTAAAGTTTGTCATGCCAACTCCTACGCAAAAACACCAAGGTGATGACAATACCTCGGGTTTTCTCAGAAAACAGCCGCTCTAAAAATCCGTTCACCAAGAATTCTCACAAGGTACACATGTCAACTCTGGAAAATGTCCCATAAATAACTGATCATCTCGCAGCAGCACCTTTGATGATAACTAAATAATAAAATCCTCCCTCATAATAAAATAAACTGTACCCGAAAAACATTTACATAATATTTGTCAACAAGCTTTTTGCCGTGTGTTTGATCATACAGAATGGGATTCATTTTTGGGATTATTGAAAGACATGCGGAAAAATAACAGTATTTAATTTTAATCTACCAACATTATCTATCCTGTTTCGGATGAGAAGCTTATGATTTTGAGACATGTTCAATTAAAATTCACGCATCTTCTGTATTCAGCAAAAACGTCATAACTACGGCTGATTGTTTTCAAAGCATATTGTTGCCATTTTATCTTGAAGCCACTATCCTCCATGAGCTCCAGATACTCGCAGACTATGAAGTGAAATCAAAAGTAGGCTCAAGTCAATTTGTCTAATTTCACAGTCGAGCAATACTTTCAGAACATGTCCTACCGGGGACTGAAGAAAATTAAGAACGCCAAGAGAGAAACAAAGTGTGATATTATAATCGCATCATCTTCAAGGCTAGTAACTGAAAGATACCAAGGTGCGTGCCTATTCACTTTTGATTTAAAAAATATCAATGACCTAAGGCATAATCATCTCAATGTCAAACAGTTTGACCAAACAATCAAACCGATTTATAAATTGTAACACTACGCATGTCATCAATCAAACAAAGCAATTATCTCTGTTTAATGCATAAATCGCCATGACTGTCCACTGTTAGGTGTTAAAAACTTACCTGGCTTTGGGTTATTATCAATTTTTATGTGCAACCTTTTTTTTTCGAGCTGACCGACAATGGGATGAAAAAAATCACAGTCAAATCAGCATTAACGACATATCTCAGCATCAGTAACCAAAAATGCCCTCCCCCCCATATTTGAAGCCAAGCGGAACCCGCTCTATAATGGAGTCAGCGCTGTGTGGGGTATCCTTATAAAGGAGTTGCAGTGTATTTCAGTATTACTATGCAGCTGGAGAAATAACAATGGTATGCTACCACAAAATCCTTTTTGAGGCTCCAGCTACACATCCCACTAAAGTTTCTCCATTATCCACCCATTGGAGGGAGACAAATATAGGAAAGAATATTTTCGGAGTAACCAGGGACAAATTTAAAAGGCAAGATGTCATAATGTTTTCTACTCCGTTTGGCTCTTATTTTACCTTTTAAGAGAGCTTAAAAATTTTCTGCAACATAATTCAATTTGAACCAAACTAAAAAAAAAAAATTTTTTTTGCGTTTGTTTTGAAATATTTGTTCAAAAGTATATCAACGCCTACTGTATCAAGGACAGTTATTGGCTCATCAAATGAAGCATATGAAAATTTGATGTTCTATGGAATATCAAAACTTACTATATCAAGGCTAATGATTGGGTCAACAGATTTGGCGTACGAACATTCGATGTTTTATAGTATATCAATGCTTACTGTATCAGGGCCAGTTATGGGCTCACTAGATTGAGCATATGAACATTTGATGTTCTGTAGTATATCAATGCTTACTGCATCAAAGCCAGGTACACCAGGCTCACCAGATTGGGCATATGAACATTTGATGTTTTGTAGGATATCAATGCTCACTGTATCAAGGCAAGTTATTGGCTCACCAGATTGGGCATATGAACATTTGATGTTCTGTAGTATATCAATGCTTACTGTATCAAAGCCAGTTATTGGCTCATCAAATTTGGCTAATGAACATTTTGTTCTGTAGTATATCAATGCTTACTGTATCGAGGCCAGTCATTGGCTCAACAGATTGGGTATTTGAATATTTCATGTTCAATAGTATATCAACTTTTATTGTATCAAGAACAGTTATTGGCTCAACAGATAGAGTGTATAAACATTATTTTATTTTTATAGTTCTATAGTAAAAAGCAATACTTACTGTATCAAGGCCAGTTATTGGCTCGCCAGATTGGGGCAAGGACTGAAATTACAAATAAAGCATAGAATTAACAGGTTTCAAATACAATGATACTTATCAGTCTAGGATCTGAAGGCTTACTATAACCACTTACTGTGATGTATACTTCTTACAAGTTTTATTTCCTATTTTTTAGATTTCATCTTCAATATTAGCAAGTGATGGTTAAGCATCACTTGCTTATATTGAAGAAAAATCTAAGTAGAGGTGTTAGAGCACCTGTATCGCTCCACAGGCATGAATGTACTGATTAAGCAAATTTTTGCATGAATTCAAAATAAACTGAATATAAGGAAATTAAATTAGAGTCATTGAAATCTTTGAAATAGTTCTAGAGAACCATTTCAAAGTATTCATTGTCTTTTTACAAAAGTCAAGTAATGTAAACTTCATTATGTAAAATTTTCACTGTATACATTATATTGACATAACCATCAACAGATTTCTGAAAAGTTTGCAATGTTTTCAGTATATACAATATATGGAAATTAGACTTGACCATTAAAGCCATTTTTTTCATCCACTTAAAATTCTTTTTTATAATCTGATAAAAGGTAACCCAAGGAACGATCTGGACAAATTTGGTTGAAATCCATCCATTAGTTTCTGAGAAGAAGATTTTCAAAGCTTTTACCATATGTGGAAATTAGTCACGCCTAATAAAGCCATGCTTTACATCCAATCAAAATTCCTTGAAGGAATCTGGTAGAGGTTCATCATAGGATTATGTCTGTGAAATTTTGTAAGATTTGGTATATGAGAAGAAGATTTTCAAAGCTTATACCATACATGGAAAGTAGCTCTGCCCATTAAAGCCATGTTTTTCATCCAATCAAAATTCCTTGAAAGAACCTGGTAAAGGTTCATCATAGGATCATTTCTATGAAACTTTGTTGAAATCCATCCATTGGTTCATGGGAAGAACATTTTCACAGCTTTTACCATAAATGGAAATTAGCCCCGCTATTAAAGCCATGTTTTTCATCCGATCAAAATTCTTTGAAGGAATCTGATAGAGGGTCACCCAAAGATCATTTCTGTGAAATTTAGTTGAAAAACATTGATTGGTTTATGAGAAGAAGATTTTCAAAGCTTTTACCATATATGGGAATTAGCCCTGCCCATTAAAGCCATGTTTTTCATCCGCTAAAAATTCTTTTTTATAATCTGATAAAAGGTAACCCAAGGATTGATCTGGACAAATTTGGTTGAAATCCATCCATTAGTTTCTGAGAAGAAGAATTTCAAAGCTTTCACCATATGTGGAAATTAGTCCCGCCGATTAAAGCCATGCTTTTCATCCAATCAAAATTCCTTGAAGGAATCTGGTAGAGGTTCATCATAGGATCATGTCTGTGAAATTTTGTAGGATTTGGTTTATGAGAAGAAGATTTTCAAAGCTTATACCATACATGGAAAGTAGCCCTGCCCATTAAAGCCATGTTTTTCATCCAATCAAAATTCCTTGAAAGAACCTGGTAAAGGTTCATCATAGGATCATTTCTATGAATTTGTTGAAATCCATCCATTGGTTCATGTGAAGAACATTTTCAAAGCTTTTACCATAAATGAAAATTAGCCCTGCCCTTAAAGCCATGTTTTTCATCCGATCAAAATTCTTTGAAGGAATCTAATAGAGGGTCACCCAGAGATCATTTCTGTGAAATTACATTGAAAAACATCAATTGGTTTATTAGAAGAAGATTTTCAAAGCTTTTACCATATATGGGAATTAGCCCTGCCCATTAAAGCCATGTTTTTCATCCACTTAAAATTCTTTTTTATTATCTGATTAAAGGTAACCCAAGGATTGATCTGGACAAATTTGGTTGAAATCCATCCATTAGTTTCTGTGAAGAAGAATTTCAAAGCTTTAACCATATGTGGAAATTAGTCCCGCCCATTAAAGCCATGCTTTTCATCCAATCAAAATTCCTTGAAGGAATCAGGTAGAGGTTCATCATAGGATCATGTCTGTGAAATTTTGTAGGATTTGGTTTATGAGATGAAATTTTAAAAGCTTATACCATACATGGAAAGTAGCCCTGCCCATTAAAGCCATGTTTTTCATCCAATCAAAATTCCTTGAAAGAACCTGGTAAAGGTTCATCATAGGATCATTTCTATGAAACTTTGCTGAAATCCATCCATTGGTTCATGGGAAGAACATTTTCAAAACTTTTACCATAAATGAAAATTAGCACCGCCCTTAAAGCCATGTTTTTCATCCAATCAAAATTCTTTCAAGGAATCTGATGGAGGGTCACCCAAAAATCATTTCTGTGAAATTAAGTTGAAAAACATCAATTGGTTTATGAGAAGAAGATTTTCAAAGCTTTTACCATATATGGGAATTTGCCCTGCCAATTAAAGCCATGTTTTTCATCCACTTAAAATTCTTTTTTATAATCTGATAAAAGGTAACCCAAGGATTGATCAGGACAAATTTGGTTGAAATCCATCAATTAGTTTCTGAGAAGAAGATTTTCAAAGCTTTTACCATTTGTGGAAATTAGTCCCGCCCATTAAAGCCATGCTTTTCATCCAATCAAAATTCCTTGAAGGAATCTGGTAGAGGTTCATCATAGGATCATGTCTGTGAAATTTTGTAGGATTTGGTTTATGAGAAGAAGATTTTCAAAGCTTATACCATACATGGAAAGTAGCCCTGCCCATTAAAGCCATGTTTTTCATCCAATCAAAATTCCTTAAAGAACCTGGTAAAGGTTCAGCATAGGATCATTTCTATGGAATTTTGTTGAAATCCATCCATTGGTTCATGGGAAGAACATTCTAAAGCTTTTACCATAAATGGAAATTAGTCCCGCTATTAAAGCCATGTTTTTCATCCGATCAAAATTCTTTGAAGGAATCTGATAGAGGGTCACCCAAAGATCATTTCTGTAAAATTTAGTTGAAAAACATCGATTGGTTTATGAGAAGAAAATTTTCAAAGCTTTTACAATATATGGGAATTAGCCCTGCCCATTAAAGCCATGTTTTTCATCCACTTAAAATTCTTTTTTTAAAATCTGATAAAAGGTAAACCAAGAATCTATCAGGACAAATTTGGTTGAAATCCATCCATTAGTTTCTGAGATGAAGAATTTCAAAGCTTTTACCATATATGGAAATTAGTGCCGCCCATTAAAGCCATGCTTTTCATCCAATCAAAATTCCTTGAAGGAATCTGGTAGAGGTTCATCATAGGATCATGTCTGTGAAATTTTGTAGGATTTGGTTTATGAGAAGAAGATTTTCAAAGCTTATACCATACATGGATAGTAGCCCTGCCCATTAAAGCCATGTTTTTCATCCAATCAAAATTCCTTGAAAGAACCTGGTAAAGGTTCATCATAGGATAATTTCTATGAAACTTTGTTGAAATCCATCCATTGATTCATGGGAAGAACATTTTCAAAGCTTTTACCATAAATGGAAATTAGCCCCGCCCTTAAAGCCATGTTTTTCATCCGATCAAAATTCTTTGAAGGAATCTGATAGAGGGTCACCCAAAGGTAATTTCTGTGAAATTTAGTTGAAAAACCTCAATTGGTTTATGAGAAGAAGATTTTCAAAGCTTTTACCATATATGGGAATTAGCCCTGCCCATTAAAGCCATGTTTTTCATCCACTTAAAATTCTTTTTTATAATCTGATAAAAGGTAACCCAAAGAGCATATCTGTGAAATTTGGTTGAAATCCATCCATTAGTTTCTGAGAAGAAGATTTTCAAACCTTTTACCATATATGGAAATTAGCCCTGCCCATTTAAGCTAAGTTTCTCATCCGATCAAAGTTCTTTGAAGGAATCTGTTAGAGGGTCACCTAAGGTTCATTTCTGTGAAATATGGTTGAAATCTGTTCGGTACTTTCTGATTGATTGATTGATTGAATTGGATTTAACGTCGCTTTAACAGTATTCCAGTCATATCGCGGAGGCTGGAGCACCTAACAATGGATTCCTGGTATTTCTCACACCAGTACTACCACTTCATCCTTTCCTAGCCTCCCGAGCTGCTATCCCACTTAGGTTTACGATTATCCACCCATTGGTGAGAGACAAATGTCGGAAAAAATATCTGCCCCTGCTAGGGATCGAACCCATGACCTCCCATTATTGAAGATTAGGAATCTGATGCGCTACCCACTGCGCTATAGTGGCGCCTCAGTACTTTCTGAGGAGAAGATTTTCAAAGGAAAAGTTTACGGATGGATGAATGGATGCCGGGACAGATGGACACTTGCACGACTGACACAACGTCATGACAATAGCTCTCTGAGTGGAGCTAAAAACAGTCTTAGATTTGATGAAGGCAATCCATCACCGATAAAAAAAATAATGGTTTATCATCAAGATAAGATTTCTAAAACAAGAGGACCATGATGGTCCTGAATTGCTCCCCTCAGTATGATGGCTTGAAGCTATATGATATATACAAAATATCAAAGCTATTACTCCTAATTGTTTTGGGGAAAAGATTTTAATATTTTTGATCCCAAAATATAGGGCTGAATTCCAAAGTATGGTTATTCTTTGAGTTATTTTGGTAGAGGGTAAATTGGAGTTGATACATACCAAATATCAACACTCTAGACCTAATGGTTTGGGAGAAGAAGATTTTCAAAGATATTCTTCTTTATTCCTATCTAAATGCAAGCATTGCAATGAAAAGGGCTAGTTTTCAGATTACGATAATTCTTTGAAGTATTTTGGTAAAGGGTAAATAAATAATTTATAGCAAATATCAAAGCTGTATGCTTTATTGTTTGGGAGAAGAAGATTTTCAAAGATATTCTTCTTTATTCCTATGTAATATCAGGGCTAACCAGGCAGAGAAGTGTAATATCAGGGCTTACCTGGCAGAAAAGGGCTAATTTTCAGAGTATGGTAGCTTTTCAAGTATTTAGGTACCGGGTCAATAGATGATGATTTATACCAAATATCAAAGCTCTAGGCGTTATAGTTTTGGATAAGAAGATGTGCAAATATTTCCTATTTATTCCTATGTAAAATCAGGGATTGCACAGAAAACTGTTAATTTTCAGTGTATGGTAATTCTTCGAAGTATTTTGGTTGAGGGTCAATATATGATGATATATACCAAATACAAAGCTCTAGGCCTTGTAGTTTGGGAGGAGATTTTTTAAGTTTTTTTCACTTGGTTGCAATGGCAATAAAAGTTTTTCATGGATTAAATTTTTTTGAATATTTTGAAGAGCATGACCTGAGGAGCATTTTTGTGAAGTTTGGTTGAAATTCCATAATTAGTTTAGGAGGAGAAGATTTTTTTGTAAATTGTGAAAGGAAGGACAGGCAGAGAGAAGGACGATGATCGATCACAATATCTCACTCAGGGTACTTCTAAATTACAGAATCACATTGCATACCGCTTATATTCATACAGGACAAGGTATCTATTGAATTCTAACGAAATTTCTAATCATCTTAGACAGTTGTGTGGGCCATTGTATTCTATCAATCATGTCAAGCAATGAATTATCACAAGAAACTGGTTCCAGGGATTTGCATAGGCTTTATGTAGAGGTCAAAAGAGGATATCATTCATTCATTTCGAACACCTAAATTGTGATGATACACCATCACAAAATGAGGAGACAGTTATCTAACAGATACTAGACTTGATCACTGATATGTATGCAAAGTGAAATAGACAATGTCAAAATGACTTCTTCTGTGATAACTAACAACACAGTAAATCTTGTGTAAGCCTTTACTGTTTTTCACAATTTAAGACCTGTCAAAATTCAAAGGTTTTGCAGACAAAAAAATAAGTTGATTTTATATAATCAAAAGGCCCACGAGGGCCAGAAATGCTCTACTGGTTATCAAGTTTTCTGTTAAAGAAATCTGATATTTAAGGAAGTTAGTAGCTAAAAGAAGACTGAATGAAAAAAATAACAAATTGGAATTTATCCCATTTATTTTTTTGAGCAACAATCCTTAAGGCACCTTTTCCCCTGTTTCATGACAGTTTCCTTATGACCCTACAATAGTCCTCTGTGAAAATTTAAAGACAATCTGATAATGATTGTGAACTTCATCACATAAACAAGAATGTTTTAAATGATAATCTGTAGGGCCCCTTTTCCTGTGTTTCCAATGCCACAATTATTCCTTGCATCTTTGAAGAGAATCAGATTAGAATTGTGAACTGATTTGTTATAACGAAGATATTTCAATCAAGTTCTCATAAAGCCCCTTTTCATGTGATACTTTATTGTTGGTTTAATCATTCTGTGAAAGTTTAAAAGAGTATCCGATTAAATATTGGGACTTCATTATGTTTACTAGAATATTTTAAAAAAATTCTTTTGCCCCTTTTTACATGACCCTTGACGGATTGTACCCAATTCTGAAAAGAACAATCCTAATGATTGTACAATCAATCTGTGAAATTTTGAAGTGAATCCGGTGAAATCTAGGGACATCATTGACTTAACTAGAATATTAAAGAAAGTTTTTAATAAGGCCCCTTTTTGTGTGATACTTTCCATAACAGATCCACTGTCAAAATCAACAATAGTAATGATAGTACAATCAATGAGGATTTATACTGAATTTTTCATAGGGCCCCTTTTCCAATGATACAAACCAAATTATAAAAGGAGCTATTCTAATGAAGGTACAATCATATTTAAAGTTTACAGAGAATAAATGAAAACAGTGGACTGAATTGTGCCACGAATTTTTTGCAATAAAATTTTCATAAGGCCCTTTCCTGTGAAACTTAACAATTTACAAAGGAACAATCCTACTAACAGATAGTTTGAAGAAAATGATAAAGACTGAGGATTTTATTGTGATAATGACATTTTTGCAATAAAATGTTTGTAAGGCCTGTTTTCTTGTGTCACTAAACAGATCAGACCAAATTTACAAAGGAACAACCCAAATGATGGTACAATCGTTCTAGAGAATCTGATAAAGACTGAGCACATTCTTGTGTTAATGAGAATTTGGTAATAGTTTTTCATACACCCCTTTTCCTGTGATATTAGATAAATCAGACCCAATTTGAAACGAAACTATCCAAACGATGGTACAAACATTCTCTGAAAGTTTGAACAGAATCTGATGAATACTGTAGACTTAATTATGTTAACCAGGATATTTTTAATGAAATTATTGTAATGCCCCTTGACTGGTACATGACTGATCAGACAGAATTTGTAAAGAAACAATCCTAATGATGGTACAATCATTCTGTGAATCTGATGATACTGCTGACTTTATTGTGGTAAAATGCACCTTTTCCTGTGATACTTGATGGGTCAGGTCTAATTCAACATTATAGATCATTATAATTGTACCATCAATCTTTGAAGAAAATCCGATGGAAGATCTGGGCTTGGTAGCAATAATTTTAAATTAAATTTTCATTAGGCCCCTTTTCCATTGTTTCTTGACAGTTCATACCCTATTTTGAAAAGAATGATCATTTTTACTTTAAAATCATTCTGTGACAGTTTCAACAAATTCTGATCAAATCTGTGAGATTTATTGCATAAATGAGGATTTTTTGGATTAAATTGTCATGCAGCCCCTTTTCCCATGTTACTTGATGGATCAGACTGAATTTCGAAAGAAACAATCCATATTCTTTGAGAGTATGAAGACAATCTGATGAAATCCGTGGACAATCCATTACCAGACAGAAATTTTTAGACTGGTCCAAATTAAGAGGAGTTACAGACTATAATTTAAAGTTGGTGATGGTACAATCAATCTGAAAAAAAGTTTGAAAAGAATCCAATGAAAACTGTGGACTCTAGAGTGTTAATGAGGATTTTTGAATTAAATTCTAATTAATCCCCTTTTTCTCATGTATCTTGACATATCGGACCCAATTTTGAAAGGAATGATTCCTTATGATAGTACAATCATTCTGAGACATTTTGTAGAGAATCCGATGAAAACTGTGGACTCTAGATCATTAACAAGGAAAAGATAACAGCCGGATGCTGGATGGATGCACGACCGCCTGACAGGAAAACACCATTGCTTTAGCTCTACTGGCTAAAAACACAGTTCTATAGAGCTTGTCATACCTTTAAAAAAATCTTGGGTGAATTTTTACATACAAAAATAGAAAATAATGGTGATAGATATTTTACAGTATTCTTAAGCTTGATGGGAGAAAATCCTACTAGAATTTTTAACCAATTGACAATCATAGCTAGTATATTTTCAGAGATATGCTACAAACAAAATTCAAGTCTGCAAAAACAAATAAGGGCAATAACTCAAAAATAAAAGAAGGTAGAGTTATGGTTTTTGTGCAATATCCTTTCCCAGAAAGGATTTATCAACTCATGGCATTTCATGATAATAGCTATTATACTTTCAGAGATATGTTTCATACAAAATTTAAGCCTGAAAAACAACAAAGGGTAATAACTCAAAAGGATGCGTTTTAGAATTATGATTTTCATTCACAACACTTTCTCTTGATAAGATATATCTATCAATGTTTCACAATCATAGCTTTCATACTTGAAATGATATTGGACAGACAAAATTCAAGGGCAATAACAACAAAAGTATGCATGGTAGTGTTAAGGTTCTTGTACACTACACTTCCCCATGGTAAGATCTATCCCAATATTAAGGCAGAAAACAGACACCAGGCAGTGTCAATACTACAGGACTCCCTCAAATGAGACCCTTTTTATTTACAGTAGTGTATAACTTACAATTAACATTTTCCATTTTAATCCCTTGTATTTACATCCCTACGAATTTATACTTAAGAAAACATTGTAGAAAATGAAGAAATTGCTTGTAACAAGCAATTTCTTTTTTTTCTACACAATATTTTCTATCCTACTGAATGGTTATTTTTCAAATTAAATACACTTAAATTTTCGTCAGTATAACCTTTGAACTTTGGCTGGTCTAAAATTTTGAAAATAGGAAAGGGTTAAAAACCTTGCTGTTTCCTATTGACAATAACAATCTATTCTGTCTGAAAAACAAACAAATAACAGAGACCATTCATGCACCAATTTGCAGATGAAGCAAGATTTATAATTACTTTTAACCCATTACCAGATGTAAAATTTCAGACAAATCTAATTTCAAAAGTTTTGCAGAAGAAATTTTAAAACGATTTAATTTGGACAAGACCCATGTCGGACATGGCCATCCCCCGCCATAAAAGCTTAAAACTAAACTAAAGCAAGCTAGATTTAGCTTTCTTGTGCTCTGCATTTCTTCTCAATGAGAGTGATAATAGCTATTACACTTTCAAAGATATGCTCTGGAGAAAATATAAGTCTTAAAAACAACAAAGGGCAATAACTCCAAAATTATGCAAGCAAGAGTTGTGAGTCTTGTGCACTGCACTTCTCCTCAAGGAAATCTATCCACCTATGAAGTTTCAAGTTAATAGCTATTATACTTTCAGAGATATGCTCCAGGCAAAATCTTAGTCTTTAAAACAACAAAGGGCAATAACTCAAGATTATGCAAGCAATAGTTGTGGTTCTTATGCACTGTACCTGTCCTCAATAAGATCTATCAACCTTTGAAGTTTCAAGTTGATAACATTTATACTTTAGGAGATATGCTCAGGACAGGCTTAGTGACGGAATGACAGAATGGCGGATGGAGACCATTACTATATCCCCTTCGCCGAAACGCGGGGGATAAAAATAACTATTCAGTTTGGTAAAAATATTGTGGAAAAAAAAGAAGTTGCTTGTTACAAGCAATTTCATCTTTTCTACATTTTTTTCTCATTTATAAAATCGCAAGGATGTAAAAACCAGGGATTGAACAGGAAAGTGTTAATTGATAGTTTTCTATTCAATGTTGAGAGTATTTAACAAAGGATGTAGGTAAGTGGAAAATGGTTAAACAAAAGTAATGTTTGGTTAATCCATTACAAGATGACATTATTTCAGACATGTCCAAAGTGAAAGAAGTTGCAGAGGACAATTTCAAGTTGGCTGAATTTAGAAGGTTTTGCCTTTAAAGGCAGACAACAAAGTGGAAATAGAAGCACAATGTTTTCCAAAGCTTTCTTAATTAAAGACATCAAAAAGCAGGATTGTATGGAAAAGGGTTAATTATCTCAACATCTAATAAAACAAAAGGTTTGATCACTTTATTACTGAAAATATTTAAAGTATGTTTGGCTAATATGAGTGATAAATAAATCCCCTACCATTTAAGCCATTACCAAACGACAAAATTTTAGAATGTTACAATTTCAAAGAAGTAGCAGATGGCAAATTCTAATTTATGAAATTTTGTAAATCTTCCTCTTCTGGGGTAGAAAACATTTTGGATATTGAAAAAAATGCTAGTTTCAAGCAAATTCTTCAAGCAAATATTTCATATTCCACAATTTTTTCCCAAGCTTTTCTCTCGAGGGGCAAAAAATGGGATGATGTGGAGTCATGTAAAAAGTTGATTACAATATGTTTGGTTGAAAACTTACATTAATTTTCTCATGCAAATGGCCCGAGTAATCCTCAGCTTCAATCATGTATTCCTTCACCTCCTTAAAAGGGTCAATAGTGTGGGGATGGGCCATTGGGGCTCGTCCTATAGGGGCAGAATGTCTAAAAAAGATAAAAAGGCTTTTGTCTGAATAAAGTTAAACATTATACCAAGAGCAGAATACAGGTTGAAACACCAGTCATCACTGATGTATTCTGCATATTATTCACAGTGATCCTAAAAGTTTTGGCTTTGTTTTTTTTAAACCCATTCCCACAAAGTGACATTTTTCATGCCCCTTAAGGAAATTTATTCAGAAGACATTATGTAAAATATTACGAGCAAATGCTTGAAATTCAATTCTGGTGAGCTGTCTAACCTCCAGATTTCTTTAAATCTAACCTTATGTAAAAAAATATTAAGCCATGACTAGACGGTAAAATTTTAAAGGAGTTTCAGACGACAATGTAAAGTTTATGAAATTTTACATTTAAACAACTTTCTGGGTAGAAAACATTGTGTAAAAAGAAGAAAGTGCTTGTTGCAATCACATTGTAATTGACAGATGGTTACTTTAGAAATAAATATACAGGATTTTACATGCAAAGGTAGTCAGTGTTTTGGGAGTTGATTGCATAATTCCGTTTGACCATTGTAGATTCAATACAAGGTGGATTTGTGAAACACTCATGGCCCTGTAACATCAAAATTTTGCAAAATTTAAATGCAATAAATGACCTTGATCTAGTAAGATGACCTTAAATTTGGTGTCAGGAGATGCATATCAATGAGCCTTTTCATCATGTCAAATATGAGCATTGTAACTTGAGTGATATTGAAGTTTAAGGAAATCGTTAAGCTAACAGGTTAAGTCGCAAGCAGACAGACAGACGTACACCAGTAAAACAATATGCCTCGAAGTATAAATAATCTTTAAAATATTCAAAAATATTTTAATCTGATGGTGCAGCCTAAAAAGTCTTACCAGTGCTAAAAGTTTAATCCGTTCCCATACAATGATACCTTTTGATGCCCCTCAAGACAAATGATTGGGAAAACATTGTGTAAAATGAACAAATTGCTTATATCAAGCAATTTCTTCATTTTCCACGATGTTTTCTACATAGAAAGTTAAATAAATCTAAAATTTTATAAATTTTCAACTATTGTCTGGAATGTCTTTCAACTTGGACCAGTCAAATATTTTCTACTGTGGTAATGGGTTAAGATTTTCCAGGCAGTTACAGATCACAAGTTTTAGTCACTTTACCTTTTTGAGGGTGTCTGTGGTGAGGGAATCATTTCATCAGAACCCCTGTTGGTCCCTTTACGTGATCGCATTGATCCCTGGGAAGCGAGTGAGGTATTGCTTTGACTGTTTAATATGGAAATGGATTGGACAGCATCTGGGGAAACATTCTGGAAGAAAAAGAAGCATGATTACTCATCTGGACAGATCGCAGCTGGCAATCAGAAATCAGTAGACCAATCAAATCAAGCATTTTGACTGTGAACTTTGAACTCAGACATTGGTCGGCATTATATTTGAAGAATTTCAAGCTGTAGTTATAATATCTAGATCACCAACCAATGATTTTTGCTGCATGTTACTGACCATAAAATTTTGTTGTCTGATTCTTCATTGGAACTTCCTGGTAGATGCAGTGGGTGTGGCCAGTAATTTATCAGTTTGAACAAAACAAATCAGTTCCAGTATACACACATAATAGTACTTGTTACCAGAAATGCCAAAAGGGGCATTCCATTACTAGAACTGTTTTAACCCTTTCCTGTTCAATCCCTGGTTTTTTATGTAATTTATACTTGAGAAAATATTGTAGAAAAAGAAGAAATTGCCTGTTACAAGCAATTTCTTCTCTTTCACAATATTTTCTACCATGATGAATGGTTATTTTTCAAATTAAATCCACTTTAAATTTTTGTCTGCAAAACCTTTGAAATTGGGCAGGTCTAAAGTTTTGAAAAACAGGAAAGGGTTAAGTATTATCACAACTACAGTGGAATCCTCTCAATTGAAACCCTGATAATAGCAATTCACTGATTAACCCTTGTCATGCTGAACCCGGAATATTTCGGTTTTGGCAGGAGGTGTAGACTAAGATCAGACTGCACTTATATGCAGGCTGATCTTAGTCTATACCTCCTGCTTGTACTTTTCCTGCCAGAGTTGTTTGTGGAGTTGATTTCTAAAAAAAATATTGATTTTTGAACAACAAGTTCTATCAGTGCTTTCAGCCCTTTGATTTGACAGCAATTCAGTAAGGTAATTTTTACAGCATGACAAGGGTTAATTATAACTTATATTTTGCACAAGCATTACATTTAAAGAATAAATAGTTCCTTTATTTGCAATAAGTAGTTAATTTCAACAAAAGCTTTGACAAAACGGTGTTGCGTTTACCAAGATTCCTCAGTATTTGTTATTTGAATTCAGATCTGAAGACTGAGAGAGACTGAGTACATGTTTCTGCTGTATACGTTCTTTTAGATTTTCCCTACAGTGTAGACTCACATCAACAATGTTGGGTCCAAGGGACTCAACAGTCAAGAGTTATTAACAGTCCTTGCTCAAGGTTTAGGAGTTTCTGATTTAAGTATTGGCTATTCTTTTAACTATGGACATTTCTATTTATATAAATATTGAAGTTATGGCAGGCCAAAACAAAGTTTTGGACAGCTATGACATTCTAGGGCACAAATTCAGAAAATAATTGAAGGCTGTTAAAACAGTTTTCAATTCGTTTCTAAAGTTGAGTCCCCAAAGGTCAATTTGACACACCAGATAATCTTAAGAGTCATGCTTATTATTTCAGACATCGCAAAACCAGTGCCCATCAAAACCATGTCCCTCCACTTAAATTTTTCATCGATATTGATTTAATCCAAATTGTGACCACTAAGATATCTACAATGTTTTTCTTAGAATTGACCTAGTTTTCACCCAAATGACCCAAATTTTACATGTTCAAGATTTCATCAAGACAAACATTCTGACCAATCTTCAGGGTGATCAAGTACAAATTATAGCCTCCAGAGTGTAAAGAGTTTTTTCTAAGAATTGACCTTGTTTCCTTGGTTTTGACCCAAATTGACCTAATTTTGAACTAGTCCAAGATTTCATCAAGACAAATAATCTGATCAATTTTCAGGTTTATTGTGTAAAAACTGCGGGTCTTAACCCATTCCCAGACGGCAAAATTTTAGACTGGTCCAAATTGAAAGAAGCTGCAGACGAAAACTTAAAGTTGTTGAAATTTTAAAATCTTTGTCTTTTGGGATAGAAAACATTGTGGATAATGAAGAAGTTGCTTGTGACGAGCAATTCCTTCATTTTCCACAATGTTTTCTTAAGCTGTTTTATTTAGGGGCATAAAAAGGAGGGATTGAGTGGGAATGGGTTAAGGATCTACAAGGTATATCTAATCATGCATTTAGACCAGAAATGAATTGGACCTATGACATTTATGGCAAGCATTTTCATTAACTCTGTAACTATAGTTAATTCATGCTGTAATAAGGGCATTTAGGTTTCCAACAAATTATTTCCTTTTTGTTCTATGTCCCTGGTCATATATCTTGCAAACTAGCGTCATTCTTCATCTAAATTGGACTACTATGGGTCTGAGGCCAGTGAGAAGATTTTGAAGTTTCACTTTATATACTAAAAAGAAAAAGTTTAGTCATAAAACTTTATTCCCCAAAATATCAGCTTTAATTTGTTTTTCGTTGAAATTTTAATCTATGACCTACATGTTTTCATTAAAATTGCTATACACGAACCACGTGTTTGGCGTAATCACATGCATTTTCGATTTCATGTGATGCACGTGCTGTAGTTTATCCGTATGTTTATTTTACCACATGATTTCATAAATTGGAAGGGTTTTGTACAGAATAGAGAATTTCGCATTAAAAATCAAGGTAGCAACCATGGGTCGACGTCCAGGGATGACTTTAAAGGACAGAAATATAGCGCTTGGTCTACTCGAAGCTGGTGTACGTCTTGCTGATGTAGCATGTCGTTTTGGTTATTGTGGACGAACCATTTATCTCCTGCAAGCACGCTTCAGGCAGACTGGGAATGTAAGTGACAGACCAAGGTCGGGCAGACCAAGGAAAACGACACCAAGGGAGGACAGGTTCATAATGACGTTATCACGACGTCACGGCTTTATGTCAGCTCCAAAAATCGTGAACGCGTACGACATGCAACAGGGACCAGAATTTCTGTGGACACTGTGAAAAATCGGCTACGTTCTGCCAGACTTCGTTGTCGAGGCCCTTTCAAACGCATTTTAACGGAACATTATCGCATGGCGCCACTACACTTGGCACGTCAGCATATTCGTTGGCCAAGACAGCGATGAAACAGAATTGTTTTTACTGACGAATCCAAGTTCAACCTTTGTGGAGCTGATGGACTAGTTCGGGTTTGGCGTCGAAGAGGCGAACGGTTTGATCCTGTGAACGTTATGGAGTATGATGGTTATGGTGGGGGATCTGTTATGCTGTGGGGTAATATGAGTTACAGAGGTCTAACAGAACTTAAAAAAAATCTGTGGAAATCTGAATGCAGTCAGATACTGTAATGAGATCATCCTTCCTGTAATTGTTCCATATGTTAGGAACGGCAATGCTGATGTATTACAACAGGATAACTCACGCTGTCACACTGCCAGGCACACATGAAACCTTTTGACAACTCACAATGTCCTATTCTCAAATGGCCATCAAAATCACCAGACGTTTCCCGATTGAGCACTTGTGGGACTACATTGGGCGTAAGGTACGTCAACGTGCTGACGTCAATAATGTGAACAATTTGGAACGTGCTTTACGTGATGAATGGACAAGACTTCCCTTACAGTTCACCAGACGGCTTATTAACAGCATGAGGCGTCGTTGTTTGGCCGTGGTTCAATCCAGAGGGGGACATACAAGATACTGATAAGTCTGTGAAATTTGAAAAATACCCCTCGTGTTTAATTAGTCTCAGAAGTTTTATTTTGGAATATATACATTTACAAAAGTGTGGATAAAGTTGGAAATTAAATTAATTTAAAGGTTAGTCTACTTTGTTGTAATTTTACTGGCTGCTGAAAAAATAATTCAATCTTAAAAACTTACTGACTAAACTTTTTTATCTCAGTATACTATAAATGAAAGTATGCCCTGCCCATAGAAGTAATATTTTTCACTGGATCAGAATTTCTTGAATAATCTGATAAACAATCACCCATAGATTGTTCGAGTAAAATTTATTTGAAATCCATTGGGCAGTTTCTGAGACAATTTTTTGTAAAGTTTAAACCATATACTGTTGATATATATGGAAAAAAGCCCCTCTCATGAAGCCAAGATTTTCATCTATACATAGTCATTTTAAGGAATCAGATAATGGATAACCCAAGGACCAGTCCTGTTAAATTATATCTATCCATTAAATTCTGAGAAGATTTTCAAAGTTTTCATCATAATTATGTGGATATCAGCCCAGCACTATAAAAGCTTTATGTCCAATCGAATTCTATGAAGGAATCTGATTAAGGATCATCTAAAAATTATTACTGTGAAACTAGATTTAAATTCACCGAGTAATTTAAGAGAAAAGGTAATCACTCAACTAATGCAAGCACTGAAATCATTTTGCTCTATTCAATTCTCAAATTTTTGTTGTTCTATTTTTACCTTTAACAAAAAATAAATATGAGTTAACCCATTACCAGATGGACTTGTTCAAATTGAAAGAAGTTGCAGACAACCATTTAGAGTTCATTAAATTTGAGTGGTGTTTTTTTTTTCAACTTTATGGGTAGAAACATTGTATAAAATGAAGAAATTGCTTGTTACACAATATTTTCCCAATTGTTTGTCTTGAGGGGCATCAAAAAGTATCACTGTCTGGAAATGGGTTATTAAAACCTTTTCATTGATCATAGTAGACAACTGTTTTTTCTAAGATAATAATCTACACAGAAGCAAGGTTTTCTAGTTACATGTATAGACTTTCACTAATTCTACTAGCTCTCTAAGTAAAATATAAATGTACATTATGCAGATACCCGACACTCATCTGTGACAGGCTCCGAAGCAAAAAAAATCTTAAGTATATAAATTTCCTTTATTTAAAAAAAATCTAGATTTATCAATCTTCATGGTATGTATTGCTCTTCTGATATTAAAAATAATAATAATAATCTCTGTTCATTTGGTTTCCCAATCTTCTATATGGGCCTCCTATGACAAAATATTGATATTGAACAAATTATTTCAAGATTCACTTAACCAATTATCAGACAACAAAACTTCAGACTGATCCAAATGAAAAAAGTTACAGACCATAATTTTACTTAATGATACTTAAATATTCTTTAGTAATAGAAAACATTATGTAAAGTGAAGAAATTGCTTGTAACAAAAGAATCATAGACAACACAAGGCTTTCCTCTCAGTATTTTCCTTAAATGTTATCTTTTATATATCATAAGGCTGGACTGGGTTAAGGTAACCAGTGCACACAAGGCCAATTTTTTCCCACCCCATGAATAAATCCTTTCCAGCATATGTTACAACATAACATATAGAGTTGTAGACAAACTTTCAAGGAACCTCTCCACACTTGTTTTATTGGCCCTTGTCTGGCGTACTCTGCTTTTATCTATTATGAGCTTAACATTATTTTCAACATTTGTCAGTGAAAATTGTGTTAAATGGAGTTACATGTAGTCTAGACTAATTTTCGCAAAAGATGTTACAATTCAAACTGGTTTTCATAAATACGCATTAAAGATATGATGGGTCAGCCTGAAACAGTTATAACTGTTTTGCACTGACCCATCGATATATGCTAAAACTGATAAATGTAGTAAGTTGATTAATTTCTTTTATTCTAAATTTAAAAAAAAAACCATCCCAATAGGAGTTATATATTTACTATCTCCCACAGTCACATGGTATCTTGTCCTCCTGGCCTTCAATTGAACATAGGTATCAAAGAAACTATAATATATTAGTATTGCACATTTCTTATTCCCTTTCTGCAATGTAAATGATCGAAAACTAAACAATCAAAAAACTATAGCTATGTACAGTAAATTGGGTTTCACCAATACCTTAAACAGGGATGTGAAAGTCGGATTTCCTACATTTATCCAGGGACAAATGAGTGAGGATTTTATACATGTCCAGAATTGAACCAAACTTTTCTGCAACGAAAGTGAAAATATTGTTAATGAAGAAAATGCTGGAGCTCAGCATTTTCTTCATTGACAACACTATTTTCTACCCCTAACATTCGGATGATTAATATTTCAGACATTTGAGATCTATTTTGAAACATTCAAAGATTTGCCTCAGCGTTTCTTGTATCTGGACAAGTTCCTTTTAAAAATGCATTTGTTCACAAGTTGAAATGCCCATGTCAGATAGGTTGGGGATGGGACTTCCACACCCCTATTTTAAATTTTTTGTAACATTGTATAACTAGATGCCTCTATGTGCCTGGTTTACTCCATCATCCTTATTTTACTTATACAGTAAATCTGGCTTGAGCAACCACCTCTATTAAGCGATCTTTTGCATTCAGTAACTACAATCAAAATCCTCTTTCAAAAATCAAAAGCTGATATAAAATGTGGTTGTACTTACTAGAAGCATATCATAAATAAATCCAATGTTGTTGGAACCCAACCCAATGGCTCAGTACATAGGAAATTATTTCAACCCTTGTCATGCTGAATAAAACCTCTACAGAATGGCATTAAAATCAATGTGCTGAACACACTGACAGCACTCAATTTAGGTTAATATTTATTTGACAATTTATCTTATCAACAACCCTGCCTTAACCCATTACCAGACGGCAAATTTTAGACAGGTCCAAACTAAAAGAAGTTGCAGATGACAATTTAAAGCTTATGAAATTTTGGGTTGTTTTTACCTTTGGGGTAGAAAACATTGTGGATGATGAAGAAATTGCTTGTAACAAGCAATTTCTTCATTTTCCACAATGTTTTCCAAAGCTCTTTTTCTTGGGGGAATCTAAAGGCGTCACTGCGTGGGAATGGGTTAAAGATTAGACTGATCTTTGTCTAAACCTCCTCCCATAAAAGGAATACTCCCATTTGTCAGCTGATCAGAAAATTGTTCTATCTTGTTTTTTGTGATCAATGGATGCAATTTACAATTAAGTTATAACCATTGAAGGTTATACTTCTAGCAGCTAGATATTGTATTTTGTTATCCAAGGAATTACAAGGAAACATACACTAAACACATTCATCCCCTTCAAGTCCTGTGTTGTTTGTGACCTACACCAAAATTAGAGACCACTAGGAAATTCCTTAACTCTTTCCCATTTTTAAAATTTTAGGCAAGTGCGAATTCAAAGCCTTTCCTGATGACAATTTAAAATCAAATTTATTTGTAAATAGTCATTCAGTAGGACAGAAAATATTTTGGTAAAAGAAGAAATTGCTTGTTACAATCCACATTATTTTCTCAATTTTATAATCACAGGGATGTATAAACCAGGTTTTGAACAGGAAAGGGTAAAAGTCTTATTCAGCTTATATTTGACCTTAAAAAGTGACCTTTACCTTGACAGATTAACTTCAACTAGAACTAGTAGAAAGACTTTATCAGAAGGGATGCACATATGAAACAAGAGGATCCTACCATTTTCCAGCCATTATTTTAGCCGTTGCTAATTTCTTCATTTTAAAAGATTGTCTGACCACAATCTATACTTTTCAAACTTTAAAGATGGTCTCTGTTTTGGGTGTGATAGGTCAAGTATATTAATATAGAAATGTTAATAATGGGCTACATTCCACCACCATACTGTACCTTTGATTTACGTTTTTTCTACAAAAAGCAACAAAGCTAGCTAAATATGTAACTCAACAACAGTAGCATGCAACAATAAAGCATTCTGTTAAGTCTTAACATGAACATATAAGTGTAATTCGTAAATATAGTTAACTTGAAAGCCAACATGATTTGAAAATGATTGTAGAAAATTATGACACAATACTTGTCACAAGCAATTTCAACTAATCAAACTTTGTCCACTTATAATGATAACTAACTTCATTCAGATAACCAACTTTCTAATGTGATTCACTTTCTTTTATTTTCAAATTTTGTAGTGCTAATATAACCAATAAAATCTTTCCTAAATCATTTTTTTAGATATTCTAAATGAATCTTTTTTTTTCTCTTTCTTTTTATTTTGGTCTAAATTCAAATTAATTTTCATTTTTCTTATATCGATATTTCAGACTTTTCAAAATTGTGGGTTTCAAAAATAAACTTTTGTGATTTGATTGTCAGTTAAATTTTTAAATCAGGCAATAAATTATTCAATAAAAGGGTATGTTATGTCCTAATGAAGAAGATACAAATCAAACATCTTCTTCATTCTAGGAAATATAGAAAAAAATATGTGCATGAGACTATTAAAAGGTGTTATTTGGCCAAAAATTTGGAAATGAGCATCTGTTTTAACACAGTTCTTTATTTCTAAATGAAAATTTGATCATTTGTGTATAACTATACATTACTAGAAATGTTGCAAAGTGTACTTGACCCCTCCCCCCACCAGGACTTTGTCTCTCAAGTAGCACAGTAGACCTTTGACTTAGTGTACAAAAAGACAATAACTTATAACTAACACTGGTATAAACTTTCAAGATCCAAGGTCTTATGGATTACGAGTAAGAGCACTTAAACGGTTGGATCATTGACAAATATTGTATAAAGTTTCAAGGTTGTAGTCAATTGGTTTTAGAGTTAGAGCTGGGAATGAAAAAGTCAAGGAATGGACAGACAGGTGGATAGACAGACAGACAGACATGGTGAAACGGAATGAAATATAAACTGATCTTACATGATAAACAAATGGTTATTTTATTTCTTAACACTTTCCTGTTCAATCTCTGGTTTTTACATCCCTACGATTTTATAATTGAGAAAACATTGTAGAAAAAGAAGAAAATGCATGTTTCAAGCAATGTTCCACAATATTTTCTACCCTATGGACTGGTTATATTTCAATTTAAATCCACTATAAATTTTCATCTGCAAACCTGTGAATTTTGACAGGCCTAAAATTTTGCAAATCTGGAAAGGGTTAATTACAAAAAGAGACAAAATGTTATCAAAAGAGCTTTATTTTGCATGTGAATTGCATGGCAACCATACAATGTGATCAGTGTCTCTCTTCCAGTATAGATGACAATTAGTAGCACGCAATTAACAACAGCAGGATTAAATCTACCAAGACAGTGAGACTATTATTTTGATAATTTAACTATTATTTTGTGAAATTATTGCTAAAAACATTGAATGAATTTGATCTAATTTTACTTAACCACTCATACCTGTATAAGAGAGCAAATTTAAGATGTTGTAGACAACAATTTCAAGTTGATGAGAAATTATTGTGGGAGTTATAGAAATTGCTTATTACAAGCAGTGATCTGTCAACATTTTGGAAGTAAGGGGACAATTGAGGGCCCTTTTTAAACAAATTTGATTGTTTTAGTCATAACAGATAATAAAAAATTTCTTCTTTTTCCAAAATATTAAGTACCCTAATGAATGCATATTTTATAAAATTAAATCCTCTTTAACTTTTCGTCTGCAAAACCTTCGAATTTAGACAGGTCTAAAATTTTGTAAAACAGGAAAGGGTTAAACAATACATACAATTGTGTGAATAATAATTCTTATCCACTTGAAAAGGCTTTTTAGGAGGGCAAAGCTTATTACAGGTACACACCAAGGAAATTTAATCTATTACCAGACAACAACGTTTCCAGCTAGCCAAAATTCAAAGAAGCTGCAGACAACAATTTTTAAGCTAATGAAATTTAAAAGCATTGTATTATAGCAAAGAAAACATAGTAGATAATGAAGAAACCGTTTGTTAAAAGCAAAAGCTTTTTTTTCTTAAGGAGTTAAAAAAAGACAGGATTTTTTGGAATAGTTTTGGGAGAGTGGTGTATTTAAAATAGTTGTGTTAATTTATTTCCTCCCAGATGATAAAATTTTAGACTTGTTCCCATTAACCCATTACCACATTGAAAGAATTTAGACTGGTCCAAATTGAAAGAAGTTGCAGACGACAATTTAGAATTTATGGAATTTTAAATTGTTTCATCTTTTTGGATAGAAAACTTTGTGGATAATGAAGAAATTGCTTGTGACAAGCAACTTCTTCATTTTCCACAATGTTTTCCAAAGCTTTTTTTCTTGATGGCGTCTAAAAGCGTCTCTGAATGGGAATGGCTTAAATAAGGTTGCAATTGACTTACAAATGAAGCCAAATGAGATAAAGTTGCATCAGCACAAGTAACAGTAGGAAATTTTGGTGGTCAAAAAATGCTTGGATCGGCATTTTCTTCTTTCCCAAAATGTTTTCCAGAGCTATCTTTTTCTGAACATGAATACCAGGGGTTGTCAGGTTTATGGTTAACAAGACTTTACAAATTACAAATAGTGTTACATTAACCCATAACAATATGATAAAATTTCAGACCAGTCAAATTTCAAAGAAGTTGCGGAAAATTATTTCGATTCGATGAAATCTTTTAAATCTTTGTCATTTGGGATGGAAAACATAGTGGATAATGAAGAAATGGCCTGTAACAAGCAATTTCTTCTTATGCCACATTTTTTTTCAAAGTTTTAATATTGATTGTCTTTTATAAGGGTTATTGTGTGAGAATGGCATAAATAATCAACTAAAGACCAACCTTACCTGTGCCATCAGTGAGGTGTGATACTGAGCTGTGGTTCTTAACCTGTCTACCCATTGTTGTCTTTCTCTTGCATCTATTGCTACAAAATAAGCAAGTCCACAAAACATTATACCAGAAATTTTGACTATGTAGTCTCACTTAACCCATTCCAACACAGTGGAATTTTACACCAGTCCTAATTGACAGAAGCTACTGACGACAATTTCAAGTTGATGGAATTTTAAATGTTTGCTGTTGACCATCAATTTGACCTTGACCATCAATTTTAGTGATTGACCTTGAGCTTTGACCTTGAACTTGAAGCTATACAAAACATTCTTTCAAATGGCACATCAACTCATGATGGAGAATAATTGTGCCAATTTATTTCGAAATCCATCCATAATTGTAGGAGAAATGCTCTTGACAATCACAATTTTAGTGTTTGACCTTGAGCTGTGACATTAGAACTATCCCAAAAATTCTTTCAAATGGTCTTTGGTTTCCTTAGCAGCTCAGAGCAAATACAAGAAGTTGTATCTCTATTGTAACATAATATTCCCTATTTATTTTTTGGTAAGATAGTCCAGTTTAACATTTCCATGTTACACAACATGTTGTAAACGTTACATCATTGTTTATTTGTTTGAATGGGGTTTTACGCTGCTTTCAACAATCTTCCAATTATATCGCGGCGGCTGGAGCACCTAACAATGGAATCCTGGTATTTCTTACACCAGTACTACCATTACATCATTTCCTAGCCTCCAGCTGCTATCCCACATAGGTCTACGATTATCGACCCATTGGTGAGAGACAAATAGTTGGAAAGGATGAGTGCCGCTGTCGGGGATCGAACTCGGCACCTCTAGATTGACAGTCCGACGTGCTACTAACTGCGCTATGACCACGGCTTGTTACATCATTGACAAATACAGTCAATCTTGCTCAAGCAACCACCTCCATTAAGTGACCACTTTCATTAAGCGACCGGTGTCAAAAATCCCTTTCCAAAAACAAAGGATCTCCATAATTGAATGATTTTGCTAACATAACTATCAAAACTAAATTCTATGTTAGTTATTCTAGTTAAAATGATCTAAATGAAACGATTTTAATGAAGTCCATCAACTTAGGATTAAGTGAGAATCCTTTAACAACTTGTCTGTAGTAATAACAATCCCTCATATATGTCACAAAATATTGTATCAAGTGTTCATTCTAGTAAAGAACCATAATTTTGCATTCCTTGAGTGGTTGCTTAATACAAGTTTAATTGACCTGCCATCATTTATACTTAGAAAAAATTTAACCCATTCCAACACAATCCCGCTTTCTTAAGCAAATCTCTAAAATAGCTTTGGAAATGTTGTGGAAAATGTTTATTTTTCACAAAGGTTTCTACCCAAAAAGATTTTTTAAATTTCACAGCCTTAAAATTGTTGTCCTGCATATTCTTTCAACTTGGACCAGTCTAAATTTCTTTCAATTTGAACCAGTCTAAATTTCTTTTGAATCGGAATTGGTTGAGGGTTAATGATAGAAACTTTTTGAAAGAAGATCTTCTAAGTGCCATATCTTTAAAATTCCTTCATATAAATGGTTAAAATTCCTTCAAATAAATGGTGTAAAATACCTCTAAGTTTATAAAGTTCTCCATTTGAGGCACTAACGCTAAATGTTTGTGAATCTTCATCTGATGGTGAGACAACTGCAGCCTGAAATCAATAACAGTACAAAATTTGATCTTTCATCTTAGCACAAAAATTAACCCATCACCAGACAACAAAATTCTAGAAAAATTTAGGTAATCAATTTTGATTTTTTTATTTTTGTAGTAGAAAACATTCTGGAGATTATTTGGAGGGATTGTTTGTAACAAGAGCTCTTCCAAAGCTATTTATATTTGGGGTGTCAAAAAGTGTCACTGTGTGGGAATTGGTTGAACAGATTATCACTTTGTGACACAATTTTGCAGGTTGAAAAATAACTGAGAAAAGTCTTTCTTTCATTTCTTTTCGCTTCACTTTTATCTATTAAGCTAGAAAACTTTGCAGTAAGACAATGATTTGTTAACAATAAACATTTGCAAAACCCTTGGGTTATGAACACCGCTAACAAATCTAGAGGCGCTTGAGCACCTGTATTGCTCCACAAGCCTGAATGTACTGATTAAGCAAACAGAGTTTTCAGGAATCATACTCACCATGCGTGGCAAATAAATCTTGTCAATGAATATAAACCTTTAAATATTTCAAACTTTTCATTGTTTGAAAGTCACTAGATACTGTATACAGACATAAGTCACAATCATATGAGCATTATTTTCAATGAATCAAAATCAATTGATGGAATTTCAAAAGAGTCGCAAGAGGATCATTCAGGTAAATTTGGTTGAAATCCATCAACTAGTTTCAATGAAAAAGATTTCCATAGATTTCACCATGTATGGAAAATTAGCCCTACCCATTATAGCAATGTTTGTCATCAGATCAAAATTCTTTGAAGGAATCTATTAAAGGGTCACCGAATGATCATTCCTAGAAATTTTGGTTGAAATCCATCAATTTGTTTTTGAGAAGAAGATTCATAAAAGTTTCACCATATACTGAAATCAGCCCCGCCCATTAAATCCATGTTTTTCATCATATGAAAATTCTTTGAAGAAATCTGATAAAGGGTTACCCAAGGATAATTCTTGTAAAATTTGGTTGAAATTCATCACTTGGTTTCTGAGAAGAATATCTTTAAAGGTTTCACCATATATGGAAATTAGCCCCGCCCATTAAAGCCATGTTTTTCAACCAATCAAATTCTTTGATGGCATATGATAAAGGGTCACTCAAGAATAATTCTTATAAAATTTGGTTGAAATCCATCACTTGGTTTCTGAGAAGAATATGTTTAAAAGTTTCACCATATATGGTTGATTGATTGAATGGGGTTCAACGCCACTTTTAACAGTATTTCAGTCATATCGCGGCAGCTGGAGCACCTAACAATGGATTTCTGGTATTTCTCACACCAGTACTACCATTTCATCCTTTCCTAGCCTAAAGCTGCAAACCTGAGTAGGTTTACATTCACCATATATGGAATACAAACCCCGCCCAATCAAGTACTCATAAGGCCTGTGATACTTTATTGACCTTTTTCTTATTCAAGAGGACCATGATGGTCCTAAATCGCTCCCCTGAGTATGATGGTTCATGGCTTTATGATATAAACAAAATAGAAAAGCCCTCTGTCTAATTATTTTGGAGAAGATGTTTAAGGATTACTCTTTTAATCCTAGGTATATTGATGATCCCACCATAAAGCACTAATTTCCTGTATATGGTAATGCTTTGAAGTATAGACATCAATACATACCAAGTATAAAAACTCTGGGCCTAATGGTTAAGGAGAAGAAGATTTTCAAAGATATCATTATTTATTCCTAACTAAAATTAGGGATTGCACAGAAAAGGGCTAATTTTTTCATGTAATTTGGTAGAAGGTCAATGGCTGATGATATGTACCAAATAACTGAGCTCTAGGCCTTATGGTATTGGACAAGAATATCTTTAAAGATTTCCTTCTTTATATCTATATAAAATCAGGGATCGCACAGAAAAGGGCTAATTTTCTAAGTATGATAATTCTTTGAAGTATTTTGGTAGAGGGTCAAAAGATGATGATGTATACCAAATATCAAAGGTCTAGGCCTTAAGGTTTGGGAGTAGAAGATTTTTAAAGATTTCCTTCTTTATTTTTATGTTAAATCAGGGATCACAAAGAAAAGGGCTAATTTTCAGAGTACGATAATTCTTTGAAGTATTTTGGTAGAGGGTCAAAAGATGATGATGTATACCAAATATCAAAGCTCTAGGCCTTACGGTTTGGGAGTAGAAGATTTTTAAAGATTTCTTTCTTTTATTCTATGTAAAATCAGGGATCACAAAGAAAAGGGCTAATTTTCAAAGTATGATAATTCTTTGAAGTATTTTGGTAGAGGGTCAATAGATGATGATTTGTACCAAATAACTGAGCTCTAGGCCTTATGGTATTGGACAAGAATATCTTTAAAGATTTCCTTCTTTATATCTATATAAAATCAGGGATCGCACAGAAAAGGGCTAATTTTCTAAGTATGATAATTCTTTGAAGTATTTTGGTAGAGGGTCAAAAGATGATGATGTATACCAAATATCAAAGGTCTAGGCCTTAAGGTTTGGGAGTAGAAGATTTTTAAAGATTTCCTTCTTTATTTTTATGTTAAATCAGGGATCACAAAGAAAAGGGCTAATTTTCAGAGAACAATAATTCTTTGAAGTATTTTGGTAGAGGGTCAAAAGATGATGATGTATACCAAATATCAAAGCTCTAGGCCTTACGGTTTGGGAGTAGAAGATTTTTAAAGATTTCTTTCTTTTATTCTATGTAAAATCAGGGATCACAAAGAAAAGGGCTAATTTTCAAAGTATGATAATTCTTTGAAGTATTTTGGTAGAGGGTCAATAGATGATGATTTGTACCAAATATCAAAGCTCTAGGCCTTATGGTTTGGGAGAAGAAGATTTTTAAAGATTTCCTTCTTTATTTCTATGTAAAACCAGGGATGGCACAGAAAAGGACTAATTTCATAATACGGTAAATCTTTGAAGTATTTTGGTAGAGGGTCAATAGATGATGATTTGTACCAAATATCTAAGCTCTAAGCCTTACCACTTAGGAGGAGAAGATTTTTTAAGTTTTTTCACTCCGTTGCCATGGCAACCAGAGTTCTTCATGGATTTCAATTCTTTGAAGTATTTTGAAAGAGCATGACCTAATGATCATTTCTGTGAAGTTTTGTTGAAATTCCATGGTTAGTTTAGGAGGAGAAGATTTTTTTGTAATTGTGAACGGACGGACAGACGGACGGACGACGGACGATGACCGATCACAATAGCTCCTCAAAAGCACTTCGTGCTCAGGTGAGCTAAAAAGAATCAATTCTTATGATATTATTATAATCATTAGGTGAAAGTTTAAAGGGAATCCTATGAAAATATTGTGACTCCATTATGTTAACTAGAATATTTAAATAAAATTTTCATAGGGCCCCTTTTTTACATGATACTTGACGGTGTACCCAACTCTGAAAAGAACCATCTTTATGATTGTACAATCATTCAGTTTGAAGTGAATCCAGCGAAAGAATGTCATTATGCTTACAAGAATACTTAAATAAATTTTTCATAAGGCCCCTTCCTATATGTAGCTCTAATATCTACTTACAGCTAGATGTATTGAACCTCGAGGCCTCATCTTTTTATGCTCCTCTTTCTGTAAAAAAAAAGAGAGAGAGATTTTGTTATTTTTTAAACTATACAGTTAGAGCTAAATAAAAAAAGGGTGTTTCTGGGCAAAGCCAAAATAGACCTTAGGAACAATATTCAAACAAATTTCAACCCATTACAATACAACAAAATCTAAATTAATTGCAGGACAGTTCAAATTGAACTTTGATTGGAAAAAAATTCCAAATAGGGTAGAAGACATTGCGAGAAAAACAGAAATTGCTTTTTACAAGCAATTTCCTTTTCCCACAAAATTTTCTGTGATTGTATTTCTTTAGGGTGTGAGGTCATTGTATGAAAATTAGTTGACCCATTCTCAAACAATCACTCTTTCTATGCACCTCCAGCAAAAAGCTTACTAACCAATTGTTGAAAATGAAGAAATTACTTGTCACAAGCCATTTCTTCTTAATCAAAAATGTTTTCTACCCTAAAAGATAAATACATTTAAAAATCCATCAACTGAAAATTATTGTCTGCTACTTCTTTGAATTTGGACCGGTCTAAAATTTTGTTGTATGGGAATGGGTTAAGGAAGGTGATGCCACAAGTATATGAACCTTTTATGTTATTGTTTGTCAATATTGAAGAATTTTTAGATTTCCTTCTTGGTTCTGTTACATAAGGTAAGGTCCAGTGCAGCCAAATAGGAGAGTGGTGTGGACCAAAATCAGATAGTACATACGTGCAGTCTGATCTCTGTCTATACCTCCTGTATACAAAAGGACCATGATGATCCAAGGTTAAAAGACGCTTAGGCAAAAAATGTAGCCGCTAGAGTGCTAACAAAAAATGGTCTTTAAGGCACATTTTCCCCTTTTTTTTCAATGAGACATTCCCATTTTCAATAGGATTCATCTTTGTGACCTTTCAAGCATTCTGAACAAGTTTCATAAAGATTAAACTAGAACTGTCGCCTCTTTTACAATGAGGCAAAATTATAACCACTGAAATGTTGGCAATTCATGATTTATCAAGTGGACAATTTTTATCTTTACAAATTTTAAGTCAATGAGGGGCAAAGACTGTATAAAAAAAGGGGGAATTTGTTCAACATTGAAGATGGAAATTATGGATTTCGTGCAACGTTGAAAATGGCATTTATGTTCTAGAAAACATGTGAACCACTTTTATTTTTTAATCTGTCAACCTGTTCAGGCGTTATGATTTATTCTCTATATATTGTATATAAGAAAATAAATCAAAGGGGCATAACTCTTGATATAGTTAATCAAAATGGAAACTACAGCTGCAGTCGCCATTAAAGTTTCGGAAAACTTGGGTAAGAACTGAAGAAGAAGAAGTGGACACAATTTTTATTCTCTATATATTCTACCCGTATATAGGATAATAATTCAAAGGGAAATAACTCCTGAAATAGTTAATTAATAGATGATGCCACATACCAAATATCAAAGCTGTAGGCCTTTTTGTTTTGGAGAAGATTTTTTAAAGTTTTCACTTATATGCACCTATGTAAAACTTCAATTACTTGTGATCCCCAGGCACAGGCAAATTTTGACCCTGGGGCCATAATTTGAATAATCTTAATAGAGATCGACCAGATCATGCTACATACCAAATATGAAAGATGTAAGCCTTATGGTTTTGGGAAGATTTTTCGAGTTGTCACCATATAAGCCTATGTAAAACTTGTGAGCCATGGGATAGGCCAATTTTGACCTGGGGGCCATAATTTGAACAATCTGGGTAATGGTCCATAGGATGATGCTACATACCAAATAAAAAAGCTGTTTGCACTTCTGTTTGGGAGAAGAAGATGTTGAAAAGTTTTCACTATATGAGCCTCAAACTTGTGACTGGGGATGGGCTAATTTTGACCCAGGAGGCCTAATTTGAACATTCTTTGTAGAGGTCCACTAGATGATGCCACATTCCAAATATCAAACCTCTTGGCCTTTCTGTTTCACCAAAAAAAAAAATATTAAAGTTTTCACTATATACACCTATGTAAAAATTGTGCCCCCTGGGGGTGGGCAAATTTTGACCCTGGGGCCATAATTTGAACAATCTTGAAAGAGGTTCACAAGATGATGCTACATACTTAATATCAAAGCTTTAGGCCTTATGGTTTCAGAAAAGAAGATTTTTAAAGATTTTCTGAAATTAGCCCTTTTCGTTGTCATGGCAACCTTGGAAGAGCTTGACCAAAGGAACATTCCTGCTAAGTTTGATCAATAACGGTCCAGCAGTTTTAGCTGCAGAGAGAACACCATTTTATATACACTGCAGCTCCACTATTACGCTGTTGGTGGGGTCCAAGAAATGAAACAGCGGAAGAAGTGGAGTTATTATGCTATAATGCTGCCCCCCCCCCCTCCTCCCCCCCCCCCCGGCCGCCGCAACTAAAATTTTCAACCGTCGGAATCCTTTCGGAACTAAACACCCAATAATTCGTGATAAAATTCCTGTAACAAGTTTAATTCTATACAAGTTACTAGTCGGGAAATGAAAAACAAGAGGGCCGTTGGCCCTGGGGTGCTCACCTGAGATAAAGGCTCTTTTTCTTTCAACAGTCTAATTTCATGTAAAGGTTAGGATTATGAAACAAGTGGGCCATAATTACTATGAACCTTGGGGTCTAAATTACAAATATCAAGGCTTTAGTGCTGATTTGAAAGAAGGAAAAAACTTTTTCCATGGGTTATAATTTCAGAAGTAAGAAAGAAGTCTGTGAACTGATGCTTCATGCCTATACCCCCCCCCCTCCGGGTCCCCCCTGGAGACCCGAGGATCATGATTTTAGCTATTTTGTAAGAGATCAATATACTGTTGCTTCATTCAAAATATCAAGGCTCTATGCCTTCTGGGTCAGGAGGAGAAGATTCTAAAAGATTATTTTGAAATTTCACTTTTGTTGCCATGGCAACCAGAGTTTTGAATGGATTTCAATTCTTTTAGCTAATTTTAAGGGGGACCACCTAAGGAACATTTCTGCCAAATTTGGTTCAAATTTGCCCAGTGGTTTGGGTGGAGTTGTCATTTAAAAAATCGTTCTTCATTCCTATATAAACCACCACCATACTGGGGGCTCTGCCCCTGGGGACCCGAGGATCATGATTTTAGCTATTTTGAAAGAGGTCAATATACTGATGCTTCATGCAAAATATCAAGGCTCTACGCCTTCTGGGTCAGGAGGAGAAGATTTTAAAAGATTATTTTGAAATTTCACTTTTGTTGCCATGGCAACCAGAGTTTTTAATGGAACTCAATTCTTTAAGCTATTTTTGAAGGGGACAACCTAATAAACATTTCTGCCAAATTTGGTTCAAATTGGCCCAGTGGTTTGGGAGGAGATGTCGTTTAAAGAAATTGTTGACGGACGAAGCAGGACGCACGACGGACGCCGGACAAAAGGGGATCACAATAGCTCACTTGAGCACTATGTGCTCAGGTGAGCTAACAACAACTTTAGTTACGAGATTTTAGCATGAACTGACGAAATTCAGAGAGCGGAGGATTAAATTCTAACCTTACCTTCCCGGTCTATCAGGATCGAATAATCCGTAAATTTCAGGTCTACAAATTGTGGTTCTCTTTCTCTCAATATTAAGAAGCTAGAACTTTTACCCGAGACATGTTTTATTATTATGATAGTCGTCTGCATTAATCTAATTGAATTTAGTTTTACACAGCCGTAAATATTTCCATCCATAGACAAAAGGGATAAAATCTAAGTATCTCGCATATCTAAGTGTCTCCTTGGAGACCGACGAGTTGTTGAACACCTTGGGTTACTGAAGTGTTGAGAAAATGTCGCGTGGATCAACCTTCAAACCTCTTTCGCCGTAATGGACTTGGTCTAATTTCTTTACCATTGTTAAAAATACAGTAACAATAAATCGACAAAGAACTCTATCTGAACCTAGTCATTTACGAATTGGGAATTTAAACCGAATTGTTGCACGTATACAAACTGGATTAAACTTTGTAGCGGCTAACTTTTAATCGTAAAAATGAAGGTCATTTTAATCGAAAATATCCGAGATGGTGGAATGTCTGGTTTGATAACGACAAGAGTAAACAAGGTGCCAAATTGTCACAAGATACGCCCGTCACACTGCTTAATATTAATTGGGGGTTTGAATAGAACTGAGGTTATTTTGAATGAATATTTTTTGTCAAACAAAGTATGAAAAACAACAAAGGACAATAACTCAAAATATACGCAAGGTAGAGTTATGGTTCTTGTACACTGCATTCCCACTTGGTGAGCTCTATCCATCCATGAAATTTCATGATCCTAGCTATTATACTTTTTGAGATATACTCAAGAAAAGATTCAAGTATGAAAAACAACAAAGGACAATAACTCATAAATAGGTTAGGTAGAGTTATGGTTCTTGTACACTGCACTCCCACTTGGTGAGCTCTATACATCAATGAAATTTCATGATCCTAGCTATTATACTTTTAGAGATATACTCCGGACAAGATTCAAGTATAAAAAACAACAAAGGGAAATAACTCAAAAATAGGCCAGGTAGAGTTATGGTTCTTGTGCACTGCACTCCCCCTTGGTGAGATCTATACACCCATGAAGTTTCATGATCCTAGCTATAAAACTTTCAGAGATATACTCCAGACAAGATTCAAGTATGAAAAACAACAAAGGGCAATAACTCAAAAAATAGGCCAGGTAGAGTTATGGTTATTGAGCACTGCACTCCGTATTGATGAGAAGAATATAACTGCCAAGTTTAAAGTCAATCGGACTTACGGTGACAGAGTTATGCTCCGGACAAAGAAGTGGACACCGCCAGGACAACCGGACGCCCTGACGCCACGGGTGATGCCATAATACGTCCCGTCTTCAACGAGTGTATAAAAATTCAATCAGCAAGAATTCTCATGGGGTACGCGTCTGACACGTGACAACTCCGAAAACTCTTCCATAAATAGCTGAACATCTGGTGGCAGGGCCTTTGATCACCTGTCCTCCCTCAGAATAAAATAAACTGTACCCGAAAAACCTTTACTTCAAATTGTTGATGAGCTTTTTCCTGTGTGTTTGATCATAGAGAATGGCATTATATTTTTGGATTATTGAAAGAAACACAGAAAAATAACAGTATTTTATTTAAATCTACTTATATCATCTTTCCCGTTTTGGATGAGAATCTTCCTATATTGTGACATTTACAATTAAAATTCACGTATTTTCTATATTTAGCGAAAACGTCGCAACTACGACTGATTGTTTTCAAAGTACATTGTAACGTTTTTATCTTGAAGCCACTATCCTCTACGAGCTCCGGATACCAGCAAACTATGAAGTGAAATAAAGAGAAGGCTTCAAACAAGCTTAGTTCACAGTTGTGCATTTTTTAAGAACGCGTCCTACCGGGGACTGAAGAAAATTAAGAACGCCGAGTGTGAAACAGTGTAAAATTTTAATCGCACCACCTTCAAGGTTTGTAACTGAAGGATACCAAGGTGCGTGCCTATTCTCTACTGATTTAAAAAATATTAATGACCTAAGGCATTGATCATCTCAATGTCAAACATTAAGACCAAGCAATCAAACCAATTTTGTAAATTGAAACACTACGCCAGTCATCAATCAAACAAAGCAATTACCTCTGAACTAATGCATTAATGGCCAGGAGCATCCACGTAAGGTGTTAAAAACTTACCTGGCTTGGGGTAATTATCGATTTTTATGTGCAACCCTATTCTTTGAGCTGGCCGAAGACGGGATGAAAAAATCGCGGCCAAATCAGCATTAACGTCGTATCTCAGCATCTACAACCTAAAATGCCCCCCCTCCCAAATTTTGGGAGCCAAGCGGACCCCGCGTTTTAATAGAGTCAGCGCTGTGCCAGGTAGCGTTATAGAGGAGTTGCAGTGTATTCTATTTAATTTAATAATTCAAAGGGGCATATCTCCTGAAACGGTTGATAAATCATTATGAAAATTGCAGGTGCACAAATTCCCATTGCAAGGAAGATTTCGGTAAAGTTTCAGCAAAATTGGTCCGGAAATAGGGGAGGAGATGAGGACACAAAATTTTGTCCGCGGACGGACTGACAGACAGACAGACAGACAGACAACCTGATTCTAGTATACCCCCCCATAACATCATTGTGGGGGGTATAACTAAAAGTATGGCCCCTGGAGTGTTTACAAGGAAATTGTAATTAAGGCCCCTTTTCCTGTGCTTTGAAAAAGAATATTCCCGTTTTCAATAGGGTTCAACATTGTGCTCAGACAAATGTTCTGACCAAGTTTAATGAAGAAATTTTGGTCCTAGGAGTGCTATGTAGGAATTGTCATCAAGGCCCCTTTTCCCTTGTTCTTGAACAGAACGTTCCCATTTTCAATAGGCAGGGTTCATTCTAGAAATGAAATTCATGGGGCCGACTGGCCCCCTGGGTAGAAAAAACAAGCGCCATCACAGAAATTTATGGGAACAAAATAGAAAAAACAAGTTTCAAATTCTACATACCTTGTAATTTAACCCACTGTTCTTATACTTCAGTACACTATCTTCTATTTTTTAAATTTGAGACTTGTAAACTTCTTAACTATGTAACATTAAAGTCAACTGTTTATTTACATTTGTCTGAATAAAATGGCTTATTAATATTGTGTCATGAGAAGTCTTCTGTTTTTTCTCTCTTTCCAATGGTCAAGTGCCTTATGAAAGTCAAACTCTTCCAATGGAACCCCTTCTGTAGCAATTGTTACTAAATCATCAAGTCTGTTTGGAGAAAGTCTATTTCTTAATGCAGTTTTAGTTATATTTTGACAACTAAAGCCCCTCTCACAATCAGCAGTATGAATAGGGGCTGTAAGAGCCAATGCAGATAACTTAAGTAAATTAGGGAAGTCATCCTTGTGATATTGGTTTATCAGACCCCAAAGAACAGACATATTGTCTCTTGGATATCCACTGTTGATTACTAGCGGTTTTAGCTTTGACCATTCCTTTCTGGTTTCTTCAGGATCAATCAGTGGCTGTGCTTTACTTGTTGTCTCTAAGTAATTGTGTTCTTGTTCATGTCCAAAATGTCCAATCAAGTTCTCTATTTTGTCATCACCCCAAGTACGAAGGTCATCCATAGATAAAAATGATATTGGTCTCATACCCAGAACTCCAAAACTGTACATTAAGTTGCTATCTTTGGCAGGAAATCTTTCATCTAATTTTTGGATAAGAATTTCAATAAAATTGTCCCTCAGAGTGTTCACATTTCTATGACCCTTACTAACTATGTGGTTACCTTTAAACACCAGTTTACCCTTGTCTTGCTTCAAATGATCCTGAAGTTGGTCCAAATAACAACTAGGTTTAGTATTAGATGATTCCTTATTTTTCAAATCCTCCAAAGACTTTCTGCAGCCTTCCACAGAAACTTCCACCATAGAAACATCCAAGTCACTTTTCTGAAAAACTGAGCAGAGCTCAGTTATGATACCTAAAATGTCCATCAGCATGTATGTTGTAGAAATAAAGTCTGCGTTACCAATTTTCTTAGCAAACCCTTTAGCCTTTGGATCCTTGTCTGTGCTGAAAACAGTTATTAATGAATCAAGGCATCTGTACACAGTCTCTACAGCTTTATAAATTGACATCCAGCGCACATCATGTACTTCACTCATCCGTAAATTTGGCTCATCCAACAATGATTGAATTTCAGTTAACTTCTCACACCTATTTGCAGATGCTTTAAAGAAATAAAACAATCCGGTTAAGGTCTCCTGGTACTCCTTGTATGAAACTGAGCTAGCTGCTTGTGAGCTCACTTAAGCCAAACGATGAGCAATACAGTGGAAGTTTAAAAGCATCGGGTTTTCTCTCAATAAGTACCCTGTAGCCCCCTCCTTTGTACCTGTCATGGATTTGGCCCCATCACTACCAAACTCCATCACTGTTGATAAAGGAATATTTCTCTCTGTTAAGCATTTCATAATTGATTGACTCACAGTTCTGCCAGTTCCATCAGATATCTTAATATTCTCTAAAAAGTGAGTGGAAGGAAGGAATGTATTGGGGTCTAACATTCTGGAAAAAATTACAAGTTTTTTCTGACAGCCTATGTCTGTACTTTCATCAGCAAAAACAGTTATGAATGGTGATTTTTGCAATTTCTCATTGATTTCTGATTTAATAACACATGCAAGTGAATGAAGCATATCATTTGCAGCTGTTTCTGAAGAGTATGTAGCGTTTTTTGCATGAGACACAGTAACAGTATTCTTACAATCAACTGATGAAAGTGACTGAAGAAGACTTGGGTATTTATGCATAGGAAAGTTTTCCTTTGCAAGCCAGTACACACTCTTAAAAGAATTAATAAGGGCATCCTCTTTTTCTGAAACCGCACGCTTAACTGCCGTTTCGAAATTAGGCCTCAACTGCTCAGCTTGCTCTCTGAATGACGAGTCAATGTGCTTGTGCGGAAGTTGTCCGATCCCTCAGTCAAGCTATTTAGTTTTTTATGTTTCTTGCATAGATCGCAAAACATTTTATTTTTGGTTCTATCATGACTTAACCAAGAAAATTTTTCCAACCACGAAGACTGGAAGGTTCGACTTTCTTTTTGATTTTCCGTCATTTTTGTTTGGGTCGTTTCATAACTGCTGCTTGTCGAAGGGACAGGCACATCGGAACTACTGCTCGTTGAAGGGACAGGCTCATCGGACCCGCTGTTACCTGGGTTTGTCCTTTTATTTCGACCCCAAAAATCTAATATCGTCTGCTTTCGTTTACTCATTATGACGCTATTACAGTATTTGAAGCAACCTGAGAGATACTAAAACAGTATCGATTGGTTAGGAGTCGTCGATAAACCCCCGAACAACCAATGAGAGCACGCGTAACAACGCCGGTTACTAGGCACATTACGGTTTTTCAATTCATCGACCAAGAAGCTGCATTTTTTACTGTGGAAAAAATGTGCGCCGGGTCGGCCCCAAAGACGGATTTTGGATGCGCCCAAATTAAAAATTAAGCGCTATCTGCTCAAGGGCGCGCTCTAGAATGAACCCTGAATAGGGTTTATTTTTGTGACCAGACACACTTTCTGAAAGTTTCATGAGGATAAAGCCAAAACTGTGGCCCATAGAGTGCTAACAAGGAAATTGTTGACAATGCATAATGGACGATAGACATTCAATGATCACAAAAGCTCACCTTGATTTCAGGTTCAGCATGAAAAGGGTTGAAATTTTCATTTGAAATCATTATCATTTTGGAAATATGAAGCCCTTTTACAAACACATTTATCTAACTACAAGTGACAGATAGAGGGAGTATTATTATTTGCTGTTCATGTTGAAGATTTTATTTTTCAGCTCCAAACTCTATGTGGTGCTGCTCATCAAAATTTCCTCAGTCAGACAAATGGAACAAGTACCCACAAAATGACAATGATCAGAGAAATAATTATAATAGAAAGACAGTGATCTACTGAGATTAGGAAGTAAAGGAAAAATGTTCCAGTGGTCTTTATATAGTAAGAAAGTTTTATACTATCGATGGATCAGAGCTACCAGGGCTAAGGAACCAAGCTGACTATTTCTCAGTGATCTTGAAAAAAATGGGACATTTATCATTAATTTTGCAGACATCGGAGCAAAAACACATCATTTGTGGATCACCTTCAAAAGCATTTAAACTCTTATCTAAAACTTTGACTTACCTCAAAATACTCCAACATTCCTGATTCAGGGTCCAGTATAAACCATCGTGGCTGCCAGCCTTTCATCACATTAGTAAACTTGGTCAGCTGTCCTTCCAATGGGCGTTGGCTAAAAAAAAAAATTTAAGTTTGAACACTAGAAAGTGAGGTCAATCAATTACCATAAAAAGCCGCATTTTTTGTATTATGGGGAAATAAAGCACTGTGAAAAAAGAAAAAAATGTTTTCTAAAACAGTTTCCCACAATATTTTCTACTTATACTCTAAAAGTTTACATGTATATCCCTTTTACTAGCCGAGTGTTATGTTATTGTACTCATCTGAAAATTATTCATTCCCTTAATAAAGGCATTATTCTTTTACTGTTTTTTGCTCTGGGTACAATGCATTTTGTTCTTGTAATTTTCATAAGACTGAAAAGTTTGTTAACAAGTTAACAATTTGTGAAATGACTGGGATTCTTTCAGATCAAGTAAAGATTCTTCAACTTCAGTAGTTTGGTTGCTAGTTGACAGAATTTGGTCACCTTAATTGTCTGACAACGGGATTCCAGTATAATTTTCATCCTTGTGCTTTCTAATACTCCCAAAAAAATCTAAAATTGTCTTCTTTGGTTTAAATTTGTGATGGTAAACAGGGTAAAGGACAATTGACCAATCTTCAATCGAGAAATAGTATAAGGCAGTTAGAGTACTCGGTTAGTGAATTCCAGCATTTTATACAGAACAAATTACTAATTAAGTAAAATTTTTCTCGAAAATTTTCCCACCAAGTCGGCCCCATCGTCCGATTTCCCGTGAGCTATTTGTGAAAAATATACCCTAATGGTGCAAGGATGCGCCCTAGAATGAACCCTGTACTGAGAAATTCTGTCATCTATGGGCTCCTTAAACTCTCCTGTTTTTTGCTTGATGGCAGATAAAAAATCGAAAAGAAAAAGAAATAAATCTTACAAGAATGCATTTAATCTTACCTACATTGGCATATAGGTTGCTATTTTGATAATGAAGAAAAATGCCAAGCTAAAAATGAAACAACCTATCTAAGTTTAGGATACTCAATGAAACTGAATCTTCCAGATAGCTTCTGAGAGAACCTTTACAGTAGGGCGAATTAATCAGAAGCATGATAAACAAGAGGGCCGTTGGCCCTGGAGCGCTCACCTGAGATAAAAGCTTTTTTTCTTTCAAAAGTTAATTTTCATGTTAAGGTTAGGATTATGATACAAGTCAGCCATACTTTAGACATTTATAGACTATGTACCTGGGGATTCAAAAGTCTAAACTATAAATTCCAAGGCTTTAGGGAAAATATGAAAGAATAGAAAACTTGTTCGTCCCTCTGGATCCGTGGGTTATTAATTCAAAGATAAGAAAGAAGTCTGTTAACTGACACTTCATGCCTATAACCCCCCTCCCGCCCCCCCCCCCCCGGGGCTCCCTGGGGATGCTAGGACCATGATTTTAGCTATTTTGAAAGAGGTCAATGTACTGATGCTTCATGCAGAATATTAAGGCTCGGGAGGTTTGGTTTGGGAGGAGATGTCGTTTAAATATCATTCTTGATTTCTGATTAAACCCCACCCCCCGGGGCTCCGCCCATGGGGATCCCAGGATTATGATTTTACCTTTTCTTGAAAGATGTCAATATACTGATGCTTTATGCAAAACATCAAGGCTCTATGCCCTCTGGGTCAGGAGGAGAAGATTTCTAAAGATTATTTTTAATTTCACTTTTGTTGCCATGGCAACCAGAGTTTATTACAAATTTCTATTCTATAAGCAATTTTCAGAGGGGACAACCTAAGAAATGTTTCTGCAAAATTTGGTTCAAATTGGCCCAGTGGTTTTGGAGGAGATGTCATTTAACCCTTTCCTGTTTTTGGGAATTTTAGACTAGTCCAAATTCAAAGAGGATGCAGACGACAATGAAAACTGGATGCCATTAGAAATGAAACCATCCTATGTGGTAGAAAATATTGTGAAAAAAGGACAAATTGCTTGTTACTAGCAATTTCTACTTTTTCCACAATATTTTCTCAAGTATAAAATCACAGGAACGTAAAATCCCGTGTTTGAACAAGAAAGGGTTAAATATCATTCTTAATTACTTTATAAAACCTACCTCCCTTGGGCCCCACCTCTTGGGATGCGAGGTTCATGATTTTAGCTATTTTTGAAAGAGGTCAATATACTGATACTTCATGCAAATATAATGCTCTATATCTTCTGGGTCAGGAGGACAAGATTTTTTTAGATTAATTTTTAAATTTCACTTTTGTTACCGTGGCAACCAGATCTTTTAACAGATTTCAATCACCTTAGGAGCATTTCTGCAAAAATTGGTTCAAAATGGCCCAGTGGGAGGAGATGTTGTTTAAATATCATTCTTGATTACTTATATAAATCCAACCATCCTGGGGCTCCGCCCCTGGGGTCCCGAGGATCATGATTTTACCTTTTTTTGAAAGAGGTCAATATACTGATGCTTCATGCAGAATATCAAGGCTCTACGCCTTCTGGGTCTGGAGGAGAAGATTTTTAAAGATAATTTTTAAAATTTCTCTTTTGTTGCCATGGCAACCAGAGTTTTTAATGGATTTCATTTCTTTTAGCAATTTTCAAAGGGGACCATCTAAGGAACATTTCTGCAAAATTTGGTTCAAATTGGCCAAGTGGTTTGGGAGGAGATGTCATTTTAAATTTCATTCTTGATTTCTGATTAAACCCCACCCCTTGTGGCTCTGCCAATGGGACCCCAGGATCATGATTTTACCTATTTTGAAAGTGGTCAATATACTGATGCTTATTGCAAAATGTCAAGACTCTATGCCATCTTGGTCAGGAGGAGAAGATTTTTAAAAATTAAGATTATTTTGAATTTTCACTTTGTTGCCATGGCAACCAGTTTTTAATAGATTTCAATTCTTTTAGCTTTTTTTCACCCATTCCCAATCAGTGGCACCTTTAGACGCCCCCAAGGAAAAAAGCTTTGGAAAACAATGTGGAAAATGAAGAAATTGCTTGTTACATGCAATTTCTTCATTTTCCACGATGTTTTCTACCCAGACAGTTGCAAAAATCCAAAATTTCATTAACTTTTTGTTGAAGTCTGCAACTTCTTCCAAGTTTAAAATTTCATTGTGTGGGAATGGGTTATGTGGGACCTACCAAGGAACATTCTGCCAATTTTGGTTCAAATTGGCCCAGTGGTTTGGGAGGAGATGTTGTTTAAAGAAATTGTTGACAGACAACACACAACAGTTTGTTTATTTGTTTGAATAGGGTTTTACCTCGCTTTCAACAATCTTTGTTATATCGTGGCTGCTGCAGCACCTAACAATGGAATCCTGGTATTTCTCACACCAGTACTATCATAACATCCTTTCCTAGCCTCCAGCTGCTATCCCTATAGGTCTACGATTATCAACCAATTTGTGAAGACAAATAGACGGAAAGGATGAGTGCCGCAGTCGGGGAATCGAACCGGAGACCTCTAGATTGACAGTCTGACGTGCTACCAACTGTGCTATGAAGGCGGCACGACACACTACGGACTGATGCCGGACAAAAGGTGATCACAATAGCTCACATGAGCACTTGGTGCTCAGGTGAGCTTATAAAAATAGTCTGAAACAAGAGCACTGTGTGCTTCTGCCAGACATTGGCATGTTTGATACTATGTTGCTAATAAAAATTCTAATTTTACCCACTGAAGAAATAAAGTTATGAAAAATATTGTGGAACTAACAAGAGCATCGCCAACGGGTGCAAACACTCAGCTGCAGGTGCTGGAAAATGCAAAAATTCTTAAATCTTAAAAAAGGCAAAACTCTTACCCCCCTCCATAGCCTAGATAGCTCTTGTAATGCCAGGTTTCATGAGGATATCTTCAATAGCAACAGAGATATGACCAAGGTTAAAGTTTGTCACGCCAACACCAACGCCAATGCCGACACACAACAAAGGTGATGACAATACCTCAGGTTTTCTCTAAAACAGCTGAGCTAAAAATGTGTCACAGACATAAATGTCCCTCTCCCCCCCTCTATAATTGCTTGAACTTTAGTTATGAACTTGAATTTGGCAGTATCTAACACAACTTTATGCATGACTTAATTACTCTTCAGGGGAACAACTGTGCCAAGTTATTTTGAAATCCATCAATTAGTGTAGAAGATGTGCTCCAGACAAGAATAGGACACACACACTAACACACACAAACCAACACACACAGTCTCACACACACACACACATCCAAAGACAGAGGTAACTCTATATCCCATGGATGCCCACTTATAATTGCTTGACCTTCAGTTGTGACCTTGAGCCTAGGAGTATCAAAGATAACTTTATGTATGACACTGGTACTCATCAAGCAGTTCCACAGTGCCAAGTTATTTTGAAATCCATCAATTACAGTAGAAGATATGCTCTAGACAAGAATTAGACATACACACTAACAGATACACACACTTATACATTTAAGACCATGACATGCATCCTACCAGGCACCAGAAAGACAGAGGTAACTTTATTTCCCAAGCGCCATTACATGTGGCGCAGCCTAAAAAAATTGAAAACATTTTGAAAATAAAAAATTCTACCATGAAAGACAGAGATATATAATGTTCTATTAACTTGAAATTAATGCCTGCAACTTCTTCAAATTTGGACCAGTCTAAATTTTTGTAGTGTGGTACTAGGATAAATGGTGTATATATATATCAACAAGTATAATGACACCACTTTTGCCAGCAGATATGTGTAATTCAGTCATTGTTTGTTGAGCATTAATGGGTTTAACCAATTAGACTGGTTTAAATTGAAAGAGGTTGCAGATGACAATTTCAAGTTGATGAAATTTTAAAACGCTTTGTATTTCTCCGTAGAAACAATGTTGACATTGAAGAATTTGTTTGCTGCAAGCAACTCCTTTATTTTCCACACTGTTTTTACAAGGATTTTTTCTTGAAAGGCGTAATAGAATATATTGTCTGGGAATGGGTTAAAACAATTTTTTTCTTTTCCAACTTCTTCAGTAAATATCCCTTTTAGACTGTGGTAAGACAAATTTAAAAGTTAATACGTAAAAAAAATATAGATATACATGAATACAATTTACCTCTTTGTTTTAGCATCCTCATTCATTTCAAACTCCTGAAATTACAAAATTAATACATATTAGTAAGAAAATGAGGTTAATTTTTAATTTGATAGTTTGGGGTGTTATGTCAAACTCAACTACTGAGGTTATATGTAGACTCGGCCTCATCCAAATACAATTTACTTGGAAATGTAGGAGATCTATGTTTACTTGTAATCCATCACCAGACAGTAACATTTTAGACTGGAGGAGATGAAGACGACAACTTTAGGTTAATGAAATTTCAGATATTTCCACTAACTGATCAGAAAACATTGGGGGGGGGGGCTTAAAAAGTGTCATTACATTTAAATAGCTTAACCCTTATCATGCTTAATACAATTCTTGTTCAAATATGGATTAAAAACTAAGGGCTGATGGCACTGTAGGTCTGGTTGTTAGAATCAATATTTAGTTTGGAAATTGATCTTATGAATAACTCTGGTATCAAAGGACAAGCAGGTGGTGTAGGCTATGATCAGGCTGCACATATGTGCAGACTGTCTTTGTCTATGCCACCTGCCTGGTTCAGCATGACAAGGCTTAATATGAATTCCTAGATAATACTCAGATACTCAAAGCGCTGGCAGCAGAAATAAAGTCCATTCAAATTCATTCACCAGGTCTGATCTCAAGGCCAACGCAGATTTACAGTTTTTCCGCAGCTTAACACTTTCCTGTTCAAACCCTTGTTTTTACATCCCTGTGTTTTTATACATGAAAACTAATACAAAGCGCCCTTAGGGCTCTTCCTGCTTCTAAATAATGCAAGTGACAATAAATTTATTAGAAAGCAAATAACAAATAAGAGTAAGACTTATTCCATCTATTTTCTACTTCAAGTCATAAAAGTTTCAATGGCAGTTTACATCGAGAATGACCAGAGAGTTTCCATCGCCTTGTATATTCTACAGAAATTTTTCAATTGCAATTCAACTCTGAAATAAAAAGTCTTTCTCGAAACAAATGAATCTAACCTTTGTTGAAATAAACATGAAAATGGAGTGTTTATAAGACAAGAGGACCATGATGGTCCTATATCACTCCCCTGAGTATGATTGCTCAAGGCTTTACGATATAATATTCAAAATATGAAAGCCCTACACCTAATCATTTTGGAGAAGAAGATTTCTTAAAGATTTTCTCCGTTAATCCTAGGTATAGTGTAACCCAACCATGTTGCGCTAATTTCAAGAGTACTGTAATTCTTTGAAGTAATAAAGTAGAGGGTCAATAGGCATTAATACATACCAAATATCAAAGCTCTAGGCCTAATAATTTAGAAGGAGAACATTTTCTATAATATCCTTCTTTATTCCTTTCTGGGATTGCACAGAAAAGGTCTTATTTTCAGAATACAGTACAGTAATTCTATGAAGTATTTTAGTACAGGGTCAATAGGCATTAATACATACAGTCGAATCTGTGTACAGCAGCCAGTCAAGGGAGAGGGCCAAATTGGCTGCTGTACACAGATTGGCTGCTGTTCACAGTATCCATAGGGCGGCCATTTTGTCATACCATTTTGGGTTAGCTCATTAAAAGATCACAAAACTTTAGACTGCCCCAAATTCTAAGAAGTTCTAAACTTCCATTTCAAGTGTCATTTAAAAAAAAGTAAAGGCACTTTGTACCATTTGTACCATTTAAGATAGAGAATATTGTGACAGAAGTGAAAAAATCATGAGAAATTCTCGTAAAATTTTGGACCTGGGTACGAGCTACACCAAACTCACTAGCAATAATCTTAGAAGAACGTCCAGAGTCAAGCGTACGAACCACTTTCACATGATCCTCTAGAGAGAGGAACTTAAGCTTAGAGAGCGACATGATAGCAAGATTTGACAGCAAAAGCAACTTTTCATCCATTTTAAAGACCTTTACTAAATGTGTAAACAACCTATAATGCTCAAGTTCATTTTATTTAAAGAGACCGGACAACTTAAAAATTCCGTTTCCTCTGATCAATAATCATCGCTCAAGTAGATCAAATCGACCAAATAAATGTAAATGGCTAAATACACGTCAATTAATCAACAACACGGGATTAAGTCGATAATTAATTGTTTATATCTTGTACATTACGATAAGGCGACTTCGGCATTTACTATAGTAGTGATTATCGATTTTTTCGAACACGACTAATTAAGTAGCATGTTTTGTTAGGTGACCGTTATTTAGGTGCGATATACTGTTGATTATAGACCAATTAAGGTGACCACTGGCCGCATTTCAGGAGATCACGCTATTCACAGTGCAATTAAAGAAGGAATTTGCACGGGGGGAACTCGAGTGGCCGCTGTCGGCAGATTGGCCGCTGTGCATAGTTGGCCGCTAACACAGATTTAACTGTACTAAATATCAAAGCTCTCAGCTTTATGGTTTGGGAAAAGAAGATTTTTAAAGATTTCCTTCTTTAAATCTATGAAAAATCAGGAATGGCACAGAAAAGGGCTAATTTTCTGAATACAGTAATCCTTTGAAGTATTTTGGTAGAGGGTCAATAGATGATGATTTATACAAAATATCAAAGCTCTAGGCCTCATGGTTTGGGAGAAGAAGATTTTGAAGTTTTCCTTCTTTATTTCTGTGTAAAATCAGGGATCAATAAGAAAAGGGCTTATTATCAGAATACAGTAATTCTTTGAAGTATTTTGGTAGTGGGCCAATAGATGATGATTTGTACCAAATTTCAAAGCTCTCAGCCTCAAGGTTTGGGAGAAGAAGATTTTTAAAGTTTTCCTTCTATATTTCTTTGTTAAACCAGGGATCACACAGAAAAGTGATAATTTTCAGAATAAAGTAATTCTTTGAAGGATGTTGGTAGAAGGTCAAAAGATGAAGATTCATACCAAATATCAAAGCCATAGGCCTTACGTTTGGGAGAAGAAGATTTTTAAAGTTTTTCTTCTTTATTTCTATGTAAAATCAGGAATCGCACAGAAAAGGGCTTATTTCAGAATGCGATAATTCTTTGAAGTATTTTGGTAGAGGGTCATTAGATGATGATTTATACCAAATATCAAAGCTATATGCCTCATGGTTTAGCAGAAGAAGATTTATCAAGTTTTCATTCTTTATTTCCATGTAAAATCAGGGTTTGCCCAGAAAAGGGATAATTATCAGAATACAGTAATTCTTTGAAGTATTTTGGTAGAGGGTCAATAGATGATGGTTTGTAACAAATATCAAAGCTCTAGGCCTTACAGCTTGGGAGGAAAAAAATTTAGTAAGTTTTCCTTCTTTATTTCTATGTAAAATCAGGGATAGCACAATAAAAAAGCTAATTTTCAAGAGTACTGTAATTCTTTGAAGAACTTTGGTAATGGGTCAATAGATGATGATGTATACAAAATATCAAAGCTCTAGGCCTCATGGTTTGGGAGAAGAAGATTTTTGAAGTTTTCCTTCTTTATTTCTATGTAAAATCAGGGATCACAAAGAAAAGAGCTAATTTTCTGAATACAGTAATTCTTGAAGTATTTTGGTAGAGGGCCAATAGATGATGATTTAAACCAAATTTCAAAGCTCTCGGCCTCAAGGTTTTGGAGAAGAAGATTTTTAGGGCTTTCCTTCTTTATTAATATGTAAATTCAAATATCGCATATAAAAGGGTTAATTATCAGAAAACAGTAATTCTTTGAGACATTTTGGTAGAGGGTCAAAAGATCATGATTTATACAAAATATCAAAGCTCTAGGCCTCAAGGTTTGGGAGAAGAAGATTTTTAAAGTTTTCCTTCTTTATTTCTATGTTAAACCAGGGATCACACTGAAAAGGGATAATTTTCAGAATACAGTAATTCTTTGAAGAATTTTGTAGAGGGTCAAAAGATGATGTTTTGTACCAAATATCAAAGCCATAGGCCTTACGGTTTGGGAGAAGAAGATTTTTAAAGATTTCTTTCCTTATTTCTAAATAAAATCAGGAATCGCACAGAAAAGGGCTTATTTCAGAATGCGATTATTCTTTGAAGTATTTTGGCAGAGGGTCATTAGATGATGATTTATACCAAATATCAAAGCTAAAGGGCTTATGGTTTAGCAGAAGAAGATTTATCAAGTTTTCATTCTTTATTTCTATGTAAAATCAGGGTTTGCACAGAAAAGGGATAATTATCAGGATACAGTAAATCTTTGAAGTATTTTGGTAGAGGGTCAAAAGATGATGATTTGTAACAAATATTGAAGCTCTAGGCCTTACGGCTTAGGAGGAAAATATTTAGTAAGTTTTCCTTCTTTATTTCTATGTAAAATCAGGGATAGCACAATAAAAAAGCTAATTTTCAAGATACTGTAATTCTTTGAAGTATTTTGATAGAGGTTCAATAGATGATGATTTGTACCAATATCAAAGCTCTAGGCCTTATGGCTTGGGAGGAGAAGACTTTTTAAGTTTTTCACTCCGTTGCCATGGCAACCAGAGTTCTTCATGGATTTCAATTCTTTGAAGTATTTTGAAAGAGCATGACCTAAGGATCATTTCTGTGAAGTTTGGTTGAAATTCCATGGTGAGTTTAGGAGAAGAAGATTTTTTTGTTATTGTGAACGGACGGACAGACGACGGCCGATGACTGATCACAATAGCTCCCCCAGAGCACTTTGTGCTCAGGTGAGCTAAAAATAAATCAAATTTGAGAGAAGTTTGTTTAAACTATTTATTGCGTAGCCATTAGTAATAGACTAGAGTTACGTAACATCCACAAGGATGTGATTTTACTTTGCTTTAATGAAATCACTCCTTTGGGGAAATACCAATGACGTCATTTCGAGCGGACATGGTTAGGACGTTGTCAAAGTTGTCCTCCAATCAAGGTAATAAACCAATTCTTTTTGCAGTAAAAAGTAACTAATAAAAGAGTCTAAAAACACAATTGCATCAAAGGAAAATTTAACCAGAAGGACTCTTGTCATAAGATCTACTCTCTCTTTTTCTGTCCTCCTCCTCTTTCTCTACCTCCCTCTATCTTTCTATCAATCTTAATATCTCTAAATCTATCTTTCTTTCATTTTTGTCTTTTTTCCCTTTTATCAAAGTCCTGCTTCTCCTTCTCACATTCTCCTCTCTGTCCATGGTTTCTGTGTGTGTGTGTGCATCCCCTCTCTCTCTGTCTCTCTCTTTCTCTCTTTCTTGTTAAAGAGAAGGTTGGAAAGAGAAAAAAATTGTTGAGATATGCGAGAATATATGGAGCAAAGTAGACAGAGAGTGACACAAGTATAGAAACAGGAAAAAATGCAACATTTTTATATTTATAGACATCAACATTCAAAATGGCTAATCTGAGTTCAAAAATAAAAGTAATAACCAAGAAACCTGCAAACAACATCAAGATTGTAAAATGAGAGTACCGTAATTTGTCCACTTATTCTGACACTCCAAGAATTTGGACACCATTAATCATTTCATGAAATAATTAATTTTGTGCCTCTAATTTCGGACAAATGGTGTCTGGAATGTATCTATAAATTCGGACACCGAATTTTTGAATATAAAATATCAGGTTAACAAATACTTCATCCATTATCGGCAATTTGGAATCTTGGTGATCAGTATCTCCAAACTGTCTGGGTTAAGTGTCAACAGGTGTATATTGTTTATAATAGTGACCGAGAATAGGCACCCACCTCGATATCCTTAAGCTACGAACCGTGAAGGTGATTCAATTAAAATATCACGCTTGGTTTCTCTCTCTGATTTCATAATTTTCTTTCCCCGACAGGACCTGCTCTGAAAGGATGGCTACGATTAACATGCGCGACCCTATAAAATTAATTAAATTGACCTGTACCTACTTTCGATTTTACTACACTTCCCTCATCTTCGAAGCTCATCGAGGGTATTTTCATCGGCCGTATCAAATCAACAAAAAAATGCAATGATATGCTTTGAAAAGAGTCAGTCGTAGCTACGACGTTTTCACTAAATACGGAAATGCGAGAAATTTAATTGTTTATTTGTCACAAAATTATTAACTTCTCATCTGAAAGGGGATATACAACATTTGTAGATTAAAATAAACTACCGTTTTTGTTCCAAGCCTCTTTTAATAATCCAAAAATTTAATCTCATACTGTTCAATCAAACACACGTAACAAATCTCTTTCAACAAATATAAAGTAAAGGTTTTTCGAATACAGTTTATTTTACTACGAGGGAGGAAAGGTGATCAAAGGCGCCGCCGCCAGATGCAGGGCTCCCCCTGGGAAATTTTATACTTGCGCCAATGAAATCGCCAATGGCAAAAATTTGGGGCCACTTGGTGCCAATTGGGGACAAAAGTAGAGCCAGTATGAATAAGTGAATGAAAGAAAACTACTATATGGAAAACAAATAACCTGTTATCTATAATATATTATATTGAATAAATTGGGAAAGGGTTAATAGGTACAAAATGAGAGGATTGTCATTTGATAATAAAATTTCAAGAACACCTAGAGTTGTGCTGGACAACAGGTCAAATTTTTGGTAACCCACAGTACTTTGATTACTAATGTCCGCAGTACTTTGATTACTAATGTCCGATATTTCTAATTTCTCGGAAATTCAGTTGACTTTGATACTAAAATCATCAATAGATAAGCAAAATGTTGTCTTTGGCTTTTATTCGGCACTCGAATGAATCTCAAAAAGTGATCGAGGAATAATTATCGTCAATTTTTTAGCCCAAGCGATGCAAATTTCCGCCATCTTGGTTTACATGATGGTTCCCGGCGGGCTTTGGAAAATCCCAATAACTCGAGTGATGTTAGAATCAATTAGGTCAGCGATGCGTAACTAATCTGTCTTGATTGACACAGATATGCAATGGATGTTGATGGTCGCTTGTCTCCCAAACAAATTAGCAGATGTGTGAATGATAAAGTTGCGCTTCGGAAATTGTTTAAATAGACTCAACATCCCTTTGCCTTATTTTGAAAGTTGTCGCCAGTAAAATCGCCAATTCGCCGATTTTGGGGCCAGAATATTTATTTTGTCGCATTTGGCCCCATTGGCGATCGGCAGGGGGAGCCCTGCAGATTTTCAGCTATATTTGGGAGAGTTTCTGGAGTTGGCACGTGCCAGACGCGTACCTGTGAGAATTCTCTTTGACCGAATTTTTACCCTTGTCATTATGCCGATAGTTTTACATGGTTTAATCAACTGTCTGAATACCCTCCAAACATTACGGATATAATTCTTTTTAAAAAAAGGATTTTTTTTCTCACGGGTAGGCCACCACATTTTCTTTAAATTTGCGGGCAATATTATGCGATGATTTATGTCAAGCAGATCAGAGAAAAACTGTCATAATTGACCGATGCCGCGATTTTAATTGCAATAGTTTTATTTCAACTGACGATGATTGTACATAATGGCAGAAAAAGAATTTACCCTCCTCTCAAAATCAGACTTTGACTACCGAAACGTCTCAACAATTTTGCCTGAACATGCTGCAGTTCCGATCTTGTCGTATGCTTGGGTGATATATGGGATTCTATCAATCGTAAAAACGAAGAAAAATAGCATTTTAGAAAAGTAAATTGTATATTAAGGTTTTTAATCAGTGAATGATCATTAATTTCACGTCGTCTTCGCCGGTATCTTGAAACAATCTGAAAAAATAAATAAATAAAATAATAATAAATTTACGAACGTAATGCGTAACACATATCAAGTTTATTTACTGTTGAATTGAATTCAGTGTCTTAGCAAAACAGTTTGTGACTCATGAAAATAGGCAATGGTTGTTCCCGGCCGCACAATGATTTATCTATAAATTCAAACACTGGCTTGAGTAATTATCTATGTATTCGGACACGAAAAAAATTAATTATTTAACTGTGTCTGAATATATGGACAAATTACAGTATATATAGATCTATAATGTCTTGGTGTTGTTTGTACTCAAGTTAGCCATTTTGAATGCAGATGTCTATGATAATGGATGCTAAATAGTGTTAAAGTAAACTGTCATTTTTGAGGAAGGCATTAGCCGAAAATTAATTAAGTTAAATTAAACATCATTTAAAATTAATTCCCTGCTGCTTGGCATATTTTGTACCATTTTATTTCATTTTATATTCTTTTACCATTCTATAGAAAAAACCAATCATTAAATTATTTGAAAAATCATTGTGGAAAAGGAAGAAATTGCTTGTGACAAGCAATTTCTTCTTTTTCCACAATATTTTCTACCCTACTGAATTACTATTATTTTACAATTAAAATCGTTTCTAAATTGTCATTCGCAGAAATTGGAAAGGTCTACAATTTCGCGAAATAGGAAAGGGTTATATAGTTATTATATACTCTGATTTATATTCGTATCAGTGCTGGGTGACGAAATGTCATCTAATTTGAAAGGGCTGTATTCGACATGTATATTTAATCGGCATTAAATAAAGATCAGTGAATCAATAAACAAAGAAATACTTTTGCTTTCTGCATGACAGCCAAAACTTGCAACCTCTCGGATTCAGAGAGGGAGGTTAAATCAGGGAGTACAAAGTCCGTTCTATTTTTTTCGCAAATTGCCATGGCGTATTTCCGGTTTTGTAGGTAAACAGGGGAGATAACCTTTTCAGTGTTTCGTAAAATCAGCAATCAGATGTAAGCCTATTAATTTCCTACTATATGCTTAAATTTGTAGTTCCTAGATATATATTAGATCTTATATTGTATATTTCATCTATTTTTAAGTGTGTGTTATTTTTTCATTATTCTTATTACAGAAATTGAAACCATGGCTTATCTAGATAAGTTTAGACCCTGATCAGTTCGAACCCACAGGGACTTGTCACAATTGATTTTTTAATACTATTTTCATAAATATAGACAAGAGTTTGAATGGTAACCGGTCAACTCGGCCCATCCGCAACTCAGCCTTGGCACGGTCAACTCGGCCCCATTATATGTTATACAATGATATGTGTAAAATTTCATTATATATAAAATTAATGAGTTATTATAAAGTTAATAAATTTTATCCATCATCAATCAGTTGTTAGAAAAACCTATCTAGATCATTGTAGATCAAAACGTAGATTGAAAAAACACAACCATTTACATTGATGTGATTCCAAAAATTGTTAATGTTTGTACATTACAAAAAATAAACTAATAATGAAAAATAAGATTTATGATATTAATTGTATAATAGTTTCAAATATATTACGCAATATCCTTGCATTACCATAATCTATAAATTGGGGCTGAGTTGACCGGGCCGAGTTATTCAATTGGCCAAGTTGACTGGTAACCGGTCAAACTTGACAAAAAATGAGAAAAATACCTGGTACTAATGAAATCACCTGTCTGACGTCAATTTCTATCAATTTGTGTTGAATTATGTATAATTGTGAAGGAAAATGAATAATCTGCACAATTAATAAACATTTTAGAACTACAGTGATATAAATATTGAAATACAAACTGGATTATCGGGTGAATTAATCGTAATTTTGTTAGTTGGACAAAACTGTGCACAGCTGCAAATGGGGTTTCACTAACCTTACAAATCTAAATATCACCGCCAAATCTAACATCGACCTGTTTCACACCACTTGCATTTAGAATATTCATTTGATAACAAATAATGGCAAAAAGATAAAAGGAATTTGCAATAAAGCTCGTAAATTATGCTTGAATTGATAATAAAATAATTAAGACTTCTGTAATTCAAAAAAAAAAAAAATCAGTTCAAGGTTGAACATTCTTGGGTACGAATGAACAAAAAAAGAAATGGTTCATCTGCGTTTGGGACGGTAGAACTTTTGAAAATATGTCAAATTTTGACAAACTAACACTGTTCTTATCAACAGTTCGTCAGAATATCCTTCTTGTTACCCATGAATGCTGATTCAGCAAGGAATCGCGGTAGCAGTGCCGAGATAAGGAACTGACTGAAACTGTCCTTACAAATACACAAAAATATAGCCGAATTTGGCAATTTTATTCATCAAAAAATGGCAAATGGCAGCCAGTTTAATTACACTGTTCTTATAGAAGGCCTTTTTATGCTTGATAATTGAGGTCTAATGATCTATTATGTGATGGCCATCATCGACTCATCCATAAATACTAAGACACGCCCACAACACAAAATCAATATGACTCGCCAACCAATGAGCGCATCTGTCATGTCAATCAGAACTGTAATTAAGTTTGGTAATGTGTTGGTCTTGTGTCAGACTCGATGGTGACATAATCGACCCGATCTACAAGCCCTTGAGCAATTATACACACTTGGCCCTTGGACTTGATTTCCGGAGATTAGTCAGAGAAAATGTATGTATTAACATAGTTTTTCATTTTTTGGGGGCCACAAACTTTCACAAAATGAAAAAAACTTGTGCCAGAATTTTATTTTTGTCACATTTGGTGACAATGGCGACCGACATCGCAAACCCTGTAGCTATATCTTATATGACCTCCAACATGGCTTTTGACCATTTATATCCTGTGAGACGTGTCATTCATGTGTCCTGTTTAGCAGTGAACCGTAATAGAAATATTCAAACAGATGTCACTGTGATGGACTTTGGTATTGACCAGAAAACTCTTAACTGGATTGAAGATTTTCTGCTGTGCCACACTCAAACTGTAATAATTGATGGCATCCACTCTGAAAAATTGGTGTAATATCTGGTGTCCCTCAAGGCATGGTACTGGGTCAAATATTATTTTTTGTATATATAAATGACTTTCATGAATACATCAAACTCAGTGCACTTAGACTTTTTTCCGATGATAGCATAATTTATAAAACTATAAAAAACGCAGATGATGCTGCAAAATTACTAGAAAATCTCATTTCTGAAGCACAGTTGGACTTTTTTTTTCAAAATTATTATTTAGCTACAATTAGTGCTTTCTGCGCTTCCAGTCCTTTGGTTTTTATGCAGTTTTTTGTTAGAGAATTTATTCAGCATGACAAGGGTTAGAAACATAACATCAGCAGCAAATAAAAAACTAAAATTCACCCAGAGAAACCTGAAAATAAATTCCAAGTCAGTTTAAGAACAAGCATATATAGTCCTTGTTAGACCAAAACTAGAATACAGCTGCTGTGTACTGGGACCCACATACTGCTACCCGAAAACTGGACATTGAGATGATTCAATGCAGGGCTGCAAGCTACACATGCAACAGGTATCACAATACTAGATCGGTAACAGAAATGATAACCTCTCTGGAATGGCCTACCCTCGAAGCAAGACAAACCAGAACATGACTAATACTCTTCTACAAGACTATCCATCAACTTGTAGCTATCTATCCTACAAACCTGCTTATACAATCAGATCAACGGACGAGACAATCCAACCATCCCCATTCATACAGCCACATACAGACCCATAAAGACGTATACAAATATACCTATTACCCTCGTACTATAAAACAATTGAACCTACTTCCATTAGCCGCTGTGCAATGCACAAGATTGGACACAACATTGGACAGCTCCAAAGAAAAGATATCAATAACTGTTCTTTAGAAATATCTCAAAATAGTCTAAATTCAATGTATAGCATATAAAGTGTAAAAAATATGAAAACTTAATGAATCTGTATATAGATATACACTGCAGCTCCACTATAACGCTGTTGGTGGGGTCCAAGATATGAAACAGCGGAAGAAGTGGAGTTATTATGCTATAATGCTGTATTTCAAAATCTTAACCTTAACCACACATGTGTGGCAAGTAACATCATGATGTTGCTTGCCACACACTTTAAGAAGAAGAAGATGTATTTTGAAGAAACATAGACAAAAGGGTAGATTTTTTTTAAAGATTCTAAACTTATTGTTATAGAAATGATTTTCAATTTCCAAAGCTATAAGCTAGGTTATTGTTTGTGTATGTTTGTTTTTTTTATTTTGTTATTTTCCGGAAGGGGGTCACTTATGAAGATCAACTTTTTTCAAAAACATAATATTTTGCTGTTATTCAAACACCTTTCAAGATACATGGCTCAAAAGTCATATTTCTTATATAGGTTCCTTGCATTGATATGCACCAGTTTGTTGTAGTTCCCTTCCCAAACACATCTTGTTACTATCTTTAACTTCAATATATCAAATCATCTAACGCAAAAGTTAAATTAGTCCAGTTTCAAAAGAGGTTGCATAATATGTTTATGCTTCCTGAAGGGCATATATATAGCCTTTGCTTTGCCTGTCCATTCGTCTGTCTGTCCTATTTTCTGTCCGTCTGTCCATCTGTCGATATGTCCACAGCGCACAGGCCAAATTGGATGAAACTTCACATGTGAAGTCCTTATGATATTGGGCCAACATTGTTTTCCTGGTTTTTGGAAAGCTGCAAGGTCAAGGTCACAGTTCAAGGTCAAGGATTAAAATTGACCTTGTCCACAGCATAGCTCCTGCAATTATGGATAGATTTCAAAAATAACTATTTTTCTCTATCATGAGTAGATGTACCATTTGAAAAAAAATTCAGATAGTTCCAAGGTCAAGGTCACAGATGTGTAATTTGAAACAAACCTTCAGATAAATCCAAGGTCACAGCTCATGAACATTAAGTATTTCCAGAGCATAGCTCCTTCTTCAATTATGACTTGATTTTGAAATAACTTCGCAGAATTGTTCTCTCTCATGAGTAGATGTGCCATTTAGATTTTTTTAGGGATATCTCCAAGGTCAAGGTCACATCCAAAGGTGGAAAATTAAAATTAGGCCTGTCCAGAGCATAGCTCTGCCATTTGTGTTCAAGGTTGTACGTTAAAATTTAGCATGTCTGGAATAGGGTGAGCATATACTTGCACCTGCATCTGTCGGCTCATCTTTTTTATACCCCGCCATTTCAACAAAGGGGATAAAGTAATGGTCTCCGTCTCCGTCCGTCATTCCGACATTCTGTCCTTCCGTCACTAAACTTGTCCTGAGCATATCTCTGAAAGTATAATTGCTATCAACTTGAAACTTCATAGGTGGATAGATCTCAATGAGGAGAAGTGCATTGCACAAGAACCACAACTCTTGCTTGCTTAATTTTGGACTTATTGCCCTTTGTTGTTTTAAAGACTAAGATTTTGTCCAGAGCATATCTCTGAAAGTATAATAGCTATTAACTTGAAACTTCATAGGTGGATCTTGTTAAGGAGAAGTGCAGTGCATAAGAACCACAACTCTTGCTTGCTTAATTCTGGAGTTATTGCCCTTTGTTGTTTTAAAGACTAGGATTGTCCCGGGCATATCTCTGAAAGTATAATAGCTATTAACTTTAAACTTCATAGGTGGATAGATCTGGTTGAGGAGAAGTGCAGTGCACAAGAACCACAACTCTTGCTTGCATAATTTTGGAGTTTTTGCCCTTTGTTTTTTTATAGACTTAGATTTTCTCCCTGAGATTTTGCCCTGAGCATATCTCTGAAAGTATAATAGCTATTATAGAACTCATTGAGAAGAAATGCAGTGCACAAGAAGCCTAAATCTAATTGGCTTCTTGTCCCTATTTATTATAGACCTTTTATGACAGGGCTATATTCGGGGAGCCTAACAGCTCTTGTTTATCTTGAAACTGAATAGTGTTTACCATTGCCAATTCATTAAAAAAGAAAGAGTTTGCAGAAGACATGACATAAATCTTAGTTCAAAAAGTAAAGGATTTTTTTCTCACTGTATTTTATTTTACCTTGATATAATGATTATTCGCTTTTATGTAAGTTAAGTTTGATATAAAAAAATCACTAACTTCTATGTACAGTTTAACTTTTATGAAGCAACTACTCAAGGGGTGACCATTAAGTAGTCGTTTCAGAGAATGGTCGCTTTTTTGTGACATATGTGAAGGATCGGCTGACTGCATACATGAATTATTTCAGGATTCCCACTTGATCCTATGTTGAATTGATGGAACTCATTAGTATTGCCACATTGAGACGATTCTAATGAGTTACAGCAACATTGGATTTAGGTATGATTTGTCTTGAGCAAATATATAAATATGAATAAATAATATAAATAAGTATCTACTCAGCACATTCAACAGGTTTGCACTTACCCCTTGATATGATGAAATTCATTTAATCACTCTTGTTTTCCTCAAAGAGCAGCTATCATAGCGCAGTCGGTAGCACGTCAGACTCCTAATATTCAATCATGGGGTGTCATGGGTTTGATCCTCGGCGGAGGCACATATTCTTTCTGACATTTGTCTCTCACCAATGGGTAGATAATCCTGAACCTAAGTGGGATAGCAGCTGGAGGCTAGGAATGGATGTAGTGATAGTACTGGTGTGAGAAATATCTGGTATCCATTGTTAGGTGCTCCAGCCGTTGCGATATGACTCAAATACTGTTTAAAGTGGCGTTAAACCCATTCAATCAATCATTGTTTTCTTCAAATGAGGTCACACGGTGTGGACATCTGATTGGTGTGAATTCTACAAATAATGTCTGAGTCCACCGAATCTTCGTTAGATAACCACAAAAAGCCATTTTTGCTTATCAGATAACCATGAAGACAGTATAATGTATCTGCATTATATTTAAATGCTTGTTTGAGTGCATTTTGGGGCATTTGTGAAATCTTAAGAAATTTAAAACATGCTTATCAAAAAAGGGGGGGTGAATCAGGGCGAATGGACATACATTCAGGAACAGATTTGTGACACAGAGCCAGGATGAAAGTGAATTTAGGGTTAATGGACTCAATACCTAATTACCTTGTCTACTGTTGTAGTTAACTGTTTCAATTTCAAATTCATGTCATCAAACAAAATGACGGGTAGATTACACCAGTAATTGTGGTTTCTGTAGTTAACACATTTCCAAACAGCAAATTTTAGGCTGGTCCAAATTGAAAGGAATTGCAGACAACAAATTAAAGTTTGTGAAACCTTGGTTTTTTTCAACTTTCTCAATAAAAAACATTGTATAGAATGAAGATATTGCTTATTGCAAGCAATTTCTTCATTTTACATAATGTTTTCCTAATTGTTCTTCTTGAGGGGCATCAATAAGTGTCATTGTGTGGGAATGGATTAAGCTGTAGAGGGTCTATTGATCTTAGTACTCTCAATGATCTACACATTTGGCATGAGTACTGGAGTATTCTCCAGTGTTGTGTTTTGCTAACCCCCTGTCTGTACATCCAAGGTAAAGGTCACACTTCAAGGTCAATCTTGGGGTATGATATTTGTGACTGCTCCTTAACTCTTACATATGTGAAAGGATTTTAACCCTTGTCATTCTGAACCCAGATTATTCCAGTTGGGGCAGGAGGTATAGACAAAGATCAGCCTGCACTAAAGTGCAGTCTGATCTTTGTCTACACATCCTGCTTGTACTTTTCCTGCCAGACAAATTATGAAATTGATTTTTTTAAAAGATATATTGATTATTTAACAACAAGTACTATCAGTGCTCTCAGATTTTAATGTAATTCCGTAAGGGATTTTATACAGCATGACAAGTGTCTTGGTAGAATTGATCATCAGCATGAGACAATGTATCATGTGTAGAGCTTAGGGATGTACCTCCGAGGAATAATGCTACTATATAAATTGAGATATGATTTTCAAGTGCCCTCACATTCAGCTTTTACATGTTTGGATGTAATTTTCTTTTAACTTAGAAGAATAAATCAGAATGGTCCTACATCATACAACTTACATTTTAATGTGTCATCCAAGGTCATGATCTCAATTTTAGTATCCGGCATGTGTGCGTCTGTCCGTCTGGTCGTCTGTCTGTAAACTTTTTTCCTTTCAAAATCTTCTCAGACAGTACTGAACAGATTTCATCCAAATTTCACAGAAATGACCCTCTATCAGATTCCTTCAAAGAATTTTGATCAGTGAAAAACATGGCTTTAAAAGGCCAGGCTAATTTCAATTAATGGTGAAAGCTTTGAAAATCTTCTCATAAACCAATGGATTTATTTCATCCAAATTTCACAGAAATGATCCTTGGCTGACCCTTTATCAGATTCTTTCAAAGAATTATGATCAAATGAAAGACATGGCTTTAATAGGGAGGGGCTAATTTCCATATATGGTAACCTTTAAAAATCTTCTTCTCAGAAATCATTTAATGGATTTCAACCATATTTCATAGAAATGATTCTTGGGTCAACATTTATTCGATTCATTCAAAGAAATTTGATAGGATGAAAAATATGGCTTTAATGGGTGGGGCTATTTACGTATACAGTCGAATACCTATACCTCGAAGTTCAGGGGACTTACGAGAAAACTTCGAGGTAGAGATAGTCCGAGGTGTAGGTAATCAAATATTTTCCATGTACGACCAAAATGTCTGTGAAATACCGTAGGTAAATAAGGCCACAAATGATTTGTACTTAGTATGATTATCTAATCGAACGAAAGATATAACAACATTTTAATAATTGTAATTCTTTTATTAATATTCTTATTACTGTCACTCATAGCTAAACTTTTGTTTAGATTTCGCCTTTTTGTTGTTGTTTTGTTTGATTTTTTTCTTCTTCTATTATTTCTTATTCTTCGTGTCGATTGCGTAGTTTGACTACATGTATTTTGTCTTTCCTGTCGAAATGCGCAAGTATCAATCTAGACTGGTTACCGAGTTCTATCTTTAGCGCCTCCCGTCGGTCCCCAGACCCCCATTAGTAGACCAGGTCCAGCGCCAAACAAGTCCTGAGTGGTATGGGAGTAAGATGTCTCTTTATTCATTGTAAATTCGTCTGTAACATTGTCTCCACTTCACTCAATCTTTCAATTTATCAGATCGTAGACAAACAATCAAACAAAATCAAGTTAGCAATCGATATCCAATACGGTAACGCACCTTCTCATAACTGCGTTGACGCGTCGAAATGTGTGAAAAAAACTTAGTTGATTGAAACAGTCAACCTTTATGATTAAGGTTCGTCTTAAAGAGGTGTGACTATGTGTGAAAATAGTGATGGGACTTTGCAATTGATTCGACGTAGGAGTAGTTTACGAGATAAAGAGAACGACGTATGGAGGTTCAAATACATTGAAGTAAAGAGTAATAAGATTGGTACTTTAGAATAACTTCGAAGTAGAGAGAACTTCGGCTAAGGGACGTTCGAGGTAAAGGTATTGGACTGTATGTTGAAAGCTTTGAAAATCATCTCAGAAACCAGCTGATGGATTTCAACCAAATTTCATAGAAATAATCCTTGGGTGACCCATTATCAGATTCCTTCAGAGAATTCTGATCACAAAAAAAAACAAGTCTTTAATTGTAGCGACAAATTTCTATATTTTGTAAAAGCTTTGAAATTCCTTGGCTCGGAAACCAATTGGATGGATTTTAACCAATTTTTTACCAATTTGTTCATTTGGTGACTCTTTATCAGAATATCAAAAAGAATTTTGATGGTAAGAAAAATATGGCTTAAATGGGCAGGGCTTTTTTCCATATATGATATAATACTGAAAATGGACTGTAGATCGATTTCAACCAAATTTCACAGGAATGATCCTCAGATGACTGTTTGTCAGATTCCTTTGTATGATTTTGCTTGGTTAAAAAGCTTGGCTATAATGGTTGTGGCTCATGTCCACAGGGCATTTTAGCGATTTTTTATGTCTTACATGTATATATGATAATTATTATATATACATTTAAGACATAAAAAACGCTAAAAATGCCCTGTGCTCATGGTGTCCACATATGGTATACAATTGAAAATTTTTTCAACTTCTCCAGTGAATGAATAATGCATAACTTAACTTTTGTAAAAACATTGAAAAAGTTGAAATACTTCTCTGAACTATTTCAAAGATTTCAGTACTATAGTGTATGTATAGTATATCAATCATATTGTGGCAACTGGAGCACCTAACCATGGACTCCTGGTATTTCTCACACCAGTACTACCACTACATCATTTCCAAGCTTTCAGCTGCTTATTCCACTTAGGTTGATGATTATCCACCTATTGGTGGGAGACTAATGTTGGAAAGAATTTTTTGCCATGGTCAGTGATTGAAGTTGTGACCCTGTGACTAGCAGCCTCAAAATTAGGGTGTGTTTTGTCATAAATTGAGTGGTATAGAGGGTTATAGGTTTGAATCCTTAGTTGTATGAGTATGTCCTTAGGTAAAATAGCAGAGCCTCATCCTGGTTATGGTGATACCCAAGAAACGCTGAAAGTTTGTTGAAATCAGGATAAAACTTCAAACAAACAAACCACCTACATCCATGGATGAGAATTGTTAACACTTGTCATGCTGAATAAAATCCTTTTCAGAATAGTATAAAAATTAAAGGGCTGAAAGCACTGGTAGTACTTGTTGTTCAGCTGTCAATACTTTTTATGAATTAATTTCAGAAACAACTCTGGTTTCAAAGGACAGACAGGAGGTGTAGACTAAGTTCAGACTTCACAAATGTGCAGTCTTATCTCAGTCTATACCCCCTGCTAAAACCGGAATATTCCGGGTTCAGCATGACAAGGGTTTATTGGCATTGAGATGAAGTAAAATGCTAAAAAGTCCTAAAAAGTAAGAATCAGAAATGGATTTTTGTGTAGAGTATTTGACAGATTCTTTCTACAACTAGAATAAAAGGATTAAAAAGTTATCAGCTTCATTGAGTGGAGAAGAGTTATCTTAAGTGCAACTCAAATATGCATTATGTTTGTCAACATTTGACCAATGCTGCATGCTGACTTTTGATAGTGTTAATACAAATAAGACCATACAAGTACTTAACCCATTCCCACTCAATGATGCTTTTAGACGCCCCAAAAGTATAAAGCTTTGGAAAACATTGTGGAAAATGAAGAAATTGCTTGTTCATTATCCACAATGTTTTCTACACCAAAAGTAAATACAATCTAAAATCTAATAAGTTTTAGATTATTGTCAGCAACTCCTTTCAACTTGGACCAGTCTAAATTTTGGCATCTGGTAATGGGTTAACCAATTCCCACTCAAGGACGCTTGTGTGAGATCCCCCAAAAGAAAAAAAAAAGGAAAATATTGTGGAAAAAAGAAAATATTTGCTTCTTCAATTGTTAAAGATAATCCAAATTTTCATAACCTTTAAATTGTAGTCTGTAAGTCCTTCCAATTTGGACTAGTCTGGAATTCATGAGCAAGAGATAGTAGTAAAAATCTGAATGATTGAAATTCAGGTAGGCTGGTTGATGCACTACCTTTAACCATTGTCATGCTGAACCCGGAAGATTCCTGCTTTGGCAGGAGGTAGAGACAAAGATCAGCCTGCACACATGTGTAGTCTGATCTTAGTCTTCACCACCTGCTTATCATTTTTAACTCATTACCAGATGGAAAAATTTTAGACTGGTCTAAACTGAAAGGAGTTGCAGATGACAATATAAAGTTTATGAATTTTTAGATTTTTTCAATTTTTTTGGATAGAAAACATTGTATTAAGTGAAGAAATTGCTTGTTACAAGCAACTTGTTCATTTCACATAATATTTTCCTGATTGTTTTTCTTGAGGGGTGCACAGAAGCATCACTGTGTGGGAATGGGTTAAACCAGAATTTTTTATAAGAAATATTTTCAAAGAAATATTAGCCTACAGTTGGTGCTTCCAGTGCTTTCAGCTCTTTGATTTTAATGAAAATATGTATAGGATTTACAATACAGCATGACAAGGGTTAATAATGAGGGAAGTGTAAATGGATGCTATATTACAAACATTATATTCACTTTCCACTATTCCCCAAAGCTTTCTTCTTGGGGGATGGGGAAAAAAGCATGATGTGTGGGAATTGGTCAAGCAATAAATGATGTCTTCTCTTTGATTCTTTTGATTTCCAAGTGTCCATTGTGTATAACAGTAATCAAGAGCAGGATGCAGTACTTTTAATATAGTCTGATACTTAACCCTTGTCATTCAATAAGAAATACTCATATACATCAAGGGGGTCTGTAATTCAAGTTTCCTCCACCCCATAGACCAATATTATAAATAATATTGGTCTATGGGTTGGAGGGAACTCGAATTATGGACCCCTTTGATATACATTTGTACTTATCTATTACCAGACAACATAATTTCAGATTGGTTCAAATTTGTAGAAATTCCAGACAATGATTTTGAATTGATGAAATTGAGAAAATCTTTATTTTTCAAAGTAGAAAAAAATTAGGTATACCTCTATATGTACCTTCTTGAAAAAGAAAATATATGGTGGCGTATATTGTGACTGTTCTTCAAGAGAACATAATATGACATTGGTGGGAATTTAAAAATCTGGTGCAGTGTTTTAAGCTCAGACTAGCTTTAGAGTGTATGTTATGTCAGCAGTGTTTCCACCAGAGCACGTTTTCTGCGTTTTTGACGCAAATAAATCGTCGACGACGCAGTGAAATTCACCTAGTGTGTTTTTTGTGACGCAACGTAAATTGACTTTGAAATAAAAATTTTGTATGATGTATTTGATGGCACTGGACAAACAGTACAAAACAAGTTCTTTCTACTGCCAGGGAACTGCTTGAATTGAGTTTCACGGAAATCTGTTAACCCTGTTGTTGTTGTTGTTGTTGTTGTTGTTCTATTTATACGCCTGGTTTATTTTCTGGCTTCCTTAGCCCAGTATTATTACATGTAGAAAAGCCCGGAAAATGAACTTTTAGTGGGAATATATTTTTTTCTTTTTTAAATTCGTTTTAATTGAAGCAATCCTTAAAACTGCGCCATCAATAGTTTTCCTTCTAAAGGTAATCCTTTGACTAAACATTTTTGTACGGGTAACCTGGACACTTTTGTAAGCAGACGACGAAATTACGTAATTATGGCAGACAAACCAAAACCAAAATAGGCTAGCAGATTTTTTTCTTGCTGTCCCCAAATCTAATGAAAGTTCTAGCACTAGTAAAGATTCATCAAATTTAATTATAATTTGTTTATTCCTTTTAATTCAAGTGATTTGATCATTCTGTCCCTAGATTATCTTTTAGAACATTTGTTTGAAAGCTTGATTTAGTCATTTAAAAATTGACCCTTTAAAATTCTAAATGACCCCCAAAAATGAAGACAGGGGGTCACAAATGACCCTCAAAGCTGTAGGTAAGTAGTTTTTGAATAACACTAATTATATATCATAATATGTAATTCAGGCAACATGTTTGATACTTAGAATTTTTGAGAAGAATTTTCAGAAGCTTCTCTACAATTTTGATATGTAATGAAATAAATCTGCTGCATTAAGAGTATAGTTATTGTGAAATAATATTGAATATCCTTTCATCTTGTATTTGGCTTTTGATGATAACCACTCAACCATAGCATTATGTTTGCCCTACAGAGATATTACAGGTTAAATCAATCTATAGGTGTACAGTATATGAAATTTGTCACATTTGTTCAGTTTCCATGAGGACCTTTATTGTATAACGGTAAGACTATTAGAAATATAGATTTAGTAACCTTACTTTTTGCTACCCAAAAATGGGGAGGGGATCAGAACTCCAGAAAAGTGAAAATTTTTCAATTTCATAATATAAAATTTCATTAGGTATGAATTATGATCTGTTCTTTTTGGCAAGAAGATTCTTATGAGTATCCACTCAGGCTTAGATGATAAATAACAAATTGAGCAAATGCGTGACATTTCCAACCATTTCGCATGTAAGTGACTGGCACACATTGAGCTCCCTTGACAGACATTTGGGGCAATTAGAATATTGGCTGATTGTTTAAAGAAGCTTTGGGTCAGTATCTATCAACAGAGCGCAGAGTAAAGACTCTGATTAGACTGTGTGGATGCACAGGCTGATCTGAGTCTTTACTTGGTGCACATGTGTAATGGTTTGAAATGTCACGTATGCGTTCAATTAAGATTGTCATAATTCCATGCTATCTGGAGGTGCAGAGATACTATAGGGTTTGTGCTAGCATTGGAAATTGGGGAGTCATTGACGTCTTTACCATGAAATTATAGGGGTCGAAACAACAAAAAGGCAGCACATATCCTTTCCAACATTTGTCTCTCACCAATGGGTCGTAAACCTAAGTGGGATAGCAGGGTTGCAGCCGGAGGCTAGAAAAGAATGTAATCGTGGTACTAGTGCGAGATATTACAGGAATCCGGCGGCCACAATATGACTGAGAATTGTCAAAAGCCCATACAAACAAACAAATCATGAGTATCAATCTCAGGGTATAAGTGCAAAAGATAAGAAATGTCATTGAAAAATTTAGGGATAAATTTCCTTGAAATTTATCCCAAGGGGGTCAAAAATCAAATAATTGTTGATTGAATTTTGAAAGCTTTTGTCTTTTTGGATGGAAAACATTTTTGTTCTCACATGTAAAACTCTTTTTTTTTCATTTTTGTTCATCATTCTATAATTATATCTTGTGGTTGTCTTTGTATTGTTATCTGAGTTTCATGTTAACCTTTACTTTTTCTAGCACACTAAATGACCACAGCTATCCATGCTCCATACAACACCTATCTCAAATAGTTCCAATGTAAAGGTCACAGCCTAAGGCTTAAATATTTGGAAGGCTGGACATGTTGTTCCTGGATAGCTTTCTAGTTCTCATAAAGAAATTTGAAACTTCCAGTTGGATTTCACAGGAATGCTGAATCTTTGGGTGGTTCTCTTTTAGATGCTTTAAAAAATTTTTGTTCTTAGAATGACTCTGTTTTTCAGAGTATTCCTAACTTCTCATAACTTTTAACCCTTTCCTGTTCAAACATTAAGACTTGTTTTTCGCTGTTATGAAGTTTGAAAAAATTACAGGATAGGAAGAAAATTGCTTCTTACAAGCATTTTATTCTTTTCCAATATGTTTACTACCGAAAAGGCTTGTTAACCTATTACCACATAATGGTGCCTCCTGACGCTTTGAAGAAATTGGACCATAGAATCTTTGTGGGAAAAGGAGAAATTGCTTGTAACAAGCACATTTTTTGTCACAATGTTTACTACCCAATTCGGCACTTATATTTTCCAATTTTAGGGAATTTGAGATGTTGTCTAAATCTTCTTTCAATTTGGACCAGTCTATGATTTTGTTGTCTGGTAATGGGTTATGTTAATGTTAAGTTTGAATTGAAGTCTGCAACCTCTTTCAATATGGACCCATCTAAAAATGTTGTCTTGGAACGAGTTAAAATTATGAAAGCCAACATTTATTCAAAATAGATGAAAGCTAATAGAACTCTAAGCAAAAGCTCATAATGTAACAGAATTAACCCATTACCAGACAGCAAATTAAAGACTGGTCCAAATTCAAAGGAGTTGCAGACAACATTTGAAACTTTATGAAATTTTAGATTTATTTCAACTTTCTAGACACAAACATTGTGTAAAATGAAGAAATTGTTTGTAACAAGCAATTTCTACATTTCAGACAATGTTTTTCCAATTATTTTTTTCTGAGGGGCATTTATCGACAATGTTTCCATTTCCATGAAGCAAGTCCTTTAGATTTTAACATATTCTGAGATGTTGTCTGCAACTTCTTTCACTTTGGACTAGTCAATAATTCTGCCGACTGGTAATGGGGTTAGTCTAGAACTTGTTAGATTCAGACATGTATTTGTCCAGTAATTGACATAAATTACATAATAGTTGACTTAACCAGTCAATCTGCACATTCTGAACTAACAAAGATCATACAAATTGAGCTGCTGAAATTCTAAAACATTAATGGGTTAACCCTTTCCTGTTTTATGAAATTTTAGAATGGTCCAATTTGAAAGAGGTTGCCGACGACAATGAAAAATGCATGCAATTTGAAATCTGACCATCCTATTTGGTAGAAAATATTGTGGGAAAAGGAGAAATTGCTTGTTACAAGCAATTTCTACTTTTTCCACAATGTTTTCTCAAGTATAAAATCACAGTGATGTAAAATCCCGGGTTTGTCCAGGAAAGGGTTAAGTATTCTTGTACTTGGTAGGTAAGGAATATAAGATAAATAGAATGACATCATGACAGACTACTTTAATATGTTGATATTATTAATGATATTGACACAACCAAATCTGACTTACATCATTTTATTGGATTTTATATCCCTACTCTCTATCCATTTATCACTAACCTATATTTTAGACTGTACATATTCAAAGAAGTTAAGACAGCAATTTCTTAACCCATTCCAACTCAATCCCTCCTTTTTACGCCCCTCAAGAAAAAAACTTTGTAAAACATTGTGGAAAATGAAGAAATTGCTTCTTTCAAGCAATTTCTTTATTATCCACAATGTTTTCTATCCAAAAAGACAAGAAAATTCAAAATTCCACCAACTTGAAATTGTCGTCTGCAGCTTCTTTCAAATTGGACCAGTCTAAAATTTTGCTGTGTTGGAATGGGTTAATTTTCAACAGTGTTTTCAAAAGTCTTTCCTTGAGGGGCATGAAAAAAGTGGTATTCTGTGGGAATGGGTTAAACAATTCAAGCCAAATGATTTTCATTTTAAATCAAACCAAACTCTTAACTCATTACCAGACAACAAAATTTTAGACTGGTCCAAATTGAAAGAATCTGCAAACAACAGCTTCAAGTTGATTGAATTTCAATTTTTTTGCATTTTTGGATAGATAACTTTGTGTATACAATCAATTTCTTCATTTTCCACAATGCTTTACAAAGCCTTTTCCTTGAGTGGCTTTAAAAGAAGGGGCTTAGTGGGAATGGGTTAAACAGTGTTGGCCAAGATCAGACTGCACAGACGGCTCAATTTGATGTTTAATGAAGACATCAGCAAATTCTGGAACTTCAATTACACTTGAAAGCCAAGTGTTTTTATTGTTGTTGAATGGACAGTTTTAGTTCCACCCCAGTGAATTTTTAAATAGAACATAGTAATTTGAGGTGGCATTTTATAGGACATTACTGTGTACGTGATCTTGCTTACACAAACAGGAATTCACATCTCAAAGGTACCATTTTGTCACTTAATGTGATTCTACAATTAAGTTGAATAAATTCAGTCATTTGACTTTTCACAGTTCTAGAAAATGAATTTCATTTTACATACTGGTACATTTTCTATCTGTCTGTCTATTTGTATCATATTATCCCCCCATGATGATAATATTCATAATCATTATTAATCCTTGTCATGCTGAATAAAATCCTTCAACCCATTCCACACAATGATCCTTTTTGAAGCCACTCAACTAAACCAATTGGGAAAACATTGTGAAAAATGAAGAAATTGCTTGCAACAAGCAATTTCTTCATTTTCCACATTGTTTCCTACTCCAAAAGTTGAAAAAATCTAGAAATTCATAAACTCTATATTCACATCTGCAACTCCTATCAATTTGGACCAGTCCAAAATTTTGCCATCTGGTAATTGATTAAGGATTCAATTTCAAAATCAAAGTGCGGACAGCACTGGATGAACTATTGTAGGTAAGTGATTATATTGAAAATTAACAGTATATACAACTCTAGCATAAAAGAGACAAACAGGCGGTGTTTGCACCTAATTATGTGCAGGCTTATCTTCCGGATATTCTGGATTCAGTATGACAAGGGGTAAAAAAATTCAAATATGAGTAAGAGATTAAAGAACCATGAAACTTTATGGAAGAAAAGTATAGCTGCTGAATTCCAGTATCTTTTGCCCTCATAGCCTCTGTGTCAACCATGATTAGAAGTGTGTTCTCTTTGTCATGATGAAAAATCTGGCTAAATAAGATTTCTGAGATGTTCTTAACAATTTTAGCTTTACTGGCTGAAAGCCAGCAAGCTATTGCATTGGGTTGTGTCCAACTTGTGTGTGTTATGCATGCGTCCGTTAGTATGTCTGTACTTCCGTAAACTTTTACTTAAAAAATCTTCTCTGCAGAAAGCACTGCGCAGAATCCATCCAAATTTCACAGAAATGATCCTTGGGCGACCCTTTAGCAGATTCCTGCAAAGAATATGATTGGATGATAAACATGGCTTAAATGGGCAGGGCTAATTTCCTTTTATGGTGAAACCTCAAATTTGTTTCTTTGCAGAAACCATTGGATGGATTTCAACCAAATTTTACAAGAATGATTATTTGGTGACCCTTTAGCAGATTCCTTTAAAGATCAGATCAGATGATAAACATGGCTTTAATTAGCTCTTCGAATTTCCATATTATGGTGAAAAATTTGAAAATCTTCTACATAGAAACCAGCATATAGATTTCAAACAAATTTCACAGGAATGATCCTCAGATGACCCTTTATCAGATTCCTTCAAAGAATTTTGATAAGATGAAATGCATGGCTTTAATGAGCAGCGCTCATTTCCATGTATTGTGAAACCTTTGAAAATCTTTTTCTCTGAAACCAGAAGATAGATTTTAACCAAGTTACACTGGAATGATCCTCTTATGACTCTTTTCAGATTCCATCAATTTATTTTGATTGGCTGGAAATAGCCTGATAACAACACTTGCTCAATCTTAACCCATTAAGGGAGAAATTCATTTTCATGCATGCAGGGGTATACTCGGTGAGTTTTGACTCACGTATTTATTGTAACTACCTGCTTATCCAGTATAACCGATATACAGACTGCAAAATTTTAGACTGGTCCAAATTGAAAGAAGTTGCAGATAAAGATTTAAAGTTCATGACACTTTTGTGATAAGCAATTTCCTCATTTACCATGTTTTCTAAGGCTTTTTTCTTTGAGGCTAGAAAAGACAGGATTGTTTTGGAATGGGTTAAGACGGGTTTGTCTGAAAAACTTTATTTTCAAAAGAAATATTGACCCACATTTGGGCATTTAAGTGCTTTCATTTCTTTGAATTTAATGCGGTATTGAATGAGGCATATCATATAGCATGACAAGGGTCAAGTTCAAGACAATAGAAAAACAAACATTAATCTCTCAAGTGTACTGGGCTTGATGCACCTTTCTTTACCAAAGTTAAAGGTCAAAGGTTACTTTTGGAAGTCTTGTTCTTATGGCCAAATTTTTGTTTCACAGTCCAGCAAAGTATAGGCAACTGTATGTGGTGTTATTTCTTCTGATATCTGTTATAGCTTAACCTTTTCTTGTTTTTTCGAAAACTAAGACTGGTCCAAATTGAAAGGGGTTGCAGACGACAATAAAAATTTGATTTCAATTTGAAATGTCACCATTCCATTGTGGTTGAAAATATTGTGGGAAAAGGGGAAATTGTTTCTTATAAGCAATTTCTTTTTTTCCCACAGTGTTTTCTCAAGTATAACGCCATACCAACTTAATCTCGTTTGTACAGGAAAGAGTTAGGATATATGTTGATCAAGATGAGTAAATATAAATGTTGATTATCAACCAAGCAATCTGACTATCAAGGGAGATAACTCTATAGATAGTATCTTTATCTTCTTACCTCACATGACCATGTAGTGGTCAAGTTGACTGGGCTGTGTATGGCGTCTTGTGGCAAGTTCAACCTTGTGTGCACTCTAGGGGTAAAATTTTTGTTCTGATGATTTTGATAATTGGTCAGAATGTTTGTCTGCATGATATCTCAGACAAGTTAGAAATTGGGTCACTTGTGGTCAGAAGTTAGGTCTGTAGGTCAAATCTTAGGAAAACCTTGTGTCCACTCTAGAGGTAAAATTTTTGGCTTAAATATTTTGTAACATGGTCACAATATTTGTCTACATGATATCTTGGTCAAGTAAAAAATTAGGTCAAAACTAAGTTACTAAGTCAACCTTTTGAGAAACCTTGTGTGCACTCTAGAGTTTACATAAATGGCTCAATTTCTTGATATTTGGTTTGTAGTTGTATGAAATCATGGTCAGGTTCAATAAAAGGTCACACGAGGTATAAAAATAGGTCATGAGGTCAAATCTTTGAAAACCTTTAATGCACTCAACAGACCATAATTTTGGAACAAATATCTTGATGTTTGATCAGAATGTTTGATTGCATGATATCTTGGTACTTTTTGATATAAGGTCACATTTGATAAAAAAAAAACTAGGTCACTAGGTTAAACTTAATAAAAACTTAAAGTGAGTTATATATACAAGTCACATTTTTTACTCAAATGTCTTGATATTTGGCGAAAGTTTTTGTCAACATGATATCTTGGTCTAGTTTAATATCAAGTAAAATGGGATTAAAGAGTAGGTTTGGGAAGTATTTCGTGTGCATTCTAGAGGCTACATTTTTGGCTCAAACGACTTGATACTTTGTCAGAATATTTGTCTGCATGATATCTAGGTCAGGTTATGTTATGGGTCCCATGGTGGGAGGAAAATCGCATGGTAAAATCTTGAAAAATCTTTATAGGCTTCACTTTTGGCTCAAATGTATTGGAAAAATAGGTCAGAAAGTTTGTCTGTATGAAATCTTGGTCAAATTCATATCGATTCACATAGGGTCAATCTTATGTGTACTTTATTTTTAGCTCAAATGACTTGAAAATTGGTCAGAATGTTTGTCTGCATGATATCTCAGTCACGTTTGATATTTGGTCTTATTTGGTGAAAAACCAGGTCAGATCTTAGAAAAATCTTGTATCCACTCTAGAGATCATATTTTTGGCTCAGATATTTCGATATTTTTCTCAGAATGTTAGTCTCCAAGATATCTCAATTAGATTTACTATTGAGTCACTTGGATTAAAAAGTAGGTCACGAGGTCAAACCTTAGAAAAACTTTTTGTGCACCCTAAGGCCACACACATACATAATATGCTTATATTGAAGGTATTGATATTTGGTCAGAGTTTTTGTCTCCATTCAGTCAAGTTCAATATTGTGTCATATGAGATAAGAAAGTAGGTTACTGGGTCAGATCAAAGTCCTTCCTTGCTTCTCTTCTTGCGTAAGTACCTTGAATCATGGTAACAATGTCTTTTCTGTTTTAATAAGACTGGTCCCAATTCAAAGATGTTGCAGAAGACAAAATGTTAGTTGATGATATATTTGGAATTTTTCACTTTTTGGGTAATAAGCATTGTGGATATTGAAGAAATTACTTCAGTTTCCCCTATGTTTTCCAAACCATTTTTCTTGGAAGCATCTAAAGGTCTCATTGTGTCCGAATGGGTCAGTGTTTATTCTAGGATTTCTAAAATGCGGAGGACTTTAGCCAAATCTATATGATTAAGAAATGTCCCCCCCCCCCCCATTGTTGAAATTATGGGGGATCTTTGAAAAATCAAGTATAGTTTTCTTTATATTTGATAAATTTTCAGGTCAATGATGTCAACTATCTTGCTGGTTTTTGGTTGTATTATTGGTGTACGAGGATTCAGATTTGGAGCCCCAGATTATACATGTGAGAGCATGTCTCCAGGTCATGGATACAACCCACAAACTGCCCCTGTACCTTATGAAATTGTCTTACCAACTGATAAAACTACATACTTACCTGGAGAAAACATCGTTGGTAAGTTTTAACCATTAACCAGATGACAAAATTTTAGACTGGTCCAATTTGATAAGAGTTGCAGTTGATAATTTTAATTTTGTGAAATTTTATTTTTAGCTCACCTGAGCACAAAGAGCTCTGGGTGAGCTATTGTGGTCGGTCATCATCCAGTGTCCATCTGTCAATCCTTCTGTTCAAAATGATAAAAAATCTTCTCCTCCTAAACTAACTATAGACTTTCAACCAACTTCACTGAAATGACCCTTAGGTTATGCTCTTTCAAAATACTTCAAAGAATTGAAAACCACAAAGAACTTTGGTAACCATGGCAACCGAGTGAAAGACCTTAAAAATCTTTTCCTCTTTAACCTTAAAGCCTAGAGCTCTGATATTTGATATAAATAATCATCAATTGACCTTCTTCCAAAATACTTCAAAGAATTGCCATACTCTGAAAATTAGCCCTTTTCTGTACGAGCCCTGATTTTCATAGAATTAAAGGAGGAAATTTCTAAAAATCTTCTTCTCCCAAACCAAAAGCTTTATATTTTGCGTGTATCAAGACTTATTGACCCATTACCAAGATACTTCATATAATTACAGTATTCTGAAAATTAGGCCTTTTTTGTGTGATCCCTGATTTTCATGGAATTAAAGAAGGGAATCTTTGAAAATCTTCTTCTCCAAAACCATAAGGCTTAGAGCTTTAATATTTTTTGTGTGTATCAAATCCTATTGACCCTTTACCAAAATACTTCAAAGAATTACCATACTCTGAAAATTAGCCCATTTCTTTGTGATCCCTGATTTTGAATAAAGATGAATAAAGATGGAAATCTTTGAAAATCTTCTGCTCCCAAACAATATGGCAGAGCTTTAATATACTGAGGGGAAAAAGTTTAGCAATTTCGTACGTTACAGCCAATTTCTCTGGTGTCAAGCTTTGGATTTAAACCATATTTTCACACATCGATCTTTTATGTGTTAGCCACAGTATTTAAAAAAATCAGATGATTTCAAGGTCATACGCGTTTGTTGTACAGCGTCAAACATGGTAGGGGTAGGGAAGTAAAAGTAACACAAAGATTTAATATCTTGTGCCACCGTTTGCGCCTATAACGGCATCACAGAGTCTTCTCATGCTGGAAAAGAACTTACGATTAATGGCCATAGGGATACGACCCCATTCCTGACGCAGAACACGTTCCAAGTCTCTAACCTTATTTATGTCATTCCTGTCTCTTACTCTCCTATCCAGATGGTCCCAAAAGTGTTTGATCGGAGACAGATTCGGTGATTTGGCTGGCCAATCCAACACATCAACATTATTAGTCTGTAAAAGGTCCAACGTGTGATGAGCGGCATGTTGGCCGGCATTATCTTGCTGAAAAATGGAAGCAAGCCCTTGACGCAAGAACGGCAATACCACTGGCTGGACAATTTTGGTGCAGTATCGAACGGCATTTAAGTTTCCCTGAAAAGCTACCAAGTCAGTCTTGCCACAGTATGCCACGGTATGATATACCACCCCAGACCATGACGCTGCGAACCTCCAAAACAGTCATGTTGAATGACTTTGGCGGGATCCATCCTTTCACCATCACGCTCCAAACACGTACCCTGTCATCCACAAACATCAATTAAAACAGGATTCCTATGTGAATAGGACCTGATTTCACATTCGTCCTGACCATCAACAGTGAACCCTTGTCCAATTCAATCTTGCATGTCTGTGTGCACGTGTCAAAGGAATGCCAACGTAAGGTGGACGTGCGCGTAAACGTGCCGAACAAAGTCTGTTTCTTACAGTACAAGCACAGACCCGTGTTCCAGTTGCATTTCGGACCAAACAGGCTATACGAGTGCTATTGAGGAAGCGATTATGCTGTGAACACGTCACGAAGTAATTGTCCTCACGTTGGGTATTCTTACGTGGACTGCCTGAACGTAGCCTGTCTTTGACGGTGCCTAATTGACGATACTTTGTTCTTAGTCTTGAAATGGAACTTTGGCTCACACAAAATGTTGAGCCACTTCTTTTACCATCATACCACCAGCCAGCATACTGATGGCTACGTTCCGTTGGTCTAAGTTAAGCCCTGGGCGACGTCCCATTTGAATTTATAAATGTTTTAATGAGTTATCTTGTTATTGATGCTAACCAATAGACTGGGATAGATATTGTGGATATAGACTTCACGTACATGTGGAAGCACGTCCAGAACGTGTTTCAGCAAAATTGCGTCAGCCTTTAGAAGCAAGGAAAATGTGCTCTTAATGCATAATTAGTTAGTTAGCTTTTAAAAATTGCAAACAAGACTGATTTTATAAGGTTTATACATTTACGTTGAAAAATAATGTAGGTTGAAAGAATTGCTAAACTTTTTTCCCGTAGTATATTTTGCGTGTATCAAACCCTATTTCATAGAATTACTGTATTCTGAAAAAAAAAGCCATTATTAGAGCGATCCAAGATTTTAGAAAGGATTAAAGAAGGAAATCTTTGAAAACCTTCTCCTTCTAAACCTTTAGGCCTACAGCTTTGATATTTGGTATAAATCATCATTTTCAATGAGCTGCTTAAACATTTGGCTGTAAAGAATGCATTTCTTGAAAATGTCAGTGAGGATCTTAAAAATCTCCATTTTAAGAATGCACCTCAGATATTTGTAGCTCAACTATTCAAGAAAAGGGGCCTATTCTAGTTAGGTGTGCATTGGTGTCAGTGTTGCCATAATGATTTGGTTTCATGCAAGTGCCATATCTCATTTTCTACTAATGCTTTTGCTCTGAAGCTTTGCACATGCTTTTGTGGCAATTATATCAGCCCCTAGACACAGATTCAATATTCTGACATTTATTCTAGAGGAGTTTTCAAACTTAAAAATTCTTGGTTAAACCTTATGTGCAACTGATAGATATCTTTAATACGGTAACTCTCTTTCTACTAACACTATTGATTTGAAACATTGCACATGTTTTTGTGACCATCAAACCATCTTATAGGCAAAGATTCATTACAATTACATTTATTATAGTGGAGTTTTAACCCATTTTGGTTTTAAGAATTCTCAGTTAAACCTTGTGTTCAACTATCATATATCTTTGATAGCTTTCTTTCTACCAGTGCTATTGCTTTGAAACTTTGCAATTATTTTTGTGACAATAATATCAGCCTAAGGACACAATTTCTTTACTCTGATATTCATTTCAGTTCAATTTAACCCTTTTTGGATTAAGAAATTCTTGGTTAAACTGTATGAGCAACTGTCATACATCTTTAATAACCCTCTTTCTACCAATGCTATTGCTTTGAAACTTTGCACAATCTTTGTGACTAGCATATCATCTTCTAGCAAGATCCATTACTCAGACATTCATTTTAATTGAATTTTAACCCTTTCTGGAATTAGAAATTCTTGTTTGACTTTTTTTTAATTGAAAGACTTTTATCTCTATTACTACTTATGCTTAATGTCCACATTGAATTGCTTCTACTATCCAGCCCTCAGAATAGTCAAGCGGTATTGTACTCTGACAGCTCTTGTTTATTTGGCTGCTTTCACAGAAACCCAAGGTAGTGATATGGCTAGGTCATTGTTTGTGTCCATATAGATGGCGTCTGAAAACTTTGACATTTCTCCTATATTACCAAACACATTCACTTGAAACTTCTAACATAATGTTGACAATCAAACCAACAAAGGGGATTACTCTTAACCCACTTCCCACACGACAAAATTTTAGACTAGTCAAAATTCAAAGAAGCTGCAGAATACAATTTTAAATTGATTAAATTCTAAAATCTTTGTCTTGTGGGGTAGAAAACATTGTGGAAAATGAAGAAATTGCTTGTAACAAGCAATTTCTTCATTTTCCACAATGTTTTCCAAAGGTTTAATATTTAGGGGCGTTTAAAGCATCATTGTTTGGGAATGGGTTAATACTATTTTTAACAAATTTGACATAGAAGGTTTACCCACTATCAAACACTTGAACTGCTAAGCGTTGGCACCCTCATGCAGTACTCCTGTTGTATCTTGCAGTGACTCTACAAAAAAACCAAAGTGCACCACAGTTCAAAGGATTCTTCATTCAGCCAAGAACTAGCACTGGCACTACTGTTGGGTCTATAAGCTCAGTGACGACTGTTCCTGCTGGTGAAGGTTCCAAAAACCCTTGCAATACTGTAAGTTGTCTCAATCATTGCTTTTGTGATCCTCATGGTTGCTAAATATTCATTTGAATCTTTAAAATTGGTGAATTATTATTGGCTAAAAGACTAAATACATGTACCTCCAAAACTTTTTAGCTCTAAAGTGCTTTTTGCTCCACTGGCTGAAAGCCTGCGAGCTGTTGTCATGGCAGTATGACTATGGTGTGACCTTATATGATTTAATTTAAAAATCTTCTTGGTGGCGGCGATTAGGCATATGCACAATAAAGTCAAGGTCATCTATCCAGGTCATGCTGAATAAAGGGGGAAATTTACTGTTAGGGGGGGTCATTAGTTTTTCACAAATATATTTTACTTATTTCAGAGGGCGGCATTAACTCATGCAAGCTCAACACCAAAGGATTCAATAACATTAACCTGGACAGCCCCTTCAACTGACAGTGGAACAGTCAGATTTGTGTGAGAACAGTAAAACTCTTTGTATAAGACCAAAAATGTTTGTCTAATTGACCGTTCACTTACCCAACCCACTGACTCCACTGGCCACATCCCATTGACTCTGACTGAAAGTTTCACATCAATGTTAACCCTTTCCTGTTTTGCATAATTTTAGACCTGTCCAAATTCACAGGTTTTGCAGACAACAATTTAAATTGGATTTAATTTGAAAAACAACCATTCAGTAGCGCAGAAAATATTTTAGGAAAAAGAAGAAATTGCTTTTAACAAGCAATTTCTTCTTTTTCCACAATATTTTCTCAATTATAAATTCACAGGGACGTAAAAACCAGGGATTGAACGGTAAAGGGTTAAATAGGTTATTTTGCAAAAGTGATGGACACAATATGTAACAAAAAAGTAAAATGTTGGTTGGTACCTAACTACAGCTTCAATGAGCTGTAGATACGTTGTTTTCCCATTCCCACTGAATCCCTCCATTTTCATGCCCCTCAATAAAACAGCTTTAGAAAACATTGTGGAAAATGAAGAAATTGCATGTTACAAGCAATTTCTGAATTATCTATTATATTTTCTTCTCCAAAAGACAAAGATTTTCAAAATTTCAACAACTTTGAATTGTCATCTGCAACTTCTTTCAATTTGGACCAGTCTACAATTTTGTTGTGTGGTATTGGATTAAGTCACAAAACCAATAAAAATGTTTCACATAAATGTCAGCCAATGTTTGTGTTCAAAGCTCACTTAAGGTCTAACTGAATGATTTGAATGGTCAATTGTTCCTTTGATTGACAGCAGCGCTTGGTCAATTTAATCAATTTTCACAACACAGCTTGTATACTCCCTTTAAGAAAAAAGTAGGAAAATATTGTGGAAAAATAAGAAAATACTTATGACATTACTTTTTGCAAGCATTTTCCTCATTATCTACCATAATTTCTACTCCAAGAGTCAAATAATTTCGAAATTTCAACATTAGTTTTTGTTACAGGTTTAACTGTTGCCACACCTTCAGCTCTTTTATGTGTTTGAGAATCAAATGGGAATGAAAACTCTTTTGGAATAAGAAATAGTTACTCCTTTCATCTAAAGGTTTTCTACTCATTCTTACAATTCTGTTTGATTTGGTATTCTATTTAACACATTACCAGACAAAATTTTAGTCTGGTCCAAATTGAAAGGAGTTGCAGACGACAATTTAAACTTTATGAAATTTTAGATTTTTTCAACTTTCTGGGTAGAAAACATTGTGGAAAAGAAGTAATTACTTGGTTCAAGTAATATCTTCTTTTTCCAGAATGTTTTCATAATCGTTTCTCTAGAAGGATGTCAAGAAGTGTCATTGTGTGGAAATGGGTTAATTATCAGTTAACTTCAAAATACCTCAAAACCATAGCTTGTTAATCCATTACCAGACGGCAAAATTTTAGACCAGTCCAAATTGAAAGGAGTTGCAGACGCCATTTCAAAAGTTATGAAATTTTGGATTTCTTTGATTTTTTGGATAGAAAACATTGTAGATAATGAAGAACTTGCTTGTAACAAGCAATTTCTTTATTTTCCACAATGTTTTCAGAAGCTATTTTTTCTTTGGGGTGTCTAAAAGTGTCTATGGTTAAAAATGGCTATGCCCCAGAGACCCAAGTTTAGTAAAATGCTCAACTAAAGCAATATCAAATTCTCACCTCTTAACACTTGTCCACATTAAAAGAAGTTGCAGAGTTTGTTTGAAATCGAAATACAAGGGATTTTTCTAGGATAGAAAACATTGTAAGAAATGGAGAAATTGCTTGTAACTAGTAGGTTCTCCCTTTCTCACAATGTATTTTTAAACCTATTATCCTTGGGGGCATCAAATTTTGGGATAGCTTGGTAATAGATCAAACTATAAAGCCATAGCATTCATGTTTATTGTATAGCATTACTCCATAGTTTTGTACTATGCCCAAAATCTTATATTTGTTTTATTTATTTTGCTCAAGCTGTGTCTTTTTTATACAAAAATCTACTGTAATTAGCAGATGCCACAGTCAAGTGATTCAGGACCATCATGGTCCTCCTGTTTACAAACTTTCCTGGTGGAAAACATTGTTTTAAATGAAGAAATTACTTGTTGCAAGCAATGTCTTCATTTTACATAATGTTTTCCAAAATATTTATCCTGAGCCGTGTCAAAAATCATCATTGTGAAGGACTTGGTTAACCCATTCCCACACAGTGACGCTTTTGGACGCCCCTCAAGAAAGACAACTGAGAAAACATTGTGTAAAATGAAGAAATTGCTTGTCACAAGCAATTTCTTCATTTTACATGATGTTTTCTATCAAGAAAGTTGAAAAAATCTAAAATTTCATAAACTTTAAAATGTCGTCTGCAACTCTTTTCACTTTGGACCAGTCTAAGATTCTTTTGTGTGGTAATGGGTTAACACATTTCTTCATTGAGTCTAAAAAAACGGATTATGTGGTATGTGTTTAGTGAGACAGTCACCTTTATTTGTAGTTACACTGTAGTTCAGAACGCCGAAATATACTGGGTTAGAAAAGAATCAAAAGCATTGACATTTCAAGACCCGGCTCAGACTACAACTGCTTCGCCAACTAGTCAGGGTGCTACACAGACTCAGGGACCAACCCAGTCACAGACCCAGCCCCCCACAACTACTAGCACTCCACAACCAACACCTACACCAACCACAACACCTGGAATGGCCCCACAGGGACCTACAGTAAGTGTTATGACATGGGTTTGTATTCAATGAATTATCCTAATCCATTACCAGATGGCAACATTTTTGACAGGTCCAAATTGAAAGCATAAGATAGAATTATAAAGATCTTGATCTTTTTGCTTAGAAATCATAAGTGGGAATGAAGGAAATGGTTGCAGTTTCTTCATTTTCCACAATGTTTTCCAAATTTATTACTTGAAAGTTATAAAAAGGGGGATTGTATTGGAAAGGGCTAAAGAATATTAGAACTTTTTCTGACCACCAGCATTTGGATTATTGTTTTGCTGAATGTTAGTTTGGCTGGCAACGCAGTCGTTCAAGTTAAAGGTGAAAACCCATTAGACTGTAAAATTTTAGACTGGCCCAAATTGAAAAAAGTTGCAGACGACAATTTAAAGTTTATGACATTTTGGATTTTTTCAACTTTCTTGGTAGAAAACATTGTGGAAAATGAAGAAATTGTCTCAATTTCACATTATTTTCTAAAGTTTTTTGTCCTTGGGGGCATCTAAAAGCACCACTGAGTGCGAATGGGTAAAGTGGTATTAGCATTGGGTTTGCCCGACTCCTGAGATCTAGATATGAAAGTGTGATACAAATCTTTTTAGCTTGGCTGTTTTCAGAGAAAACCCAAGGTATTGTGATCACCTTGACGTTGTTGGCATTGTTGCCTTGGCGTGACAAACTGTATCCTTGATCATATCTCTGTTGTTATTGAAGATATCCTCATGAAACTTGGCATGTGTATTGCCCATCAGAAGAGCTATCTAGGCTATCAAAGGGGATAACTCTAAAGGCGTTTTTGTAAGAGTTATGCCCCTTTTTCAACTTAGAATTTTTGCATTATCCAGCACCTGCAGCCAAGCGTTGGCACCTGTGGGCGGTGCTCTTGTTACTCCTCGTCTTATGAAAAATCTAGGGAATAGTCTAGATGAGTCCTATTTTGAGGTCCCAAAAAGCACCCACTACATAAGGTTTTATGAATCAACAATGAAATTTCACATTTCAAAATAGAAATTTCTTCCTTTATCTGGAGAGGGAACTAATTGGCTCTGGAATTCATTTTTCACTATCAGAAGAACAGGCTGGCTATTCCAGTCACATGTACATTGGTTTCAGTGTTTTGGGTAATGTGTTAGTTAAAGTTTTATTTGCAAGTCTTATATCTGCATTGCTCATACCTAAGCCAAGGTCATGGCGACTATTGCTAATGTGCTTCGTCCACCGTTGTGCACTGTGCATAGTGCATTAACTTTTTACATTTTCGACCTCTTCTTAAGAACCCTTGGACAGATTTCAACCAACTTGGCAGGAAGCATTCTCATGGGAAGGTGCTTCAGATTTTTACAAGCCATGGAGTTGTCTCACCTGGGGCCTCATAAGGGGCAAATGGGGCAAAAAAGGATACATCTTAAAAAACTTCTTGTCAGGAAGTGGCTGTTGGATTGGATTCAGATTGGTATTTAGAGTCTTTAGGGCAAGGACTATTAAGTTTGTACAAGAAAAGAAAAATTCTATCAAGAAATGGCAGTGCTTGGGGAGGGGGCAAAGGGGGAGGTGCATAAGCTTACATAGTGACAACTTTGAAAATCTTTTTCTAACAAAGCAAAAGACCTACAACTCCAATTTTTCGCTCTACTGGCCAAAGGCCACTAGAGCTATTGCGGTGGCTTTTTCCCTTCCTGCGTCCGTGTGTCTGGCTGTCTGTCGTCTGTCCGTTAACTTTCCTTGTTAACACACTAGAGTCCACAGTTTTCATCAGATTCTCTTCAAACTTTCACAGAATGATTGTACCATCATAAGGATTGTTCCTATCAGAATCAGGTATGATCCATCAAGAAACACGGGAAAAGTGGCCTTTTTAAATTTAAGTGAAAAATCTATTAAGAAATCCTCATTAACACTCTAGACTTCATGAGCAACAAGTGACTTCCTTAGCAACCAGGTAATTCCATATTAACAAAAGACTTTTCACCACTGGGTGTTCAAATCCCACTATGGGGAAATAGAATTTTTCATGTGAGGAAGTCACACTTGTTACTTAGCACTGACATCATGTTACAAGTACATCCTGCCTTCTAGACTTTAATAAATAACAATCAAGTGAGCAAAAAAGTGCCATCATGGCCCTCTGTTTATTAAAGCCCCACCTAAGAAGTAAAGGAGGGTATTTTCATTTCACCGTGTCTTTCTATCTGATGTCCATCGACTTCCCTGTTTCCATACTCTGACCTCAATAAAAAATTGACATACAACCTTGAAACTGGCCACAATTGTTTCCAATGACCCAAGGAAATCCCCTATTGTTTTGGGATCATATAGGTTTAAGGTCAAGTTTGAAATTAAACTTTGATTTAAACCCAAACTCATAAGCCATTTGACCTGGGACCTTGAAACTTTATACATGTGTTGTCCATGATCAAAGGAGTTGCCCTATCGTTTTTGGGTAATAAAGGTCAATTTGACAATTGAACTGTGATAGCAGACTGTTTTTGTGCTTTTACTAATAAGCCATTTGACCTAGAATCTTGAAACAGTATACACATGATGTCCTGGAGCCAAGAACATGCCCTATTGTTTTTGGGACACTAAGGTAAAAGATCAATGTCTCAATTAATTCAAACCATTTTCTATCCCTTACTCATAAGCCATTTGAGCTAGTTTTCTGTTTCAATATTCTAACCTCAACAACAAACTGACATACAACCTTGAAACTGGCCACAAATGCTTCCAATGACCAAAGGAAATGCCCTATTGTTTTGGGTCACAAAGGTCTAAGGGCAAGGTTATTATTGAACTTTGATTCAAACTCATAAGCCATTTGACCTGGGACCTTGAAACTTTATTCATTTGTTGTTCATGATCAAAGGAGTTACCCTATTGGTTTTGGGTCATGAAGGTCAATTTGACAATAGAACTGTGATTGCAGACTGTTTAAGTGTTCTTACAAATAAGCCATTTGACCTAGAACCTTGAAACTGTATACACATGTTGTCCATGACCCAAGGAGATGCCCAATTTTTTTTGGTCACTTAGGTAAAAGATCAATGTCTCAATTAATTGAAAACCGTTTCCTAGCCTTTAATCATAAGCCCTTTGAGCTAGGTCCTCTAAACTTTATACATGCTCTTTATAACCCATTTAGGCGTCCTATTGTTATGGGGTAATATAGGTCACAGGTCAACCGTCTTACTTTAGTATCAAAGCATAGTTCGATGTATTGGTCCACTTGGTGAAAATTCTATTTTTATTTACAGACTGTTGTAAAGGACAGTGGCTGTGGGAAAGATGTTGGTTGTTACTGTAAGTGTGACGGAAGTGTCTGTACTTTCTGTTTGACCTGGAAACCTATCGGAGATGAAGTTGAATTGACTTTTGCTGCACTACAATCCAGCAGTGGTAGATATGCTGCCATAGGATTATCTTCCGATCGTAAAATGGTAATATCCTGGTAATATCAAGATCCCAAATATTTTTACCTGTTCAATTTCAAAGAGGAAGAGAAGGTGTGAATTGAGATATTGGAGTCATACAGGGTAGAAAACAGTATGAAAAGGAGAAATTGCTTGCTTGAAACATTCTCTTGCTGTAACATACAGAAACACCTATCAATGTAGTATTGAAGAGGTTGTGAAGTACTTCTCAGGGGGTATGAAGTAATGATTTCCCCAAACCATTCTGATCACAGGATACTATTGTTTCGTATGCAAATGATTTGACCCATCATCAGACGACAATACAGTAAAACCTCGTTAATCCGAACGTCACTGGTTCGTAGGTATGTGTTAGTTCGTATACTTTACTCGGTCCCGATCTTTTTCCTTCTTTAGCTTTGTTAGAAAACTCTGTCTAATTCAAACGTCAGTGATTCTTAGTTCGTAGGCCATTTCAAGTCCCGAAAGTATGATTATAGCACAAACTCCTATGTTTAATTCGTAGGTGTGATACACTAATTGACACCAATCATCACTTACCTTGATTTTCACACCTGCTGATCTATATGACAAGTAATGTGTCATCGTGTACCTATAGTTAAAAGGGGCTGAATCAATTCCTAAATAGGGGACAGATCGGACCATGTCGGATTCTGTGTAACTCAAACAGCCGACCTCTTGCACTCCGTTTTGCTCGTACTACGCTTAATTCGTATAAATTTCCCCGGTCCCTTGCGCTACGAACTACCGAGGTTTTACTGTACTTTAGACAGGTCCAAATTGAACGAAGTTGAGAGGACAATACTTTAGACAGGTCCAATTTGAAAGAAGTTTAAGTGTGTGGGAATTGGAAAAAGGTGGCTAATAAGGTCTAAATATTCAGAGAAAAAAGAGAAATTTTTTGTTTCAAGCTATCTCTCCTTTTCCTACAAAATTTTTATTATTATCATTAAAGTGGGATTGTGTGGTAAAAGGCTAACATATTGCCAGGCAACAAAATTTTACTCTGGTCAAAACTGAAAGAAGATGCAGATGGCTATTCAGTTTTTAATTTCTTCAGTATGTATACATGTGAAATTAAGAGGTAATGGGTTAATAAAACACTTTCTCAAGACTATTAACCCTTTCCTGTTTTTTGAAATCTTAGACTGGTCCAATTTGAAAGGTTTTTCAGACAACAATTTAAAGTCCAACTTATTTGAAATATTATCATTCAGTAGGGTAAAAAATGTGGAAAAAGAAGAAATTGCTTGTTACAAGCAATTTCTTCTTTTTAGTCCCCTACCGGCGAAAGCCAATGGGGACTATAGGTTTGTGCTCAATCCGTCTGCCCGTCCGTCCATCCATCTGTCAATCCAGACATATCAGTTTTCCGGACTTTTTTTCTTAACCCTCAGAGATATTGAATAGATTTGTGGTATGTGAGTCTATATTAATGAGTTACAGAACAAGTTTGAGTTTGGTTCTGGTACATTGATTTTTGTGGAAGATACGGATGCTGGACTTAGAAAATTACCAGGAAATTTCAGTTTTCAGGACTCTTTTTCTTAACCCTCAGAGATATTGAGCTGATTTTTGGTATGTTAGTCCGTATCAATTAGTTTCAGAACAAGATTAAGTTTGGTTCCGGTCCATTGATTTTTGAGGAAGATACAGATGCTTGACTCAGAAAATTACCAGGAAATTTCAGTTTTCTGGACTTTTTTTCTGAACCCTCAGAGATATTGAGCTGATTTTTGGTATGTTAGTGTACATTAATGAGTTTCAGATCAAGTTCAAGTTTGGTTCCGGTCCATTGATTTTTGAGGAAGATACGGATGCTGGACTTATAAAATAACCACAAAATTTCAGTTTTCCAGACTTTTTATTTTCAGGCTTAGAGATATCAAGCTGATTTTGATATGTGAGTCAGTATTAATCAGTTACAGAACAACTTTGAGTTTGGTTCTAGTCAATTGATTTTTGTGGAAGATGCGGATGCTGGACTTCGAAATTATCATGAAATTTCAGTTTTCAGGACTTTTTATTTTAACCCTCAGAGATATTGAGGTGATTTTTTGTATGTGAGTCCATATCATTGTGTTACAGAACAAGTTCTAGTTTGGGTCCAGTCCATTGATTTTTGTGGAAGATACAGATACTGGACTTAGAAATTACCATGAAATTTCAGTTTTCTGGAGTTTTTTTCTTAACCCTCAGAGATATTGAGCTGATTTTTGGTATGTGAATCAACATTAATGAAAAACAGAACAAGTTTAAGTTTGGTTCCGGTCCATTGATTTTTGAGGAAGATACAGATGTTGGACTAAGTAAATTACCAGGAAATTTCAGTTTTCCGGACTTTTTTTCTTAACCCTCAGAGATATTGAGCTGATTTTTGGTATGTGAGTCTACATTAATGAGTTACAGAATAAGATCAAGTTTGGTTCTGGTCCATTGATTTTTGAGGAAGATGCGGAGGCTGGACTTAGAAAATTACCGGGAAAGTTTTCCAGACTTTTTTATTTTAACGCTTAGAGATATTGAGCTGATTTTTGGTATATGATTTGGTATTAATCAGTTACAGAACAAGTTTGAGTTTGGTTCCAGTCTATTGATTTTTGAGGAAGATACAAATGCTTGACTTAGAAATTACCAAGAAATTTCAGTTTTCCGGACGTTTTTTTCCTAAACCCTCAGAGATATTGAGCTGATTTTTGGTATGTGAGTGGGTATTAATGAGTTACAGAACAAGTTTAAGTTTGGTTTTGCTCCATTGATTTTTGAGGAAGAAATGGATGCTGGACTTGGAAAATTACCAGGAAATTAAGTTTTCCTGACTTTTTTTCTTAACCCTCAAAGATATTGAGCCGATTTTTGGTATGTGAGTCGACATCAATGAGAAACAGATTGAGTTTAAGTTTGGATTAGGTCCATTGATTTTTGAGGAAGATACGAATACTGGACTTAAAAGATTACCAGGAAATTTCAGTTTTCTGGACTTTTTTTCTAAACCCTTTGTGATATGAAGATAGTTTTTGTTATGTGAGTCAATATTGATAGCTGAAAAGCATTCACAATCCTAGACAGATTTTTGAAAGCTTTTGTTCAAAGTTAACTTGGGCTTTAGGGTCTTAATTCTTAATTCTCTTGGAACAGATGACTTTATGAAGTATAATTTAGCTAATAACAAAAAGAGACGCCTATTTCTTATGTTTATGTATATGTGTGTGTGTTTATGAATTGCTCATAAAATCTGATACTACTGTTATATTTTGGCGGGGTAGTAATCCCTTTACCACCCAAAAAATATACCGCTCTAGGGAAATATATAAAACCGGTAGGGGACTTGGTATTGCCATGCAATACTTCAGAATGCTTGTTCCACAATGTTTTCTCAATCATAAAATCACAGGGACGTAAAAACCAGGGATTAACCAGGAAAGGGTTAAGTTAAATTTTACCCTAATATACAATAAGAGGATGCCTGGTAACTCAATATACATGCATTTGATAAAAAAAAATCCTGACCAGCATTTATTCAATACATTTTTAGCCCGTCCACACTTGATTAAAGTATTTATATCTGTTTATAACTAGTGCAAGGGGGTCATATTTTACTTGTACAGTTCTAGGTTGTTGGCCTTCAGTTGAAACAATGACCTTGGCTCTGTGACCCTGTACTCTTGACCTTTAAACTTTCAACTTAGGGTGCTCATATTTCACAAATGCATTCATCAGAGTATGAGGCATTGGCCTTTCAGAGTATGAGGCATTGGCCTTGACTATGTGATCATGTGCCTTTAACCTTTAATTCTGTTGTAAAAAATACCAAGTGAGCTATGTTGCCTGTGGACAACTCTTATTGAAAAAAATGGTAATATGGCAAGATAGAATGATTTTTCTATATTTAGAAAATTTGCCAAAGGCAAAAGATATTTAATTAGCCCAGTATGTTCAATGTCTATACTTCTAATATTATAGAGATGGTCCCTATTTGACTGAAAGGTCACATTTTATTGTTATAGGGAGGAGATTATGTTATGGCAATGTTCCAGAATGGTCAAGGGGCAGACGTCGGTAATTTCTACAATGAAGGTACCTCTAATATGCCATTCACTAATGTAAGTAACTCCAGTTTATAAAGTCTATATGAAGTGTATTACATGACAAGATTTCAGATTGACCTGAATTGTACCTCTTATCAAAATTGCAAAATTTCAGTTTGACACAAATTGAAATTTCCGACATTGTTTCAAAGTGCACCTTATTTTGAAAATAAGTACCAAATAAGGTTGTGTGGACATGAGATATTGCTTGCTAAAATCAATTTCTCCTTTTCCCCAAAGTTTTCTGTAACCATTATATCTTCAGGGTTTCACAAAGCAGGATTTTGTGGTTGTGTATTTAAAAAGAGAAATATTTTCCCAGATGATACAAAAAATCGTCCATCAAAATTAGAGCTCCGGAAATCTAATGAATTGCTGGTCTGGACCGAATTTTGAATTGACAGACCGATTGGAATCCAAAAAATTACCCCAAAATTGGTCCGAAATTTTCATCAAATTTCACATTGAAATATTGATAAACTTGCCCACCATATATCAAAATCCACTTGAAACCGAAATAATTCAAGGGTTTCACACATTACCGGCAGATTACGAGATAAACAAAAGTGCCAAAAATTGATAATTAGCCGGCCAGTCAAATGCTTTCACGCTTGACAGAACTTCGGGTATCAAGTTTTGTAAACTACTTGCAATAGAGAATCAGCTTGACTTACACACGTTTGAAGTCTTATCAAAATGGCCATCTAATACTGTGTCGATTTGAATTGCCGTTACTCCTGAAACTAATTTGTTTTACTTTAAAATGGGGTGCGTATATAAATCGAGACATGAACAGACTTTAGGTTGCCATTTAGTCGAAATAGCTCAGCACAACGCTTTCATGAAATAATTTATCACAAGCAAGCAAGTGAAAGTCACGTCGTTAATATATATTATATAGTTTTTCATTTACGGTAAGAAACAAAGCCAATAGAATTCAAACATTAAGTGGAAATTTGTAGAATACAGATAATTTAAATATAAACAAAAAAAAAAGCTTAATGATATCGCTACTTCCGTCAATAAAATTAAATCTTACTTTAGGGGTGGAAAACATCTGAATAATAAATCGGAAATCAACTACAATTAATAAATGACCATGATTTGTGCACAAATTCTACTCTTGGAAAATAGTGCAACACATGGGCAACCCACTCCAGTCCTCAAGTCTTGTCAGTCTATTTGATGTACATCACAACTCTGTGATCCCATGGGGTAGAATGGACTGACCTGACATTGGTGTGACGTCAGCTATGTTTTTCCATCAACAGACACTCTTGTGAGAGAAAATCGACATGACTGTGTATCATTACTATAATTAAATGGCCGATACTATATATTGGAATTATCGTGGCCTGCGGTACATTGCCGGAATTGCAATTTATACACAGCCAAATTTTTAAAAACAAAATGAAAGCAGGATCTGTCTGTTGTTTTCATCTATCTTCCACTTGTGTCAAGATTATAATCATAAACGGAAAATTTGAAAAAGAAGACAACTACTGAATGAATGATGAACCCTTTTACAAACAGGAAAGGTGAAAAAAGGCGGGGTATTCGTTTTTGTCGGCGGAGGGGTGGGGGTCATTTTTGCCGGCGGAGTGTGGGGGCATTGTCCCGGACAGATTTAAATTTCCAAATTATTGAGCCCTGCATCAAATAGTTGGTCACAAGGTCTTATATAAAGAAATCTTCTTTCCAATTTACTTTCTACTTTTCTTGCACAAATACTTTGAAACTTAGTAAGAATGTGTGATCGTGATTTGATGAACAAGATTTGATAATGGGTCACTTTTGGCTAAAATAAGGTCACATGTGCTATTTTACTTCTATAGTCATCAACTCAGGTGAGCGCTTTAGGGCCACTGGCCCTCTTGTTGGTTATTACTGTGTTAACTTGAGCTTGCAATCTCTCAATGGCTCATGCAGCAACCTCAGTCCTGCGGTCAAGTTTAACTGGATTCACTCGAGTTAAGGAGTTTGCATCTTCCTGACAACTATTGTTTGATTGAAATTAACTTGTGATTTTCGCACAGCCTTCACAATACCTTTTGACCTTCTTTGCGGTGCATTAACGAGTCTGACAACTAGTTTACAAATTTTTGTTTGCCACACTTATTCAATCTGAAATCTTTATGAGGAGAACTTAATGGTGAGAAACTGATCATGACAACGCTAGACACCACAATATTCTCATTTGAGGCTCTGATTATGGGACAGGAATCTATTTAAATAATTGTAAGAAATGATTAAATTGCTTGTAACATCGACTCTGTTTTGTCAAGTCTAAACTTATGTGGTTTATGAGAAATAGTCATGGAAAACATTGTGAGAAAGGTAGTGATTGCTTGTAACAGCATCTTTATACTGGGCAAATCTAAACTTTGCTTGTTTGGTAAAAGTCAAGCCAACTGTTTATAGGAAACAGTGGCAATTTCATGTTGTAGGTGTTGCATATACCGGCAAAACATCCTTTTTTACAGTGCTGATAAACTGATAAAATACATTCAAATGATTTTTAGCGGTTTTGTAGGACAAAACCAGTATTTCATATCGATCAACCGGAAACCAGTTTTCACGAATTTTCCACTCATTTCCATGCATGCTCATAAACTTGAAGTGAAAATCTATGCGATTGCCTCCATCTTATTTCATCGCTGGTGAAGAAAATAACTTACTTGCTGAATGTCAACAGCCTCCTTTTAGTCATGAATATCAAGGAAGATGGTTTAAAACTTTGACTTAATATATCCATAGTAAATTGTCTAATAAACTGTCTAAATGAGAGAAATAATCTCCTCACGTTTCAAGATAGGTCAGTGGTTAATGGTGTAGGCGAATACATGTAAACAAACTACTAACCCTGTCTGTTAGTTTTGACATGGCAGGACTGAGCAAATTCATACCCCGTATACACAGTATATGTTGCAAGTTACAACCCTGTTATAGTCGCGATTCAAGCGCCTATTTAACCCCACAGAATAAAACACCCTTTTACCTCTCGAATTTGAATGTTTCTTTGAAACGAACTGTAGTACTGTACTTCAATTGTAATAATAATATGCTCAAAACAAAAAGAATTGGATGTTAGCTTTGATGCTTTACCTTTCATCATTTAACCTTCTACCAAACAACCACAATTTTTCATGCACTGATGAAATAATATTAAAGAAAGCATTGTGATGAAATCAGAATAGCGATTTTGGTATACAGTAAAAGGGTCATGATTAATTGAATGGGGTTTTAATGCAACTTTTAATAGTATTTCTGGAGCTCCTAACCATGGATTCCTGGTAGTTCTCACACCAGTATTACCACTACACCCTTATCGAGCATCCAGCTGCTCATCCCACTTAGGTGTATGATTTACTTACTCTTATTGATGATACATGCTGGCTTTATTGAGAGCGGTTACTGATAAGCCAGCAAAACTGCTCTCAGGACTTTCAGTCATTTGATTAAGACTAGTTTCTATTTATCCAGAAAACTATTTATTCTCAAGTTATTTACTTAATTACAGCATATTATGACATCTAAACATCTTCAGATTTTGATTAATCACGTTAACTTGTGTCATGTGATGCCTCAAGCAATTTGGTCAGTCCGGAGTGTGCTTGAGCCTTTGTGAGACAACCATATTTGAAAATGATGAAAAGCATGTAATTTTTATGTGGTAAAAATATTGAAAAGAAAGAGGCACTGATTTTGTCGTCATGGGTTAATATCTTTGAAGCTCCTTAACTCTTACATACATATTTTATTTTAACCCATTCCCACACTGTGGCACTTTTGGATGCCCCTCAAGAAAAACAACTGGGAAAACATTATGTAAAATGAAGAAATTGCTTGTAACAAGCAATTTCTTCATTTTCCACAATGATTTCTACTCGGAAAATTTAAAAAATCTCAAATTTCATAAACTTTCAATTGTCGTCTGCAACTCCTTTTAATTTGGACCAGGCTGAAATTCTACCATCTGATAATGGGTTCAAATAACTTAACCCATTACCAGACAACAAAATTTTTAGACAGATCCAAATTCGAATAAGTTGCAGATGACAATTTCTAGTTGATGTAATTGAAGAAAAATCTTGAAAAAATAGTGGATAATGAAAAAATTGCTTCTGCCAAGCATTTTCTTCATTTACCACAGTGATCCTCATAGCTTCCTAACAGCAATTCATAAAAAAAGGGATTGTGTGGAAATTTGTAGAAGGTCAAAATTTATTTTGTCATTTAGGAATGGGTTTACAAGCAAGGTCATGCTGAAGAAATCATTGCTTGGGGGAGGGGAGTGCATACATGTTGCTTAACCCTTTCCAGTACAATTCCTGATTTTTACTTCCCTGTGATACTATACCTTAGAGAACATTGTGGAAAAAGAAGTAATTGCTTTTAATAAGAATGGTTACATTTTGAATTGTACTCACTTTATTATGTGGTCTGCTTCCTGTTTGAATTTTGACAGGTCCAAAATATTGAAAAACAGAAAAGGGAAATGTAAGCACATCTTTTTGTCTCAAATATGAATAAAGTGAAGAAAAAATTCATGAGGATACAAACAATTGGGAAAAGGGAAAAATTCTCAATACCATAAACTTCTTCTCTAGTCTGTTTGCTTATATACCATGTCCATGGAAGGGGTTAATGTGGTGAAAAGAAATTTCTCTAAGGTTCCCCTACCTTAACCCATTCTAACTCAATCCCTCCTTTTTACGCCCCTCAATAAAACAGTTTTAGAAAACATTGTGGAAAATGAAGAAATTGCTTGTTACAAGCAATTTCTTCATTATCCACAATGTTTTCTATCCCAAAAGATAAAAAAATTAAAATTCCATCAACTTCAAATTGTTGTCTGCAGCTTCTTTCAATTTGGACCGTTCTAAAATTTTGCCGTGTGGGAATGGGTTAAACAAGAGCACCACATTAACATGCTAGTGCTCAGCTGTTTAAGTGTTTTATAGTAGGTAAATTTCTTAGTTGAGAAAGGGGCATAATTTGTTCATAAATGCATTTAGAGTAACCCCTCTTCTTGGTATAGATTTCTCTTTTGATAATGAACATATACTCTGATTTACAAGTGGATATTTGTTCAGTAATATCAGAGATATTACTAAATTTTAAAGTTTTCGAAAACAAAGCAGACAACAAAGCAAACACTGACCTAGCCATAGCGAGACTTGGGCTTTCTCTAAATACGAATGAGCAAAAAATTGTCGGAATTTGAAATGTTTTAGAAGTTTGATAGAGGTCATATAAGATGAACTTTTGAAACAAAGCAAATATATGAATACACCATACAAATATTCAGTAAACTGAACTGAACACTTTCCTGTACAAACACAGGATTTTACATCACAGTGGATTCATACTTAAGAAAATATTGTGGAAAAAGAAGAAATTGCTTGTTACAAGCAATTTCTCCTTTTTACACAATGTTTTCTACCACCTAGGCTGGTTTCATTTTAAATTGCATCAAGTTTTCGTTTTTGGCCACAACCTCTTTCAACTTGGACCAGTCTAGAATTTCTTGAAACTGGAAAGGGTTAAACCATAACCAGAGAAGAAAACTTTTCTCTATTTCACACAATATTTTCTACCAAAAGTTTAAAGAAAAAACAACTTCAAATTGTTGTTTGTAACTCCTTTCAATTTGGACTAGTCTAACATTTAGCATTCTTATAATGGGTTAAAAGAGGTGAAAATAGGCCAGCTTGACTAAGAAAAACTCTTGATAAAATGCACAAATATTGCACAAACAATGGAAATCATGGGAAAATAGACTTTATGGAATTGGACTTGAATCTTTCTTGTTTGCATGATGAATTACAAAAATATTGCATTGCATTTTCTTGGATCTTTCATGGAATTTTTTGCAAGATCATAAGAATCTTCCTTTTGAAATTGGAGATGATTCTTTCGAAATTGCAGGAAAGAAGGCCTTCTGGAGTTCTACTAAAAATATTCATGTTTATATCATAGAGTAGGCAAATATTGAATCAGTTTTAGCAGGATTATTTGCAGATCATATGGATCTTTCCTTCTGAAATTGGGGAGGATCATTTAATATGACCATACAGTCATCCATTTTCTTTGCCTTTTGATATTCATGAAAGAAAGCAATATTAGAAAAAATTGCAAAATGTATAGGGAAGACAGCATTGCTGGAAAGGTTATGTTCTATGAAGAATTCTGGTTGCAATGGCAACCAGGGTAGAAATCCTTTAAAAATGATTATCTCTCAAACTTTTTTATTTGGTTTCATTATTCTTTACAATAATGCTCAAGATCTACTTAATCAAGACATTCTTTTGGAAATAATCAAATTGGTAAATTATCTTGTTTGTACCTTACGTCTTAGTAGGAAAAAAGACTTGTTGTTTATAATTGACATGCAAATTTGGTTGATGATAAGATAAAGAAAAAAAAGTTTTTAACTCATTACCTGACAAAAAAATTTTAGACTAGTCCAAATGGAAAATTGTTACAGATAATGATTTAAGTTGATGAAACTTCAAAACTTAGTATAAAACGTTTTGGAAAAAAATAAAATAAAGAAAGCATGGGCTATTATGGGTTTTTGCTTATCATATGTATCTTATGGCAATACATGTAGTTGCTGGATTATGTTTGATAGAGATATCTAACTATTTTGGTAAACTTGGCATACAAATGGATTAAGTCCCATATACCTTAGACCTAAATTGAACGCACAGTTGGTTGGTTACAAAAAAAAAGGAAATTTGGTCCATAGAAGAAATGGAGGAGAGCATATTTATCCCATCAATAGACAACAAAATTCATAGTTAGTATTTGAAATTAAAAATGTTGCAGATGGCAGTTTCAAGTGTATGAAATTTAAAAAGTTTTGGTCTTATTGGGCAAAGAACATCATGGAAAATGAATTACTTTGTGCTGGTGGATATATTACAGCCGGTGGAGTGACACAGGCCCTCTTTGGCCTCTTGTTAGGTAAATCCTACTTGTCTGTTTTTCAGCGTAGGCTTGGTTTGACGATACTTAATAACTCATACAACAACGGGGTCTTGTTCGTGAGATTTCGTCGTAAGATAAGCTATGCCATGACAGCAGCTGATTCTCCAAATGATCAGTCAAAATATGTAGACTTGAATAAAAGATGGACACTGTTCTATGCAGAGGGACCATATTATGGTATGTATCCAAACTATGAGTAAACTGTAACTGTTTCAATTAGACCCATTCCCACTTATTAACACTCCTTAAACTATTTCCTGACAACAAAATTGTAGATCCATGTAAAAAGAAGTTGCAGGTGACTATTTTTTGCTCCATTGGCTGTCATGGCATTGTGTCTGTAGTGTTTCCATCTGTCTGCATCTGTGCTTCCATTAAAATCTACTTGAGAATTCTTCTCAGAAAATATCCAACAGAATTTAACCAAATTCCATATGAATGATCCTTGGGTGACCCTTTATTAGATTCCTTCAAAGAATTTTGATTGGTTGAAAAACTTAGCTTTAATGGGTAGGAGTAATTTCCAGATATTGTGAAAACTTTGAGAATTTAAAAAAAAACAATAAATGGATTTCAATCAAATTTCAAAGGATTCATCCTTGGATGACCTTTTATCAGATTCCTTCAAAGAATTTTGATCAGATGAAAGTATGGCTTTAATGGGCAGGGCTTATTTCTGTATATGGTGAAAACATTGAAAATCTTCTCCTCAAAAAATCATTGGATGTATTTCAACTAAATTTCATTGGATGACCCTTTATCAGATCTTTAAAAAACTTTTCTTGAATTGAAACATTGTTTTCATTGATTGGCTAGTATCCATATATGGTATACAATTAAAACTGTTTCACCTTTCTTTCAGAAACAAAAAGTTTTCAACCAAGTTTCACAGAAAAGATCCTCGGGTGTCTCTTTCTCATATTCCTTTATAGATTATGTCTCTGTTGAAAATTATGGCTTTAAAGGGGGCTGTGGGGGCTAATTTAAGTTTTGTTCCAGTCAATTTATTTTTGAGCAAGATACAGATGCTGGACTCGGAATATTATCTAGAATTTTCAATCTTCTGGACTGATTCTAAAATCTGATTTTCTCAATTATAAAATCACAGGGATGTAAAAACAAGGGATTGAACAGGAAAGGATTAAACTGTTGTTTGTAACGCCTTTTTAGGTCACCTGACCGAATGGTCATGGTGACCTATTGCAATCATCGTTTGTCCGTCGTCGTGCGTCGTCCGTCGTCCGTTAACTTTTAAACATTTTCATCTTCTTCTCAAGAACTACTGGGCGGATTTCAACCAAACTTGGTAGAAAGCATCATTGGGGGATGCCAATTCAAGTTTGTGAAAATAGGGGTTCTGGGGGTCATAGGGGCCCAAATAGGGGCCAAAAAGGGGTAATTTTTGGTACTTCTTTAAAAATCTTCTTCTAATAAACCGTTAATGCCAGAGCTTAAATATTTTGTGTGCATGACAACTAGGACAGGTATATTATAAATTGTGAAATTCATGCCCCTGGGGTCATGTATGGAGCCACACCCAGAAGTCAAAGTTCATCATGTTAAAAAATTCACATTTTCATCTTCTGATGATGAAGTACAAAGCCAATTTCAAACAAACTTGGTGAAAAGCATCATTTGGTAATGGTTATTCGGATTTGTGAAAATAAAAAGGCTGTGGGGTCAGGGGGCCCTAAAATGGGGACCAAAAGGGGGTAATTTTTGGTAACTTTTAAATATTTCATCTTCTTCTCAAGAACTACTGGGCGGATTTCAACCAAACCTTTTTCTAATTCTTTCAAACAAAATCACTTGTCTTGGTGCTCTTTTACTCAGGTGACCGTTAAGGCCCACTGGGCCTCTTGTAATTCAAAATAGTGTAAAATTCTGTCTGTGGTAATGGGTAAAAAAGGAAAAGTTTAAAAGTCTTTTTCTCTGAAAACAGAAGGCCTATAACAATGATATTTGGTATGTATCTTCCTGTAGTGGACTTTTTTAGTGGGGTCATATTTGTGCTCTTCTAAGTTCAACCTAATTTTAACCCATTCCCAAACAATAAAATATTAGACTGGTCCAAAGTGAAAGAAGCTGCAGATGACATTTCAAGTTGATGGAAATGTAAATGGTTTTGTTTTCATCTTTCAGGATAGAAAACATTGTGGATAATGAAGAATTTGCTTGATACAAACAATTTCTTCATTTTCACAATATTTTCCAAAGCATTTTTCTTGAGGAGCATACAAAGGAGGGCTAGTGTAGGAATAGGTTAACTCTGGTTATATTTGGGCTCCTCAAGAGCACACTAATTATTGTAGAAACAAAGAAAAATATGTCTAACAAAATGTTCTAATGACAAACATGTATTACATGAAATCTTAACGCTTGTCATGCTGAACCAGGAATATTCCTTTATTGGCAGTAGGTATAGACAAAGATCAGCCTGCACACATGTGCAGTCTGATCTTAGTCTACACCACATGCTTGTCCCTTTAGAGCAAGAGTTGTTTACAAGGTAAAAATTCAAAATAGATATCAACATAAAATAAGTACTACCAGTCTTTTCAGCCCTTTGATTTTACTGCAATTCTGTGCAGGATTTTAATTCAGCATGACAAGTGTTAAATGATGTCTATCTACAAAGTTTGTCCCTTGTTTCAGGGCTTTAGGGATGATGACCCTTTTGTACCTCTTAATTTTTCAAAGCTAAAATTACAAAATTTGTTTTCAAGTTTCAATTTTATGAAAGCGTTTAACTTACCAATCATTATACATATAGCATATTACTTCCTCTTTAATGCTCTGACTCGTTAAGACGCATGTCTAAAAATAGATTGTCAATCAACCATGACGATACCCACTAACATGTGCATACCTCAGTTTTACTTCTCAGAGTGAATAACCAAACAGTCACAATACTCTAATAGAAGCAACAGAAATTACAATTGGGGTGGTGGTGGGTAAGTCTAATGATTGGTAAGTTAAACTCTTTCATAAAATTCAAACTTGAAAACAAGTTTTGTAATTTTATTTCATTCCTTTAACTTACCAATAATTATACATATAGGATAGATTACAAAGCAATAGTGCGCATACACAACTAACTCACCCGGTGGTGATATTGTGATTTCTATACATCAAATGATCAGCATTACTTTACTGTGTACGGAATTCCAGAAAAGGAACATTATATACACATCAAGTAATCACTAGTAACACCATGTTGCTTGATATTGTACTCACAGCAGGCCCATATAAACAGAAGGTCCTACTTTATAATTGGTTTATAATCATAGAAAATACTAATCAGTGACTCGCTGAAAGACCAAAAACTTCCAGAACAACTATCAAACATTAAAATTGTAGTTCTTTGTTCAAGAATCCACACAGTTACATAATTCCAAGAAGAATCTTTACTTCAAATGAATGAACTTAAAAAGATATCAACAACACCTTTTAAGAGAACACAATATTTCATAGCTCTAATGTGGAGAACTATTTCCTCTTAACAGTTTGTCTGCCAATGTGATATGATACACTTGAATAAACCATTTCCTTTCCAAGAATCTACCTTAGAGAAATTCTATTTCAACTTTCCATCTCTTCTGACATGTCCAAGTTGACACTGTTTTTTTTTTTTTTTTTTTACTTTTTTCTAAGTTACTTCAAATTTGAGAAAATCTGAACTTTTCCTGTAAATGATTTTTTTTTCTTTTTTTTTTTCTTCTTCTTCTTCATTTTTTTTTCTTTTTTTTTTTTTGAATACACAGTATGACCAATGTTTCAAAACCAACAACAGGGAACATTTCCTTTCACTGTATCTGAGTTTAGGAACTTAAATACGTTTGGAACTTATATGAAAAATGATCATTCCACTATGAAACATGATGATCCTAATAACATGATCCATAACTTGATTATAAAGCTGTGTTTTCAACATGCCCCACTTGTTGGCACTGCTTGATTGAAGATTCACAACAGTTGTTTCCCTGATCCAAGTTTTAAGAACAACAAATCATTTTCAGGAAACTAACACAAAAGATATTCAAATGAAATAGAAGGTCTGGAACATTGTCTGAGAAATAATACAGCACCTACTACAATTTCCAAAACAATCCTGTCAGTGTGTCATATATGCATGTATTTTCCTTCAAGCATTATAACTTTAGTATTAAAGCTTGCAGAAAGAATGACTAAATCTCTTTTGCAAAATGCATTCATACGCTGGTAGTCAAATTTATTATTGCAAAACAAGAACAAAACAATACCAGGACAACTTTCTACTCTAAGAATAGCACTTCTTTCAGAAATAGATCAAACAGAAAACAATTAAACATTATGTAAGATGTGGAATTGAGAACTTTCAGTTACCCGTACATCAGTTGCTATACCTTGAACTCGCCTTTGCTGCAGTTCCGTATAATTTCAAAGTTTGTTTTAATCTTTGAGTCAATGAAATTCTGGAATCAACATGAAGAAATCTTCCAAAACTGGATTTAGATTATGATACCTCTTTGAATGCCCATACACAATCTATTTAAATGACCATGACGAAAGAACCAAGTACTTTGGGCAACTTGGTAACTCTAAAAACAATCAAGAATTATTTGAATCCAATTAATTTTCCTTCAATTATGATAGAACATCAGCTGCACATAATTGAAAAGCAGGTGCAATATATGACTGTTTAGGATTTAAATACTGCTTTGAACAGTCTCCATCAGCATTAAAGTGAACTAGTTGCAATGTAATAGAGTTTATTTGTTAGTCTGACAGCCAAACACATTGATGATGGGTCATATGATTTATACAGCTGTCTGGAATACAAAGAAACTGAATTACCTTCCATTATGTCTAATGTAATATTGATCTATCGTGGTTTTCTAGAAATAGATAATTTGTAACCAGGATAAATGAAAATAGTTTTCTAATTGGTCAAATATTGCATTGCCAAGCTTACATGTTGAAATAAACTATTCAACTTTGCTTTGTTGCTACTTAAATATCGTCCTTTCTCCAGATAATTCTTTCCCTTCTTTATGCTGGTAAACCATGTTTTACTACAGAAGCACTATTTCTCTGTTCACACAAGTAATTCTTTCACCTGACCAAATCTTCTCCACTTGATGGTCAGTTTTGATAACTTAAAAATTGTACACTGTGTAATTTTAAACTGAAGTATACGTTTGTGACAGCATGTTGTTAATCCTATAGTGAAACCCTTGAATCAAACCTTGACATAACTTAAGGTGAACTATAGAATGTGACCAGAATAGAACTTCATTCACAATGGAATTCGTGACATTGATTAATCGTAAATAGTAGGAAAAATGGTCATACGAAACTAGCCATATGAAGAAGGCTACCAAGCCATCATGATGAAAAGAAATTTGTAAAACTCTCTAGTGAGCATAAAGCTGAAAAGGTCTCTCTTTGATATTAAAAACTCGGGCTGTTAAGATAGTTTCATTTTGATCAGATTTCCATCTAAGAAAGATGTTGTTTGTGATAGTAAAACTTGTCTAGGTATCAATCATATGACCTAAAGAAATTACAGATTGTTACAGTTAAAATTGCCAGACATATGACAATTCTAGGAAGAAAATTCCTTCAGTAAATGCAATATGTAGAGTGTAATTGGGTAGATCTGCTACTGCTACCAATCTTGTGAAAATGTTGAAGATTGTTGCACCATGTTAAAAACAGCCAGTACAACTGAATGATACATAATTACCATATGTTGAATGTATAAGAAATATAAAATACCAGTGCACATGTACTCTATCTATTGCTATGTATAATGGCTAAATATGTTTATGGCTTTGTGAAGTGACCCAACTTGGGTTATTATATCCTCTGTACAGATTATGTTCAAATGTTGAAAAAGGTACAGTTTGAATTTTTCTTTAGCACCAGATATTAGATACAGTAAACAAATCTCAATGATCAAAATTGGCACTAGTCTGATGGTCAAGAACTAGCAAAGTTTGTTTTGGGTTTGTAAAAACAAACTAACTAACTAATGACTAGCAAGAATTTGCCTGTATAATTCTGGCAATCTTGTATGAAACAGACAACATAATTTCTTATGGACTTATGAATCTTCATTGACTAGAGAAGACTGTGAAGTTACTAGCCTGACTTGCTTGTAATTTTCAATACAAATTTTAATGACTGAAATCTTATTTGAAATTTTGTCGGATATTCCTGTGCTGAAAAACAACCACATCAAAAGTTCTTTCAGAGAGAAAGATCCATTTGCCAGACTTGGTATTCTGAACAACGCTATGTCTGAGTCCCCCCTAAGAAAATGGCCCTTTTTACCTTTCAACTAACCAGATAAAAAAAAACACCAATCACTTTATCTCTATGCTTCTTGGAAATGAAGGTTGTGACCTCAAATTGAAATGTTTGGCATGAAGACTGAAAGCAACAAGAAAATGCTTTATCTTGTTAACATAAATAATTCATTCCAATTCAAACAGACAGTAACATCCTCATACAACTACGGCCCCTGCTTGTATCTACACGCCAGGTTGACTTTACATGAGATAGCGTTCTATACAGTTGCCTCTTGGATTGCTTTATTTTCCTAGTATCTGAGACTGAAATATTTATTCTTAATTTCAACTGAACATCATTTGTAAAGGTATATTTGAAATTTCCATTTCCAAGCCACACACTGTATCTTATAATGCAATGAAAAGAGACCAGGAAATAAAGCAAAACACAATAAAACAGCAAACCTTACAATGTAACTAGTTGTGTAATATGAAGACTGCCTCAATAACCTAACTGAAAAAGGCTTAGGCTATGAATAGATTTAAAAACTTTGCAAGCTGCAACTAGTGATGAATGTAATATTGTTTGGCTTGTACCAGAACACTCAGAACATTGATGTATGCAAGCAATGGTATAGAATCATTTGCAATTTTAGTTGCCATTTGTCACATTGTGCATGTGCTAAGAATGTTGATAACAACCATATTCCAAGGACCATGCATCACCAAAAGCTATATGCTACCAATTGATAACTGGTCTAGATGATGATAAATGAGCTGCGTTCAGATAGTTAACACCCAACTATGAATATCTAAGCCCCTTGGGTAATGTACATCCTGTATTCAGCAGTGTCTGTTGTTAACCGATTCCTTGAACTCGGCATCCAACAAGGACCTGAATAATTTGATTGTATTCAAACTTTAAAAAGCCTCTGAGCACTGAACACTCCCGACAAGAAGGCTAGAGACAGTGTCCCTTGATTAGCTTGATTTCTCGTAACAAGCAAATGAGAACAAAGTCGAGGACAAAAAACGGTCTACGCATCCCAAAGTCATGAGCCTCTGGCTGGCCAAAATGCCCCCAATACTCAAAAAATACTGACTAGACAGTAAAAAAACTCAAGACAGCAAAAAGGAAATAATACTAACCATGCTGTCTTCTCTATGTCCGCCATATTGGAAATCCCTAGACTGGTACCACCGTCGAACGGTACCGGTCAAGGAAAACCCAAGAAGTGGATAGTTCTAACATGTTTAGTTTGTTTCGAACACCAAAACAAAAACTTCGTAGACAATAAATCTGTAAATAGAATGAAACCACTAAAAAGTAGTCTCAATAGAACAAAGGCTCAGAGAAAATAATGAGCATTGAGAAAAAAAATGTTGAGCCTTGTTCACGCTGAAAGTAAAACTGAGGTATGCGCATGTCAGTGGGTATTGTCGTGGTTGATTGACAATCTATTTTTAGACATGTGTCTTAACGAGTCAGAGCGTTAACGAGGAAGTAATATCCAATATGTATAATGATTGGTAAGTTAAAGGAATGAAATAAAATCTCTTGATGTTTAAAGGGGTTGGATGGAATGGTAAGGAGTTATATGAAACAATCAAAATAAGTCTACACAATATCTAGGATTGTTTGTGACATGTCAAATATTACAGATTCTGTAGCACGAGTAGGCAAACACATAGAACTGCCACTGATTTCACCAAGGGAGGCTAGCTTACTGGAACTTGATGATATCACAGCTGAGGCACTAGACATGAGCCTAGTCTATCTTCATGGTATGTACAATGAAATCATGAAAATTCATGTGGTTCCAAGAAGTAAAACTAATATCACTACTGTAAAGACAAAAATAAGTAACATTTCATTAACTGAAAATTGTCGTTTGCAACCTCTTTGAAATTGCATCAGTCTAAAATTTTGTTGTCTGGTAATGGATGAAGGAAATCTAAATTGTACACTTATCAATCTCTCAACCATTTACAAGACAACAAAATGTTAGGCTCGTCTTAATTGAAAGAAGTTGCAGGCAACAGATTGTGTAGGCATTGGTCAACAAATAAAACTTTGATTTTTTCCTTCATTGATCATTATCCCATTCACAACTTTTAACAATGCCAAAGAAAACAGGGTGACAAAACAAGAATTTTAATTGCTTAAAGATCATCTGCATCTTCTCTCAATTTGGAAAAGCCTGAAATTTTGTTGTGGCAGTGGCTTAAAAAACACTCAATATTCCAACTAACCTTCTCATAGGCTACACTCAGATTTCCATGAACTGTTACAGAAATGATCTTTGGATGATGACCTTCCAAAATACTTCAAGGAACCATAATCGGTTGATAACTCTGGTTGCTAAGTCAACCAAAATCTTCCCCTCCTAAACTGTAGGGCCATTAGCGCATTCAATATTCAATTTTGTATGGAGCATCTTCTCTTGGTCGTTTCCCAAAATACTTCAGGTTATGATAATGTCTTTTATTTAAGCATTGCCTCATTGTCAACTTTCAAAATACTTGAGGTTATGATCATGTGATTTACATTAGCCCTATGTTGTGAGCACCCTGTGGTTTTAAGAAAACTTGCTTAAAAGAATCTGACATAAGTTGTAATGCTGAACCCAGAATATTCATGTTTGAGAAGGAGGTGAAGACAAGATCAGTCTGCACATAAGTGCAGTTTGATCTTTGTCTACACCTCCTGCATTTTCTTTTCAAACCAGGGTTGATCATGAAATTAATTTTCAAAAGATGTATTGATCACTGAAAAAGTACTACCAGTGCTATCAACCCTTTGATTTTAATGAAATTCTGAAAAAATTTATTCAGCAGGACAAGGTTTAAGAAAGGTTGTTGTTTGCTGTGCCCTAATTGATGAGAATTTAAGAGAGATCATCTAATTAAGAAGGTAGTCAAGTTGAATAAAGAGAAAATTTTGTTGGGAAATAAAAGTTTGAAAAAAGTTAAAACATTGCCAACACAACAGTTGCAGTATCTCAGGTGAGCATTCCTGGGCCATAATGGTCCTCTTGTTTCTTGAGAGGCGTCTAAAAGGGTCATAATGAGGGAATGGGTTAAGTGGTCCATAGATGTCTTCTGAACTTAGGAGAAGGAATATACCTTTGAGGGCACATTGGATCATTCAAGTCTTGTAATTCTTTAACAGTCACTTTTGATTAAATTTATCTGTCACAATTCTCTAAAACATCTTATTTTAATTTCTACTTGAATTTTAACATTAATTCTAATTATTGATTCTTTGCTTTCAATATGACCTCTGTTAAAGTGATGTAACCTTATTCATTTATTTATTTTCTTCAGCAACATTTATGGTAGTAGCTTGGATATTTTTGGCCTCATTTGGAATATTTACTGCACGATATTATAAGAGGGTGTGGCCCGAAGGAACAGAAGTTTGCGGAGAAAAGAGATGGTTCACGGTATGTTAACGGGTCTATTACCAGAACTTAGACTAAAGTTTTCTAAACTCTTAACTCTATTGAGGAGCTATATAGGGGTCATCTTGTTGGTCCGTCTGTGAGACAATCAATTGATTGGTTGCTTTTCTTGATCCCTCGTTTTTAGCTCTACTAGCCAGAAGAGCAATAACGATACCACCTTCCCGTCCGGCAGGCCAGCTGGCCAACCATCTGTCAAGCTGTTCATATGTTAACTTTTCCTTGTTAACTCTCTAGAGCCAACAGTTTTCATCAGATACTCTTCAAACTTTCACAGAATGATTCTATAATTGTAAGGATTGTTCCTTTCGAAATTTGGTCTGATCTGTCAAGAAACACAGGAAAAGCGGCTTTATAAAAATTTAATAGAAAAATCCTTTCAAAATTGGGTGGGATCCATCAAATATAAATAGGAAAGGGGCCTCATGAAAACTTATTTCCATTTTATGCATTCTTCTTTAAGCAATTTACTTCCTTAAAAATCAGATTACTTTAAAGGGAAACTTGATTGAGCGTCTCAGGCCCTATGGGCCTCTTGTTCAATATTAAAGGCTACAAAATATTGTAATTAATGAAGAAAATGCCAAACAATGTTTTCCCAAAATTGACCTTTTTTAGGACAACAACAAATTATTATATACAGCTTCTCTGTATTTGGACCAGTCTAAAATTTGTTGTCTTGTGATGGGTTAATTTAAAGATTATTTCTAAAATAAGTTCCCTCCCATGGAAATGTCTTTTTTCGTATTTTGCGGCTTAAAGTTTCAGACCAGTCCAAATTCAAAGAAATCACAGATAATATTTTAAAATTCTATTAAGAGTGGGAAACAGTCATAGAAAGTGAGAGATTGTTTTTACAAGCAATATCTCAATTTCAACAATCTTTTTCCTAGCTATGTTCTGTATGGAAAGTTACAGACTAATTTCAAATTTAAAGAAATTTGAGACAATATATAAAAATGTGTTAAAGTTAATAAATAAATGCTATTAAGGGTAGGAATTATTGATAGAAACAATTTCTCCATGTCTATCAATCTTTACACAATGTTTCCCAAAGCTTTTTTGTTCGGGGCGTCAAAAAGTGCCATTGTGTTGGAATGGGTTAAGTGACAATGAATCTTAAGAACCATGTGGGACAATGCGTTGTGGGTGCAAGTGTGTAGGCCAAGGGACCATTATATGTAAGAATGAACTGACACAAAGAAACAATTCAAATTTGACTTACAAGCTGCAGATTGGTAGTTTTGTTAGTATGGTCTAGTGGATAGCAAGAAAGTGCTTGCTACAAGCAATTTCTTTATTTTCCACAATGATTTTTTACCCAGACTGTTGAAAAAATCTAAAATTCATTAAATTGAAATAGTTGTCTGCAACTCCTTTCTATTTGGACCAACCTAAATTTTTACTGTCTGGTAATGGGTTAAATAAAAAAACAGCAAGAGAAAGCTTATGCCTAAATTTTGGCCATTTTGTCAATACTTTCGATCAAACGAGGTAATAAAATAAGTTTCTTAGACTTTTTGCCTGGAAAATTTTAAGCAAGGCCTTTTCATTAATCAGCATCATTTAAATTTTAGGCAGTAAAAATCCGGCCACCTCCCTGGGAGTTGATCAACGTCGATCATTGTGCTCACTGCTATTAAAATCATACACAACAGTGGAAAACTAAAAAACTAAAACAAAATTTAAATGAAAGTGCAAATAAGAAAATAGGTTTTAAAACAATTTCTATATCATTTTTGAACAGATTTAATTTTGCCAACCATCTTGGACATCATTTTGTTTACTAAAATATGAAATTATGCTGGTTTTTAATACAAATATTAAAACAATTATGAAAATTTTGTATTGATACAAAACACAAACACTAAATTTGATAAACAATATTTGCAGTTTAATCCATAATTTCTATCAAATTTTTATTCTAGCAGCCATATTGGAAGCATTCTTGAAATTTTGACCATAACTATATGGCCAAGATCTTTTATATTTACTGATTAGCTAATTAATGAAATGTTACAAACAAAAGTAACCTGAATGCAATGTGGAAGCTACATTTTGACCATCCCTTTTTTCTAACTGCTATTTGGGACGCCATCTTGATTTTCTCAAAATGCTCAATGATGACAGGATGTCATCAGTAAGATTCTTTTATTATTACATCTAACCAACTTGAATCAGTAAAGCAAAAGAGTTAAGACCCCACTTCGAGGTCAAGCTGGGTATCTGCTGGACTATTCTACTTCTAAAGAATTGGAAATATTTACAAAGATGTTTTTCAAAATAGTTATCAATTAAGCACATTATCATAAAGCTCATGATGTACAACTTACAAAACAAAATATTCACAACTTCTAAAAACTTTAAAAACAATAAGCTAACAGTTACAAAAAATATTAGTACCAGGTTCAATATTCCAAAAGACAAAGCATTGGAATGTAGGTTTAACCCTTGTCATGCTGAATAAATCCATTTTGGAATGGCATTTAAATCAAAGGGATGAAAGCACTATTAGTACTTGTTGTTCAATCATAAATATTTCTTATGGAATTTAATTTCTTAAGCCACTCTGGCATGAATAAGACAAACAGGAGGTATAGACCAAGATCAGACTGCACTTATATGCAGGCTGATCTTTGTCTATTACTCCTGTCAAAACCAGAATATTTCGGGTTTAGCATGACAAGGGTCAATACATGGAGGAAAAGTGTGCTTTATGGTTTGAAAAGATCTTTATAATGCAACATAAGTCTTCTCCTCCTGACCCAGTTTGTCGTCATTCTTGATATTTAGCATGAAGCATCAGTTCATTGACTTATTTCTTAGTTCTAAAGTTCTTACCTATGGCTCCAGAGGGGAGGAAAAGGTGTTCTCCATACTTCAGTCCTAAAGCCTTGAAATTTTTTATTGAGGCTTAATGATCCCAATTGTCCCTATAGATGTATAAAGTATGGTCAGACCCACTTGTATCATAATCCTAATCTTAACATTAAATTAGACTATTAAAAAAAAGAGCCTGTATCTCAGATTTTCGACTTCAAAACCTTTAAATTTGAACAAGAAAGGGTTTAGTTTAATATAAATACAGTGGAATACTCTTAATTGGAATCCTGATAATGGAAATTCCCTGCTAAATTGCAACTTACTTCATGCACAAACATAAGATTTAAAAAACAAATAGCTCCTTTTTATAGCAACTTCTAGTTAACCCATTCCCACACAACAAATTTTTAGACTGTCCAAATTTAAAGAAGCTGCAGACAACAATATCAAGTTGATTGAATTTCAAAGTTTTCCGTCTTTTTTGATAGAAAACATTGTGGATAATGAAGAAATTGCTTGATACAAGCAATTTCTTCATTTTTCACAATGTTTTCTAAAGCCCCTTTCTTGAGGGGCGTAAAAAGGAGGGCTTGTGTGGGAATGGGTTAATTGCAACAAGAATGTTGACATATTAGAGTTACATTTACTAGGATTGCTTGCATTACTTTACAGATTCACAGAACATGCATGGTGATGGTTTTCCTATTCACTGTTGCAGGGTTTGTTGTTATTTTTGTCCACGTGGAAGGATATTCTGAGGTATGGTTACAAGTCATTTTGATTTCAATTTATTCTTGAGCGAAAAAAATTCTTGTACAGTTTTTTTATCACAAAACCACAGATCTTTCACATACAGGAGTTACCAGTTATTCACTAATTTTAGTATAAAAACAGCTATCTATACATATACTTTCAAAGGAGGTAAAATGAATTTAAGTATGAGTTGTGTCCCTTTTCTACTTAGATTTTTTATTTACTTACCAGTATCTATCAGTTGAGTATCAGGCATTTTCATGTGGTTCTCTTTCATTTTGTTACTAACTAACCAGTATCTATCAGTTGAGTGTTGGGCATTTTCACATTTCAGATTGTTGGAACACGGTATGAGAAATCTCACCCTATTATTGGTATAGTGGTAATGGCCTTGGCTCTCTTGAATGTAAGTACAGACAGACAGAATCCTATTTCCTCTAGAACAGAGATCTTACACTTGGACTGGTCTTAAATTAACCCTTCTCATCCTGAACCCGGAATTTTCCGGTTTTGGCAGGAGGTGTAGACCAAGATTAGCCTGCACATGAGTGCAGTCTGATCTTGGTCTACATCTCCTGCTTGCACTTTTCCTACCAGAGTTGTTCATGAAATTGGTTTCTAAAAAATATTGATTTTTGAACAACAGGTTCTATCATTGGTTTTAGCCCTTTGATTTTACATCCATCTAGTAAGGTAATTTATACAGCATGACAAGGGTTAAAACATTTACAGTCAGCTCATAAAACCCATTACCAGACAACAATATATTAGACTGGTTCAAAAATTGGAGAAAAAGAAAATGCAGTCAAAATTTCAAAATGTGCGAATTTTGAAAATAAAGGGAAGAAAGGGTAGAAAAGATTTTGTTTACCAGTTCCCAAACAATGCCACTTTTGTTATGCAGTTTGTTGATTAATGCTGAACCAAATTCATTGTTGTTCTATACTTATTTCATGCTATATAAGTCACTAGAAATTGGTCTGAACTAAAATGAATATAATTTGGCTAACTACATAAAATTTATCATGGACGAATGTTGTCTACATGACATTGGGCTAAACCAATAAAGTCCTTCTTTTTTTCTTTATGCATTTTTCTTTAAGCATTTACCTCCCTTAAATATCAGATTTCTTTAACGGAAAACTTTATAACCAGTAGTGTGTCTCAGGCCCTCATGGTCCTCTTGTTAGTTGTTAATTAAACAATTTAGGAACTTTAATCTTAATCTTTTGTCTTGCTGTTGACTCAACAAGCTGATACCTGGCTACACCCAAGAACTCCAATCGCCTTGCCTATTGTCTCCGACAGGAAGTTCCACTTAAATATTAAACAGTGTTATTTTGCAAAATTTATGACCAATAACATGTAACAAAAAAGGTAAAATGGTTAGTTGGTGACCTTAACTTTGTAACTAGAGCTTAAATAAGCTATAGTTACAACGTTTAATTCAAACCACATGTTACACATGAATATAGGCTAATATCCTAGTTCAAAGTTCTTTTAACTTTTTATTTGTTGTTGACAGCTGTGATTGGTCGATAGCCAAAAGTCAAACATAGAAAAAAGTTTTCTTTAGGGAATGTATTACTGAAAAGAATAAAGTATAAATTTCAAAAGTTTGTAATGTGACTGTTAATTAAATTTTTACATTTCAGCCAATAGGTGCCTTACTCCGACCCCATCCAGGTACCAAGTACAGACCTGTTTTCAACTTTTTCCACTGGCTATTTGGAACAAGTGCTCATACTTTAGCCAGTAGGTATTCTTTACCCCTATCATGCTGAATAAAACATGTATTTTAACCCATCTCCACACGATTGAATGTTAAACCAATTCGAATTCAAAGAAATTGCCGACGACAAATTTAAGTAGACAAAATCTTTCAAATCTTTGTATTAAATTCTGTCTCACAAAGTAAACAGCCTACTTAAGAAAAACGAAAATCTGTAAAAAAACTATAAAATTCTCCCATTGAATACACAGGAGCTGTTCAAACATTGAAAGGATGCATCTGATCTAAATATTATTTACTTTACTGCTCTATAAATATATCTTTGTTTATATTAGTTACTCTGACTGAAACCCAGCTAGCTATTGTCATGGTTTTCTAAATATTATTTACTTTACTGTTCTATAAATATATCTTTGTTTATATTAGTTACTCTGACTGAAACCCAGCTAGCTATTGTCATGGTTTTGTGTCCGTCGTGCATCCATCCGTTTGTGTATACATCCGTAAGCTTTTCTTGAAAGATCTTCTCCTCAGGAAGTAATGAATAGAATTCAACAAAAAAATCACAATTTTACAAGCAATTTCTTCATTCTCGACAATGTTTTCTAGATTTTCTTCTTAAGGGAGGCAACAAAAAATTGGGATTATGAGGTAATGATTTAGTTGACAGAGGCCTAGTCAAGGGGTCTCATTGTACAAAATCATATACCACTTATTTATAACTAAATTTTAACTTGTTTGTATTTCAGTTGTAAACATTTTCTCGGGCACTCTACTGTCTCTCACTAATGTGCCTGGTTACATTCGAATCATATTGTATGTTTTTGTTGGATGGATCGTGGTGTTTGAGCTGACTTTTACTGTACTTGAATGTCGACGAAAGAAAGGTATACTACTAAATTTGTGCTTTTTGCCCCCTAACATGAAAAATGCTTGGGACATCATTGAGGAAATTAAGAAATTGCCTGCGACAAGCAATTTCTTCATTATCCACAATGTTTCTACCCAAAAAAACAAAGATTTTTAAAATTTCATCAACCTGAATTCGTCATCCTTAACTTGTTTGAATTTGGACAAGTCTGAAATTTACGTTGTCCCTTAATGGGTTAAACATATCTTAACTTTTCTCTGAAACTAAAGAACAATTTAAGGTTTAAACCTTTCCTGGTTAATCCCTGGATTTTACGTCCCTGAGTTTTTATACTTAAGAAAATATTGTGAGATAAGAAGAAATTGCTTGTTACAAGCAATTTCTTCTAATCCCAAAATATTTTCTACCATATAGGTTGGTTACTTTTCAAATTGCGCTCAGTTTTAATTGTCATCTGCAACTTCTTTGAAATTGGACAGGTCTAAAATTTTGAAAAACAGGAAAGGGTAAAACCATATGAAGAACAACTTCCAATTATGACCGGTCTAAAATTCTGGTGTCTGCTAAAGGTCAAAAACCATACACATATTTTCCCTTTTGCTTTGTTGAATAGTTTGAGAATTTTTCAGTTTTGGAATTCAAATTAGTCTTGAACTGTGTTTTCTTTCAAACAAATCATGGAATAACAGATTTTTTAAAACCATTGATCTAATAAGAGGGTGAATTTGGTTGAAAAATTCACTTTGTTTCTAAAACTTTTTTGGTAATTCTTAGCAAAGTGAAATCAAAGTCCCCTTCTGAATACAGGAAATTGCCTGGTTAAAATTGCATGATAGGCAAAAGTCTGGCTTAGAAGCTGTATGAGCAGGCAACACCCAATTAACCGATTACAAGACGACAAAATATAAGACTGGTCCAAACTTAAAGAAGTTACAGACCTTTGTTTGTATCCTATTTCATTCTGAGATTTTTTCTGTAAAGGGTTAAATGTTAAGTCAATTTAAAAGTTGACAATATCCTTCCAGGTAACTTACAAGCTTCTAATCGGAATAGCCCACAGGAAGCATTTTCGATATACGCCTAATATATATGAGGATTGGTTATTCGCTTTGAGTTTCACCCTACTGCCCACATTTTCCCTTTTTACAAATAACCAAGGAACTTGTTTACTAATCTATCTAGTTCTAAGGAATATAAAAATTGAGTTTGTATATTTTGAAAAGGATTGTAAATTCAAGAGGTAGGAAAAATATATATTTCAAAATTTTTCTCTTTAGAAAATCTGGAAAAAAAACATGTTTTTTTAACTTAAAAATAAACTCTTTTTTACAACAAATGAACTTTTTATGCCCCCGCATCAATTAGATTGGGGACATATTGTTTTACCGGTGTCCATCTGTCTGTCTGTCTGTCTGTCTGTCTGTCTGTCTGTTTGCCTGCAAAACTAAACATTTTCCTATTACTTCAACCCTGATTAAGTTACAATGCCAATATTGGGTATGTAGATAGGTCTCAACAAGGTGCAACTGGGGAAGGTCATTTCATCAAGGTCAAGGTAAAAATTATAACCCTTTTCCCTAAAACAAAAAAAAACAAAAAACAAAAAAAAATCACCCGTTTCTAACTAATTCCTGTTTTGGGGGCATAGTGTTTCACAAACACATCTTGTTTTTTTATATCTTTATTCAAATAATTGATTTATATTTCCACATTTTTTTTCTCACGTTTTCTCAAATAGCCAAATACATGTACTGATATTAAAAATGATTGGAAAACTAACAGAAGCTTTTTGTCAGTGAGTGATATAAGCTTCTTAACAATAGCTTAAAATAAGCTCTTACTAAAGGTTTTGGTTGTAAACAGCGATTGTTTGGTAAATTAAACAGTGGCCCAATATGTCACATTATGCATGGCAACTCCTTTTCAAACTATTTTAACCCCCAAAACTATTTTTGGGAGTATATAGGTGTCAGCTTGTCGTCTGTCTGTAGCTTTTTCGTGTCCGCTCAATTTCTCGGCAACTATTTGACAGATTTATTTCAAACTTCACTGATATAATCAGTATCAAGCAAAGACTTGCATATTTAATTTTGGTTACAGTCCATTGAATTTTATGTAATTATGGCTATTTGGTAAAAAATTGTGTCAGCTTAATCTCTCAGCAACCTTTTGAGGGAATATCCTATTTTGGTTATGGTCAATTTATTTCTGACTGATTTATGGCCCTTTAATTAAATAGTCCATTTTTGGTTATGGCCCTTTGGCAGAGAGCACTTGTATATGGACAAGTGCTGTTGGGGGGTATTAGACGGCTTTGCGACAATTTCTAGTTACCTTCTAAGTGATATGTTTTATGAAAACATGTAAAACAAGATGACAACAGCTGGTAACACCTATTAATCGGATTGGCTTACGATAATCATGTCATTTAAAGTGCTTTAGCTTTCAAATAAATTAACCATGGCAGATCAACAATTTCAAGGATAAGGTTGAAAAGTTTCAATAATTTTGATAAGATTAAAAACATCGAATTCTAAAGATATTTTTGTATATTCTATGTATAGATAGCGTTCAAATTTAGACTGCCCACAGTTCAAGGGAAGTAACTTCATGATAAGTAACTTCATGTATCAGAAGGGGCCCATTGTGCCAAAATCAAAGAAATTGCATAAAAATAATGAATATTGATATAAAATAAGCTTTTAAGTGGATTATAAAACCAAATATATATAATATTAGGCTTATATGTAGCAGGATATTGTGGGAATGGATTGAGGTAGTGCAAATGCAAGGCATTAGCCCTCCAGTACCTTAACCCTTGCCAGCACAATCTCTTGTTTTTACATTACTGTGATTTTATACTAAGGAAAACTTGATTGAAAAGGAAGAAATTGCTTGTAACAAGCAATTTCTTCTTTTCAAAAAATATTTCCTATCTGTAGGTTGTTTACTTTTCTATTACACCCACTTTGATTATCTTCTGCAACTTCTTTCAAATTGGACCATTTTCCAAATTATTGTCATGAATTCTTTTCCTAAGGTCATAAAAAGGTGGGATTATGAAAATAGCTTTAAGTCTGTGTAAAAATTAGACATTTAACACAATCATCACTTATCCTGCTTTGAAAAAAAATCCTGTACAGAATCACATAAAAGGGATGAAAGCATTGGATGCAATTATTGTGGGTTAATAATTCTTTGGAAGCCTATCTTATAAACAACTTAGGCTTAAAAGGGACTAGATGTTAGAGAAGATCAAGATCAGACTGCACTTATGTGCAGGCTGATCTTTGTATATACCTTCTGCTAAACAGGAATATTCTGAGTTCAGCATGACACTGGTTAACAGTAGACTCTAGATGAGGATTTTTTATGCAGCATATCTCTTATAGTTTCAAAATCAATTTCATAAACCTTTTAACCCTTTCCTGTTTTGCAAAATTTTAGACTGTCCAAATTCAAAGGTTTTGAGATGAAAAATCTAAAGTGGATTGAAGGGTAGATAATATTGCAGGAAAAGGAGAAACTGCTTGTTACAAGCAATTTATTCTTTTTTTTTTCTACAATGTTTTCTCAGTTGTAAAGTTACAGGGACATAAAAACCAGGGATTGAACGGGAAAGGGTTAAGTATTTTGCCATAAAATATAACAACTTTTTTGTCACTCAGGTAAAGATAATGGGATTTTTTTCTCTATGTTACAATTAAAAATGAAACTTTTCACACATTTTTATTTAATCTCAGTAAAATGGAAAAAATGGAAAATGCAGAAATTTTGGAGTGTCAAAAAGTGGGATGGTGTGAGAATGGGTTGATTGTTTAACCCTTGTCATGCTGAATAAAATCCTGTTTAGAATTGCACTAAAATCAAGGAACTGAAATCACATGCATTACTATTTGCAGGTCAATATTTCATCTGAAGACTGATTTCATTAATAATTCTGGTTTGAACTGGATAAGCAGGTGGTGTAGACTAAGATCAGGCTGCACATATGTGCAGGCTGATCTTTGCCTATACCACCTGTGGAAACAGAAATATTCCGGGTTCAGCATGACAAAGGTTAATTAAACATGGTATTTTCATTTCATTGTAGATCGCAGTGAGAGCTATGAAATGTCACCTAAGGAAGGAAGCAGAAATGCTTCAGAGGTATCACAGGTAATAATCTATCACCTCCCAACTACATTTTGTATTTATCCCATTACCCAACAACAAATTTTAGACTTGTCCTAATTCAAAGAAGTTTGCAGACAATTTTTAGTTGATGAAACTTTATACACACCCTGTAATCTCGGGCTACATCTCTTTTTGGAGATTATTAAAAAAAGGAGACAATCTTTAGAGGTCACATTTTGGGTTCAGATGCCTTGATATTCTCTTAAGAGGCCCTGTTTTTATCTTGCATCTTGATATTTGGTCAGAATGTTAATCTTCATGATATCCTGATCACGTTCAATATAGGGTAGCTTTGGACAGAAAAAATAAGTCACTGGTCAAATCTTACAAATACCTTGTGTGTACTGTATAGGGCACACTTTGGCCTTGAATGTCTCTGGTCAGAATGTTTGTCTAGATGATATCTTGGTCAAGTTCAACCTGGGGTCAGAAAGTAGGACGCCAGGTTGAATCTTAAAAAAAACTTTTGTTCTCTCTAGAGGTCACACTTTTGCCTCAGATTTCAGAAATTTTAGCCAAAGGCCAGAAGAGCTATAATGATGGTATTTTCCAGTCCATGCGTCAAGACACCTGTCCGTTAAGTTTTAATTGTAAAAGCTCTAGAGTCCACAGTTTTTATCAGATTGTCTTCAAACTTTCTCAGAATAATTTTACCATTTTAAGGATTGATCTTTTTTAAATTGGGTCTGTTCTGTCTAGAAATACGGGAAAAGGGGCCTGATAAGAATTTAATGAAAAATCTTTGTTGATATATTCTGGAGTCCACAGTTTTATTCGGATTCTCTTCAAACTTTCACAGCCTGTGTCATAGCACAGTCAGTAGCCCATCAGACTCCCAATCTTCAATCATGGGATTTCATAGGTTCAATCCCCAGCAGCAGTACATATCCTTTCTGACATTTGTCTGTCACCGATGGGTGGATAGTGGGATAGCAGCTGGAGATAAGGAAAGGATGTAGTGGTAGCACTAGTGTGAGAAATACCTGGAATCCATTGTTATGCCCTCCGCGATATGACTTAAATACTGTTAAAAAATGGTGTTAAACCCCATTCAATCAATCAATTTAATCTTTCACAGAATGATTGTACCATTGTAAGGATCTTTCCTTTCAAAGTTCAGTCCAATCCGTCAAGCAACACAGGAAAATGAAAATTCTATTAAAAAAATCTTTTGAAAATCCTCGTGAACAATCCAGAGTCTAAAGTTTGCTTCAGATTCTCTTCAAACTTACACAAAATGATTGTACCATCGCAACGGATGTTCCTTACAAAATTGGGTCTATTCACAGGCAAAGGGGCCTTATGAAAATTTAGTTAAAAATCTATGAAAAAAACTTGTAAACACTCTAGATGCCCCAGATTGCACCAGATTCACTTCAAACTTTCTTAGAATGATCTTTCTATCATAAGGATTGTTTCTTTTGAAATTGGGTCTGATCCCTCAAGAAACATGGGGAAAAAGTGTCTAATGAAAGTTTGATTATAAAATCCTCGTTAGCACTCTAGAGTCCACAATTTTCAATAGATTACCTTCAGACTTTCACAGAATGTTTGTATCATTATAAGGATTGTTTTTTCAAAAGTGGGTCTGATCTGTCAAGTATCATAAGGGAAGGGGCCTTATCCCTTTCCTGTGTAATTCCTGGTTTGAATGTGTCTGTGATTTTATAATTGAGAAAACATTTTGGGAAAATATTTTCTAACCTGTAGGTTAGTAACTTATCAAATTGCACCCAATTTTAATTGTCGTCTGCAACTTCTTTCAAACTGGACCAGTCTTAAGTTTAGAGAAATAGGAAAAGGTAATGAAAGTTTGATTAACCTTTTCCTGTTCTGCAAAAGTTTCACTGGAAAGGGGCTTTTTGAAAATTTTATTATTACGAAAATTCTTGACACAATTCCATCCACTGTTTTCATTTAAACTTTTACAGAGTGATTGTACCTTCACTAGAATTGTTCCTTTTGAAATTTGGTCTATTCTTTAAAGTAACACAATAAAAGGGACATAATGAAAATTTCACTATAAAATCCTCATTAACTGAATAAAGTCCACAGATTACACAGATTGGTTGTACCATTATTACTATTGTTGTTTTCACAGTGGGTCTGATCCGTCGAGTAACACATGAAAAGGGGCCTAATGAAAATCTTATTTAAATATTCTAGTTAACATAATGATGTCCCTTGATTTCACGGGATTCACTTCAAACTTTCACAGAATGTTTGTACAATCATAAGGATGGTCCTTTTAAGAATTGGGTACAATCCATCAAGTATCATGTCAAAAAGGGCCATATGATTTTTAGCTCACCTGAGCACGAAGTGCTCTGTGGGAGCTGTTTTGATTGGTCATCGTCCGTCCGTCAGTCCATCCGTTCACAATTACAAAAAATCTTTTACTCCTAAACTAACCATGGAATTTCAACAAAAGTTCACAGAAATGATCCTTAGGTCATGCTCTTTCAAGATACTTCAAAGAATTGAAATCCATGAAGGACTCTGGTTGCCATGGCAACAGAGTGAAAAAACTTAAAAAATCTTCTCCTCCCAAGTGGTAAGGCCTAGAGCTTAGATATTTGGTACAAATCATCATCTATTGACCCTCTACCAAAATAGTTCAAAAATTTACTGTATTCTGAAATTTAGCCCTTTTCTGGGCGATCCCTGATTTTACATAGAAATTAAGAAGGAAATCTTTAAAAATCTTCTTCTCCCAAACCATAAGGCCTAGAGCTTTGATATTTGGTACATATCATCATCTATTGACCCTCTACCAAATTGCTTTAAAGAATAACCATATTCTGAGAATTAGGCCTTTTCTGGGTGATCCCTGATTTTACATAGAATAAAAGAAGGAAATCTTTAAAAATCTTCTTCTCCCAAACCATAAGGCCTAGAGCTTTGATGTTTGGTATATATCATCATTATATATTGACCCCTTACCAAAAGACTTCAAAGAATTATCATACTCTGAAAATTAGCCCTTTTCTATGCGATACCTGATTTTACAAAGGAATAAAGAAGGAAATCTTTGAAAATCTCTTTCTCCCAAATCATTAAGCCTAGAGCTTTGATGTTTGGTACATATCATCAGCCATTGACCCTCTACCAAATTACTTAGAAAAATTAGCCCTTTTCTGTGCAATACCTAATTTTAATTTGGAATAAATAATGATATCTTTGAAAACCTTCTTCTCCTAAACCATTAGGCCTAGAGCTTTTATACTTTATATGTATTGATGTCTATACTTCAAAGCATAACCATATTCAGGAAATTAGTGCTATATGGTTGGATCATCAATGTACCTAGGATTAAAAGAGAAATCCTTAAACATCTTCTCCAAAATAATTAGACTGAGGGCTTTGCTATTTTGTTTACATCATAAAGCCATGAACCATCATACTCAGGGGAGCGATTTAGGACCATCATGGTCCTCTTGTTTTTAGCTCACCTGAGCACAAAGTGCGAGGTGAGCTATTGTGATCGGTCGTTGTCCGTCGTCCGTCCGTCCGTCTGTCCGTCCGTCCACAATTTCTTTAAAAATCTTCTCCTCCTAACACAGAAGGCCAATCAAGCTGAAACTTTGCAGGGATGTTCCTTGGGTGAAGTTCTACAAAAGTTGTTAAAAGAATTTAATTCCGTCAAAAACTCTGGCTGCCGCGGCATGTGAAAATGGGAATCTTTAGTAAATCTGTAAAAATCTTTAAAAATCTTCTCCTCCTAAACCAGTAGGCCAATCAAGCTGAAACTTTGCAGGGATGTTCCTTGGGTGAAGTTCTAGAAAAGTTGTTATAAGAATTTAATTCCGTCAAAAACTCTGGCTGCCGCGGCATGTGAAAATGGGGATCTTTAGTAAATCTGTAAAAATCTTTAAAAATCTTCTCCTCCTAAACCAGTAGGCCAATCAAGCTGAAACTTTGCAGGCATGTTCCTTAGGTGAAGGTCTTGTTAAAAGAATTTAATTCCGTCAAAAACTCTGGCTGCCGCGGCATGTGAAAATGGGAATCTTAAGTAAATCTGTTAAATCTTTAAAAATCTTCTCCTCCTTAACCAGTAGGCCAATTAAGCTGAAACTTTGCAGGGATGCTCCTTGGATGAAGTTCTACTAAAGTTGTTAAAAGAATTTAATTCCGTCAAAAACTCTGGTTGCAGCGGCATGTGAAAATGGGAATCTTTAGTAAATCTGTAAAAATCTTTAAAAATCTTCTCCTCCTAAACCAGTAGGCCAATCAAGCTGAAACTTTGCAGGGATGTTCCTTGGTTGAAGCTCTTCAAAAGTTGTTAAAAGAATTTAATTCTGTAAAAAACTCTTGTAACCGTGGCATATGAAAATGGGAAATTTTAGAAAATCTATGTTGTCTTTTTTCTCACAGACTACAAGGCCAAAGGCATTTATATTTTATATAGAGCTTAATCATATGGTTCTCTACCAAGTTTTTGAATATATAATCTCTGGGGTCTAAAATGACCCCGCCCTAGAGGTCCGAAGTTTGGAAAAATGCTTACTTAGAGCAATTTCAAAATACTTCTCCTCTTAAACTATAAGGTCTAGAATATTCATATTTGGTATTGAGCATAACTAGATGGTTTTGTACTAAATCACAAAAAGTTGTCTTTCTCAGGTCAAAAACGGCCCTGCACTAGGGGTCAAAAATTGGGAAAAACGCAAAATTTCAGTATGTTAAAAAAAGTCTTCATTTTAAGGAGGAGGGCATTTATATTTTGTGTGTAGCATAGCCTGGCTGTTATCTATCAGTTTTGATCAAATAATGCCTGTAGGTTAATAAACACCCTTTCCCTGGGTGTCCAAAGTTTGTAAAAAAGCTCCAGTAGACCATGTTCAATAGTCTTTTCCTCCCAATCTACAAAGTCTAAGGCATTCATATTTTGTATATAGCATAACCAGATGGTTCTCTACCATGTTAGCTAAAATGTTAGCCCTGGGATAAAACATGGCACTGCCCCAGAGGTAAATTTTTTTTGAAAACGCTCAATTAGAGCAACATCAAAAGTCTTCTCCTTCTGAAATATAAGGTGAAGGGCATACATATTTGGTATGTAGCATGACTAAATAATTTTGTACTATATAACAGGAAAATATGCTCTTAGGATAAAAATGTCTCTGCTCCTGGGTTGAAAATTGGTTAAATTGCATTGAAAGAAATCTTCTTAAATATTGGCTCTAGAGCATTTACATTAAAAACAAAGGATAACATTATTGTTCTCTACCATGTTTATATCCTTTGGACAAACATGGCCCTTCCCAAGGCATCCAAAGATATGAAAAACGCTCAATAAGAGCATGTTCAAATATCTTCCACTCCTCATGTATAAGTTGTAATGCATTCATATTTTGATGTATAGTACATCCAGATTGTTCTCTACCAAGGTTGCTAAAATTACACCCATTGAAGTTGCAGACAGTAATTAGAGTTTGATTGAAATCTAAATACAAAGAATTTCAGGTAGAAAACACTGTGAGAAATGGATAAATTGCTTGTCACTCCCTTTCTCACTATGTATTTTTCAAACCTATTTTCCCTGAGGGTGACAAATTCTGGGATAGTTTGGTAATGGATTAAACTATAAAGCCAAAGGCATTCATTATTATTGTAAAACATTACTGGATTGTTTTGTACAAAGCCCAAAATGTTATATATCTTTTATAAGTTGTGCCTTTTTTATACTAAAAAGTACTGTAATTTGGAGATGCCTCAGGTGAGCGATTTAGGACCATCATGGTCCTCTTGTTTTAATTATTCTAGTTAACACAATGAAGTCCACATATTTTATTACATTCACTTTAAACTTTCACAGAATGATTAAACCATCATAAGGATGGTTCTATTTAAACTGTTATCTTAAACAAAAATATAGACCAGGACAATTTGAAAGAAGTTGCGTTTTAGCCCTTGTCATGCTGAATAAACTTCTTGTCAGAATTGCATTAACCCTTACCAGATGGCAAAATTTTAGACTTGCCAAAATTGAAAGAAGTTGTAGACAACAATTTAAAATTTATCACATTTTGGATTTTTTCAACTTTCTTGGAAGAAAACATTGTGATAAATGAAGAAATCGCTTGTGACAAGCAATTTCTTCATTTTCCACAATGTTTTTCAAAGCTCTTTTACTTTGGGCCGTCTAAAAGTGTCACTGTGTGGGAGTGGGTTAAAGCGAAGAACTATAAGCACGGGAAGTACTAGCCATGGGTCAATATTCATTTTGAATTCATGTTGTATTAACTCTCCATACAAAATATTAACAGGTGCTGTAAACTAAGATCAGACTGCACTTTTGCACTGTTGGATCTTTGTCTATACCTCCTGTCAAAATAGGAATATTCTGGGTTCAGCAGGACATGAGTTAAATAAGTCTAAAATTGGGTAAAACAGTCCCAAATAAGGTAGAAAAAAGTGAGAAAAGGAGAAATTGCTTGTTAAAGATTTGTTACTACATTGTATGTTTTTTTACTTTCTGTGACTTTACCCCAGAATGCCCAGGAGACATTTGTTTTTCTAAAATCAATTTCTTGTTTGTTGCTCTTTAAACTTTCAAGAAAAATTGTGTGAAGGTCAAGAGGAAGATTCCTATTCGATTTGGTGAATTTCTGACAAATATAGGAGGTGCAGTGACAATTTTCTTGTGGCTGTCATTTTTTCTGATCACGACTTGTCAGAAAATTCCCTATCTAATATCTATATAATGTCAAGAGAAAAGGGTTTTAATTGCTTGCTTGGTTATTTTATATGTTTGTCTAGGAAAACCATGTTTAACCCATGCATAACCAATTGCCATACAATCCTATAGACAATAGTTCTGGAAAAAATGTGGAAAATGAAGAAATTGCTTGTTACAAAGTTTAAGTTATTACCACACAATCCCGCCTTTTTACGCTCCTCAAGAAAAAGCTTTCGGAATTCTTTTGAAAAATCAAGAAATTGCTTGTTACAAGCAATCTCTTCATTATCCACAATATTTTCTAACCCAGTGTCCAAACTTTTATTAAATTAAAATTGTTATCTGCAACTTCTTTGAATTTGGATTAGTCGAAAATTTTGCCGTCTGGTAATTGGTTAAATCAAATTTGTTTTAATTACAGAGGACAGATACCCCACGACAGCTGTTCCTCATACTGCATGGGATAGTTTTACTAGGGTTTGCTGCAGCAACGGCGATCATAGTCTGGACACAAAGAGATCATGATCATGACCATTAACCGATTTCCACACAACGGTGCTTTTGACACCATCTAGAAAAATGCTTTGGAAAACATTGTGGAAAATGAGGAAATTTATTTCAAAGAGTTTGAATGAAAGTGAACATTTATTCTAAGTGTAAAAGAGAAATATTTGTCCTTACCAAAACCAATATTCAAAAAAGAGGTTAGATACAATAGTTTGAACGATATCAATGAAAGAAATTTTTTTTCTCTCTCTTGCAAAATTAAAATTAAATAATTAGTCTAAGAATATGGACAAAACACAAGTTTGTGGTGATTTTGAATTCAATCAAAGAAAATCCATATAATTTGAATGTAAAAACATTAGTTTAGTTTAAAGGTTTGCATTCCTTTCAAATAGGCGAAAAGCAAACATTCTTTCTTTTCCCTCCCCCATTTTTATATAACCATAAACTCGAGATTGTGTTGCTGCAATTTACCAAAACTGCCTTTAGCCCAACTGGCCGTATATTCTGACGGGAAAACAGAAGAAAAATCATTTCATTTTACAAGTTAAGAATTATCAAAAGGAGTAAAGGAAAACTGGACGGTCACACGCTTTAAAGATGTATACTTCAAGGATGAACGCGTCTAACCAACCCATTCTTTCAATCATATCGAGGTGTAAACATAGATGATACTGCCACTCGGTTATTTTTCAGTCCTAAGTTAATCAAAGTACTGAAAGCTCTGCTGGAGAGCAAATTTGATAATTATGCTTTCAAGCTGTCTAAATAATTCGCCAAAAGAATAGTATCAATTGATTTTTCCTTTGATTATAATCAGCGCTGTTTAGGAATTTGTTAATTTCAGCCAAGAAAAAGAGAGGGTTTTGAAATTTCATGAACCTGCTGTCAGCATTTGCTCTTAAACTTAAGTTATCATATTTCCTTAATTTTTCTGTTTTGGCTTTATAAAAAAGCTTGCAGGGATGATCTAACCATTACTATATAACAATCGAGAATGTTTTAAAAATCTAGTTTTCACAAAAAGTTGCTAATTTGTCGGTACCCATGTTGCATCAAGGTCATACATTCGTGTAAAATAATATCAGTTCTAATTAACATTCACGGAAATATCGTACACTAGGAAAGAACCTACATGTTGTGAAAGAAATAGAAATTATGTTTTACCATAATTCTAAAGTCGGAATGCAACGATATGTCCAATTTCTCAGCGACTACCAATTACAGTACTTTGATTAAGTACTTGATATCTTTTTTGTATTGTTATTCCTCGTTTAATTTAAAGAAAGTACACAGGGTAACAATATTAACAAACTCCACTGTTGTTTGTAAACCTGTTAGGCCCCTTCACAACCAAGTAGACCCGGGTAGTATATTGGGTCCCCACCAGAAGTGAAGAATCGTTATCCACAATAAAGAGTGACTTAAGGCAATAATGAATCAAGGGGAGTAACAATGGTTTTCGGAAAGGATCAAATTCAATCTTTGCCTCAAGAAAAAGCTGGTGTCTATAAAATCTTTTAATGGAGTTTTTCTATCAAGATTACTGATTTTTATTGTAATTTATCATATTTTTAATACTCATATTGTTATGTTTATATTTTAGAAGATTTAAGGTCATGAATCCATTTTGGTTAATTAGACACAAATGAAAATACTCTAGGTCTAAAAATAGATCAAAGGCTACACATTGCATGAAATATTTTTGAATTTGAAAATAGTAGCAAAGACCTGTTTATTTTTAATTCTAAAGCTTTTTTGTTTTTCTCAGGGAAATTGAGAGTCAACTTTCTGTTGATTTTTATTTTGTAATATCATTATGTCTGTAAAGTGTCCTTTGTTTCTAAATACATACCTATTTAGATTGAGATATAAAAAATTATTACTTTTGTAGCTCTTTGCCAAATATCACTTGAATACTGGTTCAAATGGAAATAAGCTGCCCTCAAATTTGATGTAATTAAAACAGAAATAGTAAAAAAAAAGTATGCTGAAAGAATACTTTTCCTGTAACAAGCAGTTTCTCCTTTTCCTACATCATTTCTATAATCCTTCATCAAAAGATTAGAGACATAAACTTTTGACTGGTTTTAATGCTCCCGAAAGGGCAAGCATATAGCCCCCACATAGTCTGTCTGTCCTTCCATTTTCTATCTGCCCATCTGCCCTGATATCTCCACCACCCTTGGGCAAAATTGGATGAAACTTCACTTGTGAATTCCTTTTTGAATTGTTCAAAGGTCAAGGTAACAGTTCAAGGTAGAAGGTTAAAATTGATCTTGTCCATAGCAAAACTGCTTCAAATATGGATGGAATTCAAAATAACTCAACAAAATTGTTCTGCATTATGAGTAGATGTACAAATTGAAACACATTTTCAGATAGCTCCAAGGTCATAGCTCAAGGTCAAACAATAAAATTAATTGAGCATAGCCCCTAAAATTATGGATTGATTTTGAAATAACTTTGCACAATTGTTCTCTATTGTGAATAGGTGTGCCATTTGAAAAAAATTTTCAGATAGCTCCGAGGTCACAGCTCAAGGATGTTCGATAAAATTTAGCATGTCTGGAAAAGGGCAAATATGTACCCGTATCTGTATGTTGGTCCGTCTGAACCCTTTTACCTGTTTACTTTATACTTTTTGTGATAGGGCTATATAGGGGGAGCATATGAATTCTTTAGGGTGTTGAAATCAAAGTCATTTTCTGGGAGAGGATTAACTTCTGATTTGTGTTTGTAGTGTTTTGGATAATTTTCATCCATAAGCGTCTATTGTATATATTTTTATGTTTATGACCTTTCTCACAGATGTCATCTACAAAAATTGTTGATTATAACTTCTTTGAATTTGTACCAGTATATAAAATTCTGTTGTGTAGTAATGGGTTAAACAAACTTTCAGAAAAAAAAGTAATAATAAAAAAAAAACATATCAAATCAAGAACTTATCTGTCAGTGTTAACATTTTGTTTACCTTCACATAGAAAGGCCCTCCAAGGAACTACATGATCAGTCAGAGGTGGGGTCTTTTTGTTGAGATGATAAATATCATCTCAAATTAGACTTTTGTGACCATTCCCTCTTGGTGACGCCTTTAGACGCCCCCAAGGAAAAAAGCTTTGGAAAACAATGTGAAAAATGAAGAAATTGCTTTTTACAAGCAATTCCTTCATTTTCAACAATGTTTTCTACCCAGAAAGTTGGAAAATCCATTAACTTTGAATTGTCGTCTGCAACTTCTTTCAATTTGGGCCAGTCTAAAATTTTGCTGTCTGGTAATGGGTTAAAGAATAATTTTGTTATTTTCAGTGAAAATATTCGAAGTTGTCAAGGAAACTCATTTAAGTCAAAGCTGAGTACGCTTAAATTTCACGTTTAGAAATCTTTAGATTATTATTAAGAGGCTTAAAATTCTCAATCTAAAAATTGCTTTTTCTTGAAAATCTAAATAAAAATCTGTAGAATATTGACAAAAAGAAGACACCTCTGATGCTCAAAATATAGATAGGATCCAGCAAAGTCAAAGGTCCCATTGATAACTACTTTTTTTTAAGGGAAGGGTCTTTTTTTAATACAAACCCTCGTTTTTCACTGCCCTCTCCAAAAAAAGCTTTAGAAAAAATTGTGGTAAATGTATCAAGCAATTTCTTCCTTATCCATAATGTTTTTTATCCAAAAAGTTAAAAAAAATAAAATTCTTTCAACTTGAAATTGTCATCTGCAGCTTCTTTCAATTTGAACCAGTCTAAAAATTTGTTGTGTGGGAATTGGTAAGTGTAATACACTTTACCTTGTACATGAATTTCATAATTTTAAGGTTTACTGCTTAACTCACTCCCCCATGATCCCTCATTTAACACTTCTAATGAAAAAAGCCTTGGAAAACATTCTTAATTTTTAATGTTAGGCAATGCTTTTCCTACAATGTTAAAATGACAGATTGCGTGGTAATGTGTAGACTATTATGAAGAGACTGTTAATTACATGTTTATACCAATGTTTAGACACAGTAGATGTGAATTATAGATGTTCAGAATGAGAAAATACTTTTAGCAGTACATGCACATGTATTCAAAAAACCCTTGAACCCTTTCCCGTTTTTGGAAATTATAGACTAGTCCAAATTGAAAGAGGTTGCAGACGACAATGACAACTGGGTGCCATTTGAAATGAAACCATCATATGTGGTAGGAAATATTGTGGAAAAAGGAGAAATTGCTTGTTACAAGCATTTTCTTCTTTTTCCACAATGTTTTCTCAAGTATAAAATCAAAGGAACGTAAAATCCCGTATTTGAACGGGAAAGGGTTAATTTCACACAATATTTTGCAAGCATTTTCCCTAGGGATTGTTTAAGTCCTAGTATCACTATTTCTCAAACAGAATAATGAAAGAAAATACCAGATTCTAAAATCTTCTTTTTTATGCCCATGTAGGGAAAGACATGGGCATATTGTTTTACCCTTGTCTATCTGTCATTCTGAGATTCTGTTGATCTGTTTGTCAACAAAAAATCAATGAACATTTACAATTAATTTAAACCTATTCAAGATACTATGTTCATATTTAGCATGATGATAGAGTTCATTGATATGCATCTTCAGATACCAAGGTCAAGGTCACGTGACAATGTCAAGGTCATTTTCAAGGTCAAACTTCTTCAAACACTTAATCAAAAAACTTAACATTTCCAATTTCTTTAATCCTATTCAAGAAACAATATTCATATTTTGCATGGTGATAGATCTCATAAATACAAATCTGCATATACCAAGGTTGAGGTCATGTGATAAAGTCAAGGTCACTTATCAAGGTAACATTTCTGAAAAAAGTCTATTACGGGGCATGCCGTGTTTCACAAACACAACTTGTCATTTTGAAAAACATGTAATCACAATGTATCAAAACCTTTTAATTTTATGCCCCTACATTGAAAGATCGGGGCATATTGTTATACTATTGTCCGTCTGTCTGTCCGTCTTTCCGTCTGCAAGACTTAACCAAACAACTTAACATTGCCAATTACTACTAGCCTATTCAAGATACAATGCTCATATTTGGCATCATGAAACAACTCCAAAATACGCATCTCCTCATGTCAAGGTCATGTGATAAGGTCAAGGTCACATACCAATGTCATACGTTTAGTCCTGTTTTGGGGCATTGTGTTTCACAAACACATCTTGTTTAATTTAAAAGCATGACAAAAAACGTGATCATGTGATCTAGACTATTAAAATTGTTGATATGAATGAATTTGTCACTCTCATAAAACAACATTTAGAGACTGCTTTTATATTTTGTGTAAGCCCATTACCAGATGGTAAAATCTTAGACTTGTCCAAAATGAAAGGAGTTGTAGAAAAAAATTAAAGTTTATGAAATTTTAGATTTTTTTTTAACTTTTTGGGTAGAAAACATTGTGTGAAATGAAGAAATAGCTTGTTACAAGCACTTTCTTCATTTTACACTATGTTTCCCAATTGTTTCTACTCAAGGGAAACCAAAAGTGTCTTTGTGTGGGAATGGGTTAAATTGTCTTAGTGGCACTGGGACTTTAAACCATTCACTTTCAATGACGCTTTCATACGCCCCTTAGAAAAAAAACTTTGGAAAACATTGTGGAAAATGAAGAAATTGCTTGTTACAAGCAATTTCTTTATTATCCAAAATGTTTTCTATCTAAAAAGTTAAAAAAAGAATTCCATTGTTGTCTGCAGCTTCTTTTAATTTGGATGGGTCTAGAATTTAGTTATTTAGGAATGGGTTAAATGCAGAACTGATAGCATACTGTTACTATTTTGCTGCTTTCGTAATAAATTCATTAAGTATCATCTTCTATATTCTATATTTACTCAGGATATATGCCTCTAACACATTACCTCACAACAAAATCTTAGACCAGTCCAGCTTGAAAGAAGTTGCAGAAGACAACTCAGATTGCACTTAGATTGAACGATAAGTGCCAAACAGGGTAAAAAAAACATTGTGACAAGCAATATCTATTATACCCATAATGTCTTCTAGCACTCTATTTTCTTAGTACATAAAAATGTTGGATGGTGTGGTGATGGGTAAAATTTAGCATTTATTCATTTTTAGATCTGAGGCATCCCATTTAATATTCAGATATTTATTTTTGTATTTTGTATAGCATTATGATAGACTTTATTTAATCAAAGATGTTTTGTAGTAAAGACTTTGAGTGTCAACTTTATGAAATTTCCTTTTGATTTTTATAGTTTGATCCTTAGCTTCTATTCACCAAACAGTCTTTATCAGTTTTATATATTTGAGTTTCACAATAAGGCATCTGATAGGTCAAGACATATGTTTTTTGTCCAATTAGAGTCCTCAACATGAAACTTTAGACTAAATAAATAAGACTGGTTAGTCAATACAAGCCAGTATATATGTGACCTTTTTTATTAACCTATTTCCTGATAAGAATTTATAATTGCTCCAAATTTAAGAAGTTGAAAACAACAAATTAAGGTTTATAAGCCTTTTAAACCAATGAGAAAATATTTTCGGAAATGAAGAAATTACTTGATGAAAGTTATTTCTTTATTTTCCTCATTTTTTTTCTTTTGTGTGTGGTATAAAATCAGAATTGTGTTTGAATGAGTGATCATGTTTTGTCACTGTATCATTCAATGTGATCTGCCATGTGACCATCTTTAGAATGGTATGCTATGAATATTTCAACCCTTTCATGTTCAATCCCTTGATTTTACGTCCCTGTAAATATACATTTGAGAAAACATTGTAGAACACAAAGTAATTACTTGTAACAAGCAATTTCTTCTTTTTCCACAATTTTTTCTATCCCATTGAATGAATATTTTCCAAATCCAATCCACTCTATATTTTTGCCTGCAACCCCTTCGAATTTTCACAGGTCTAAAATTTTACAAAATAGGAAAGGGTTAAAAAGAGATCTTATCCAGCAGAGATCAGTCTGATGTAGGTTTAGAAATTAAACATATAATTGTAGGTAAAACTAACTTTCTAGAGTCAGAAAATTGAATCTATACTTTTCACATCTCTAGAAGATCCTGTTGCATGGCCACTGTTTAAACCATTCCCACATAACAAAATTTTAGACTGGACCAAATTGAAGGAATCTGCAGATAACAATTTCAAGTCAATCGAATTTATTTCTTTTTCGTCTTTTTGAATAGAAAAACATTGTGGATAATGAAGAAATTGCTTGTCACAAGCAATTTCTACATTTTCCACTCTTTTTACTTGATGGGCGTAAAAGGAGGGCTTGTGTTGGAATTGGTTAACTAATTTTCAAATGATCCCGCTTCTTCTTTCTTCCTTGTCCATTATATTTTCTAGGATTTTAGATATTTTAGCTCACCTTAGCAACAAGTGCTCAAGGTGAGATATTTTGACCACCTTCTCTCCGGCATCCATCTTGTGTCAACAATTTCTTTAAATGACATCTCCTCCCATTTTCAACAAATTCCTTAAGTGGTCCACCTTAAATGTTGCCAGAAGAATTGAAATCAATTGAAAGATCTGGTTGCCATGGCAACAAAAACGAAAACTAAAAAAATCTTTAAAATCATTTGTCCTGACTCAAAAGACGTAGAGTCTTGACATTTTGCAAGAAATATCAGTACATTGACCTCTTTCAGTATGGCAAAAATCATCACCCTAAGGTCCCAAGGGGCAGAGCTACAAAGGGGGGGTGTTTCAAAGATGCTTGATTGATGGAATTGGGTTTAATGCCATTTTAAACAGTATTTCAGTCATATCTCAGAGGCTGGAGCACCTAACGATGGATTCCTGGTATTTCTCACACTAGTACTACCACTGCACCCTTTCCTAGCCTCTAGCAACTATCCCACTTAGGTTTGCGATTATCCACCCATTGGTGAGAGACAAATGTCTTAAAGAATATGTGCCTCTGCCGGTACAAAGATGAAGGAAAGTTTTTAAAAAGACAACTCCTCCCACACTATTGGTCAAATTTGAACCAAACTTGGAAGGAATAATCTGTTTGTTGTCCCCCTTTAAAATAGAATTGAAATCTGTTGAAAGCTTTGATTGCTATGACAACATAAGTCAACATAAGAAAAAAGTCTTCTTATGAATCAGTTGGTATTGAGCCTTGAGAAAAAAGAGCCTTATTTCAGATGAGCGCCAGGTCTACTCGCCCTCTTGTTATTATATTCCATTAACTTACACATGTCATATGCAACTTCTTTCAATTTGGACCAGTCTACCTACTTGTCAGTTGGTAGTTTGGTTAAAACTTTTTTTCCATGCAAATCTGTCAAAAGGTGCCTCAAGGCTGAAAGCAGAGTGTTATATAAGTTATATTGATTAGTGGATTGGTCATATTTTTAACTCTAATTGTTTTTTATACGCTGATGAAGGTGGAGGTATATTGGTGTCATCTTTTCCATCTGTCCTGACCTCTGTCCATCCATCCATATCTTATTTACGCATCCCCTCCTACAATTTATGGACAAATTTGAATGAAATTTTCACAAAATCTGACCTATTGTCAGGGTTATGCTAATTTAGGCTGTGTTACAGAAAAAGGGAGCTTAATGCAAAATTCCTTGCCTTTGCTAGTTGGTGGCGTGTATTTTGACTATGACACTCATGTTTAACTGTCAGTCATGCACTTGAAGGCACCTTTAACCCATTCCCACACAACAAAATTTGACTGGTCAAAATTAAAAAGAGTTGTAGAGACAATTTTAAGTTTATGAAATATTGATATTTTTCACTTTCCGGGTAGAAAACTGTGAAAAATGAAGAAATTGTTTGTTGCAAGCAATTTCTTCATTTTGCCAAAATGTTTTCCTAATTGTTTTCCAGATTTTTACTCCTTATTCTTGAGTGTGTTTCAAGTTAGCCTTTTGTCTGATATTGTTGTATATTATGTATAACTTGGAAGGTTTTTTCCCAAGATCTGTCTGGTATAGATCTGATTAGCTTTTCTACCTATTTATTGTGTTACATTCAGTAAATAAAGATTTCTATTTCTTACTAGGATTACTTTTGTATGTATTTTTAATCCCGAATGTCATAGTACTTAACCCATTCCCAGACAATAACGCTTTCAGACACTGGCTAGAACAAAAAGCTTCAGAAAATGTTGTGAAGAAAGGAGGAAATTACTTTTGATAAGAAATTTCTTCATTCCAAGTTTTCTAGACAAAAATACAAATTTTGTATGAAAATAGTTTAACAGTTGTCATACTGAACCTAGAATATTCCTGTTTCCTATGAGACATAGAAAAAATCTGATCTCAGTTAACACCTCCTGTTTGTTGCCTTCAAGCTTAATTTGTTTTTAGCCCTACTGGCCGAAGAGCTATTGCAATAAATTTTTCCCATCCGGCGTCCATGCGTTAAATTTTCCTTGTTTCCACTCTAGAGTTCACAGTTTTCATTTGATTCTCTTCAAGCTTTCTCAGAATTATTGTACCATCATCAGGATCGTTCCTTTCGAAATTGGGTCAGATACGTCAAGAAACATGGGAAAAGGGGCCTTATTAAAATTTAACTTAAAAATCCTGATTAATACTCTGAAGGCCACAGTTTTCATCAGATTCTATTCAAAATTTCACAGAATGATTGTACCATCATGAGGCTCGTTCCTTTCGAAATTGGGTAGGATCCATCAAGAAACATGGGAAAAGGGGCCTTATGAAAATTTAATCTAAAAATCCATTAAAACTCCTTGTTAACACTCTAGAGTCCACAGTTTTCATCAGATTCTTTCAAAGTTTCTCAGAATGATTGTACCATCTTAAGGATTGTTCCTTTTGAAATTGAGTCAGATCCATCAAGAAACACGGGAAAAGGGACCTTATGAAAATGTGATTAAAAAGTCCTCTTTTACTCTAGAGTTGACAGTTTTCATTTGTTTCTCTTCAAACTTTCGCAGAATAATTGCATCAACTTAAAGATTGTTCCCTTCTGAATCGGATATGATCCTTCAAGAAATACAGGAAAAGGGGCCTTATTGAAATTTAATGGAAAAATCTATAACGAAATCCTCGTTAATAATCTAGAGTCCACAGTTTTCATAGGATTCTCTTCAAATTTTCACAGAATGATTGTACCATCATGAGGCTTGTTCCTTTCCAAATTGGGTTTGGGTAGATAGATCTCATCAAGGGGAAGTGCAGTGCATTCACAAAAACCATAACTCTACCTAGCTTTTTTTTTTTTGAGAAATTGCCCTTTGTTGTTTTGCATACTTTTATCTTGTCCAGAGCATATCTCTAAAAGTATATGAGCTATGCTCATGAAACTTCATGGGTTGATAGATCTAATCAAGTGGAAGTGTAGTGCACAAGAACAATAACTCTACCTGGCTTACTTTTTTAGTAATTGCCCTTTGTTGTTTTTTCATTCTTGGATCTTGTCCGGAGCACATCTCTAAAAGTATGCAAGTAATGATTATGAATTTTCATGGGTAGATAGATCTCATCAAGGGGAAGTGCAGTGCACAAGAATCATCACTCTACCTGGCTTATTTTTTGAGTTATTGCCTTTTGTTGTTTTTCATACTTGGATCTTGTCCTGATCATATCTCTAAAAGTATACAAGCTATGATCATGAAATTTCATGGGTAAATGTATCTCATCAAGGGGAAGTGCAGTGCACGAGAACCATAACTCTACCTTGCTTATTTTTTTGAGTTATTGCCCTTTGTTGTTTTTTCATACTTGGATCTTTTCAGGAGCAGATCTCTAAATGTATTCAAGCCATGATCATGAAACTTCATTGGTAGATAGATCTCATCAATCGGAAGTGCAGAGCATTAAAAATATTACTCTACCTGGCTTATTTTTGGAGTTATTTCCCTTTTTTGTTTTTCATACTTTGATCTTGTCCAGAGCATTTCTCTGAAAGTATATAAGCTATGATCTTGAAACTTAATAGGTAGATAGATCTCATAAAGGAGAAGTGCAATGTACAAGAACTATAACTCTTCCTAGCATATTTGCGAGTTATTTCCCTTTGTTGTTTTTTTTTTACTTTGTTCATACTTGGATTTTGTCTGGATTATATCTCTTAAAGTGTAATAGCTATGCTCATGAAACTTCATGAGTTGGTAGATATCACCAAGGGGGAGTGCAGGTCACAAGAACCATAACTCTACCTGGCTTATTTTTTAATCATTCCCCCTTTTGTTTTTCACATTTGATTTTGTTTCAAATCTCCTATAGTGTGACAGCCTATGGTTTTCAAAACCTCATGATAACAAGAAGAACACCAGAACCATAAGTTATCATACTGAATTGTTACTCTTTCTTTAAATTAGATTTAAATTTTAATCCCCTTCCCCAGTCAACAACCATTAGTGTTATGGGCGTATTTTGTGACAATTTGCCACCTTGTTTAAGTATAGATCCCTTTGGTATTCGTTCAGATCCATCAAGTAACATTGGAAAAGGGGCTATATGAAAATTTAATTAAATAATTCCTGTAAACACAATGAAGCCCACAGCTTTGATCAGATTTTGTTGAAACTTTCACAGAATGATTTTAAGGTCATAACGTTCATTCTTTTCATAACAGGGTTTGAACTGTCAAGAAACAGGAAAAGGGGCCTTTTGAAAATTTCGTGTAGAAATCCTTGTTACCAAGTCCAGAGCTTTCATCGGATTTTCTTCAAACATTCACAGAATAATTGTACAATAATAATGATTGTTGATGTTGACATAAGACCTGATCCGTCAAGTATCACAGAAAAAGGAGCCTTATGAAATATAATTTTATAATCCTTGTACGACAATAAAGTCCACAGTCTTTCGTTGGATTCTGTTTAAACTTTCACATAATGATTGTACCAACATGAGGATTGCTTCTTTTCAAATTGGGCCTGATCTGTCCAGTGTCATGGGAAAAAGGGCCTTTAGAATTTTATCTATAATCCTTGTAACCAAGTCCAGAGCTTTCATTGGATTTTCTTCAAACCTTCACATAATCATTGTACAATAATTACGATTGTTGATACTGACATGAGACCTGATTTTTCAAGTATCACAGGAAAAGGAGCCTTATGAAAATTTTATTCTTAAATCTTTACACCAAGTTTTCTTCCATCATCACTTTTACAGAATGTTTGTACCGGATTCACTTTAAAATTTCACAGAATGATTGTACAAATACTTAAATGGTTCTTTTCAGAACTGGGTACAATCCATCAAGTATCATGTAAAAAGGGGCATATGAATTTTCTTATATATATATATTCTAGTAAACATAATGAAGTCCCAATATATTTCATCAGATTTCACAGAATGATAAAACCAGCAGTAAAATATCATGGGAAAAGGGGCCTTATGAGAAATTGATTTTCATATCTTTGTTAACACAATAAAGTCAACAGTTTTATCGGATTCTCTTCAAAGATGCAGGGAATATTTGTGGCATTCGAAACACAGGAAAAGGGGCCTAACAGATTATCATTCAAAACAGTCTTGTGTATGTGATGAAGTTCACAATCATTATCAAATTGTCTTTTAAATTTCACAGGACAATTGTAGGGTTGTAAGGAAAGTTCCTTTTGGAATGAAATTGATCCATCAAAAAACACAGGAAAAGGAGCCTTTTGGATTTTCATTCAAAACAATCCTGTTTATGTGAGTGATAAAGTCCACAATTATTGTCAGATTCTGATGAAATATTCACAGAATGATTGTAGGGTCATATGGAAACTTCCTTTGGGAAATGGAGTGGATCCGTCATGAAACAAGGGAAAAGGGGCCTTGAGGATTGTTGCTCAAAATGATAAAGGGGATAAAGTCCAATTTTTTGCCTTTATGCATTCTTCTTTAATCAATTAACTTCCTTAAATATCAGATGTTTTCAGCGGAAAACTTGCTAACAAATAGAGCATCTCAGGCCCTCACAGAGAAATATTGGTCTACAAGCAGGTCTTCCAGTGTTTTCAGCCCCTTAATCTTTTAATCTCTTATAAGGAATTATTTTTTTCAGCATATATGAATTAAACCATTCCCACAGAATGGCCTTTTATGATGCATCAAGAAAAAAAACTTAGGAAAGGATTGTTGAAAGTGAAGAAATTGCTTGTTACAATAAATTTCTTCATTATCCACAATGCAACATCAAAAGACAAAAAAATCATCTCTTATAAATTGTCGTCTGAAATATCTTTGCATTTGGACCAGTCTAAAATAAATTATTTGGTCTATATAGCCTACCCCTGTATGTTATTTGCCTAAATTAGGTAAGTAAAGACCTGCTAGTGATTCAGATTGAATCATACAGGTGAAAGAAACGAATAGAATATTATGGTTTGGTGTACCAGCTTCATTGATTGAAATGGTGTACTTTCGAAACTAGCCTATAACCACATACAGTCAATCAACTTTCACCAGTATATCTGCCTTTCGTAAGATATTGTCAGTAGGTGACTAAAAATATCATAATTACAGCTTGGACTCTTTAAATATTTGATCGTTACAAGCCTTTTCCTCTCTTCCCGAGTGTTTTCCTTTATGATATTATTACCATATGAAAGTCAGGGATCTTGTGGTAATGGTCAGACGAGCAATGCGGTTTTGGTGCCTATTTAATACTCAATCCATCATTTTTAAGTACGGAGGAAAATAGCCATGGAAAAAAATTTGAAAAAGAAGAAAATATTGATTACCAGCGTTTCCTTTTCTTAGTATTTTCTGTCCAATATCACAGATAGTTTAAAGATTTGGCCACATTTCCATAACTTATTGGAATTTGGACCAGTCGAAATTTTTTGTCTTTTGGTAACTGGTTAAATAATATGTAGGCACTTCATTCATTTATTGGCATATCAACATCGTAATATGTCTTTGGACATTTATAAATACTAAGATAATATAGTAAAGATTAACTATTGTCATGCTGAATAATATCCTTATCTAAATTTGCATTAAAATCAGGGGCCTAAAAGCGCTGGAAGCATTAGTTAAGGATAAAAAAGGATTTGGAAAATTAATTTTTAAATAACTCTGGTTGAAGTAATCAAACAGAATGTGTAGACTAAGATCAGACTGCATTAATGTGCAGGCTGATCTTTGTCTATACCTTTTGCCAAAACATGAATATTCAGGGTTCAGCATGACAAGGGTTAACAGAGATATTGACATGAACTATACCAACAGATCGTCGAGGTCTAAAACATGGATAGACCACTTAGATCTTTCATTTAGACTTGAAGTGATCTTAGAATACTAAACACCGCTGTGAAGCACATTTGTTGGTTCTGCGACTTTCCCTTTCCTATTTTTTTCAAAATTTTAGACCTGTCCAAATTCAAAGGTTTTGCAGACGACAGTTCGAAGTCGATTTGTTACAAGCAATTTCTTCTTTTTCGACAATATTTTCTCAACTATGAAAACACAGGGAGGTAAAAACCTGAGATTGAACAGAAAGTGTTAAACGTCCTATCTATAGCTTTTTCAAGCTTTAACCCTTTCCTGTTTTGCAAAATTTTAGACCTGTCCAAATTCAAAGGTTTTGCAGATGAACATTTTGGGTAGATTTGATTTGAAAAATAACCATATGGTAGAAAATATTGTGGAAAAAGAAGAAATGCTTGTTACAAGCATTTTCTTCTTTTTCTACAATATTTTCTCAGTTATGAACTTATAGGCACGTAAAAACCAGGTATTGAACTGGAAACGGTTAATGATTACTTTTAGATCGCTAACAAAATATTTTACTCTATTGTTACTTGTAACCGACCATAAACTGCACAATAATGAGGTTGAACATATAAGCTAAGCTTCCTTTCAAATGTAGCCGCCGTCATAGCGCAGTTGGTAGCGCGTCGGACTGTCAATCTAGAGGTCTGGGTTCGATCCCCGACGGCGGCACTCATCCTTTCCAACTATTTGTCTCTCACCAATAGGTTGATAATAGTAAACCTAAGTTGGATAGCAGCTGGAGGCTAGGAAAGGATGTAATGGTAGTACTGGTGTGAGAAATACCAGGATTCCATTGTTAGGTGCTCCAGCCTCCGCGATATAACTGAAAGATTGTTGAAAGCGGCGTAAAACCCCATTCAAATATATAAATAAATCCTGTCAAAGGTCAGCAGTTGGGGTCAGCGATCAGTCAACAGTTTTGCACTGACCACTTCAATTAGTCGTTAATCTGATTGTTAATACCCTGGATTTTACGTCCCTGGGTTCTTATACTTGAGCAAATATTGTGGGAAAATAAGAAATTGCTTGTCACAAGCAATTTCTTCTTTTCACACAATATTTTCTACCTTGTAGGTTGGTTACTTTTCAAACTGCACGCACTTTTAATTGTTCTCTGCAACTTCTTTGAATTTGGACAAGTCTAAAATTTTGAAAAACAGTGTTAAAGCATGTGGCACGTTGAAGGGAAACATTGTCGAAAACCGGCTTTTAACAAGCCATCTTTTTTAAGTTTAGACCCGATATGTTACATGAGCCTTTTCGGATTATATTAACCTCGAATTGCCGCCCGCTACTTTTAAAAAACATTGCGAGAAAAGGGGGAAAATGCTTTTGAAAGAGGTTGCAGACGACATTCAAAGGAAGTTTATACTAAAATGTTAGTTTGGGATAGGATGTTAAAAAATGTGAGAAATGGAGAATTCACAATGTTAAAAGAGCAACTGGAAGTGGTTTAAAGACCTTAATTGTCCACTGTTTGATTCGATCCTTTTCTATCGATTTGTTTTATCGTGGTTCCCGTATGGTCCCTTTTCCAATGACAAATAGGATTTTCATAAAATACGGAACATAGACCAAGCCCACATCACACGGTCTATATCTGTGATCGTGCTCTAATTGGCTAACCCGTAGACAAGGAGTGACAAACTCTTTATCTTCTGTTTACTTTATGGACTCACGCCTGATATCTGCTAGAAAAGGCGCCTTTATCTTTTATGAAAAACTCTTCATGGCGAACATAACTTCTTGCATCAAAAAGCACTTAAACCATTAGCGGACGACAAACTGTTAGACTGAAAGAGGTGGTAGACGACATTTCATTCGAAGTGTACACTAAAATATAAGTGCCGGATAAAGTATAAAACAATGTTAGAAATGGGTGAATTGCTTGTAACAATTTCTCCTTTCCTCACAGTGTTTTCAATGGGTATCTGTTCTTCGGTGCGTCTAATTGCGAGGTGGAGTGGTAATGGGAAAAAATAATTAATTTCAATACTGCTACCGGTTCTAAGGTACCTCGAGTAGTAAGGTAGATTCGGTAATCATAACATTACCCCCCCCCCTTTTTTTTAAATTTTCGACCGGTACAAAATCAAAGGTTTTGCAGACGACAATTCAAAGTTGAATTTATTTTAAAATTAATCATTCAGTGGGGTAGAAAATATTGTGGAAAAAGAAAAAAATGCTGGTTACAAGCAATTTCTTCTTTTTCTAAAAACCCTAAGTATAAAAACACAGGGACGTAAAAAACAGTGATTATACAGGAAAGGGTTAACCCTTTACCAGACGATAACAATTTAGACTGGTTCAAATTCAAAGATGTTGCAGACAACAATATTTTATCATTGGAACAAGCAATTTCTTTATTTTCCACTGTTCGCCAAAGCTTTTTTGCTTGGGGAAGTCAGAAAGGGTGTATTTTAGGGTAATCGTAATACATTATAGTATGTATTTTCATTGTTAGATACATATCCTACAGTTCAAAAGTTTCATCAATTCCCATAAGTTCCACAACGACGAGTTCCGTCCGTCGAGTCTTTTTTTTTAACATGAAAATGTGTTAGGCGGTCTACGTGATGGGATCTCCGAAAGATACAACTATTTAGATGAAGATTTTGTAGTTTTACTGACCTCAAAAGAAACGTTGCGTTTAGCCCATTCCCACACAACAGAATTTCAGACTGGTCCGAATTGAAATAAGTCGCAGACGACAATTTCAGGTTGATGAAAGTCTTAAATTGTTTGGGGTTTTATGATAGAAAACATTGTGGATAATGAAGAAATTACTTTTTGCAAGCAATTTCTCATTTTCCACAATGTTTTCCAAAGCCTTTTTTCTTGAGGAGCGTAAAAGAAGGGGTTGTGTGGGAATGGGTTAATTGTGGGAAAACGAGACTTTATCTTTTAGTATTTCCGTCTCTCTTTCTTTCAGAATTAAAGAAATTACATCTTAAACATAAATGATTTGTCGTTGGTAGAAAAATTAAGCTTAAACCAGCAAAAAATGTAGTACCTAGCATTTTCTGGATTGTATTACTTTACACGATTTTCTTTAAGATAGTTTCTAGCTTAAAATTCATGTGTATATCATTTCGCATGCCACAGTATAACAACCTAATTAAACAACGTATTTGTTTTCCCAGGTCTAACACCAAGAAATAGACACGTTGCCCATGATCGTACTTCCGTTAGTAGTAGTTGTAGTGTTTGGATTGTACATGACATATCTAATAATTGACGGATCGCTGGTCACGCCCACTGACCTCCGACAGGAAGTCTAATATCTACAATTTTGTGGTCAGTTTATGGTCAAATTTTAAAAGTCGTAACTTATCCAAGTTGTAGTTGCGATGATTAAGTCGCTTAACCAACAACTATGCTTAATACTAATATCGGAGATGAAAGTTCACTTCCGTCTTCTTGAACGATTTGATTGATATATAGATCTCTTGATTGACAGCGGGGTCCGTCAATGTCCCATCTTGAAAATCAACCTGTATTTTCACATGGAGCATTAGAATATTCATTGCTTGTCTAACGAAACTACTCAGCTGCTATTGAGTGTGTAAGTGAAGACTATGATCAGTCATCGCGCGTACATGGGCTGTTCAGAGTGTTTACCTTGCGCACGGGTGTAATTATCAAAACTTTCGAGCACGGTCTATTCTATCCATCTTTATTGGTCTTCAAAAAAAGCGTTGTGAAAACTGCACATCGACACGTACCCTAGAAGTTCAGGATGATATGTTACAATGGTTATCCTAAACGTGATTTTTGTTGTGCTGTAAGCGGGGTATTATAGAGATAAAACAGTCCAACATTTCCCACTTTTCGTATAAATCAAATATTAGTTAAATCATTAAAAACCCGCCGTTAGCATTACCCAGTAGATAACGAAATACCCCGGACACTGGAATGACGGAAATATGAACAGTCGCTGCGACACTTATTTGATACATCGTACTTGTTTTATGGAATTCATTGGAATGTTTTAGAACCCTTTTTTCTTTTCTATACATTTTTTTATGTTGTGGAGTAAGACTTTTCCTTAAAAAAGAGGGTATTTATACATGAAATTTGTGTATTATCAAGATACTTTTGAATTAATTTTGTGCCATTCTTATCGTGTGGAATTTAGAACAACTATGATATCAATTGTCTGAAAAATAACGGATTCTAAACTAAGCAGAAGGTAAGTAGCTCACCATCAATGGAAACTCAATTTTGACTTTTACCGCTTTTGTACAAAATTTAGACTGGTCCAAATTCAAAGAAGCTGTAGACGACAATTTACAGATATGTGCCATTTGGGGTAGAAAACATTATAATAAATAATTTATTCATTTTTCACAATGTTTTCCTAATGCCTTTTCAATAGGGGCATGTCAAAAGGCGGGATTGTGTGGAAATGATTCAATAGCAATAAGACTGTCATTGCATCATGGGGGAGGTTACCGGTCCATAACAACATTTTCTTTTTATTTTATTTTTTTTATTATTATTATTTTTTACTAAGTCAATCAACGGTGCTACATATTTATGATCTGGTAATAGGCAATTTTCTTAAAGATAGTTTGTTGTATCATCTTGGGTTTTTTTTTTTTTGTTTTTTTTTTTTTTTTTTTTTTTGTTGTTGTTGTTGTAGGTGATGGTGTTTTTTGTTGTTTTTTTTTATGTTTTTCCCTGGGCGCAAATAATTCTAGAACACTTTATTAAGGACAGGAGAGCAACACGCATTGTAACTTTACCGAAAAGGTGTTTTTTTATAACTCCAATTGGTCCGATTTTTGTGTTCGCATATTCAATTTGCCGGTGGAAAGATGCCAATCATTGAGGACAATGAAGAAATTGCTTTTAACAATCAATTTCTCCGTTTTTCATTTTTTTTCCAAGTCTGTCTTTCATGGGTGCGTGAAAAGCGTCACTGCGTGAGAATGTAGAGGACGTTCTGTGAAATGGAGAACTCGTTTGTTACAATCAATTTCTCCTTAAGTTCTCCATCATTATATTTCTTCGGGGTGTGAAAAACGGGATCGTATCGTAACGGGTTAAAGAAGAGATTTTACTAGTTATTATAAGCTAGTGTAACAGGTAATGATTCAAACAAACTACGCACTTATAGAATGTTTAAAAAGATTTTTGTGTTGAAAATTATTGTAAAGTTATTTTACCAACAAGAAATTTAGATGCGGTGTGGCACCTTTGAAAATAGAGACTGGTCATTACGAAAGGTTGCCTGTTGCTGATCGTTAGTGTCCACTCTGTTTGAATATTGAAGACGAAATTCATGTAATCCTATTTTGTCAACTTTACACAGACCTAAGACAAAACTAAATTGAAAGTGCAAAACTCATTGATTCTTTTTTTGAGAATAAATCAAACGAGGATTTAAAATGTTATTTTGTCACCCACGTTTGACAAGAACTTGTGCCAAAACCTGTCATGATGTTTTAAAATGTCGTAATTAATTTCTTTGTAAATGATTATCAAATTGTTTTAAAACTGTTTATATTGCAAAGTTGCTTTTTAAATAATATATTTCCGATTTGTAATAATCTAAGAATATAGATGTCTCTAATCAAACCTTCTTTAATTTTATTAAAGAGGATATAGATTTCTTAAACGTCTATTTATAACGTTGACGTGCGTGCCTTATTTTTCAAAATTAGTTTTTAGTATACCAAACCATGTCAAGATTGTTTTTTAGCGGTTTATTTTATATGCTTATATGCTTCTCACCTTTGAATATAAAAAATGCTTTTAGTTGAACATTTATTACCTTCTGACAAATAACTGTACGAGAAATTGCGTGAGTGAAAGAGGGAGTGTGAGACAGAATGAGTGAGGGGGGGGGGGGAGAAGAGAGTTGATAGTATATAGAGAAAGAATTTGTCTTTTTTAAGTAGCAAAGCGTCAGCTTTGATAGCTTAAGTTAACAGACAAAATTTTGAGGTCGTCTCAAAGTTCATTGAGTGCAAACTGCCACTGGAGGCTTTACCACTAAATCCAATGAATGTCTACACCAAAAAAAGTAGTTCTTGTGTATTCAAGGAATATTGCAAACTCTGTCTGCAAGTTCATCTCCTTGGTAAACTTAGATTCCTTGAGCATATCGTGTTCAAAATGACTGGCCACATGAAATAACTTTATTCAAATTGTAGAGAACTCCTTTAAAAGCATGATATACAACGCATTACCACTAAACCGCGCTTTTTAAGAATCTAAAAATAGGCTTTGAAAACATTGTGGACAATGAAGAGATTGCTTGTAACAAGCAATTTATTCAGTCCCCGCAATGTTTTCTGCCCTACAAAAGGCAAAGAAGATTACTTAACAAAACAATGCTTTGCTAGCTTTCAGTATTTTAATTAAGGTTGTGCAATGAAATAGTCTCTTAAAATTCAGTACGAGAATGGTCAAATATATATACTTTTTAGTTTATAGGCTTTTTAGCTCACCTGAGCACAAAGTGCGAGGTGAGCTATTGTAATCGGTCGTTGTCCGTCGTCCGTCTGTCCGTCCGTCAACAATTTCTCTAAAAATCTTCTCCACCTAAACCAGTAAGCCAATCAAGCTGAAACTTTGCAGGGATGTTCCCTGGGTGAAGTTCTTCAAAAGTTGTTAAAAGAATTTAATTCCGTCAAAAACTCTGGTTGCCCCGGCATTAGAAATTGGGAATCTTTAGTAATTCTTTAGATATCTTTAAAAATCTTCTCCTCCTAAACCAGTAGACCAATCAAGCTGAAACTTTGTAGGGATGTTCCTTGGGTGAAGTTCTTCAAAAGCTGTTAAAAGATTTTAATTCCGTTAAAAAGTCTGGTTGCCGCGGCATTTGAAAATGGGAATCTTTAGTAATTCTTAATTAATATCTTTAAAAATCTTCTTCTCCTAAACCAGTAGGCCAATCAAACTGAATCTTTGCAGGGATGTTCATTGGGTGAAGCTCTTCAAAAGTTGTTAAAAGAATTTCATTCCGTCAAAAACTGTGGTTGCCGCGGCATTTGAAAATGGGAATCTTTAGTAATTCTTTAAATATCTTTAAAAATCTTCCCCTCCTAAACCAGTAGGCCAATCAAGCTGAAACTTTGCAGGGATGTTCATAGGGTGAAGTTCTACAAAAGTTGTTAAAGGAATTTAATTCCGTCAAAAACTCTTGTAACCGCGGCATTTGGAAATGGGATTCTTTAGTAATTCTTTAAATATCTTTAAAAATCTTCTCCTCCTAAACCAGTAGACCAAAAAAGCTGAAACTTTGCAGGGATTTTCATAGGGTGAAGCTCTTCAAAAGTTGTTAAAAGAATTTAATTATGTGAAAAACTCTTGTAACCATGGCATATGAAAATGGGAAATTTTAGTAAATCTTTGTTGTTGTTTTTTATAGACTACAAGGCCAAAGGCCTTTTTATTTTGTATAGAGCTTAGTCATTTGGTTCTCTACCAATTTTTTAAATATTTAATCTCCGGGGTCAAAAATGGCCCCGCCCCTGAGGTCTGAAATTTGGAAAAATGCTTAATAAGAGCATTTTCAAAAGACTTCTCCTCTTAAACTATAAGGTCTAGGTTATTCATATTTGGTATGTAGCATATCTAGATGGTTTTGTACTATATCATTAAAAGTTGTTCTCCATGGGTCAAAAACGGCCCTGCACTAGGGGTCCATAAATTGGGAAAATCGAAAAATTTGAGTATGTTAAAAAAATCTTCATTTTAAGGTGGAGGGCATTTGTATTTTGAGTGTAGCATAGCCTGGCTGTTATCTATCAATTTTGATCAAATTATGCCTGTAGGTTAAAAAAAACCTTCCCTGGGTGTTCAAAGTTTGTAAAAATGCTCAATTAGACCCAGGTCATCAGTCTTTTCCTCCCAATCTACAAAGTCAAAGGCATTCATATTTGATATATAGCATAAACCAGATGGTTCTTTACTATGTTAGCTAAAATCTTAGCCCTGGTATAGAATATGGCACTGCCCCAGAGGTCCAAAATTTGGAAAACACCCAATTAGAGCAACTTCAAAAGTCTTCTCCTTCTGAAATATAAGATGAAGGGCATTCATATTTGGTATGTAGCATTACTTAATAATTTTGTACTATGTTACAGAAAAATATGCTCTTAGGATAAAAAACGTCTCTGCTCCTGGGGTCGAAATTGTGTAAATCGCATTGAAAGAATTCTTCTTCTAAAATAGAAATGAAGAAATTGTTTGTCACTCCCTTTCTCACAATGCTTTTGTAAACCTAATTTCCCTGAGGGTGACAAAATCTAGGATGGTTTGGTAATGGATTAAACTATAAAGCCAAAGGCATTCATTTTTATTGTAATGCATTACTGGATTGTTTTGTACAAAGCCCAAAATCTTATATTTGTTTTATTTATTTTGCTCAAGTTGTGTCGTTTTTATACAAAAAAGTACTGTAATTTGCAGATGCCTCGGGTGAGCGATTTAGGACCATTATGGTCCTCTTGTTTTTGGTTTGTTTTGTTTTATTTCTATATTTGTAAAATTGCGTTTATGTGAATGAGACTGTAATAAATATTAAATCTATAATGCAGTTACAACTATGACAGAAAACAACATATGAATGCCATTTACCTGTAAAGTCAAATAATTTGAGGGGTATCTCTGTTCGAGAGGTAGAGCGTCGACTTCACGATTAAAGGGGCCTAAACAATCGGCGCAATCACTGATGGATCCTTCACCCTTTCCCGTTTTGCAAAATTTTAGACCTCTCCAAATTTAAATGTTCTGCAGACGAAAATTTAAAGTGGATTTAATTCGAAAAATACAGTAGGGTAGAAAATATCGTGGAGAAGAAATAATTGCTTGTAACAAGCAATTTCTTCTTTTTCAACAATATATTCTCAATTGTTAAATAACAGGGACGTAAAAACCAGGGATTGAACAAGAAAGGGTTAAGGAGGTAGAATCGAACTGGAGGAATTTGTTTAACAACCGATGTAAATTGAATAGGGTTAATCCAAGAAATCGCTTGTTACAAGCAATACCTTCATTATCCCCATGTTTTCTACCACCAAAGATCTTTGAAATACCATGAATCATAAACTGCCTTCTGCAACCTCTTTGAATTCTTGATCAGTCTAAAATGTTGCCGTCTAGAAATGGGTAAATCACAGTTCAATAATTCAGCTTGCACATCAAATCCATGACCACAATGCAGCAATGTGAGAAACTTCTCGTCTCATAACGAAACAAACCTTCAAAATACTTAGGCTCGATATATTACCCCTTTCTTAACCCATTATCAGACGGCAAAATTTAAGACTAGTCGAATTTGAAAGGAGTTGCAGACAGCAATTTATAGCTAATGATTTTTCAACTTTCTGGCAAGAAAACATTTTGAAAAATGAAGAAATTGCTTGTTGGAAGCAGTCTCTTCATTTTACACAATGTTTTCCTAATTGTTTTTCTTGAGAGGCGTTCAAAAGCATCATTCTTTGGCATTGGGTAAAATAATATATTCTATGTTAAAAAATGTTTTCATCGTTACAGAGCATTTATCGAGTCATCATACTATGGATACCCTGGGATTACATCTGTCCACCGCCATATCAGATCATTATTATGATGTACAAGGTCATCATGCTGCTTACGCTTATCAGTCGGCGCCTGGCAACCTCTGGTCTAGCCGCACCGACGCCACGAGGATCTACAACCAATCACAGGGTACTGAGTTCGAGACTCAAGGGAGGTACCAAGATACACCTGAGAAAGATGGTTACACACCGGATAATGCCCCGAGACACACAGCGTCTATTGAAGATCCAAATGAAGGTACAGTGATAATGGCATTAATCCAAAAATCCAGACCACAGAATATCAGACTGGTCCGAATAAAAAGAGGTTTCGAATGACAATACGTGTATAAATTGAAAAGTAATTGTCGTGTAAAAAACATTTTTTTAGCAAAAGGAAGAAAGCGGTTCCTTGTCATCTCTCAAAGCTCCTCCTTAATATAACATTAACCTAATCCAAGATGACAAAATTTTAGACTGGTCCAAAATAAAAGAAGTTGGAAACGGCAGTTATTGTTGATGAAATTTTAACTTTTTATCAATGTACTTATCTGTAGTCACTTGGAGTAGAAAATATTGTGGATAATGAAGAAATTGCTTGTAACAAGCAACTTTTCTTCATTTTTCAAAATGTTTTGCAAAGCTTTTTTTCTTGGGGCGTCTAAAAGCGTCATAGTGTGAGAATGGGTTAAAGTGCGCCAAGATCTTGCGGTAATAGGTTGGAACCAATCAAAGGATCAACAAAAAGTGGCTAGCAGTGCCGTTGAACATTCACGACCCCTTCCGATCTTTTGCACACTAGATTGGAATGGATCGATCTAATATCAAGTTGACAAATCATCCATTTTTAAGTTTCATGTTGTTCGTTCTCACTCCTTTCTAACCCATTTCCACACCATGCTTCAAACTGAAAAGCTTGGGGGAAAATTGTGGAAAATGAAGAAATTTCTCGTTACAAGCAATTTCTTCATTATTCAGAATGTTTTAAACCTGACAAAAACAACACCAACTAACAATTGTCTGTCGTCTGCAACATCTCTGAATTTGGACCAGTCTAAAAGTTTATTGCCTGGTAATGCTTACACGTCTCATCCCAAGTTTGTTTATTTTTCAAGACAATAAAAAATAGAGATCAAACTTCAAGATAAATTGTTTAAATTTTAATTTCCCGACTAATACCGCTATAAAAAAACCTTTTTTTAGGAACACCATTTTAAACAAATCTTGTTTTCAAGAACATTCGTCATCTTGCAAAGAGCTGTCTATTTCTTTGTAATTTTAGTTTTGTAATTTCTTTTGCTTAACAAAATTTGTTATTTAACCCGTTATCACACAATTCCAAATCTGACGCCCTGAATAAAGTTAGTTATGGAACAAAGCAACAATTTCCTCTTTTTATCACATTTTTTCTGCCCGATTTGGCACTTACTTTTTACTATATAAACTACATTTTGTTAAAATTTTTGATGAGCAAAGGTATTTCCTCAGTTTAGTGCTCAGACATGTATTTGTCAGACTTATCTAACATTGCCCGTGTCAGCAAATTCTTATTACACCTCCTTATAGATATTGCCAATCTTGCTCGAGAGACCACCTCTATTAAACGACCAGTTCAACTAAGTGATCACAATCGAAATCCCCTTTTTCAAAATCTAAAGCTCACATAAAGAAGAGGTCGTATTCTCTAAGACACACAAAAAAAAAAAAAAAAAAAAAACCCAAAAAACAAACATGTATGCAAATCGAAACAAGCCTGCATATATTTCACGAAAACGTGTCTTACGCGACCATTCTCTTTGCTCGTACAGTGAGTGGTCAATTAATACAAGATTTTCTGTATCATTCAACTACTAAGACGGCTTCATACTGTATTTTGAAACAATAAATGAACTATTCCTTGTCTGAAGATTACTGTAAATACATATTTGATTACACATTCATTCTCAAGTTGATAAGTCCTAGACGCTATTCGGCATTTTTCCGCTTTACTATTCACCAGACGACAAAATTTTAGACTGGTCAATATTCAGTGATGTTGCTGACGACAAATATTAATTGATGAAATTTGACATTTTTTTTCTACTGGGTTAGAAACATTGTGAATAATTGAAAAAATGTATGTAACAACAAATTTCTTCGATTTTCACAATGTTCTCCAAGCCTTTTTTTATCTTTGTTATCCAAAAAACGTCATTGCGTGGAATGGGTTAAAGGTTTACTTTATTATTAATGAACCAAACAAACAAAACTCAAGAAATCAATATATTCCGTCGTCCATTTGGCGCCTCGAAACTCGACATGTTTTATCCCGGAACAATTTTTATCACGATTTACGTGATGAACGACTAATAATTAAATCAGACTGGCGGCTTAGGACAGAATTCCGTCACGTAAATTTCGCAATCTTTTAATTGAACAAAAATACTAATTTTCATATCATCATAATGGTTGTGACTTTAAAAAAAAAACAGCATTTTAGTCACGAAGTCTGTACACAGAACGACAATAGACGAGCATTAAAGCCTATACCTACAAAATCACTTCTTTTATCCGCTCTTCCAAATAAGAAAAAATCTAATAAAACATTGTTGAAAATGATGAAATCGCTTATAACAAGCGATTTCTTCATTTCCAACAACGTTTTTTATACAACCAGAAAGAAAAAGATTTTAAAGATATAAAGATATTATCAATTTAATGTTGTCGTCTGCAACCTTTGAATTCGGACCAGACTGAGGAATTAGTCGTCTGCATGGTTTGAAGAATGCACATTATTTGATAGCAAAGCGAATGAGGGGAAAAAGAACTAACCCAACACGCAAAAAAACCAACAAACAAACGGACAAACAAACAACATTAATCGTATTCTAAAATTTCGAATTTTTAAAAGAAAAAGACAAAATATTATGAAAATCGACATCTTAAAGGAATGGACCTTTCAATTAAACCCTGTATCTACAAATACTAAGGGTTTTTCAGGTAGAGATGACCCCCTTCAGACCCGGTCGACTCAATTTTAATCCCGGAGTGACATTATCGTGTGTGACACATTGTTCAACTATCTCCTAAATAGTCATTTATCATTCTGTTATGTCTAAATCATACCCCTACTCTTATCGAACGGTGCATATATATCAAAATCGTGGCAAGGTGGTTTCTTGGTTATTGCGATCTCTGACCGATACGCCTAGAGTCCCACGAGAGGAGAGTTCGCCAATCGCCGGCCCCGCCCATCTTCTCTGTTGGCCCCGCCCATTGACACCAACAGGAATATCTGCTTCGACTTTAAACGGCCTTATTTTACAAAATTCATAGACAGTAACACATAACAAACATTGAAATGGTTGGTTGGCGACCTAAACACCGTAACAACAGCTTGAATAATCTGCAATTACAAAGTTTAAGTCGCAAAAACAGAAAATTAAAAGTTTAACAAATATGGCATTAATGTCGGAGTTCAAAGATCAATTCTGGAGTGAATGATTTGGTTGGTCAATTGATTCCTTGATTGACAGTAGTGATTGGTCAATGATTACGTGGTTCCCCACTTGAAGGCCGGCTTTGATTATCAAGATTCAAGATTTTTTTTTATTGGACTTGAACAGAAACGTTCCTCGTCAATTTCATACCTATTATATATGGAACAGACACAGATATTAACAAACATGTACAACGCTCATTCACAAACATTCAAACATTCATCTATATGCACACACATCCTTTCACACACTATAGATTCTCATATATACAAGTTGTGTAGATATATTATACAGTACCACCGTTTAACGATACCATTTGTCGTTTTGTGTGCATTCATCTTTTTTAGATGAAATTATACTATAGAAACCAGATATCGTTTTTAATAGAACTGCAGAAAATAAAAAAATTCTCGAAGGAAGTATTTAAACAAACAAACAAACAAACAACCAAACAAAAACAACAACAACAAAAATAAAACCGCACATGTCACCTCTATGCAGCCGCATATTTGAGATAACGCATGGGTAATTACAATGTATTTCGCTTATCTAATTCCATACATTTCCATAAAAACATAACTTTTTAATGAAGTAAATGGTGGATCGCCGCTATAAATCGAACTCTCGATTGACCAATCAAATGATTCATTCAAACCGAAAGTGAATGCTAAATTCAAATATTTATATTAAGTATTGTTGATGATTGACAACTTTAACGGCGTTACTACAGATTTTTTTAACTGTTGTTACGATGTTCGGGTCGGGAACCAATGATTTTCTGTTCGTTTAATGTCTCTGACAATATATTTTGCAAACTTTCCTCGTTTGATACTGCCTTGTCGGAGGTCAATGGGTGAAGACAGCGATCTGTGATATCAGACATTATTGAAATTTTCATAGATGATGCTGACTCACAGAACACAGTTTAGGTTCACTTGGGAGAAACAAGGGAATATCTGTTCTGAATACGCCTGAGAGAATACATGCGGAACTGAACAAAATGTAGTTCTGTGACGTCAACGTTCTGCGTTTCTTAAAACAATGGTATATTTAATCAAAGCGCTAAAAGCGCTGAAAGCCTGAGACATGTATACAGGAGATATATAATCTGGGCAGAAAACGTTTGATGGTCGGATTATCGGTGGTGCCACTTTCTACCCAAATCTACTGTCGATTACACGCAGATCTGCCAATTTGTGCGCTAGAGGACACAACTTGCCTGCAATAATTTTCATCCCGTTGAGGTATTGTAACGATATATTTACATGTATATATCGTTACATATTTTTCACCCGACCAAAATGCTTTGAAGGGATCTGATAAAGGCCACCCAAGGATCCTTCCTGTGAATTTTGGTTAAGTTTGGTTATATTATGTTCAGTTCTTTCTGAGAAGAAGATTTTAAGAGTGAAAGTTGATGGACGGACGCTCTGACGACGGACACCGCATCATGACAAAAGCTCGTTGGCTTTCAGACAGTGGAGCTAGCGAGAAAGAGCTAGAGAGTGAGAGAGATGGGGAAATGGAGCGTGTAGCATGGTTCGAACTTGAAGGCTTTTGCGTGCGATGGGAGTATTCTACCACACAGACCAATTTCGTTATGTAAATATGCGCTTTATAATCTCTAGATAAAGAAAGCGAGAGAGGGCAGGCGGTCGTTTACCAGGTTAAAATAATTATGTACAACTCTCAAAAGCGGTATGTAGACGTTGCATCCTTTGGGTAGAACTCGGAGGTAAAAATATATAGATACAAAGTCCGAGCACGAACAAACTGTTTTCAGACAGTGCATATAAGATCCTATGAATGACAAATTAATTTGTTAAACAAAACATTCCAATCGTGCGTAAAACCCACAGCTTCGCTTATCAGCTTTATACAGCAACTTCGTCTAGCCGGACCGTTTTAACATTGTTACTCTAGAATAAGTAATATTATTTTGGTATGAAACAAACACCTTACTTTTTCTTAACAATATGATATGATTATATATGTTTAATAATTTCCAATATACTATATATCTCCTTTCTTTCTTTCAATTCACTCGTCAAGTTTTGATAATTTTGCCAAATTCAGAACTCTCACACGAAAGTACTGTACATCAAGCCGACAGCTTTCAATGCGTCATATCTCGCCTTCGCCCTTCTCGCCTCAATCGGGCGTATTAATTTATGGTCAGATCCGATCTACTTTTCAAGCGACAGAAGATCACATTGATTGCGGTAGATGTTTTTACATTATGTTTTCACGTTAAAGTCTGCATGGGTTTGAATTTTTAGCTTGGTAACTTTAGCCTTAGATTGCTTACGCAATCTCAGGCTAAAAAATGAATACGCGAAGTGGATTCATACCTTAGTGTGATAAAGTTTTTTAGGTTCATATCTAAATACAAAAAATGTCCTATTCCTTGCTTATGATTTAATGACACCAAGCGATACAAAGCAAATACTTCACTCTTTGTTTTGAGTAAAGTTGTATGGATCTACTTTCAGCGCAGGCATACAAAATAGTTGCGTGCTCAGAACTTTGTTCACGGTAGTATGGAAAAATATATAGAAAGAAAGATAGTAAGAAAGAAGAAGCTATTCAAAAGCTTGAATCTTGATAGTCGAAACTTAAATCAAATTGTAAGAGCATGATCACTCTCAAGCAAAAGTTTGTCTTTATTTTCCATCGAAATCGAAGTGTGGATATGTTTATAAACGCTTCACATTTTCAAAGCCCGCGAACTTTCCGACTGCGCTTCATAGATGAAGTCGCAAGGCAAGTAGCCGGCCTTCGCCACTTTGATGGAAGTGAAAAATGTTTACACATAAGCACATGTACTATTTTATTGCTACTAATTCATTTGTTGTTGTGTCCACAAAAACTCCTGCATTAATGTGCTGAAAATGTTGTTTCATACTATCTCGCAGAGTGTGATTAGGTTTTTATTTTCAAAAGAAAACTTAGAATATCATCCTCATCTCTTAAATAGAACAAGCCTACGAGAGAGTATAAATGATAACAATAAAAAATCTGCGGCGATTTTTTCGCCAATCAAATTGATAGTTCATTCAAATGTTTACTAAATAGCGGACGAAAATATTTCAGGGTAGTCCTAGTTAAAAAAAATCAGACGATAATCTTATTTTGATGAAATCAAATTTTTAGTGTTTCGGGAAAGGATCCGAAGAAATTGTTCGTAACAAGAAAAAACTTCATTTTTCCACAATGTTTTTCAAGCTTTTTGTTGAGTCGTAAAAAGCAGGATTGTGTCGGAATTGATTTTAACCAATTACAAGACGGCACAACTATCTGAAAACTAACAACCTCATCCAATAGATTTAAATGCATTAGGTATACACTACATTAAATTGCATTTTATAACGACACAATTTTAGACTAGGCCATATTCATAGAAATTGCAGCCGACAATTTCAAGCTGGTGAATTTTTAAAACTCTGTGTATTTCTTGGTAGAATACGTTGAGGAAAATGAAGAAATTGATTGTTACAAGCTATTTCTTCATTTTATTCTATGTTCCCATGTCGTTTTCTTGGGTGGCGTCAAAGAGCGTTATTGTGTGGGCATGGGTTTACAGACGGTAAGGGTCGGCATGATCGATCTATTTGTGTGTGTGTTTCTGACACGAACAACGGAAAAATCACCCGTCCCCCACATAGCGTTATAAAAACTATGAGTGGGCAACTCGCATGATAAATATCCATCTGTACATGTTGTATATTGTTTGTCATCAATATAAAAGAAATCACAGCGCACATTTCGTTACACGATATTACACGATTTTTTCCGCATTACACACGCGGTTTTATTGCAATCGCGATAATGTCACGAACACGTAACGAGGTATTTCATATCCGTGTATAATCGCGACTGACATACGACATCCTATAATGCGGTGACGGAAATCAAATATGGCATAACGGGATATACACCTTCTAAAAGTGGGGTGGTAGTGAAAAAGAAGCAACCACGTGCTACTGAGTTGTTGAGAAGTTCAGATGAATTATTGGGTATACGCCTAGCTGCGATATTGTAGCCCTCTTTCTGTTGGCCACAAATTATTAGAAAGAAGACTACGATATCGCAGCTAAGTATAGTCCCACTGCTGTTAGAAAGAGAACCAAGAAATTATTCCTGTTTTATATCTCTCCAGTTTTATTCATTTACTTTCTTATCCATTTGACTGACTCATTTAGGTCTGTTATTTTCGGAGAAAATCCGAGGTTCATACCTTGTCGTCGTCTGCGTCGTTGTCATTGACCTTGTTATCGTACAAAAACTTGTTAATTTATTTGACGAACGTGTTTTTTACATTATATGCCCATCAAATTTCCTGATAAAAACATGTACATTCATTGCACGCGGGTATAATCGGACTTGTCAGAAAAAAATCCGTATATCATAGATACAATATGGTTGAATGACGTCATTTTTCAGGTAAAATGGCGTAAAGCAAGGAATAACATTATTGTGATTTTAAAAAGGGTTGATTTTACCCAAATTCCGAGTCTTTTTAACTCTTATAGTCAAAATTCGTCGTTTTTATGATAAATGGATTACCATAATGTATTATTGGTACAAATTCTTCCATTAGAGTCTCGCCGCGTAAGAAAATCTGATTTTTCATGAAACTTAAAGTATCAAAATTTTGTCACGCGGCTCGCATCCAGTATCAGATTTTATATTAACCCTTTCCTCTTCAACCCCTGGTTTTTACGTCCTGGTGATTTTATACTTGAGAAAACATTGTGGAAAAAAGAAGAAATTGTTTGTAACCTGCAATTTCTTCTTTTCCCAAAATATTTTATATCCTGTAGGTTGGCTATATTTCAAATTCCACTCATTTTAGTTGCTTTCTGTATCTTCTTTCAAATTAGGCTAATCTTGAACTTTGAAAAACAGGAAAGGGTTAACCCTCTCCAGTTTAAATCCGGGATTTTACGTTGTTGTGATTTTATACTCGACAAAACATTGTGGAAAAAGGAGAAATTGCTCCTTTTCCCACAATGTTTTTACCACATAGATCTGTTTCATTTCAAATTGCATCCAATTTTCATTGACGTCTGCAACCTCTTTCAATTTGGACCAGTTTAAAATTTCAAGAAACGGGAAAGGGTTAAAACTACAATATAATATTCCTTATATAGGTTGTCAATGAAGGTTATTTCTAGAGGTTTCTAGAACGATAATCTGTCTTTCTGTTTATAATTGCCCGTACAGTGAAATCAATATAATACAGGTTGAACGAACATCAATGAGATATTATAATCTTATCAAATAGTTTTAAAATCCCAAATTTACAAAATAAAATCCTTTTGAAAGATGACCCACTGATTACTGACTTCTGATAGTGTAACCTTAAGTCCTTTGTTTGTGCCCATCTCTTTCCTGAAATAAATATACTTTGTGTTACAACGCGTTCTGTAACAATGTCGCAAAATGTAATAAATATCACAAAACGCATCGAGACTGTTTGAAATGTAACAAAAATATGCACAACACATTTTGTAATAAAGTTGCAAAATGTGATAATTTTTTATCCATCAAAGAATAATATTAATAATTATTATTTATGACATACCTGGATGCCGCCCGATTAATTTGGTGAAGAAGTTATTTGATCTTAATCTCCTAACTGATGTTTGTCTTTTTTTTCTTTGGTTCATCTCTTAAGCTATTTACAAGAAAATTGATTAAATACGATACTTTTGAATACATTTGTTGATAAGATCGGAAATCAAAGTATTACAAAACGCGTTGAGACTCCATAAAATTCAACAAAAATATGCACAACGTATTTTGTAATAAGTTGCAAAATGTAATATACTTTTTCATACATTTTAAATTATCAAGAGAAATGATTACTTATTACTTACTTTGGTGGAGCTTAACAAATTTGTGGAAAAGGAGACTTGATCTTAATCTCCTAACTGATGTTTGTCTTTCTTTTACATTTGGTTCGTCTCATAAGCTATTTACAAATAAGTTGACTAAAATGCGGTACTTTTGATTTAACTTGATGATGAAAACTAAATCCAAAGTATTACAAAACGCGTTATGACTGCATGAAATGTAACAAAAATATGCACAACGCATTTTGTAAAAAAGTTGCAAAATGAAATAAACTTGTTTTTTTCAATGAAGATAGTTGTTAATTTGATTACTTATGGCTTACTCGAATGACACTAGACAATTTTTTACGAAAAAAATGATTTGATCTTAATCGCCTAATTAATGCTTATCTTTTTTATTTGGTTAATGTCCTCAGAATTTGCAACTTTATTACATAATGCGTTGTGCATATTTTTGTTACACTTCATAAAGTCTCAACGGGTTTTTTAATACTTTGATTGTTCGATTTTATCTTCAAGTGTAGTCAAAAGCATCTTATTTAAACCAACTTACATGTAAACAGCTAAAGAGATGACCCAAATGACAAAAAGACAAACGTTAGATAAAATATTTAGATCATATCGCATTTTTTTCAAAATATATCAAGCGCAATCCAAGTAAATCATAAATAATCAATTTTAATATTAATCTTAAATGGATGAAATAAATTATTACATTTTGAAATTTTGTTACGAAATGCGTTGTGCATATTTTTGTTACATTTCATGAAGCCTCAACGCGTTCTGTGATATTTGTTACATTTTTCAACTTTGTTACAAAACGCGTTGTAACATTGCTATCCAAGAATTTGAAACTACATGTAGTTGCATTTAACTCAGACAGACAGCATCACTTTAGACTGGTCTAACTTCAAAGAAGTTGCATACGACAATTTTAGGTTATAAAATTTAAGATTTTTAATCTTTCTGGGTAGCAAACATGGTGGAAAATGAAGAAATTGCTTGTTACCATATGTTTTCCCATTTTTTCCCTAATGGACATCGAAAAGCGTCATTGTGTGGAAATGGCTTGAATACGTGTGTAAGGGGCATATGTATAAATTTGAAGTTCTATTATTCATTCAAGAAAACCTATCTGAAAGACAAAAGATGATTCTTTTTTTCAACTATTCAAATTTTTAAAATAGAGTATCTTTCTGATTCACGAAAAATAGAAAATAAAACCAATGTCTTAAATACAGACAAAGCTACAACTATTCTTGTACATTAAAAAATACTAGACGACAACATTTTGGTCTTGTCCAAATTTATAGCAGACGACAATTTTATTTTAATTTTATTTCCTTTTGTTGGGGTTGGGGAAAGAGAAATCATTGCGGATTATAGAAGAAACTGCTTGTTACAATTAATTTCTTCATATTCAAAACGCTTTTTTCGAGGGATGGGGGGGGCAGTAATCTGACAATTGTGACGTCAGCCAAACAGTATATTTTTTTCAACGTCAAAAAGTTACGTCATACAGACAGGTTTTACTATATAAATGTTTAATAAAAGCCATCATTAGATACGTGCGATTAAATAGTAATAATAGATACAATATGTAAGAATACCATTAAATACAATTCTTTGAACACGTTCCGAATATTTGTATCATGTCACGGAGTGTAAAAAAATACGTCAATAACGATTAAGGGAAACAGAAATTAATAAAATTCGATAAAGTTAAATAGACTACTGTTACGATGTCAAACCTATTCCAACACAATGACGCTTTTAGGCGCCCCAAAGAAAAAACAATTTGGAAAATATAGTGAAAAATGAAGAAATTGCTTGTCACAAGCAAATTCTTCATTTTACACTATGTTTTCTATTCAGACAGTCAAAATGATAATTATAATAAAAATCATAAACTTTAAATTGTCATCTGCAACTCCTTCCAATTTTGGACCAGTCTAAAATGTTGCCGTCTGGTAATGAATAATGTTGAAACTGACCACCATTTAAATATATAAAAATGGTTTAACCCTTTCCTGTTTTGCAAAAGTTTAGTCCTGTCCCAATTAAAAGTTTTTGCAGACGAAAATTTACAGTGGATTTAATTTGAAAAATAACCATTTGGTAGAGTAGAAAATATTGTGGAAAGAGAAGAAATTGCTTGTTACAAACAATTTATTCTTTTTCCACAATTTTTTTCTTCAAATATTAAAATGACAGAGACGTAAAAAACCAGGGATTGAACAGGAGAGAATTAACGAATCGTTAGTTTGGTTATAGCGATAGATAGAAATACAACAGGCATCCAAGATCGTGTTATCACCCCACAGAATATGATCCGTTTGTTGACGTTATTTCATTTTTTCTTCACCTTCAATTTATTTCTTGGGATATCCTCACTATTTCAGAATGGTCCGTTGGTGAAATCAAACAGAATGTGAAATCAGATCGCGACTCCCCAAGACAGTCACAAGTAGCCCTCACACTCTCATGGTAAGTCAAATTGCCTTTTAACCCATTGGCAGACAGATAAATTTTAAGACTGGTCCAAATAGAAAAAAGCTGCAGACGACAATTTAAAGTTTGTGAAATTTTATTTTCAACTTTTTTGATAGACAACATTGTGGATAATGAAGATATTCATTGAACAATCAGTTTTTTCATTTTCCACAATGTTTTCCATCGCATTTCTTGAGGGGTGAAATGGAGGGATTGTGTGGGAATAAGTCAAAAGATCCGGAGTAGTTTCATTTAGAGAAAAAAAGTACCAGAAATAAGGAGATATCAACACCTTTTGAGTTTATCGGTTACCAGACCACAATGTTTTAGACTGGTCCAATTTGAAATAAGTGGCAAACGACAACCTTTAGTCGATCAAATTCGAAAAAAATACCTTTGTCTGTTTGGGGTAGTGAAGAAATTGTTTGTTACAAGATTTCCTTTTTTTTTTCTTGGTTGGCGACAAAAAGCGTGATTGTGTAGGAGTGGGTAAAACACATTTTCGTCGAACACAGGAATGGATGAAATATTATAAAGGATCCCTAAACCGTAATTAAAGACAGCAATTTAGCAAATATAGTTGTATTTATTCTACATTGCCTCTTTTTCCCTGTTGGTAAAAATTATTTATAGTATACGTTCAAGGAAGGCTGAGTGTGTATTCAATACCCTAACAATAAAGAAGTTGTTGCATTAATTCATGAATTTAACCAAAAGCGACTAGCATCCATTCAAGTTCTATTAATCACAAATTATTCGTCGCTGTGCATGCAAAATGTCGTAACTACAGCTTTGTTCAAGCTGTAGTTACGACATTGTGCACGCACAGCGACGTATTGTGTATATTTTGAGAACAGTGGAGATAGTCCGAGACATTATTTGACGTAGCATTAGCCTACAGTTAGTGTCCGTGGTATGTTATCGCTCTCTAATCCTTTAATTTACTCCTAAATTTCATAAGTCTGATAAATCGCTCCCTCTAAGAAAATGGGCAAATATGGAATATTGATTTATACCCTGTTGCCCGGACGACGCAGATATGTCATTTACAATACTAGGTATTATTCATTTCAAAATGGTGTTTTAATCAACCTTTTTGTTTTCACTTGCTGAAGGGAAACAACTTTATATACAATGGCGGTACATACTAAATACCAGATGACAAGATTTGTTGTACAATGTTAGGTATGTCACAAATAATTGTTAGATTTCATAGACTTACTTCATCTGGTTTACACATTGATTCAATACATTTAAACTAAAGAAAATAGACATTACATATCTTGGAATTTTCGTTACTTTGCCTTTCCTTTTAACAAAAAGAACACCCATTACCATTCTTCATAACACGAGGATATAGGTAGCTTCAAGTTAGCACTTATGAATGAACAGACCATACATGTTTTCCGAGAATTTCTTTTTCGAGTGAAAAACAAACAAGTTAAAAACAAACATATTTGAAAGGTTTTTGTGAAACATCATGCCCCCCCTAACATCCTTGTAAAATTAAAGGTGAATTAAGTTTTGCGAAAATTTGACCTTGACAGATAACCTTGACCTTATTACATGACATCGACTTTGTACCCGCAGATGCGTTTCGATGAGATTTATCATCAAGCTAAATATGAGCATTGTATCTGGTAAAGGCTTGAAGAAATTTTGAAAATTTGACCTTGACAAATAACCTTAACCTTCTCACATGACCTCGACTTTGTATCCGCAGATGCGTTTCGGTGAGATTTATCATCAAGCCAAATATGAGCATTGTACCTGGAAAAGGCGTGAAGAAATTATATTTTTTTTGTCAGATATACCGACCAAAAAAGGGACGTAGTACAGTAAAACATCTCGAACACACGTGTGTAATGAACAAATCGTCTTGATTTTCGCCCAGTATCTACCCCGTCTCTGTTTGGTTCAGTTGCATCTATGTTTCTGAGAAATACCAATCGCATTATAAATGTAGTTGACCCATTCGAAAGAAATGCAAATTGCTTTTTACGAACCGTTGATATTGCAATATAAAGGTTACTTAAGATATTGAATCATCAGTGTTTCGCAGGAACGTTGTTTCATGTGCTATGCTCCTTTCTATAAGTTACAAAAGAAAGCATCAATTGGTCTCAAAATATTTTTCTGTGGGTTGAGAAAAGTTCAACAGGTGACAATTTTCACAGCTGAAGTGTGTTTTATATACAAACTTTATCATTAATTTCCCAGACATGTCAAACTTTCACGATGTCGCGGAGATAGCATAACCTGGTACCTAGTGTGAAATTTAGTGTCCCTTCACATTCACTTTCAAATAATTTCATGTTAGTTCCGTCTATCAAGATTCGATCGTTTTAATTGGCTGATTTCATACAACAAAATTTTTAGCAACCAATTATTTTGTATGCTTGCCGTCGAAGAAGATCTATTTTCCCCCCTAAAAAATAGTGAAATATTTTTTTTTTGTTGCTTCATGGCATTTTATCAATATAATCGAACGAAGAGAAAACTTTTGCTTTTGGACTTAAAGACATAATCACACTAATATGTGAATATTTTACCATTTCATAAAAACGTAGAAGATGGTTATATCATAATAAACTTTGTTTCGAATCTAGGGCTTCGCCAAACTTGTTGTTTTAATCCATTTCCACTCGATAAAAATTTTAGACCAGTCCAAATTCAAATAAGTTGTAGACAGTAATTTTAAGCATATGAAATCTTCAAATCTTTGTTTTTGGGATAGAAAACTTTGTGGATAATGAAGAAATTGCTTGTAACAAGCAATTTCTTCATTATTCACAATGTTTTCTAAAGCTTTCATGTTGAGGGGCGTTTAAAAGCGGCATTGTGTTGGAATGGGTTGAAAGATGTGTTTAACTGTCCTTGAATTGTCTAATATTTTGTATGATAACGAAGGTAATTCATATCCTTTATCTTACAAATTTATGAGAAATGGAAGAGTATAAAACTGCCGTAAATAGTTTCTTGCATGTATGTTTCAATACTTGATTGACAAATGCATGTACTCGAGTGTTGAAGACATATGCGTACCTGATGAGTTTTGTAACAATATCTTTTGTCTTCCGTAAGCTATGTAAAATGTTTGGATTATTAGGCTGAGTGATAACCATGAGATAGCTCATGGCGCATGTTTACCACGCAATGATAGAACCCTTTTCCACACAGTACCTTCTTTTTACACCTCTTAAGAAAAAAGGCTTTGGGGAACATAGTGGATAATGAAGAAATTGCTTGCATCAAGGAATTTCTTCATTATCCAAAATGTTTTCTCTGCAAAAAGACAAAATTTAAAATTACATCAACATGAAAATTTTAGAGTGCAGCTTCTTTCAATTTGGACCAGTCTAAAACTTTGTTGTGTGGGAAATGAGAAATCCATAAATGAGCCCTAACGTTAATTTTCCAACCATTTTACTTGAGAGTGAAGTACCGACACCGAGCAGCCTGATCAATTCGTTAATTTTTATTTTGGTATAACGGTCTTAGTAAATCCATAAAATCTAAACTTCAAATAAAGCAAAATAAACCAACTCGTTTCATTCTTAATATTGAGCATACAGCACGTGTTGTTTTTAAACATTTCAAGAAATTAAATTGGTTTCCTGCAGATAAACATGTTGATCAGATAGTTCTTTGTAATTTTTGTTCATGACAATAATTAACGAACATCTTAAAGCTTGGGCCGAAAATAATGACGTTATATTAGACGCACAATTTGGCTTCAAAAGAAATTACAGCACGGTTGACGCTTTTTTTCTTTTATATAGTTCCATCGAAAAGCAGTTACAAAAAAGAGATGAACTTTATCATTGTTTCATCGATTTAAAGAAAATGTTTTGAATCTATATATATAGAAATGGACTTTGGGATAAACTTATAAAACAAAGTGTAAATGGTAAACCATTTCGGGTAATACGTTCTATGTACGACGATATAAAACTTTGCATAAAACAGTTCAACAAACTTTCGGAACTTTTTTCATGTCATATCGGGTTGTTGCAAGGGGAGATAACTTCCCCGATCTTATTTTACTCTTTTTATCAACGATGTAGAAACATTTCTAATCAATAACAATAATCAGGGATTCGCCCTAGGTCACCATTTATCTATATATCTATTGTTATTCGCTGACGGTATCGTAGTCTCTTTACTAGCTAGAAATCTTCTTAATAGTTTTGAAGAATACTGTAAAAATGGAATCTAGTTGTTAATACTGAGAAGACAAACGGGATGATCTTTAGTTAAGGAAGAAAACCTGCTACAAACTTGGATTTCAAGTATTCATACGAAAACCGGGAAATTGCAAACAGTTTAACTATCTCAGAGTTGTCTTTCAAGTAACGGCTCATTCTTAGGTGCTGCGACTACTTTTTCTGGAAAAGCGCTCAAAGCCATGACCAATTATTACATATAACGCAGATTAAGAATATACCTATTGATATTTTGTTTCATTTGCCCTCCCAATACTTACATATTCCTGCGAGGTCTGGGGATTTACTAAGACGGACATTTTAGAAAAAATCCACAGATTTTTTTTAAAGCTTTTACTCAATGTCAAATAATCAACAAGTAATAGCGCGATATACGGCGAATTCGGAAGATTCCCACTCTTAATCACAATCAAAATAAGGTCAATAAAATTATTTTCTTAAACATTTTAGTGTTAAAAGTAAAAATTTTATATTAAGCACATTAATGAATAACATGTTAAAAGAAATAGAATCAAGCAACGATGCAAATTACTGGGGAAATAATGTAAAACACCTTCTAGAATCATGTGGCTTTAAATATGTTTGGCTTTTCCCAGAATCAATCAATGAAAAGATTTTTATTCTCATATTAAAATACAGATTTAAGGATTTATATATAAACGATTGGTACCAAGGCATACAGAATCAATCCTCGCTGATTATATATAAAAAGATAAAAGAAACTTTTGGTATCTCCAGTATTTCACAATATCTTATAATGATAATAATGAAAAGGACAGATACGCCCTAGAAAAAAATAGAAGACAAAATAATACTGAAAGATCGAACCGTATATGCAACCAATGTGAATTAAACGAAATCGAAGACGAGTACCATTTCATTCTCATATGTCCATCACTACATCCTATAAGAGATAGATACATAAAAATAAAACAAAATTACACACGCTCATCTATGTATAAGTTTACTCAACTTCTTAATTTGGCAAAACCAAAAATCTTAAATAATTCAGCTATTTATTGCAAAATTACTTTCCTAAATAGGAAGAAAATTATCAACAGATTGCACACGTAACCAATTATGATATAAAATATCTTTTTCTCAGTTGTTTAAATTTGATTGGCGAGCTTTTTTGTATCTTATTTATATATATCATTGTTAAATGTTGGTTATCAGTATTGCTGATATTTAACCTATATACCGAATTAATGGCCTTTATAAATCAAACAACCACTTTAATTTATATTTTTTTTTTTAAAAAAAAATGACTAGTCCGTTTATTACAATTCTCATAACTAAATTGTTAAGGATTATTGCGAAATTGTTAGAGTATCTATAGATATTGGAATATTTTGCCATCATTTCTTAACCGTATTATTTACACGTGCATGCGTCACGACGGAAAGTGGACCTTTAACACATTTTGTACGCCTTATGTTACAACATTTGGTGGACAACTACTCACGGTCTGATGATATACGATTACTCCATTTCGTTTTGTTACAGTATTTCATTGACTTCTGTAAAAAAAATAACCAATGTGAGACATATTTGAGATCTGTTGGAGCGTGTCACCACGTTATGTTTTGTAACAATGTCACCTCGTCTTTGTACGATATCAACACTTCTTTATATTTTTTCTTTCTTTCTTTTTTTCACTTTATTTCAGTTGAAAATATAAGATAGTCGAGGGTGCGTCGTTTGTAACGATATTTCCTTGACCCTGTAAAAATTACATAACGATTCTATTAATTCTTAGGTTAAGTGAGAACTGTGCGATTATTGGAGACTCTTTTCCTCAGTATGTTTTGTAAGAATATTTATCTCACTTCTGTAAGAAAAGTACTCTAATATTACACGCCTTTTAATATTTTAGGTAAGTGAGAACTATAAAATCATTGGCTGCATTTGTCCTGGTTGAGCTTTGTAACGATATCGCATTGACTTCCCTTGCCAAATTAGGTAGATATCGATTAATTATTGGGAGGTACATCAGAATGATAAAGTATTGGATTAAAGTCTACAACAGCAAAAGGAATAATTGTATACTATATCGATAGCTACACACCAAAGGCAAATGGCATTCTAGTTTACCGAATTTCTCCAATTTACATCTGTTTGATTTGATCAAAATGAGTTACGAAATATCTCCCCATCTAAAAACTTTGGAAAATAAAACATTTAGAACCTACATAAGCAAACTGCGCCTTTCTTCTAACGATCTTAGAATAGAAACAGGTCGCTATGAATATATTGTAAGAAATGTAAGATACTACCAGCTTGCGCGTTGCAAGACTTTGAAGACGGATTTCACTTTACTCTCCGTTGTCAATATTATTCCGAAATTACAAAGACCTTTTTCAAAATACTATTGTCGTAAACCAATCATGCTAACATTTGTCTATCTTCTGAATAATCCGAATAAAGCATCATTAATAAAGCTGTCTTCTTATTTCAAAAACGCTTTACTAGTGAGAAATTGATACTTTTTAATTACGTAATTTTGATATATCTATAAAATTATGACCCTCGCGTTACTAGTATGCATGTGTTTATATGTCCTTGAATATTACTAACTAAGGTTAAGTAAGAACTACGAGACAGGCGCATGTTAACCTTGATATGTTTTGTAAAAGTATTCATTTCTGATTGATATTACATACCCTTAATTCTAAGGTTTAGTGATCAGTTTGAGATAGCTGACGGCGCGTGTTCTTGTTGTGTTTTGTGATAATACAGTAGATTCCTCTTAATTGTAATCCTAATAGTAGCAATTCACTGCTCACCTGCAAAATATTTTATGCACAGATACTGGATTTAAAGAACAGATCGCCTCTTCTAATTGCAACAAAATGTTGACAAATCGGTTTTACGTTTAACAGGATTGCACTGTACTCTCTTCTATGATTGATAAAATGGGGTTTAACGTCGCTTTTAACAGTATTTCAGTCATATCGCGGCGGATGGAGCACCTAACAATGGATTCCTGGTATTTCTCACACCAGTACTACCACTACATCCTTTCCTAGCCTTCAGCTGCTATCCCACTTAGGTTTACGACTATCCACCCATTGTTGAGAGACTAACGGCGAAAAGAATATGTGCCGCCGCCGGGGATCGAGCCTCTGACATCCCATGATTGAAGATTGGGAGTCTGACGCGCTTCTATGATATATCAAGCTATCATTACTTTTATTTAGTATGATTTGATTTCTAGGTTAAGTGAGAACTACGAAAGAGCCGACGGCGTATGTTTACCTCGCTGTGTTTTGTATCAACATTACTTGGATTTCTGTAAGAAAATGAAGTTTACACCTGCAGGCGCAGCTACATTTGGAAAGGTTTGCACGAAACATAATTTATTTTACTGCCGGATAACCTTTAAAACCTTTAAAGAGAGGATAAAAAATAAATCGCATTAAGTATAGAAAGTCTTGTCAGAAAATCAGAGTTTGAAGGATGGGTTTCTGCATTTTTCTATTAAAACACCTATTCACAAATATACGTATATATAAAGGTTTCGGGGACCATATGTCTTTTAATTGGAACCAACAATTAGATTCTATAAATAATAAGGTAAAATTAACGGGCATATTTGCCCATCTAAAGGAAATTTATTTTTCAATTAAATCTTCAACCTTTCCCCCTACTTTATCACATTACTTTTTGACGCCAACAGGAAAATCAAGAAATTGCTTGCAAACAAGTATTTTCCAAAATGTTTTCTACCTAGACAGTTGAAAATTAACAACAATCATTTGTAGTCAAATTTATAAATCATGAATGCCTAGCCGTATTCTAACCCATTCCCACTCAGTGACGCTTTTGGACGCCCCCAGGGAAAAAAGCTAAAGAAAAGTAAGTGAGGCATTTGGAAGCCCTCAGGGAAAAAAGCCATGGAAAACATTTTCCACAATGTTTTCTACCCAGAAAGTTGAAAAAATCCAAATTTCATAAATTTTATATTGTTGTCTGCAACTTCTTTCAGTTTGTGCCAGTCTAAAATTTTGCCGTTATGGAATGGGTTAAACGAACAGATTCGATTCAGGGCCCGAGATTATAAAACTTTTTTCGTACTCTATTGAGAATTTATTCAAACTTCAAATTTGAATAGGTTTTTTGTTTAACTACAGTTGTATATTAAGAGTAATAATCATCAACCTTCAATTATTGTCATTTATTTTCATACAATTCCAATAGGATCAAAGCAAAAATTCTTATTTTATCCCAACTCGAAGTTTGAGTAAATTCTCAACTGAGTACGAAAAAGGTTTTATAATCTCGGGCCCAGATGCAGAAGTCTAAATCACTTAGTAAGAATTGAAATTCATGTCCGTCTATCAAGATTCAAGCATTTTGATTGGCTGAAATTCTCTTTTCATACTTTCATGAACAAAATTTTTGAGCACGCAACTATTTTTATATGCTTTCGCACAAAGTAGATCCCTAATATTTTACTCAAAATTAGTAAAGTATTTCCTTTTTTTTGCTTGATGGCATTAAGTTATATTAGAAATGAAGAGAATATATATATTTATTATTTCATTAAGTAATTAACCTAAAAACTTCTCGTATTTATACAGTTCGATTAAATTTTTAGGTTCACATCTCAATGAAAACAGAAATATTCTCTACATCTCTTAACCCATTCTCACATGATGGCGCTTGATGACTCCCCTAGAAAAAAGATTTGGAAAACATTGTGGGCAATGAAAAAAATGCCTGTTTTCTTCCCCTACAGTAAGAAAAAATCTCGGATTTTTTAAACTTTAATTTGTTGTCTGCATCTTCTCTCAATTTGGACCAGTCTAAAATTTTGCCGTCTGGTAATGGGTTAAAATTATTAGAGAGTGCGTTTTCTGTGCTACCATGGGAAAATCATTGAATAATCAAAACCACCCACATAAACACTGATAACAAAAGATTAATCTTTGTACATTAAAATTGATAAATAGGACTTGTTTTCAATTAATTTTAACAATCTCCGAATTCCCTTTGATATATTTTGTCAGAAAACTAAATAGATATACAAGAATTCAAAACCGAAATGATAGCATTTATTTTCTGATATTTGTGAAGTATTTCTTGTTAAACAAAATACCGTCAATGATACACAATATGCCGCCTTTTTTCATTTAAACGTTACTTAATTATTTACATTTTCTTCTGAATGAATGTATGTACACAAGCTTAACCCATTCCCACACAAGCCCTCCTTTTTACACCCCTCAAGAAGAAAGCTTTGGAAAACATTGTGGACATGGAAGAAATTGCTTGTTTCAAGCAATTTCTTCCATGTTCACAATGTTTTCTACCACAAAAGACAAAGAATTTTAGAATTGCATCAACCTTAAATTGTCGTCTGCATCTTCTTTCAATTTGGACCACTCTAAAATTCTCTCGTGTGGGAATTGGTTAAGCATAGAAAAGATAAAATAATCCAATACCAGAAAGCAAGATATTATACTGGTCCAAATTGAAGTTGTAAAAAACAATTTTAAGATGGAATTAAAACACTTTTTGTCTAGTTGGGTAGAAAACATTGTGCATGTAAAAAGCAATTTCTTTTTTCCACATTTTTTCCAAAACTTTTCCTTTATGGATTTCAAAAAGCAGATTTCTTTTGGAATGGATAAAGGAAATATTGAATTCATTACCGAATAATCTAATGTTCATATATCAGCGAAAAAAAAGGGGGATAGAAATATTGTTTGAATTGTGGCAACTGCTTGTCACAAGCAGTTTTTCATACTCCCAAATATACTATCTACGCTGAACTGTGGCCCATGCGTAAGTGAAGAGCAAGAAATTCGCGAAAAAATGTCTAAAAACGAGAGAGACTAATATTAATGCTTGAAAATTTGTGAGTATTTAAAATGATGTCACTCCGAACGGTGTTCTAAATTACCTCTAAAAAATATGCAAACAAACGGTTGAAATATGTTCACAATTATTTACCCATTACCAAACAGCAAAATTTTAGCCTGGTCCAATTACACAGGAGATGCAGACGACAATTTACAATTGATGAAATTTTAGATTTTGCTAACTTTTTGGGAAGAAAACATTCTATAAAATGAAGAAAAAAAAGCTTGGTTCAAGCAATTTCTTCATTTTACACAATGTTTTCTTAATTGTTTTGCTGGACAGGTGTCCAAAAGAGTCACCTTTTGGTAATGGGTTAAAGCATGGAGATGCCGCATGTTTTAACTTCTAATGACGTCATAATTGTAATGACATTTAGCTTTTTCTGGTACTACGCGCATTTTGAAAGTCTTAGTAGAATTATCATATGTTGCAAAGACTTTTTATATTCAAATGATTTTCTGCAACACCTAACAAGTTGGCCAAGAATAGGTTGGCAATATGTTTCTCATTCATCAAAGGGTACAAAATTGAATCTTACATTTGGTTGTCCGATAATCGTTGAAAGTGAAATTTCAGAATACCATTAGGTTAAACAAAACTCCAATTATCAGAGACCTGTAAGATTAACCCTCCATAGTAATAGTGTTAGCGGTGCTTAAATATGCCACAAACTTTAGTCAAACAGAACAACATTCTCCTTGAAGTATTTTAGTACCTGGGTATATCTAGCCTGCTTAAACATTCCATTGGATTAGCTAGATGTTCTATTATTGAAATATTTTGCGTACATATAATTTGAAAATTTGAGCTCACCTTTCCATAGGGAAAATAGCGGTTTAAGTTGAACTGCAATTCTAATCTAGGATTATACAAACTCTGAGATTGAGTTAAAATTGTTCAACGATATTTTTTCTCTGTTATTCAACACAGTATTTTTGAGGTACTTCTATTCTAAGTAAGCAACTCTTAGATGTTTCCTAGCTTAAAAAAGAAAGAAATCATATTATATTTCAGATCATCAGACAGAAATTTCCGAAACTTACCACAAGAAGATTAGGAACTAGGGGACAATCGAAGTATGTAGACTTTCAACGGGTCACATTATTTCATTTACTTTTGAGAACTTTATATGAGGGTCGCCATGGCAGTTTTGACTGGGTTTACAAAACATTGCTTCTTCATTCATTATTAAGATACTTTGATTTTAAGATTAGGTACCCGCTATAGGATATCGCATTATTTTGTTTTGCCGGAAATGGCATTATTCGAACATAGTTTTACATTTTTATTTCAAGCCCGACTCATCGAAGGGTTTCTAATTATTTTTTGTATCTAGTCCCCTCTAACGTAGTCGTCTGATTGTCTTAACTTATGGCCATTTTAAGAAAGAACAATATTTTAAATTCATGTTAAGGTTTCTCATACACTGGGGTTTGACAAAGAAAAAGTCTGGAATATACACTGTCATTATTCTTCAGATATCACTACTATGGTATTGGAATCAAAGAAACGTCCATCTACTATCATTCTGTTTATACGGGGAAAGGACTCACCAGGTAGGATTGGCTGGTATTGAAACATTTTACTGGTTCCTATTACCAGTACGATAGTAGTCTGTTTATCGTCGCTAACGTGGCACAGGCCCACATGCGCTAATGAGTAACGCCCCCTCACCAAGTTAGGAGACAGTTAGTTGTTAAGAGGTATAGTGCATGGGTTTAAGACAAAGCCGATGAGAGCCCCGCCTGGCTCTTTAACGCGCTCAATATATAGCACCGTAACTATAGCGCCTCATTGGAAAGACAATTAATTTTTCAGTTTGATCAGAACTGGTTTTGGATCGAAACTGCGATCTCGAGGTTTGAGAGCCAATGCTCTTCAAACCGAGCCAATGGCGCTAACAGTAAACCGACAATGAATTTCTGCTCTTACCCTTTTATGTTTTAACACATTCCAACACAATGACGCTTTCGGACGCCCTTAAGAAATACAAGCATATAATTTTTTTGAGATTTGTAACAAGCAATTTCTTCTTTATTTAAAATGTTTTGTAAACGTATTTGGCACTTATTTTTCTCTTTTAGCACCAGGTGAAATGTCGTCTGCAACTTCTTTCAATTTGGACCAGTCTACATTTTTGTCGTCTAGTCTTGGCTTAGGGATAATAATGGTATTTTTAGGCTTTAACTTCTTTGTAATTTTACCTTGATCTGTTGCGTGGCTGGGCACCTATTCCCGTCCTTACCCCAAACAACACATAAAATGTAGTAAATGAATCGTCAATGGGTTGCAACCAGCAAATTTTCGGAAATCTCTGTACTAAAAGATGTATGAAAAAGCGTTTTGTTAACAAATTGGAAATGAATTAAGTTAAATGGTTTATCATGTATAACCTCTGACAACTGGTGGATTAACATAATCTTTGATAAGATCTTTCTTCTCTCTTATTTCACAGATTTTCTGGTATCAAACTCAAGACAGAGGTATGTGTCACCAAGTTGTGTATCACTCTTTTGTATTGAAGAAATAGTTTTTATGCTGTATTGGAGAAATTCATTATTGGTACAAATTTGAGACATTGTGATAAAGACACTATTCAACGCACTGAAATCCGTGTACTTTTGTAATCTCATTAGAGATAGGTTCTTTTTGTAAGTTCTAAATATTGTAACTTACCTTTTAAAAGAACTTTTCATGTTTTTTTGTTTTTTTCTAGTTTGCTACACTACATTTTTTCTGAATGTTTGCAACATTATAGACCAGGAAAAACTTGTATGTCAGAGGTTTTATGGCAACTGTCTTGCATACCAGTAAGCAGAACAAGTGTCTTATCTCGAATTCAAAGCCAAGATGTTCAATGCAGGCCTAGCTAGTTATTTCATTGCACCTCATCTATTAAACGATGCAGCTCAAGAGATTCCCACCAAGAAATTCAAATATGGACAAAACTAAATTTTTGCAATGATATAAAGGTAATGCTCAATGAAAATACATTCCTTGTTCGCTAAGCAAATTATTGATCATTAAAACAAACAAGCCTTTGAGAAACATGAACAATCATATGAGCTATTTATTTAGAATTTAATACACTAAGCTGGGGAGCTCTGCTTTTTTTTTCAAGCTTAGTCATACCCCTTGTTCTATTAGTATTTTTGTCATCTTCTGATATTGAACGAAATAATATTTTTCGTAGCTATATTGTTGAATAACATATATTGTTCATATTTATCAACACGTCTTGCTAATTCATCGCAAAGATATTCAATAGCCCATTTCTACTCTGTTCCACTTTTTGTACGTCCTTCAAGAAAAAAAAGGGAAAACATTGCATACAATGAAGAAATGGCTTGTAACAAGTAATTTTTTCAATCTCCAAAATGTTTTCTGTCCTTAATTGCAAAGATTTAAGAATAAATCACCAATTTGATATTGTAGTCTGTAATATCTTTCAATTTATACTAGTCTAAAAAATTGTCATGTTTTAATGGGTTAACAGATCCATACATTTTGTAATATAATTATTATTTGATACAGTTGATTAAGCGATAACTGTTTATGTACAATACTATGGTATAAAATACTTTACCGGTACTTATAGACAGTCTTTTATCTACAAAATTATGATATTTAACCCTTGTCATGCTGAACCCGAAATATTCCCGTTTTGGCAAGAGGTGTAGACTAAAATCAGACTGCACTTGTGTGCAGGCTGATCTTAGTCTATACCTCCTGCTTGTACTTTTCCTGCCATAGTTGTGTATGAAGTCGATTTCTAAAAGAAATGTTTTTAACAACAACAAGTTCTATCAGTGATTTTAGTCCTTTGATTTGACAATAATTCAGTAAGGTGATTTATACAGCATGACAAGGTTAATACTATTCTTCTGGATAGGCTTGTTATCTAGACACTATGATATTAAATACTTACTTCTTAATTATGGGATGAAAAGCAATAAATATGAAATAATCATATATTTCCTATAGGATCCCTAAAGTGACATGTCATATATTTTTTTGAATATACAAAATACTTATAGTTTTGTATGTATTAAAGAATATGGATCAATTGCAGGTGATCCAGGGACATTTTTGTACTTTGATTATTTATATTTAAAAGATTTTCTTTTAAATGTATTTCTATTACCTTGTAGGGATCTAGTCGTAAATACTCACTTAGTTCAAAAACAGGCACCCTGCTACCAGAATTTCCAAGTGCAGATAACCTAATTTTGCCTGATGGAATAGACCTAGAAAAGGTAATACTTAATACATTTGACTATTACAAGGCCAAGTGACCAGATTTCAACACATAGATATCATCAATAATTTAAACAAATAGATCAAGGATATGAAATAATATAATTAATGCAGTAGCTTAAAGTGATGTGAAGATACATACAGCCTTTATGAAAATGGTTATAATAGAAATTGATATAACAGAAAAAAAATATCATTTTATTGTCATTCATCTTTTTTCTAAGACAGGTTTTCATGAAATTCATAGCAATGTCATGATTTTACATTAGCTTGTACTACATGTATTTCTATTATATGAGTTATTATTTTATTTTAACATACAGCTTTAACCCTTGTCATGCTGTATGAATTACCTTACTGACCTGCTTTCAAATCAAAGGGCTGAAAGCAATCATAGAACTTGTTGTTCAAAAACCAATATTTCTTTAAGAAATCAACTTCATAAACAATTCTGATAGGAAAAGTACAAGCAGGAGGTGTAGACTAAGATCAGCCTGCACATAAGTGCAGTCTGATCTTAGTCTTTGCCTCCTGCCAAAACCGGAATATTCCAGGCTCAGCATGACAAGGGTTAATGTCCCTCCGTGTCGTTTAAAGACAAAGAAGAACAATTACGCACCAAGCTCTTGTAATTGACAGATCGCTGGCCATGACCTCTAACCTCCGACAGAGCGTGGCTGAGGTATCAACTGACAATGCTTAGTAAAATATATGGCAAGGGATGTAAAAAGAACGATGTAAAAGTGGTCCACATACGCAAATATTTGAAAAAAAATGTTGGAGTTCAACACGTCACTTCAAATATTAATGAACTATTTCATTGGTGGATTGATTTTGATTGACAAAGGCGATCATCAATTAAACTTTCAAATATACTTTATCTACATGTACTAAGTTCAAACAGTTTATAGCAACCGCTACGGATCTAATGCTTTAGTAGTTCAAGACTCTTTTTTTTTACAGATGTCAACATTTATTATGATGTATAGAACCCACAGTCAACGTATTTTGGACACAGTCATAAGTGGAAACTTTGAAGAGGTACTTCCATTTGATAAGCTCGACGGGTCATATTATGTTATGGCCCAGGTCATCCGTCTGTATGTCTGCCTGACGTTACTAATCTTTTTGTTTGAGAAAGTCTCCTACATTTTCAGTAGGAATGAACTAAAACTTGTCACAATATCTGGTTGTTGACAATACAAATATTATTTTAATACCTCAAGTCGTTTTGGAATTATCTGCCCTTGACTCAGCAAAATAGCCCAACACTGTACATATTGGTTTGTTTGTGTGTGCGTAAAATTATATTTGTTTGTGTGTGCGCAACTCCTCCTACAGTTACAATTGAAATGAATTGAAACTTACCACAATGAATCTCTATGATGTCTAGTTGTGTATGTGACAAAAAGAGAGTTATTCCTCCGGTCATTTTGGTATTATCTACCCATATCTTAAATTACAATGTTGTTTTTTCACTGAAATGCCCCTTCGGTTGTACTTGCACCTCTCTGGGAAGCACTTGTTTTTTTTTTATTATTTTTATTTTATTTTTTAGACCATCAAAGGTAACCTAGTCTCTATTCCGTAAGCTTCATTTGATAAAAGAGTGCAAGGGGGCATATTTGGTTAGACCATTCCCACTTAAGCACTCTTGTTTACTCCCTTGAAGTAAAGAGATCTTGTAAACTTTGTGGAAAGGAAGAAAATGCTTATTACAAGCAATTTATTATTATTATCCAAAGGTACCATAACAGAATTTTTTTTTAAAATTTAACCAACTTAAAACTGTCGTCTGCAACTTCTTTGAATTTGGACCAGTCTAAATTTTTGTCGTCTAGTCATGGGTTAAAATGTCTGGGAAAACGAGGAAACGAATAGAAAAGAACCACAAGCATGCACTCGTGGTTGCTTCACGAAAAGATAAACACTAATTCTGAACAATATCGAGGATGATGTTGACTCATCTTGGATTTAAAACTATTTAAAAGATGATAAAGCAATTTCTTTGTTTTCGACAATGATTTCCAAAGCTGATTTCCAGAGGGTAGTAAAACACCCTTCTATTTATTCTGGTATAATCCTGTAATGGTAGGTACCGTAGCCTGAGCTCAGTCTGCACAAATTTGTGAAGGCTGAACTTTATCTACACTTCCAGATAATCATTTTTCTTGGCAGAAATAGGGTTTACATTCTTTGAATAGGATATAAAGTTTGTAATGATGCATATCTTTATAGGTACAGAATTTCCTCGTCCATTTTTGGCAGGGTATGCCTGATCACCTAGTAGATCTGTTGCAATGTGAGATACTCTCAGATATTATTGCTTTGTGTGACTCCATATTATACAAGGTAAATCTAACTACCTTTTAGATCAGACAAAAGTAACATACTCTCAGATATTATCACTCTCTGTGATTCCGTATTTTACAAGGTAATCGTAATCAGACAAAAAGTAACATAATAATGGATAGTATATAGGGAATATTACAACAGTGTCTTTTTCTATGCGTTGTTATCGTGTTCGAGAATCGTGTGTAGGTATTTTTTATTGGATGAGACCGAAGGTCGAATCCAATAAAAATACCTACACACGATTCGAGAACATGATAACAACAAATAGAAAAACACACTGTTGTAATATTCCTTTTATTATATACCTTTTAGGAAATGACATTAAGAAAATTCTCTTAAATGGCTAAGAAATAACCAACTTTCCGAAAATCCCGGAACGTCAATGCACAAAAAAGAAGTCAGTGTTTAACGGTACTCGACGAATACGGTTTTTTGCTACACGCCGAAAATCGATTTTTTTTCTGTCGAGTTGTATTTGACAGCCAGGTTTTACTCCATATCTTTTATAGGTATATAATAAAGCTTTTTATGATTCCATCTAATGCAAAGTAATCATAATACCTAATAGATCAGACAAAATGTAATTTAATCTCAGATATTATGGTTTTGTATAATTCAAAAATATTATACAAGGTAATCATAATACCTTATAGATCGGACAATAAGTAACATTATCTCAGATATTTTAGCTTAGTATAATTCTTTATCATACAAAGTAATCCAAATACCTCATAGATCGTAAAAAAGGTAAAACAGATAATATAGCTGTTTGTGATGCCATACACGTATTATACATGGTATACATGGTAAGTCTAGCTACAATATGTTTATGTTAAATGTAACATATTTTTACATATCATAGTTTTGTGTGATTCCTTGATATACAAGGAAATTCTGACAACCTCGTCTATTAAGATGTAACATAATCTTAGATGATTTATAGCTTTGTGTGGTTTCATAGTTTACAAGGTAAGTCTTACTACTCGTTGACTATGTCATTTCATTTTGTACAAGGTAAGTCTGACTGCCTTATAGATCTCTCAAAATGTAAATTAATCTCAGATATAATAATTCTGTGCAATTTCAAATCATTCAAAGTAAGTCTGACTACATTATAGATCTCTTAAAAACATAGCATGCTTACAGATATTTTAGTTCTGTGCAATATCATATCTTTCCATGTAAGTCTCACTACTAGAAAGATCTCTTAGAATGTAACATAGTCTCAGATATTATAGTTCGGTGCAATTTTATTCATTCAAGGTAAGCCTGACTATTTTATAGATCTCTTGTAAACATTGTATGATAATCTCAGATTTTACAATTCTGTGCAATTTCATGTCATTCAAGGTAGGCCTGACTACCTTGTAGATCTCTTGAAATATAAAACAATCTAAGATATTATAGTTTTGTGCAATTTCATATCATTCAAGGTAAGACTGACTGCCTTATAGATCTCTTGAAATGTATCATAATCACATATATTATAGTTCTGTGCAATTTCATAAAATTCAAGTAGGCCTGACTACCTTGTAGATCTTTTAAGATGTAACATTATCTCAAATAATAAAGTTCTGTGCAATTTCATATCATTCAATGTAAGGCTGACGATGTTATAGATCTCTTAAAATGTAACATTATCTAAGATATATAAGATCTTTGTGATTTCTTATCATTCAGTGTAAGGTTGACGATGTTATAGATCTTTTAAGATATAACATAATCTATAGATATAGATATAGTTCTGTGCAGTTTCATGTCATTCAAGGTAAGCGTGACTACCTTTTAGATCTCTTAGAATGTTACATAATCTAAGATAAAATAGTTCTGTGCAATTTCATATCATTCACTGTAAGCCTTACTACCTTATAGATCCCTTAATATGTAGCATAATCTAAGATGTTATAGTTCTGTGAACGGTCAGCATGACTACCTTATAGATCACTAAAACTGTAGCACAATCAGAGATATTATAGTCCTGTGCAATTTCATATCATTCAAGGTAAGTCTGACTTCCTTATAGATATCTTAACCTATTCCCACACAATGACACTGTTATGCCCTCCAAGAAAAAGACTTTGGACATGTTAGTGTAAATGAAGAAATTGCTTGTGACAAATAATTTCTTCATTATCCACATTGTTTTCTACCCAGAAAGTTGGAAAAATTAAAAATTTCATATTCTTTGAATTGTCATCTGCAGTTTCTTTCAGATTGGACCAGTCTAAAATTTTGCTGTCAGGTAATGGTATAAAATTTAATGTAATCTCAGATATTACAGTTTTGCTTTATTTAATTTGATATGAGGAAAGTCTAACCCCTTTAAAGATCTATTAATCCATTCCCAAACAACAAATTTTTAGACTGGTCCAAATAGAAAGAAGCTGCAGACAACAATATCATGTTGATGAATTTTTCGTCTTTCTTAGGGAAAAACATGTTGGATAATGAAGAAATTACTGTTCTTCTTTTTCCACAATATTTTCCCAATTGTTTTTCTCATTAAAGGCATCAAAAAGCATCATTGTGTGGGATTGGGTTATAATGTAACATAACCTGTTGTCTATATGATTTGATATTTTATAAATTGTCTTATAGATCTGTTCATAGTGACAGATAGTTCTGGATGATTCCATATTATTCAAAGAAATCATTATCAATCCGTACTGGATGACACAGTTTTAGACTGGTCTAATTTCAAAGAGGTTGCAGATGGCTATTTCATGGTGATAAAATTTTAAACATCTTTGTCTTTACTGTGTAGAAAATGTGGGAAATTAAGAAAATTACAAGCGGTTTCTTCATTTCCCATAATGTATTCCAAACCTTTTTTACTAGAGGGTAGGAAACATGAAAAAGTCTGAATGGATTAAACAAATGGATTTAGATATAGAATGAATTAAGGTATTGTTTTGTGGATATTTTTGAAATTTTGATAGCTTTCAAAAATGCAGTGCTTAGACTTTAAAATCAGGTGAAAGTTTATTAATGGCATCTTTTTTGTATGCTATGAAAATAACAAAAAGTTACCACAATACCATTTCATCATTTTCGCCCAATGATGGTTCTTGACACCCCCATTGAAAATAATTGGGAAAACATTTTGTAAAATGGTGAATTTGTTTGCAATATCGATTTCTTGATTTTCATCAATGATTTCTCTTAAAGACTTGAAAAAGTCTATAATTTCACAAACTTTGAATTATTGTCTGCAATTCCTTGCAATTCCTATTAATTTGAATCAGTCTAAAATTTTGTATTGTGGTTAAAGTTTTCATAAGCTCCTCAAAACTGGCCATATTTCATTTGTATAAAACATTTGAACCATTTCAGGTATTGGTGGATGTCTTGATACCCTCAACTATCCAAGAATTACCATCAAGGTAATATTCTTTAAACTGAGATTATTGTTATTGGTTAACCCAATCCCACATAATGACACTTTTTGACGCCACTCAAGTAAACAACTTTGGAAAACATTGTGGAAAATGAAAAAAGCGATTTCTTCTTTATCCAAAATATTTTCTAAACAAAAAAGATAAAGATTTTTTCTAAAAATCTATTCAACAATAAATGTGGTCTGCAACTTCTTTTGATTTGGATCAGTGTAAAATGTTGTCCTCTGGTAATGTTTTAAAACTAGAATAACTATTTTCATTAACATTTATTTTCATCCAAAATCAAAAGACAATTTTAGACTGATTCCAAACTTGGAGACTATATAAGCAGAAAACAATTTAAAGTGGGTATAAAGAGAAAAAGAAATCTCACTAAGAAGAAACATTGTGAGAGAATTCAAACTTGCCTGTAATACTAGAATTCATCAAATACCTATTTAACCCTTTCCCGTTCAAATACGGGATTTTACGTTCCCGTGATTTTATACTCGAGAAAACATTGTGGAAAAAGAAGAAATTGCTTGTCACAAGCAATTTCTTCTTTTTCCACAATATTTTCAACCACATAGGATGGTTTCATTTCAAATGACATCCAGTTTTCATTGTCGTCTGCAACCTCTTTCAATTTGGACAAGTCTAAAGTTTCCAAAAACGGGAAAGGGTTAAGTGCTGACTGATCTTTGTCTATAACTCCTGTAAAAACAGAATTATTCAGGATTCAGCATGACTAGGGTTTGGAAAGTAATCTAATATCAGTTTTGTAACACTTTTAGATATTACCTTATGTGACATGTTCATTTGTTAAAAGGGTGAATTCTTGTTTCTGTGAAAATTGTTTAATTTTGTCATAATATCCTCACAGAATCCCTTAAACATTTTTAGGTATCTTGACAACAGGAGCTTACTCCAAAATTTCATTTAACTTCACCAGGTTCAACCTTTCAAATAAACTACTTGGTTAGCTAAGCAAATAGCAACTAGGATGCTTTCCTAATAGTTAAGTGTAAAAAGGTGATAAAGTGATTTAATCAAAGTATTTTAGGCATGATTAAACCTGTACAATGCTACAACATTTAAGACTGGTCCAAACTCAAAGAAGTTGTAGCTAACAATATTTTGTTGATAAAATTGTTAAAATCTTTGTCTTTTAACCTATTCCAACACAACTAAATTTTAGACTGGTCCAAATTCAAGGAAGCTTCAGACATCAATTTCAAGTGGATGAAATTGTGATTTTTTTTCTCTTTTTTGAATAGAAAACATTGTGGATAATGAAGAAATAGCTTGTCACAAGCAATTTCTTCATTTTCCACAATGTTTTCCAAATCGTTTTACTTGAGGACTGTAAAAAGGAAGGCTTGTGTGGAAATGGGTTAAGGTAGAAAACATTGTGGATAATGATTAAATTGCATAATGCATAATTTTCCATAATGCTTTCCCAAGTGATTTTCTTAAAGGATGTAAAAAATAGAGTTGTGTGGAAATGGTTTAAAGCGTACTTATGTAAATGATTCTGGAACCCTATTTAACCCTTTACCGTTTTTCAAAATTTTGGATTTTTCCATTTTCAAAGGGTCAGTAGACATATCAAACAAGAATAATTCAAGAAGTAACTATCCAACATGATAAAAAATATTGTGGTAAAAGAAGGAATTGTTTGTGAAAAGCAATTTCTTCATTTTCACAATGTTTTCTAACAAGGACATACAAATCAGGGTTTGTACAGGAAATAGTTAAAAACCCTTTAACTTTTTAACCAAATTCAGCTTAAATAAGCTTTAATTACAATGTTTAAGTTGTCATCCAACCATTTCATTTTTTTGATACATGTTATTGGCCTTGAATTTTGCAAAATAACGCTTTTTAAGTAATTACCAGTTGGCAAAATTGCTTGTTGCAAGCAATTACTTCATTTTACACAATGTTTTCCCAATTGCATTTCTTGAGGGGCATCAAAAAGCATCACTGTGGGAATGAACTGGAACTTCCTGTCTGAGTTTAGGGTTGGGCATGCCATCAATCCATCAATTAACAAATGTACATGTAGGAATGGGGTACCAGCAAGTATTTCTAGTTCAAATACACTTACATCTGTCTTGTTTCATTTTCAGTTTGTGCAATGATATGGAAATGTTTTTAAAGAGACTTCCCTTTTGGTTAGAAACATCAATGGAGATGGTACCTAAACACATTCAAGATAGAAAACAGGAAGGTAATGAAAATCTTTATTGATACTCATCAACAAACTTTGAAACTGGTTCAATTTCAAAAAAGTTGCAGACAACTGTCAGGTTGATTGAATCTCACATTTCTGTGTTTTTCTTAGCAGAAAACAACGTGGAAAATGCAGAAATTGCTTGTACAATGTATCAAGAATTTTCCATATTGTTCTCCTGAACCTTTTTCTTGAGGGGTGTAAAGGGAAGGGTTGTAAATCATGATCTGTTTGATAAATTATAACAAGCAGATACAGATGTTAACCATTGTCATGCTGAATAAAATCCTTGTAAAAAAATATATCAAAATCAAAGGGCTGATAGCACTGTAGGTCTGGTTGTCAGGATCAATATGTAGTTGGAAATTTATCTTATGGATAATTCTGACTTCAAAAGGACAATCAGGTGGTGTAGACTAAGATCAGCCTGCACATATGTGCAGGCTGATCTTTGTCTATACCTCCCGCCAAAACATGAATATTCCTGGTTCAGCATGACAGGGTTTATTATTGCCATTCACTGCTCATCCCAATTAGGTTTATGAATGAGATTACTGAGCTAGTAGTTGACTTAAGCAAACTCATTATGGTGACAGAGAAGAATGTCTACTCAACAATATGACTTGAAGTGTATGGACCATCATCATAATAGAAATATATTCATATGAATATAGACAGATTTTAGCAAATAAATTGAAAATATTTCCAAAAAAACCCAAATGACCATGATTCTGTAGATGTTCAAAGAAGCTGCCTAATACATTTTACTTTCTGCATGTCTTCTTATTTCTTAAACTTGTAATCAAAAATATGAATGACAATGAACTTTCAATTTAACCATTTGATTAAGGTTTGTTTTATGTTATTGCCCCTGTTGTCTATCTGTACGTCTATCTGTCAATCAATTTATCCATTGGCAATGTGTGCAATTTGAGGGTTAATTGTGATACTTTGTATAGACACTTTGGATAGTATAGCAATCAAACCTCAAATCAGTTGCAACTAGAATCAGCTTAAACTTACCACTACATCTATCTCTATGATTTCTAGTTGTGCATGAGAGACATAAATTATCATGATTTCACAATTATCTGCCCTTGAATTCACTGACAAACCCCTTCGGGAATGTATGACCTGCTCTGTGAAGATTTTATTTGTGTGTGTTTGTGTTTGTATTTTTGTAAATTATACATTTAAATGTTTTTCAATTAAAAAAAACTTTGTTATAGTACTCTTCTCACAATTTGTCAGTTTCTTACTACTTTTTAGCTCACCTGAGCACAATGTGTAAGGCGAGCTATTATGATTGGTCATTGCCCTACTCCTGAGGTCTGAAGTTTTGAAAAATGCTCAAGACTTTTTGTAAACAATAAGGCCTGGGACATTCATATTTGGTGTGTGGCATTACTAGAAGGTTTTGTACTTTTTAATGTAAAATTGTGCCCAAGTTTGGTAAAATACTCAAAGTCTTCTCCTCTTAACACTGGTCCACATTAAAAGAAGTTGCAGATGGTATCAAACATTGATTGTAATTTTCTTAAACCTTTTTTCCTTGAGGATGTAAAAATGTGGGAGAGTTGCTTTATGGATTAAACTATAAAGCCATAGGCATTCATATTTATTGTATAGCATTACTCAAAAGTTTTGTACTATGCCCCAAATCTTATATTTGTTTTATTTATATGGCTCAAGCTTTTTTATACAAAAAAGTACTGTAATAAGCAGATGCCTCCGGCGATTTAGGACCATCATAGTCCTCTTGTTTTGTTAAACTAGTTTATTAAAATAAAATATTTTTATATTTTCTTTAATGCTTTCTTGTTTATTATTCAGATAATTTTGCTGACAACCAGTGAAATGATCTCAGTGATAGACTCATTGTTTAGATAGATTTTTCATAACTTTCTTTCATTTTGTGCCACTGAACATCAGCTTAGATGCACTGTATCTAAGGTAAAGAAAAATTACTTGTTTTTCATGTAAGATGAATTCATCTTTCATTTTTGTGACATTTGGCCACTCATGAAATAAAGATTTTCTTGTCCAATTTGTGAAAGATGAATTTTTGGGAAAAAAACAATTGGCCTATCTACATTATATACAAAAATTATATTTTTTGGTTTTCAGTTGCCAAAAGTTTTGTCCAAAGTCTCAGGAGACAGTCATCATTTGTCAGTTTAGCACAGGTATGATCAAATTAACACAATGATTCATATTTATAACTGAATGATATTATGAACTATAGCTACCAATTAGAAGGAAGGTAAAGATTGGAGTTTAAGTTAGCCCATTACAACACAATGCTACAGTTCAGGAATTCAATGTTGAATACAAGCAATTTCTGCATTTTCCAGATTGTTTTCTACCCAGAAAAGACAGAGATGTTTCAAAATCTATCAACTTGAAGTTTTCACCTGCGACCGCTCTAAATTTTTGTCGTCTAGTGACAGGTTAAAAATTCACAAAGAAAATTTCAAAGATAACTTAGATTTTAAAGAAATCTGATGAACATGACTTGTATGACTTTTTGATAATAAATAAGTTTAAGCAATAATGATAAAGTAAGGCAATGATAAAATTGACAGTTTGTCATTGTCAAGACTCAATTATTTTAGTTCAATTTGGGATAAAAGACATACTATGCTTTTTTCGATAACTAAATATGAACTAAATATATGTATGTTTGATTCATAACCCATTTCCACACTCTCTTGCTTTTATCACTCATCCAAAAACAGCTTTGGGAAACAGTGTGGACAATGAGTAAATTGCTTGTAACAAGCAATTTCTTCATTATTCACAAAGTTTCATCCTACAAGGCAAAGATTTTATCGATTTCACCAACTTGAAATGTCATCTGCAACATCTTTCAATATAAAAATAAAATCATGTGGTAATGGGTAAATCAGTAAATTGAGATATAATACACAGATTTTACGTTGCTGTGATTTTATACTCGAGAAAACATTGTGGAAAAAGGAGAAATTGCTTGTAACAAGCAATTTCTCCTTTTCCCACATTATTTTCTACCACATAGAATGGTTTAATTTCAAATTGCATCCAGTTTCTATTGATGTCTGCAACCTCTTTCAATTTGGACCTGTCTAAAATTTCATTAACAGGAAAGGGTTAAATTACAACAAAAGTGTTGACAAATTGATGTTGCAATTAACCCATGTCCTGCTGAACCCGGAATATTCCGGTTTTGGCAGAAGTTGTAGACTAAGATCAGACTGCACTTATGTGCAGGCTGATCTTAGTCTACACCTCCTGCTCATACTTATCCTTCTCGAGTTGTTTTTGAGGTTGATTTCTAAAAGAAATATTGATTTTTGAACAACAAGTTCTATCAGTGCTTTCAGTCCTTTGATTTGACAGCAATTCAGTAAGGTAATTTATACAGCTTGACAAGGGTTAACAGGATTCCACTTTATTATTATTTATAGACAGCTCGACCAGTATTAAACAGTCAAGAACAGTTAAACAAGATGGTTCGAGACATCAACAATATAGACTTTACAGATATTTGTAGTCAGGCAGGGTTCATGGAAGCCTCAACCAACCCTAAACTTTGTGCCAAACTCCAAAACTGTAAGTATGATGATTGGCAGCACTATTTTTAAACATGCATAGTAAAATATTTTCATTCAACACATTTCCACACATTGATGATTTTTGACGTCCCTTGTGAAAAACAATTTGGGAAACATTGTTGAAAATGAAGAAACTGCTTGTAATAAGTAATTTCTTCTTTTTACATAATGTTTTCTAATCAGAAAGTTGTTATAGGGATGAGTGTATTTTTCACTGCGTTTATTGGAGTATAAAGTGCAATTACCTTAGCACATGGCAAATAACGCCCGTAGGGCGTTATGTTTAAGCCATGTGCTAAGGTAATTGCACTTTTTACTCCAATAAACGCAGTGAAAAATACACTCGGCCCATATAATTGCAATACGTCTATTTTCAAATCCGAAACGGATAGAGAGATGAAAATAAAAACAAATAAACGAACTGTGGGCGGAGTTACTTTTATTTGACAGGCGTATGGATACATTGACACAGTTTATCGCTCGAGTCGTTGTAACGGCGGACATTTTGTTTCGTCGCTTGGGTTTTTTGAAATGGAAATTCGAACATTCGTTGGATTTATTTGGAATTATTATGAGGAAATACTAACTTTAAACTCTGTAAATTATGATATCTGGGTCGATAACAGTTAGAATTATGAATAGATGCTTTGTAATAGACAAGAAATATAAACCTACCACATGGACACGATGCATGCTGATGTGACGAAGCCGATTCGACATCTCGGATTTACGGCTAATAAATGTGAGTTTTTCGAAATCTTCATGTTTAAAACGAACATTATAATTGTTATAAGGACACTATTTGTTTATCTATTTATTGAAAATCCATGGAAGTATAAAGGAATTCGAGGAAATCGAAATTCAAAAGGTGATGACTATAAATAGTAACAAAACAAGTTTGGTATTTCTTGGAAGTGAATTCCCAATATCGGAAATCCCTGACCTTGTTTGTTTCTATTTTTGTCGAAAATAGTTCTGTCTTTTATCGAGGTATAAAGTGCCATTGATTTGATCACGTGATACGATTTGGGCCAACGAAAATACTCTATTTTGAAGTATTGCAATTATACATATTTAAACTTTGATAAACTTTACACTGTAGTCTGCAACTGCTTTCAATTCAAGGCCAGTCTAAAATTGTGCGGTCTAATAATGGGTTAATAAACATCTTCAAAATTCAGAATTACAATAATCTTAGAGATTCTGATATTCATATAAACGTTTACATTTTTGAAAGAAAAGATCGCGATCGTAAGGTCACGTGGCAAACCACTAATTTACATAGCTAATAATGTTAATTATGAGCAAAGAACAGACTTAGAGTTAGGTAGTATAGAAAGTATCTGGCTAGACAAATTTCAAATAAAATATCTGTTCAATTAAGCTTTGTGTACAGACCACCAAATAAGAAACAGGCATGGATCTACAGCACATGTAAACAATCTGTATCTGAGGCTTTTGTACCGAGACTTGCTGTAAGTGATCACTTTGCTGTCACTTTGACATACCCGAATTATGCTTAATATCACAGTGAAAAATAATTACAACGCCATTTATTACCAGTCTCTTTCAAATGTTCTTATTTGATTTATCACAAATTACTTTTGATATCATTGAAACAATATCGGTTCCTAATAGAGCATTAGATTTTTTTATCATGTTTTAAATGATATTCTTTCTAAGCATCTTTCTTACAAAGAAAAAAGGTGAAAAGATTAAAACAGCCAAAGAAGTATAATGAAGACATTAAAAATGCAATAACGACAATTAACAGATTCAAACATTCAAGAAATTTTGAGATGTATAAAGTTTGGAGAAATAATGTTACTTCAATTATAAGCAGGAACAGCAAAAAAGACTTCTGTAACAAAGCAATAGAAAGTACATGTAGTTATTACCCAAAGTTTGTCTGGCAAAGTTTTCGCGATATAACATCAAACAATATGAATGAACAGCAATTGCCGTCTGAATTATACTTCAAATCATCTGAAGTTAGTGGTATAACAAATATCGTTAACGCATTAAAACCTCATTTTGTTAAAGTTTCAAATGTAAAAGACAAGGTTCCTATTAATACAAACTATTTTATAAGTCTATAAACCTGGCTTGACAGTAAGCTCTCTGATCTATATTTTGAGATAGAACTAATGACTGCCTTAGAAGTTAGAAATATTGTTAATCAACTAGAAAGCAATAAATCTACTTGGCTTGATGGAGTTGGACCGAATATTTTGAAAATTTGCAAAAAATTCATTTCAAAACCTATTGCCTGTATAAGAAACAATTGATTTTCTAGGGGTATTTTCCACAAGATTTTAAAAAAGCGAAATGTGTTAAGCCACTTCTTAAGGGAGGTGATAAAAGCGATCCTACAATTATTGACCGATTTTAATCTTACCAGCTTTGTCAGAGGTTTTAGAGAGACACATCACTAACAAGCTTAAAACCTTCTTAAAACAAACAGCTAGTTTATTTTCCCACCAATCTGGTTTTAGAGAGAACCATTCATGTCAAACTGCCCTTATTCAACTAGTAGATACATGGTTATCAGCATTTGACCAGGGAAGTGTAGTAGGATCTGTATTCCTTGTTTTAAGAAAGACATTTGACCTTGTAGATCATAATATTTTCCTATTAAAATTAAAGCTGTATCATTTCTCAACTAATGCATGTAAATTGTTTTGTTCTTATTTGAGCAAAAGACAAAATTGGCACTGTTCTGTCCGACATGAAACCAATAACATCTCGTGTTCCTCAGGGAACAATACTCAGGCCTTTTTTATTTTTAATTCATGTCAATGACCTTTCATTCAACATATCATCAAACTTAAATATGTACTCTGATGATGCTACTCTGCATAATTGTTATTCTTAAATACCTCTTATCACTGAATCCTCACATAATGATCTTACCCAGGTGGAGGAATGGTGTGTGTATAACAGCATGCTTCTAAATCCTGCAAAAACTACATGCCAGCTAATAGGGTCTCATCATTACTGTAAAACAACAGTAATGAATTATAATTAAGTATACAAAATAAGAAATTAGAAAATGTTACCTCACAAAAGCTTTTAGATGTGTACATTGACAATACTTGGAAAGTTCATATTAATCATCTATGCGCGAAGCTGTCATCGCAACTCTATTTACTAATAAGAATAAACAATTTTCTTAAAAAGCAATGAAACAAATGTTTTATAATTCTTACACTACTCCATAATTATTATGACTATGGATGCATTCTTTTGAGCAATTGTAATTCTTCTTCATAGAGTTAATGAAATCCAAAAAAGAGCTACACAAATTACTCTATGCAAACCAAAACGACCTAGTTTGGAGGAAAATTTCTGTTCTCATAAATGGTTAATTTTTGAAAAAAGATGTAAATGTTTTACAATTCTTATAGTTTAAAAAACTATTCATGGCTCATCTTCACATCATATGTCTGAATTTGTAGTTGTCGATGACAACCAGTTCTACAATTAATGATCAGAATATGGCAACCAGGTATCTCATAAATGTGCTCTAAGAACAGAATTTTTTGAAAAGTTCTTTTTTTTTACTGGAATGGAATGTTTGAATGCAATACCTCTTAACATACCTACGATTGAAATTATCTCATGATTTAAGAGATCTCTGAAAATTTATTTGATTTCAAATAATTAGTTATAGTGTCTTTATTTATATCATTCGTGTTTATGTATAGCTTACTGAATGTGTTTTTAGCTAAAATCAAACTGCTATCATTAACATCTCTAACTCATCAACATTATCATCTTCTTTTTTAATATGTGCGTGTATGCATGTGTATGTGTGATTGTGTGTTAGTGTGTGTGTGCTTGCATCTTTGTATATACACGTAATAGATTTTACGTAACAGTATTTTACATTCTATGTGTTTCTCATGCTGTCATGAACAGTTGGCTCATCACTTACCTTAATCATCATCATTTATTAGTACAATTATCATCATAGGCATTAAGGTTATGATAGAAATGATTACCTCTTGAATTGTCATTGATTGTTTCAAATGCCTCATTGTAAATAGGCTCTTCATTACATTGTTTTTGTATGTTAAAGCTTAATGAGCTACCTTCTATTAATAAAGATTTTATTATCATTATTATCACAACACTAAAACTGCAGAGGGTATGCCTAGGTTGCTCTGTGGTTCAGGTTGCAGACTTGCTATCTGACTTGCAGGCTCAACTCATGGTCATTCTTCTGGTCAAGTGGGTATCTCCTGTAACAACACTTTTCAGGACTTCAGCCTAGTATTGGTGATACCATGGAAGCACTTGAATAAGTGACCTTCATGATTTTACAATTGAAATTTTGTCAAAAATTATGTAAATCAAAGGACTGAAAGCACTGGTAGTGCTTGGTGTTCAATAATCAATATTTCTTTTGAAAATTAATTTCATTAACAACTCAAGCTGGAAAAGTACAAACAGGAGGTGAAGTAAGATCAGACTGCACTACACCTCCTGTCATAACCTGAATATTCCAGGTTCAGCATGACATGGGTTAATTTAATAATTTACCTATTAATTTGTTAACAACATCAATAACTTTGATAATAAGTACATCATTCATAAAACTAGCTTTCTCTGAAAAAAAATTTGACCAATCACTGTTGTCAATCAAAGGTATCATTGGACCAAATAATTCATATAACCTGTAAATGAACTGTGAACTCAGACATTGGCAGACATGTGGAATGCATTTTTTGTTGATTTTTCAACTTCAAGCTGTAGTTACAATGTTTAGGTCGCAAACCAACTATTTAATTTTTCCTTAGATGTTACTGGCCATACATGTTTTAGTATTTATCATCATAGTCAACAGGCAGGACCAGTGAAGCGTCAATAGTGCCTTACGAGACTGAGATCAAACTGTGTATCTGCTAAATGACTGTGCTGTACCTAGATACCAAATTGATTGATTGCTGCTGTCAATAGAAGATTTATTTACATTGTGTTTTATCTCAAGAATTGTTGTTGTTCAGGTTACCTTACCCATTCCAACACAATGGTGCTTTTTCACACCCCTCAAGAAAAAAAAATTGGGAAAACATTTTGTGAAATGAAGAAATTGCTTGCAACAAGCTATTTCTTCATTTTCTACAATGCTTTCTACTCAGAAAATTGAAAATATAAAATTTCATAAGCTTTAAATTGTGATCTGCATCTTCTGTCAATTTTGACTAGTCTAAAATATTACCGTCTGGTAATGGGTTAAAACCTCATAACTATCTATATCTTATTCAAGCTGTAGTTAAGACAATTTGCTTCTTGTTTTTTACTTTCCTGATCATACTCATTATTTTAAAATGGTGTCCTCAACCATTGACTAATCTTTGGCCAGCCAACTTGCTTCATTAGCCTTGCCCAAAGACTCGAACAAGAAGTCCCACTTCAAATTTAAATGTATTTATTTTGAAAAATTTGTGGCCAGTAGCATGTAATGAAAGGTAAAATAGTGGGTTGGCAACCTAAACATCATAACTACAGCTTGAATAAGCTGTAGTTATCACGTCTAAGTTGCCAAACCAACAAAAAATGCAAACAAAAATAGTGGTTAATGTTGGATATCAAACTTATTTCTGGTTTCAGTGAATGATTTCAAAGGTTGCTTGGTTGTTCGATTGACTGTCATCATTGGTCAATAAATAGACAAGAGAATTTTAGACTGGTCCTAAATCAAAGAAGTTGGAGACAACAATTTTTAGTTGATGAAATAATAATCTTTATCTTTTGAGGTACAGAATATTGTTGATAATTTGGAAATGGCTTGTATCAAGTAATTACCTCATTTTCCACTGTTTTCAAAATGTTCTCTTTGAAGAGCTTCAAAAACTCGCAAAAACAAGAGACCTCTACAAATGAGTTTTTAATTAACCCATTTCCACACAATCATGCTTTTTGATGCCTCTAATAAAAAAAAGCTTTTGACAACAATCAAAGAAAACTTTGTGGGAAAAGGAGAAATTGCTTGTAACAAGCAATTTCTTCATTTTACACAACGTTTTCCCAATTGTTTTTATTAAGGGATGTCCAAAGCTTCATTGTGTTAACTAATCGGGTTAACGAATCCTTGTTTCAGTCTATACTGAATTTAAGGAGCTACTAAGCAAGCAAACCCAGATAGAGTCCTACACGGAATGGATTGATGAAGTGGTAGACAGATGTGTTATCCAGGTAGGAACAACTGTATATTTTAACCAATTTTTATGAATTGCTTCAATTTCAATCATAGGGTGTCATGGGTTTGATCCCCGGTGGAGGCACTTAAAAAATATTAATCGTTCCGACATTTGTCTTTCACCAATGGTTGGATAATCGTAAACCTAAATGGGATAGCAGCTGGAGGCTAGGAAAGGATGTAATGGTGGCACTGGTATGAAGTATACAAGGAATACATCATTAGGTGCTCCAGCCTGACTGAAAAATGTTAAAAGAGGCATTAAACCCCATTCAAACAAACAAACAATTTCTTGTCCCACAAAATGAATCAACAATGTCAGCCAGTGCATTAGGTTTTCTGTACCAGTTTACGATTGATTTAGAACTTCCAAATGGTGGCACTGTACCTCAGAAAGATGTTACATTTCCTTTAACCAATAAGCTCACAAGAAAATTTTAGACCTGTCCAAATTGAAAGGAGCTGCTGACAATTCAAATTCCACAGAAATTGGCAAATAAGTACCAAAAAGGGTAGAATACATTGTGAGTAGGGAGAAATTACTTGTTACAAGCAATATCTCCTTTTCCCACAAAGTTTTCTATGATTGTATTTCTTTAGGATGTCAAAAAGCATCATTTAGTGGTAATGTTTTGAGGGTAGAAAACTTTAAGATGAAATGAAACAATCTCAGGTCTACACATTTTTTTCTTATTTCATTACAATAAAGTTTTATTTTCCTGTTTCCTTATGATCAAGAATACTACCGTTTTTTGATATTATGTAAAATAATATGTGAAAAGACAAAAAAATGTATTTTGCACTCAAAGACTAACATTTTCATGTTAATTTTATGGAAATACTGTTGATATTGGAAAGCTTTTTACCCAAGGTCTTACCTTGATGATTAATTCAATAATTTATCATATCTTAAGTTTTTTCAGATATTTGTTTAATTTGTGACACAAAAAGAATGCATTTTTTCAATTAATTTCTCTTAATGATTACCGTATTTCAGCCTAGTGAGCAAAACTTTGAACTGTTAAAAGTGAAGGCTTCCGAGTTTTTGTTACAATGGGAAGCATTCGGTGCTTTGTTGATGAGAGAATTGACTCTGAAAAATGCTTCAACTTTTGGTGAGTTTGACATTCTTAACTGTTTTTGTTTGAATTTTGTGTTGTTTCTTTGCAAGGCATTGCATTAATCATTCCCCACATGTTTCCCTATTTTACAGCCCTTAACCTTTTACTGTACAAACCTGGGATTTTATGTTGCTGTGATTTTATACTTTAGAAAACATTATGGCAAAAGAAGAAATTGCTTGTTACAAGCAATTTCTTCTTTTGCCACAATATTATATATCACATAGGATGGTTTCATTTCAAATTGCATCCAATTTTCAATGTCTTCTACAACCTCTTTCAATTTTGACCAGTCTAAAAATTGAGAAAGGGTTAAGGTAAACAACCCATCAAATATTGTGGGAAATGAAAGAATTGCTTGTAATAAGCAATTCCTCATTTCTCATAATGATTTTTCTTCTCTGGAATACCCGTCTGCAACTTCTTTCAGATTTATCTGTTAGGTATTTGTTGCTGCCTTGTTTGCCGAGTGGTATAGATGTTTGACTAGTGAACTGAAGGTCACGGGTTTCGAGCCCCACTATCAATATGTATTCATTTGCAAGACACTTAAAGTCAGCCACAGTCTACCCAGCTGTAAATGGGTAGCAGTGAGTTTAAGCCATTACCTCTTTTTCAGGGGTGTGAAAACATCTGGATTTTGAGTGTTTTGTCAGTGCCTCTTTAAGCTTACAACTTTCATAAGAATTGAGCTAAAATGACTTAGTATAAACTAAATGTTTGCTGTCTGGTAAAGGGGAAAGCCTCTAATTTTACAATAATTGTCCAATACGCTATTCACTGTAAATGTTTAAGCAATGCTATTTACAATTTAAATAGGGACTATAGTTTTTGTGAAAAATTTACAATAGAGTCTATAACATACTTACATTTTGTAGGGATATGGCAGTTAACAGAGTCAAGCCACATAACAATTTAATGAGAATTGAGGAGGCAGAATCTCTGTGTAAAAAGACTCTTATAACATGATTATTCATTTTTCAGTGTCCATTCATTTAGTGCACTTGATGTTAGATGAATATGCTTTCCTAGTTATTGAAACCCAACAAGAGCAGGAAGTTGAAAAGGTTCTGCAGAGAGAAGTACAGAAATACATGAAAACAGCTGGTAAGAAAATGATGACGGCTGGTAAGAAAATGATACTGGCTGGTAAGAAAATGATAATGGCTGGTAAGAAAATGATAACAGTTGGTCTTACCATATTACCTCACAATCCTGCCTTTTTACGTACTTCAAGAAAAAGGTTGAGGAAAACAATGTAGCGAATGAAGAAAGTGCCTGGTAGATGTGCCTTTTGCATTTTCAACATTGTTTTCTACTGCAAAATATAGAGGTATTTGAAACTGCTAACCCATTCCTACACGATAAATTTTAGACCAGTCCAAATTCAAAGAAGTTGCAGACAACAATTTAAATATGATGAAATCTTGAAAATCTTTGTCTATTGTGGTAGAAAACATTGTGGATAATGAAGAAATTGCTTGTGAAAAGCAATTTCTTCATTTTCCACAATGTTTTCCAAAACCTTTATATTGAGAGGCGTTTAAAAGCGTCACTGTGTGGGAATGAATTAAATTGTTGCGTACAAATTCTCCAAATTTGTACCTGCCTAATGTTCTGTCATCTGGTGATGGATTAAACCTTGTCATGCTGAACCTCGAATATTCCTGTTTTATCAGGTGGTTTAGACAAAGATCAGCCTGCACATAAGTGCAGTCTGATCTTGGTTCACACCTCCTGTTTGTCCCCTTTTGTCCAGAGTTGTTGAAATAATTGATTTTCATAGGGAATATTCACCCTAAATTAAGTCCTTCCAGTGCTGTCAGTCCATTGATTTTAAATAGATTCTGTATAGAATTTCAATTCAGCATGACAAGAGTTAAGAATGCTGGAGGTCCTCCTGTAGGATAACCTTGTCATGCTGAACAAAATCCTTCACAAAGCAGGTGGTGTAGACATGAGTAGGTTGATCTTAGTCTATACCACCTACCAAAGCAGAAATATTCCAGGTTGAGCTTGACAGGGTTTAAACATTTGCATTTAAGTTGTTATTTCATGATAATTGGTAGTCAACTTATTGAACATTTTGCTTGTTTTCTGTCAAAATATAAATACAAAGATTGCCTGTTTCATCATAGATAGAAGACATTATGGAAGATCTGTGCAAACCATAGCAAGTGCATATGTAGTTAAAGGCACGTGCAATAGTTTTGCACAGATCCATCAAGAGCTTTTCCTTATACAATAATTTGTGGTTGTTTGAAAACCAAGGAAGATTGATAAATTGATGAGGTATAACGCCACTTTTAACAATATTTCAGTCATATGGCAGTTACTGGAGCCCCCAACAATAGATTCCTGGTATTTCTCACAACAGTGCTACGACTACATCTTTTCCTAGCCTCCTGCTGCTATCCCACTTAGATTTACGATTATCTACCCAAATGTGGGAAAGGATATGTGCCGCCGCTGGGGATCAAACCCATGACATCCCATGATTGAAGACATGAAGTCTGACGCACAATTGGCTGTGCTATCTCCTGTTATGTTGATATGATGATCCCTACAATTGATAATCTTGTTCATAATGATGTTGCAACAATTATGTAAACATGTGTTATATGTTACTAAGGTTAAGAGAAAAAAAACTAAATGGTGCTTTTATATTAGTAGGCACTTATATTAGCTTTCTCCTTACCCCTCTATTTGTAGGTTCACACTTATAATTTAACCTGTTACTAGACTAAAAATTTTAAGACTGGTCCGTAATGAAAGAAGTTGCATTCAACAATTTTTATCTAACAGAATTTTAAAAATATTCGTCTTTTAGGGGAAGAAAACATTGTGGATAATAAAGAAATTGCTTGTAACAAGCAATTTCTTCATTTTCCACAATGTTTTCCGAAGCATTTTTCTTTAGGGGCATCAAAAACGGGACTGTGTGGTAATAGGTTAACCTCTTCATAGACTAAAATAATTCAGACTGGTTCAGATTAGCTAAGGACACAGATGACATTTCAGGGCGAAAAATGAGAGACGCAAAGTAATAACTAATTTCTACTTTTCTCACTATGTTTTACTCAACAAAATTTATATATATACCCCTAAAAAAGGAAATCTATATTACAGAGGAAATATCAACAAAAGCTGTGGTCAGGAACGCCAATAATAAAACCTCAAATTCAACCAAATGCAAAAAAAGAAAAATGGGAGATTATGATAATGGTAGGTGGGAGTAGATACTTTTTATGAGATTAACATGTATCATGAACCTTAACCGTTGTTCATGATGAACTCGGAATATTCCTGTTTTTGGCAGGAGGTATAGACAAAGATCACAAATGTTCAGTCTGATCATCTGAGATGATTTATAATTCAGCATGACAAGAGTTATGATAGTATTAGCAGATATAGGTCACGGTTTGGAAGTAGATTCATATGCTAGTATGACATGTACCCTGAACAAAAAGCTGAAGTATAAGTGGAAGTAAGGCTTAACACTAGCACTTATTGTTTGAACAGTTACTGTACTAGAAAATTTTAGGCTGGTCCAAATTAAAAGAAGTTGCAGAAAACAATTTCTATGAATTTCAAAAAATCTTGTAGATAATGTTGCAAGCAATGTAATTACAGCCCGCCCCCTCTCCCCCCACTTATTGAAAACTACACATCATTATACCCCTGTAAAACAAATGTTTTCAGGTGTACACTGGTATCAATATGTCTGTCCGTCTGAACTCCTCCTACAATTTTGCTTCAAATGTAAAAAAGCTTGATACAATACTAAAGTTTGCAACATGTATTCTTGAAGGCTCAACTATCCCTGGCAGAATAATTATCTCCCCTTGAACTCAAACACTTTTTCAACAAACTATAAATTCTTTAATGACATGTTGAAGTTTTGCAACACACATTTTTGAATCCTTAACTGTTCTTGGCAGATGAATTATCTCCCTGTGAACTTACACACTTTTCATAAACAAGGCTCAGTGATGTAATTTTGTTTTGAAAACTTCTACAATTTTGTTTCAAAAGTAATGAAACTTAATTCATAAATTGATCCTATGTTGTAGTTCAGCATCATGCTTTTTTCAAGTCTTAACTCCCCCTTGCAGAAGAATTATCTTCCCCTGAACTTAGACACTTTTACATAAACAAGGCTCTGGGGTATTATAACTCACAACATTTCTTAAATTTGTTTTATTATTGAGTGTGAAAAAGCATGATTGAGTGGGAAATTATTAGGAACTTATTTACAAGTACTTTGAAACACAGTTGTTGGATGAATCAAAATAAAAGCATTTACTAAAGAAATAATTTTGTGCTTGGAAATTATTAAGAAACACTAGTAAGTTTAGCAATGTCTTTGAAGTAAGCATTTTACTATAATTCTAGATCCAACAGCACAACCTATAGACAAAACCACTATCAACCCGGACATACACTCACAGACACCCTGTTCCATCACTGGTGTTAATGGTACTGCTTTCACCAGACCAGCTCCCTCAACAAAAGACACCAGTAACAATCACATCCCTCCATCAGACCCAGCCAGACACAACCAGAACACCCTCTCTATCCCAGCAATCAAGACCTACACACCTTACAGCAGTTCATACGATAGACCAACCTATATACCTCAGCTTGGACTTGGATCATACTCAGACTATATGGGACCTAGTTCATCATTTGCACCAGGAAGAATTCCTAATTACTCAGACTCTTATCCTCAGACATTTCCCTCCAATCCATTTAGTTCTAACATCTCACCAGTTGGAAGTAATTACTGGACAGACAGCAGATCTCATCCCACGTTTACAGATCCATACCCGTCCTATAACTACAATAAATTGTCGGCAACCTACGACAGTTTGAACAAAAGTACTTTTCTCAGGAATAACACATACCAGGACAATATAACTAGGCCTTCCTTTGAGAGTGCTCGACCTTTCTACAGGGCAACACATGATAATCTGCATGGTAAGATTTTTTTTGATTTCTTGACACATAATAAATGTATGTATTTGATTAACCCTTGCCTCCATAAACCAGCTTTTTGATGCCCCTCAAAATAGCTTTGGAAAAATTATGGAAATGAAGAATAACAAGCTATTTCTTCATTATCCACAATGTTTTAAGCCCAAAAGACAAAGATTTTTTAAATTCAATCAACTGAAAATTGTTGTCTGCAACTCCTTTCAATTTGGACCAGTCAAATGGTTTGATAGGTTAAAAATCATGAACTGCTGAGTGTAAGCTTTCCAAATCAAAAAACTTTTTCTTGGAAACATCAATAATAGTAAGGTGATTTGTTTCATTATCATGAATAGTTGAGAATTTGTTGTCTAGTAACTCAACATTTACTTTAATATTCATATTTTTATCCCCCCCCCCACATCGTTAGGATAGGGAATAATGTTTTACTGATGTCTGTCTTTCCATCTGTCTGTCTGGGAGCAAGAAGCAAAATTTTAGACCTGTTACGAGCAATTTCTTCCTTTTATACGCCCATCGAAGACGGGACGTATTATGGGATCACCCGTGGTGTCCGGGCGTCCGGTTGTCCGGGCGGTGTCCACTTCTTTGTCCGGAGCATAACTCTGTCATCCTAAGTCCTATTGACTTTAAACTTGGCAGTTATATTCTTCTTATCAATACGAAGTGCAGTGCGCAATAACCATAACTCTACCTGGCCTATTTTTTGAGTTATTGCCCTTTGTTGTTTTTCATACTTGAATCTTGTCCGGAATATATCTCTAAAAGTATAATAGCTAGGATCATGAAACTTCATGGGTGTATAGATCTCACCAAGGGGGAGTGCAGTGCTCAAGAACCATAACTCTACCTGGCCTATCTTTTGAGTTATTGCCCTTTGTTGTTTTTCATACTTGAATCTTGTCCAGAATACATCTCTAAAAGTATTATAGCTAGAATCATGAAATTTCATGGATGGATAGATCTCACCAAGGGGGAGTGCAGTGCACAAGAACCATAACTCTACCTGGCCTATTTTTTTAGTTATTGCCCTTTGTTGTTTTTCATACTTGAATCTTGTCCGGAGTATATCTCAAAAAGTATAATATCTAGAATCATGAAACTTCATGGGTGTATAGATCTCACCAAGGGGGAGTGCAGTGCACAAGAACAATAACTCTACCTTGCCTATTTTTTGAGTTATTGCCCTTTGTTGTTTTTCATACTTGAATCTTGTCCGGAGTATATCTCTAAAAGTATTATAGCTAGGATCATGAAACTTCATGGGTGTATAGATCTCACTAAGGGGGAGTGCAGTGTACAAGAACCATAACTCTACCTGGCCTATTTTTTAGTTATTGCCCTTTGTTGTTTTTCATACTTGAATCTTGTCTGGAGTATATCTCTAAAAGTATAATATCTAGAATCTTGAAACTTCATGGGTGTATAGATCTCACCAAGGGGGAGTGCAGTGCACAAGAACCATAACTCTACCTTGCTTATTTTTAGAGTTATTGCCCTTTGTTGTTTTTCATACTTGAATCTTGTCCGGAGTATATCTCTAAAAGTATTATAGCTAGGATCATGAAACTTCATGGGTGTATAGATCTCACTAAGGGGGAGTGCAATGTACAAGAACCATAACTCTACCTGGCCTATTTTTTAGTTATTGCCCTTTGTTGTTTTTCATACTTGAATCTTGTCCGGGGTATATCTCTTAAAGTATAATAGCTAGAATCATGAAATTTCATGGATGGATAGAGCTCACCAAGTGGGAGTGCAGTGTACAAGAACCATAACTCCGCCTAGCCTATTTTTTTAGTTATTGCCCTTTGTTGTTTTTCATACTTGAATCTTGTCCGGAGTATACCTCTAAAAGTATAATAGCTAGAATCATGAAATTTCATGGATGGATAGAACTCACCAAGTGGGAGTGCAGTGTACAAGAACCATAACTCTACCTAGCCTATTTTTTGAGTTATTGCCCTATGTTGTTTTTCATACTTGAATTTTGTCCGGAGTATATCTCTAAAAGTATAATAGCTAGAATCATGAAATTTCATGGATGGATAGAGCTCACCAAGTTGGAGTGCAGTGTACGAGAACCATAACTCTACCTGGCCTATTTTTAGCTCACCTGAGCACAAAGTGCGAGGTGAGCTATTGTGATCGGTCGTTGTCCGTCGTCCGTCCGTCCGTCTGTCCGTCTGTCCGTCTGTCCGTCTGTCCGTCTGTCCGTCCGTCCACAATTTCTTTAAAAATCTTCTCCTCCTAAACCAGTAGGCCAATCAAGCTGAAACTTTGCAGGGATGTTCCTTGGGTGAAGTTCTTCAAAAGTTGTTAAAAGAATTTCATTCCGTCAAAAACTCTGGTTGCCGCGGCATTTGAAAATGGGAATCTTTAGTAATTCTTTAAATATCTTTAAAAATCTTCTCCTCCTAAACCAGTGGGCCAATCAAGCTGAAACTTTGCAGGGATGTTCCTTGGGTGAAGCTTTTCAAAAGTTGTTAAAAGAATTTCATTCCGTGAAAAAATGTTGTAACCGCGGCATATGAAAATGAGAATCTTTAGTAATTCTTTAAATATCTTTAAAAATCTTCTCCTCCTAAACCAGTAGGCCAATCAAGCTGAAACTTTGCAGGGATGTTCCTTGGGTGAAGTTCTTCAAAAGTTGTTAAAAGAATTTCATTCCGTCAAAAACTCTGGTTGCCGCGGCATTTGAAAATGGGAATCTTTAGTAATTCTTTAAAAATCTTTAAAAATCTTCTCCTCCTAAACCAGTGGGCCAATCAAGCTGAAACTTTGCAGAGATGTTCCTTGGGTGAAGCTCTTCAAAAGTTGTTAAAAGAATTTCATTCTGTGAAAAAATGATGTAACCGCGGCATATGAAAATGGGAATCTTTAGTAATTCTTTAAATATCTTTAAAAATCTTCTCCTCCTAAACCAGTAGGCCAATCAAGCTGAAACTTTGCAGGGATGTTCCTTGGGTGAAGCTCTTCAAAAGTTGTTAAAAGAATTTCATTCCATGAAAAAATGTTGTAACCGCGGCATATGAAAATGGGAAATTTTAGTAAATCTTTGTTGATGTTTTTTTCATAGTCTTCAAGGCCATAGACCTTTATATTTTGTATAGAGCTTAATCATATGGTTCTCTACCAAGTTTTTAAATATTCAATCTCTGGGGTCAAAAATGGCCCCACCCCTAAAGTCCGAAGTTTGGAAAAATGCTTAATTAGAGCAATTTCAAAAGAATTCTCCTCTTAAACTATAAAGTCTAGGATATTCATATTGGGTATGTAGCATAACTAGATGGTTTTGTACTATATCACTTAAAGTTGTCCTCCCAGGGTTAAAAACGGCCCTGCACTAGAGGTCCGAAATTTGGGAAAAACGCAAAATTTGAGTATGTTAAAAAAAATCTTCATTTTAAGGTGGAGGGCATTTATATTTTGAGTGTAGCATAGCCTGGCTGTTATCTATCAATTTTGATTAAAATTATGCCTGTAGGTTACCCCTTCCCTGGGTGTCCAAAGTTCATAAAAATGCTCAATTATACCATGTTCAACAGTCTTCTCCTCCCAATCTACAAAGTCTTAGGCATTCATATTTGGTACAGTCAGGCCGCGATACACCGACCATCATTATATCGGCAAACTCAGTTAACGACAAAAAAACACTGGGAACAAACCTCACCTAACGTAATTTTGACCCGTTTGAACGGCATATTCAAGTACCGACACCGACGGACATTTGTCGGAACAAATCTTCGAAATTTAATGAATTTTGCTTCAGTTTATCGGAATTTTCTCAGCCCATGTTTTACGGTTGTTGACATGCCGTAAAGGGTGTCGTAAAATCCTTTATCCGCAGTTGTCGTAAACAATATAGGTTACACAATAGACTCGATTATCGATTTTTTACATCTTCTGATTAATAGTGTTTAATGTAAATAAAATGCCTTTGGCAAGTTTTTAACACTTAAATTACCGGTGTTGTATGTTTTTTTGAATTCGGTTGTCTTTATTTGAGATGTTTGAGCAATTTGAGAAGTTTGAGAAATCTGAGAATTTTGAGAAGTGTCCTTAATAAATGCGAGAAACAATTTCTTCGTTATTTTTATTATCATTGTCCCAATCCGTAACGTAATGCGTTAACTTCCCAGCTTTTAGCCTGTTCCTGTTTAAAACTTTCACTTCCTGTCTAGTCCGTCATTTCTCGCCGACATCCCGAAAAATCTCCCGGTACCCAAAATCTCCTGCTCCATTACAACGACTGACTCAGTTACCGACAGGAATTGTGTGGGGACAAAGTATGTCGTTATAACGGGGTTTGACTGTATATAGCATGAACAGATGGTTCTTTATCTTGTTAGCTAAAATCTTAGCCCTGGGATAAAACATGGCACTGCCCTATAGGTCCAAAATTTTGGAAAACATCCAATAAGAGTGACTTCAAAAGACTTCTTCTTCTGAAATATATGGTGAAGGGCATTCATATTTGGTATGTAGCATGACTAGATCATTTTGTATTATGTTATAGGAAAAAATGCTCGTAGGATAAAAAACGTCTCTGCTCCTGGGGTCAAAAATTGCATTGATCGCATTGAAAGAATTCTTAAATAGAAATGGAGAAATAGCTTGTCACTCCCTTTATCACAATGCTTTTTTAAACTTTTTTTTCCTGAGGGTGACAAATTCTGGGATAGTTTGGTAATGGATTAAACAATAAAGCCAAAGGCATTCAATTTTTTGGATAGCATTACTGGATTGTTTTGTACAAAGCCCAAAATCTTATATTTTGTTTCATTTATTTTGCTCAAGTTAATTCTTTTTATTCAAAAAAGGACTAATTTGCGGATGCCTCAGGTGAGCGATTTAGGACCATCATGGTCCTCTTGTTTTAGTTATTGCCCTTTGTTGAATTTCATACTTGAATCTTGTCCGGAGTATATCTCTAAAAGTATAATAGCTAGAATCATGAAATTTGATGGATGGATAGAGCTCACCAAGTGGGAATGCAGTGTACAAGAACCATAACTCTACCTAGTGTTTATTTTGAGTTATTGTCCTTTGTTGTTTTTCATTCTTTGTTTGACAAAAAATATTCATTCAAAATAACCTCAATTCTATTCAAATCCCCAGTTAATATTAAGCAGTGTGACGGGCATATCTTGTGACAATTTGGCACCTTGTTCTACAATATTTTCTCAATTATAAATTTATAGGGACGTAAAACCAGGGATTAAATAGGAAAGGGTTGATAAAAACGCTTATACATTTTGCCGTTATTCAAACACTGTTGAAGATAGACACTAGCTGGTTGTAAGGTTTAGGCCATCCATCAAGGTCAATGTCACTTTTCAGATCAACTTAACAAAAAACTTAACCATTTTACTCCTATTCAGACACTGCTGAAGATAAATGACTCATATTTTGGCTATAGGTTCCTTATATTGATAGTCATTAGTTTGGTGTAAGGTTTATGTCATCCTTCAATGGTGAGGTCACTGATCAAAGTCATATTTCTGAAACAAGAGGGTCATAATGGCCCTGAATCGCTCAAATGAGAATTATATCATGATTTTTTTATGTCTAGTAAGCCCACATTTTTACACAAATTTCACAATCAAGTTGTGAAAGGGGTCATCCAACAATCATTCCTACAGTGTTAACCCATTCACAGACGGAATTTTTTTAGACTGGTCCGAATTGAAAGGAGTTGCAGACGACAATTTAAAGTTTATGCAATTTCAGATTTTTTCCACTTACTTAGTAGAAAACATTGTGTAAAATGAAGAAATTGCTTGTAACAAGCAATTTCTTCATTTTACACAATGTTTACCCGAATGTTTTTCTTTAGGGACGTCCAAAAGCGTCACTGTGTGGGAATGGGTTGAGTAATCAAAGTGCTGTCAGCATTGCAATCGCTTGCCTGTGAATGAAAGTTGCTGTGACTGTAGAATTTGTACGTTTCTTTTGAACAAAAAAATCAGAACCTTGTTTGCTGTGAGTACATGTTTTAGAGCATCTTGTAATTGTTCAAAATCATTTATGTAAACAATATATTTGATTTTTATAGGCCAGCACAATGGGAATAAGCCCTAGTAATAAATTCTTAAAGCAATATGCATGTGGTGGAAAAGATGGTTTTATTAGAATTTGTCAAATAAATCTTTTACTTTACAAAACAAGAGGCCCATGAGGGCCTGAGACGCTCTACTGGTTATCAAGTTTTCCGTTAAAAAAACTGATATTTAAGGAAGTAAATTGCTCAAAGAAGAATGCATAAAGAAAAAAAAAGGGGCTTTATCCCCTTTATCATTTTAAGCAACAATCCTCAAGGCCTCTTTTCCCATGTTTCATGACGGATCCACTCCACTTCCAAAAGAAAGTTTCCTTATGACCCTACAATCATTCTGTGAATATTTCATCAGAATCTGACAATAATTGTGGACTTAATCACATAAACAGGATTGTTTTGAATGAAAATCAATAAGGCCCCTTTTCCTGTGTTTTCTGATGGATCAATTTCATTCCAAAAGGAACTTTCCTTACAACCCGGCAATTGTCCTGTGAAATTTAAAAGACAACTTGATAATGATTGTGATCTTCATCACATACACAAGAATGTTTTGAATGATAATCTGTAAGGCCCCTTTTCCTGTGTTTCAAATGCCACAATTATTCCATGCATCTTTGAAGAGAACCCAATAAAACTGTTGACTTTATTGTGTTAACAAAGATATTAAATTCAAGTTCTCATAGGGCCCCTTTTCCTGTGATATTTTACTGTTGGTTTTATCATTCTATGAAAGTTAAAAGTGAATCCGATGAAATATTGGATATTCATTATGTTTACTAGAATATTTAAAAAAAAAAAAAATCATATGGCCCCTTTTTACATGATACTTGGTGGATTGTACCGAGTTCTGAAAAGAACCATCTAAGTATTTGTACAATCATTCTGTGAAATTTTGAAGTGAATCCGGTGAAATCAAGGGACATCATTGTGTTAACCAGAATATTTAAAAAAGTTTTTCATAAGGCCCCTTTTTATGTGACCCTTGCTATAGTCAGATCCACTGTCAAAATCAACAATTGGAATGATTGTACAATCAATCTGTTTAATCTGTGGAATTTATTGTGTTAATGAGTTTATAGTGAAATATTCATAGGGCCCCTTTTCTAATGATACTTTACAGAACAAACCAAATTTCAAAAGGAACAATTCTAATGAAGGTAGAATCATTCTTTAAAAGTTAAAGAGAATCAATGAAAACAGTGGACTGAATTGTGTCAAGAATTTTTGTAACTAAATTTTCATAAGGCCCGTTTTTCTGTGAAACTTAACAAATCAGACCCAATGTACAAAGGAACAATCCTAATGATAGTTTGAAGAAAATGATAAAGACTGAGGACTTTATTGTAATAATGATGTTTTGTAATAAAATTTTTATAAGGTCCCTTTTCTTGTGTCACTTAACCAATCAGACCTAATTTACAAAGGAACAATCCAAATGATGGTACAATCATTCTATTAAAGTTTGAAGAGATTCTGATAAAGACTGAGGGCATTGTTGTGTTTATGAGGATTTGGTAATACTTTTTCATACAGCCCCTTTTCCTATGATACTAGACAGCTCAGGCCCAATTTGGAAAGAAACAATCCTTATGATGGTACAAACATTCTGTGAAAGCTCTGGACTTGGTAACAAGGATTTATAAATGAAATTTTCATAAGGCCCCTTTTCCTGTGCTTCTTGACAGTTCAAACCCTGTTATGAAAAGAATGATAGTTATGACCTTCCAATCATTCTGTGAAAGTTTCAACAAAATCTGATCAAAGCTGTGGGCTTTATTGTGTTAACAGGGTTTTATTAGTTGAATTTTCATATAGCCCCTTTTCCCATGTTACTTGATGGATCTGAACCAATTCCAAAGGGAACTCTTCTTACAAAAGTATAATTATTCTGTTTGAGTATAAAGACAACCCAATCTCATCTGTGGACTTACAAGCATTAATTAAGATTTTTTTAATTGAATTTTCCTAAGGCCCTTTTTCTTATGTTTCTCAATGGATCAGACCCAATTTGAAAGGAACAATCCTTATGATGGTACAATCATTATGTGAAAGTTTGAAGTCAATCAGGTGAAATCTAGGGCCATTACGTGTTAACTAAGATTTTTTTTATTAAATTTCATAGGGCCCCTTTTCCCATGAAACTTGATGAATCAAACCTACTTCCGAAAGGAACAATCCATTTAATGTAATAATCATTCTGGGAATGTTTGAAGAGAATTTGTTGAAAACTATAGACTCTATTGTGTTTACGAGGACTTTTTCAATCCAGTTTTAATCGGGCCCCTTTTTCCCGTGGTCCAAGACTGATCATACCAAATTTTGAAAGGAACAATTCTTATGATGGTACAATCATTCTGTGAAAGTTTGAAGTCAATCAGATGAAAACTGTGGACTCTAGAGTGTTAACAAAGATCTTACAATTAAATTTTAATAAGGCCCCTTTTCCCATGTTTCTTGAGGAATCATATCCGATTCCAAAAGGTACAATCCTTATGATGGTACAATCATTCTGTGAAAGTTTGAAGAGAATCCGTTGTAAATTGTTGGCTCTAGATTATTAATGAGAATTTTTTATTAAACATTTCATAAGGCCCTTTTTCCTGTGTTTCTGGAATGATCATACCAAATTTCAAAAGGAATAATCCTTATGATAGTACAATCATTCTGTGAAAGTTTGAAGGGAATACGATGAAAACTATTGACTCCAGAGAGTTAACAAGAATTTTTTAATTAAATTTTCATAAGGCCCCTTTTCCCCTGTTTCATGACAGATCAGACCTATTTTTGAAAGGAATGATCCTTATGTTTGTACAATCATTCTGAGAAAGTTTGAAGAGAATCCAAAGAAAACTGTAAACTCTATCGCATAAACGAGGATTTTTAATGGAGTTTTTAATTGAATTTTCATAAGGCCCCTTTTCCCATGTTTCTTGACAGATCATACCCAATTTCGAAAGGAACGATCCTTATGTTGGTACAATCATTCTGAGAAAGTTTGAAGAGAATCCAATGAAAACTGTGGACTCTATCGCATAAACGAGGATTTTTAATTAAATTTTCATAAGGCCCCTTTTCCCGTGTTTCTTGACAGATCATACCAAATTTCGAAAGGAACAATCCTTATGTTGGTGCGATCATTCTGTGAAAGTTTGAAGAGAATCCAATGGAAACTGTGGACTCTATCTCATAAACAAATATTTTTTAAATAAATTTTCATAAGGCCCCTTTTCCCGTGTTTCTTGACGGATCAGACCCATTTTCGAAAGGAACGATCCTTATGTTGGTACAATCATTCTGAGAAAGTTTGAAGAGAATCCGATGAAAACTGTGGACTCTATCTCATAAACGAGGATTTTTAATTGAATTTTTAATGAATTTTCATAAGGCCCCTTTTCCCGTGTTTCTTGACGGATCAGACCCATTTTCGAAAGGAACGATCCTTATGATGGTACAATTATTCTGAGAAAGTTTGAAGAGAATCCGATGAAAACTGTGGACTTTATCGCTTAAACAATGATTTTTAATTGAATTTTTAATGAATTTTCATAAGGCCCCTTTTCCTGTGTTTCTTGACGGATCACACCAAATTTCGAAAGGAACGATCCTAATGTTGGTACAATCATTCTGTGAAAGTTTGAAGAGAGTCCGATGAAAACTGTGGACTTTATCGCATAAACAATGATTTTTAATTGAATTTTTAATGAATTTTCATAAGGCCCCTTTTCCTGTGTTTCTTGACGGATCATAACCAATTTCGAAAGGAACGATCCTAATGTTGGTACAATCATTCTGTGAAAGTTTGAAGAGAATCTGATGATAACTGTGGAATATATCGCGTAAACGAGGATTTTTTAATTAAATTTTCATAAGGCCCCTTTTCCCGTGTTTCTTGACGGATCATACCCATTTTCGAAAGGAACGATCCTTATGATGGTTCAATCATTCTGAGAAAGTTTGAAGAGAATCCGATGAAAACTGCGGACTTTATTGCGTAAACGAGGATTTTTAATTGAATTTTGAATTAAATTTTCATAAGGCCCCTTTTCCCGTGTTTCTTGACGGATCAGACCCAATTTCGAAATGAACGATCCTTATGATGGTACAATCATTCTGTGAAAGTTTGAAGAGAATCCGATGAAAACTGTGGACTTAATCGCATAAATGAAGATTTTTTAATTGAGTTTTAATTAGGCCCCTTTTCCCGTGTTTCTTGACGGATCTGACCCAATTTCGAAAGGAACGATTCTTATGATGGTACAATCATTCTGTGAAAGTTTGAAGAGAATCCGATGAAAACTGTGGACTTTATCGCGTAAACGAGGAAAAGTTTAATGGAAGGATGGACGGACGGACGCCGGATGGGAAAAAGCCATTGCTATAGCTCTAGTGGCCTTCGGCCAGTAGAGCTAAAAACAATCAATTGTTTTCAGCTCCAAAAGTATCAGTTTTGAAGAAATTATTGTTGAACAAAGATGAAAGTAAAACACTGTGACCTCAGAAGAGTCAATATAAGGTATAAAGTCTAAAATAATAGACATTGAACTGGTCATCAGCAGATGCATACTTACATACCAAATATGATCATTGTATCAGATTTTTTGAGAGGGGATATGGAAAGAAGGATCTATCAATATCATTTCGATTTCTCATCTACAAATAATGAGGGTCTTCTGCAGTCTGAAATACCTACTGCTAAAATTCTTGATTGAAAATTACAAAAGCTACTGATTCATTATATTAAATGGTAAATCTTTATATTGCTAAATATGTACTCAGTGTAGCTTGGAAACTATAGTAACAAGTTTGGTAGCTCAAAGACAAAATATTGATTTCACCTAATAGTTTAGTGATTTTATCGGGAATCGGTTGTTTTACAGCTATATGACGTACTCTGAAAAAGGATTTTCTAGACTCAACATACCAATCATTTCTTATGGAAATAGCTATATAGATAAAGCTCTGCCCAAGGGCAGAATTGCTACAGAGATTACCTATGTTTGCTGATATTTTAGAGGGCAGTGTGTGATTGGGGGCATACAAATGGAAGTGAGAAACATCATGAATATATCTCCACCCGCCTCAAAGGCAAAATTCTTACTTAAGCTAGTTTTCTAACAAAATACATATTTGTTTATATTTCAGTTGGTGGTGCATTACCAGGGGGAACCTATGGAAGTAACTTCATGGATATAGCTCCACCTCCAGGGCAGTACTGTTACCAAGACGATCTATTTACACAATCTATGGCAACATCCTTCGGAAAACAGTTCCTACCACCACCATTTCGATGAAACAACTAGATTTTATTTAGAACTTTGACAATATCACATTCTCTTCAGCATGAAAGTTTGCTCATAGCTGTTAAGCTATTGTAATATGTATACATGAACTATCATTAAATGTATATCATGGTCTACAATCAACAAGTGATTAACCCATTACCACACAAGTTTTTACGTGCTTAAGAAATGTTGCTTGCAAAAACAATGTTGGGAAAGGAGAAATCACTTCTCACAAGCAATTTCTCCTTTTCTAACTATGGTTTCTATCCGTTTTGGTAGTTTTTTTTCAAATTAAACAAAGTCTGTAATATCATCTGAAATATCTTTGAATTTGGACCAGTCCAAAACTTTACTGGTTTGTAATGGGTTTACGAAATATGACCGATGATCCTTGACCTATCTATTGCAGTTTGATAAAGAGTATCTCCAACAAGAAAAATACTTCCTGCCAAAGTCATGGTATATGAAAACAAAAATAACACAAATATAATAGACATCCATTGTTATAGTTTATTTATTCACACAAGTAATGAATTTTTTGTATCACATGAAAACAACTAATGTACAAATAAATAATAAAATTTTGTATCCATACATACATGTAATTGACTTCAAACTTTTACTACCAACCATAACAAAATGGACATACATACATTTCCAATTTTATCAGAATAAATAATAATTTTGTTGGTATCTTACTAAATTTTAAATAAAGGGTTGTACCCTTCAGATGACTTCTTTAACCCATTCCCACAAAATCAAGCTTTTTGATGCCCCTCAAGAAAATTTAGCTTCAGAAAACGTGAAAATGAAGAATTTGCTTGTAACAAATAATTTCTTCATTATCTATAATATTTTCTAAAAAGACAGAAAAATTGAATTCTATCAACTATAAATCGTTGTCTGCAACTTCTTATAATTGGACCAGTCAAATGGAAAGGGTTAAAAATGTTTTGACTCGCTGAAAAAGCTTTAAAACTACAAATGCTTGAGTGCTTATATCTCTCTACAGGCCTGAATTTACTGTTGTGGTAATTCAAAATTTAAATTTGCCTGGCCAATTAAAAACATTGTTTCATCTGAACAAAAATTCTTGAAGGAATTAGGTATGGATCTCCCAAGTATGATACCTGTAAATCTTGGTTTAAATCCATCCAATACTCTCTGATAACATGATTCTCAAAGTTTTCACTAAATACCATATATGGAAATAAGGCTCACACATTAAAGCCATATCTTTCTTCTGATCGTAGTTTTTTTTAAGGAATCTGGTTAAGGGTCTCACAAAAGGATCATGCCTTGTTTGAAATCCTGCAAATAGTGTCTGAGAAGAAGTTTTCACTATATACATGTATATGGTGATTAGCCTGCCCATAATAACTGTTGCTCATCTAATCAAAGTTTCTTGAATGAATCTGTTCACTCATTACCAGTCGGCAAAATTTTAGACAGGTCCAAATTGAAAGGCCTTGCAGACGATAATTTAAAGTTTATGAAATTTTAGACATTTTCAATTTTCTGGATAAAAAACATTGTGTTAAATGAAGAAATTGCTTCATTTGACACAATGTTTTCCAAGTTGTTTTTCTTAACCCATTCCAACTCTATCCCTCCTTTTTATACCCCTCAAGAAAAAAGCTTTGGAAAACATTGTGGAAAATGAAGAAATTGCTTGTATCAAGCAATTTCTCTATTATCCACAATGTTTTCTATCCAAAAAGACGAAAAAATTCAAAATTCCATCAACATGAACTTGTCTTTTGCAGCTTCTTTCAATTTGGACCAGTCTAAAATTTTGCTGTGTTGGAATGGGTTAAGGGGCATCCAAAAGTGTCATTGTGTGGGAATCTGTTAAAGGATCACCTCTTAAGAAAACTCCTAAAGTTAACTCATTTCCACACAATCACTCTTTTGATGCCCCCAAGAATATAGCTTTTGAAAACCCTGCAAACAATGAAGAAACTGCTTGTAACAAGCAACTTCTTCAATGTCAACAGTGTTTTCTTCTTTAGATGGCAAAGATTTCTTTAATTCACCCCTTTGAAATTTTCCTTTGCATCATATTTTAATTTGGACCATTCTAAATTTTCGTTGTGTGGGAATGACTTCAATGTGGTTTATCAGTTTCTGAGAAAATCAATCTTTTATAATGAAAGCCAATTTATTAAAAATACCTGAAAGGAATCTGATAAAGAGTAATCCTAGGATCATTCCTGTGAAATTTAGTTGCAATCTATGCAATAGCCTCTGAGGAGAATTTTAAAGTAAAAGTTTACAAATGAAGTAACAGATGCACAAGGGACACAAAACCATGACAATACCTTGCTGGCTTTTAGGCAGTTCAGCTAGAGGGAAATTTGTCACAGATTAGGGTACCCAGCCAATTATTGCCTCTGTCTCAAATATATGAAGTTAAGTGACAAAATTTATAGAATTACTGGCACGATTGGTTTTGACATTTGATCTTAAATGATGACCTCTTATAAAATACAGTGGGAATCGGGGATGAATGGGTAAAATCTCAACTTACTTGAACTCTTTTGATTATATATTTATACCCTTAATAATATCAAATGATGAAAATGAAAAAGAATTAATCATATAGTGTGGTTCAAAGTTTTAAGATTACCGCTAACCCGTTCCTACACAATCACGCTTTCTTATGCCTACAAGAAAAAATGCTTTGGAAAACATAATGGAAAATGAAGAAATTGTTTGTAACAAGCAATTTCTCTCTTATCCACTATGTTCAATGTTTTCAACCCCAAAAGACAAAGTTTTAACCCATTCCCACACAGTGATGCTTTTGGACGCCCCTCGAGAAAAACAATAGGGAAAACATTGTGTAAAATGAAGAAATTGCGTGTGACAAGCAATTTCTTATTTTTACACAATGTTTTCTTTCCATAAATTGATAAAAATCTAAAATTCCATAGACTTAAAATTGTCGTCTGCAACTCCTTTCAATTTGGACTTGTCTAAAATTTTGCATCTCGTAATGGGTTAAAACATTCATATACTAAAAATTGATAGCTGCAATATCTTTGGATTTGGACCAGTTTGAAATTTTGTTGTTTATAATAGCTCAGCCATTAAGACAGGAAATTTGATTTTTTGAGAATTATTGAACAATACACATTTACAGCTTGACGCCCCGAAAAGATCCTTCTGACTCGACAACATTCATAGCAACACAGAGAGAAAGTGCAAATATTTTATAAATTATTTTGGTGATTCATAAAGACAACCACTATTATAGTTTGGGAAATATAGTGTTTATCATGGAAAGTAATTAAATAATTTAATTTACACACTATCACACATTTTGATGCACAAAAGAAAATAAGCTACTGAAAAAAAAATTAACAAATGGAGAAATTGCTCTCATTTTTCAAAAAGTTTTCTATCCTTATTAGTTTTTATTTACAAGATTAAACCCACTTTGAATTTGCACTGAAATCTTTTTCAATTTAGACCAGTCTAAAATTTTGTTGGCTGGTGATGGGTTAAATCTATATCTATATTTTTTTCCCCAGCATCATTAATCAATGATGCCATTTGATGCTTTTATAATGTTTAACCCTCTTTTAATTTTTGTTTGAAACCTCATTCAATTTGGACCAGTCTACAATTTTGTTGTCCAATAATGAGTGATTTTTGTATTTTTTCACAATATCATTAATGATGCCATTTGACTCTTTCTATCAGATCTACACCAAAAACAATTTGCATAAAGTTCATTTTCATATTACAGAGTACAGAATTTAATATTTGTATGAAGATACAAGTAATCCTGATTCTTTCTTTTCTATATTGATTAACCCTTTTCAGGATGAATACAGTTCTTGACAGAATTACAATAAAAGGACTGATAGTACTGGTAGCACTACTTGTTGGTCAATATTTCTTTTGAAAATGTATGTTGTAAACATGTCTGGTTTGAAAGTGACCAACAGGGAGTGTGGACTAAGATTAGACTGCACACATGTGCAGGCTGATCTCTGTCTATATCTCCTACCAATAACAGGATTATTCTAAGTTCAGAATCACATGAATTAAGATTCATTGAACTAATATTCAAAGTTGAACTTTACAGTAATCTTTAACAAGAGCACCGCCTATGGGTGCCTACGCGGGGTATAATTCACACAAAATGCATCTAGAGTTATCGCCCTTGATGGTATTGGTTCTCTTTTGGTAATGAACATGTGTGCCAAGTTTCAAGTGAATGCCTTCAGTAAAACCAGATATCACAAAATGTCAAAAGTTTTCTCACGGCAACAACAACAACGACATGGAGGCTACCGCCACTCCTCAAGTTTCTCGGAAAACAGCGGAGCTAAAAATTGAACTTTACAGTAATCAATGATGAACGTATGAATTTGAACACATTGTCTCAAGTATATATTAAACTATATACATATTATACATATTTACAATAGGACATCTCTATACAAAAACATACTATACATAGATCATCTATCATGTGAAGTTGAGGCATTTGAGCTCTTGTCTTACTCCTCAATATACTGACTTTTTACAAAGAATACATGAAGTTTTTTATTTTGTTTTCAAACTTTTACCATACAACAAAATCTTATGCTGGTCTAAATTTAAAGAAGTTGCAGAAGACATTTCAAAGTGCAGTAAAAATTAAAATGAGTGCTGAATAAGGTAGAAAACATGAGAAAAAGAAAAATTGCTTGTAACAAGCAAAGCTTTCTGTAACTATATTTCTTCTGGGCTTCAAAAACCAGGATTTTGAGGTTAAACTCACGCAATACTTCATCAGTTTAGAAGTATTACCTCTTTTGCACTTTTACTCCAGTAGCAGAAATGGCAGCTCTACCTAAAAAACAAAGTTACTCAGAAAAGCAGCATAATAACCTCCCTTGCATCACTATTGTCACCAAATGAAATAAGGCCCAATCACAAAATCTTTTATCAACAGAAGTTATCTATTAAAGGTCACCAAAACATGAGTATAATGATGAATCAAAGGCCTGAACAGTCTCAATCAGTCTCAATCTCAGTCACGACGGATTTAGAGCAATCTCGTAAAAACAATTTCCCAAATCCTCAAGAAATCAATTTAAAGAACAGTTATAACACATTTATTTTTCTTTTTTATAAAAAAAAAGATGCTATCTCGTGGGAAGGCAATAGACAGGCGATCAAAGTTGGTCTCTATGTTTTTCCCAGGAGATAAAAATTTGCTCCCACTAGTTAATCATCCAACCAGGTTTCTCCTCTGAAATGGCAAAAGTTATTTATAGTATTGGAACAAGATACACAGCAAATCGAAGTCAGTCTTTATTTATCTGAGCTATTTAACTGACTAACCTGCTAAGTGTTCATTATTACGAATTCACATTCGAAGACTTCTATCTTTTCCTCTAAAATGTTTCAAATGCCAGACAGTTTGACAAGAGAAATTGTTTATGGCAAAGAACATGCATGAAACTACAAATACAGACCCTTTGCACTTTCAATAAATATCATTTGCTGAACACATTCTCTCTCAATAATGCTTTTGGACACCACTCTTGAAAACCAATTAGGAAAACATTGTGTAAAATGAAGAAATTGCTTGTTACAAGCAATTTCTTCATTTAACACAATGGTTTCTACCTAGAAAATTGAAAAAATCTAAAATTTCACAAACTTAAAATTTTTGTCTGCAAAGCCTTTCAATTTGGACCAGTCTAAAATTTTGTCATCTGGGAATTGGTGAATTTGCAGCTGTGAAATCTTTACAAACTATTACATGTAAAAATATCATTTCAGTTGTTAAAAGTTCTGGGAACCTAATTCCTGTGGCTCAGAAGAGAACCAGATCCACAACCTCACTGGTAAATGTGCTCTTAATAGTATTTGATGTTAAAGAACAGAGAATAGTTTGTTTTGATTGTTTGAATGGGGTTTAATGCCGCTTTTAAAAGTATTTCAGTCATACAAGCTATTTCTGCTTTGAAATCTTTACAAACTATTATAAGTAAAAATATCATTTCAGTTGTTAAAAGTTCTGGGAACCAAATGCCTGTGGGTCAGCAACCAAATCCATTACCTCCATGATAAATGTGCTCTTAATAGTATTTGAGGTAAAAGAACAGACTTGTATAGGGATCCACTTGTATGATTGAATATGTAAAAGATGATTGTAAGATTAAGTTGGCCCTAGGCTGAGTTGAACCTGAATCAAAAATGATACAGACGGTGAACAGTGTCAAAGCTAATTTTGGTGAAATATGTTGAAAATAACAAGAATAGCTTTAGCCTTGCCACTGCATACTAATGCAAGAGGAAAGTTTCTTAACCCTTTCCTGTTTTGCAAAATTTTAGACCTGTCCAAAAGTTTTGTAGACAAAAATTAAAAGTGGATTTAATTTGAGAAATGACCAATCAATAGGTAGAAAATATTGTGGAAAAAGAAGAAATTGCTTGCAACAAGCAATTTCTTCTTTTTCTACAATGTTTTCTCAATTATATAATTTTAGGGACATAAAAACTAGTGACTAAACTGGAAAGGGTTAAAATGCTTGAAATTTGATTTACCTCAAGAATTTGGTTATCACTATCCCGTTACTAGTATTTACCCGATTATTTGTGAATTGGTGAGATCATACATTGTATACATCTTCCTTGATTATATTGCTCATGTTGGCAGCCCAGAATTTTATGTAAAGAAACATGACAAAATATTCCTAGCAAGTAAAAATCCCCTCTAAAATGAAGTACATGCTTATAGAACACGGAGTGTTTTCAGTTGTTTATTTTTTCAAATGGGCCACTTCAACAGTCCATTTTCCATACCCAAGTTCGTAGTGTTATCCAACAAGTCAACATTGAACCTTCTAGATTGTAGCCAGTTTGCCACCACTCATCTGTCTGTTTTTGAAGCATTTCTTTGAACATCATGTTGTGAAGGTGCCTAGTTCTAAATACCACACAGAATCTAGCAGGTCCAGTAATTACTGGTAGGATATCAGTTAAACCATTTCCAGACAACAAAATTTTAAACTGGTCCAAATTGAAAGGAGTTGCAGACAATGGTTTAAAGTTTATGAAATTTTAGATTTTTCAACTATCTTGGTAGAAAAATTGTGTTGAATGAAGCAATTGGTTACAATAATCAACTTCTTCATTTTCCAAAAAGTTTTTCTTGATGGGCATCCAAAAGTGTCATTGCATGGGAATGGGTTAAAATGGTATATATATCAGTGCCAAAGTCGTGCTTTATCACATCATTGTTTTGGCTTCCAACTGCTGGTTTCCAACAGCTATTTTTATAAATTGATTTACTTTTCAAATAGTACGAGAAATTATTAATCATTGCGAGTGCAATGATACATTTTTATACGCCACCAGAGGCAGTAGTATATTGGGGTCATCTTCTCTGTCTGTCCGTCCGTCTGTCCATCCGTCTGTCCGTCCACTTTTTCGTGAGCGCAACTCCTCCTAAGTTTCTGGTTGGATCTTTTTGAAACTTGGTCAATGTTATAACCTCAATTGGTAGATGTGCATGAAGTAAGGATTTTATGGTTCATTGATTTTTGCCTCAGTTATGCCCCCTTTAAATTAAGTCTCTGGGGCTTATTGAAATTGCAGCCTTGTGAACACAACTCCTCCTAATTTTTTGGTTGGATCTTTTTGAAACTTGGTCAATGTTATAACCTCAATTAGTAGATGTGCATGAAGTTAGAATTTTATGGTTCATTGATTTTTGCCTCAGTTATGCCCCCTTTAAACTTAGTCTATGGGGCTTACTGAAATTGCAGCCTTGTGAACACAACTCCTCCTAATTTTTTGGTTGGATCTTTTTGAAACTTGGTCAATGTTATCATCTCTATTGGTAGATGTGCATGAAGTAGGGATTTATGGTTCATTGACTTTTGCCTCAGTTATGCCCCCTTAAAACTGAGTCTCTGGGGCTTATTGAAATTGCAGCCTTGTAAACGCAACTCCTCCTAAGTTTCTGGTTGGATCTTTTTGAAACTTGGTCAATGTTATAACCTCGATTGGTAGATGTGCATGAAGTAAGGATTTTATGGTTCATTGATTTTTGCCTCAGTTATGCCCCCTTTAAATTTAGTCTCTGGGGCTTATTGAAATTGCAGCCTTGTGAACACAACTCCTCCTAATTTTTTGGTTGGATCTTTTTGAAACTTGGTCAATGTTATAACCTCAATTAGTAGATGTGCATGAAGTTAGAATTTTATGGTTCATTGATTTTTGCCTCAGTTATGCCCCCTTTAAACTTAGTCTATGGGGCTTACTGAAATTGCAGCCTTGTGAACACAACTCCTCCTAATTTTTTGGTTGGATCTTTTTGAAACTTGGTCAATGTTATCATCTCTATTGGTAGATGTGCATGAAGTAGGGATTTATGGTTCATTGACTTTTGCCTCAGTTATGCCCCCTTAAAACTGAGTCTCTGGGGCTTATTGAAATTGCAGCCTTGTAAACGCAACTCCTCCTAAGTTTCTAGTTGGATCTAAATGACACTTGGTGGATGTTCTCACCTTAATTGGTAGATGTGCATGAAGTAAGGATTTTATGGTTCATTGACTTTTGCTTCAGTTATGCCCCCTTTAAACTTAGTCTTTGGGGCTTATTGGAATTGCAGCCTTGTAAACACAACTCCTCCTTTTTTTGGTTTGATCTTTTTGAAACTTGGTCAATGTTATCATCTCTATTGGTAGATGTGCATGAAGTAAGGATTTTATGGTTCATTGACTTTTGCCTCAGTTATGCCCCCTTTAAACTTAGTCTCTGGGGCTTATTGAAATTGCAGCCTTGTGAATGCAACTCCTCCTAAGTTTCTAGCTGGATCAAAAAGAAACTTGGTGGATGTGATCACCTTAATTGGTAGATGTGCATGAAGTAAGGATTTTATGGTTCATTGACTTTAGCCTCAGTTATGCCCCCTTAAAACTTAGTCTCTGGGGCTTATTGAAATTGCAGCCTTGTGAATGCAACTCCTCCTAAGTTTCTAGCTGGCTCTAAATGAAACTTGGTGGATGTTATCACCTTAATTGGTAGATGTGCATGAAGTAAGGATTTCATGGTTCATTGACTTTTGCCTCAGTTATGCCCCCTTAAAACTAAGTCTCCGGGGCTTATTGAAATTGCAGCATTGTAAATGCAACTCCTCCTAAGTTTCTGTCTGTACTTAAATGAAACTTGGTGGATGTGATCACCTTAATTGGTAGATGTGCATGAAGTAAGGATTTTATGGTTCATTGACTTTTCCCTCAGTTATGCCCCCTTAAAACTTAGTCTCTGGGGCTTATTGAAATTGCAGCCTTGTGAATGCAACTCCTCCTAAGTTTCTGGCTGTACTTAAATGAACATTGGTGGATGTTATCACCTTAATTTGTAGGTGAACATGGATCACAGATTTTATGGTTCATTGATTTTTGCAAGAGTTATGCCCCTTGTCATTTAGTCTCTGGACCCATTTAATCAATCAATCATAACAAACAATTTGAACTTGACAATTTAAAAAGGTAGTCTGCAAATGTTTTGAATTGGCTTTTGTCAAAATAAGTAGTGTCTACAATTATTTTCTCTAATCAGCAGCAAAGTGGCGGCGCATATTGTGACTATGGCACTCTTGTTATATATGGTCATCAGGTTCCTTTACTTTTCAAATATTAAGAGAAATTATTAATCATTGCGAGTGCAATGATACTTTTTTATATATGGTCATCAGGTTCCTTGAAGAAAAGAGTTAATTCCACCGAGTCCCATATAAGATTCCTGTGGAATTTGGTAGAAACACATCAAGTAGTTTCCAAGGAGAAGATTCTCTCACTTTTCATGATTTACCATGAAAAAGAAATTTCAAGCAAGGATTATCCCTTAGAAATTTAGTTGAAATGGAGCTAGTAGTTTTTGATAAGATTTTAATACACCCATTCCCATAAAATGACACTTTTTGACACCCTCTAGACAAAGATTTTTAAAATTCCATCAACTTACAAGAGGCCCAGTGGGCCTTAACGGTCACCTGAGTAAAAGAGCACCAAGACAAGTGATTTTGTTTGAAAGAATTAGAAAAAGGTTTGGTTGAAATCCCCTCAGTAGGTCTTGAGAAGAAGATGAAAATGATTAAAAGTTACCAAAAATGACCCCCTTTTGGTCCCCATTTTAGGCACCCCTGACCTCCAGTCTTTTAATTTTCAAAAATCTGTATAATCAGTACCCAATGATGCTTTTCACCAAGTTAGTTTGAAATTGGCTTAGTACTTCATCAGAAGAAGGTGAAAATGTGAATTTTTTAACATGATGAACTTTGACCTCTGGGTGTGGCCCCATACATGACCCCAGGGACATGAATTTCACAATTTATAATATACCTGTCCTAGTTGTCATGCACACAGAATATTTAAGCTCTGGCATTAATGGTTTATTAGAAGAAGATTTTTAAAGAAGTACCAAAAATTACCCCTTTTTGGCCCCTATTTGGGCCCCTTTGACCCCAAGAACCCCTATTTTCACAAACGTGAATTGGCATCCCCAAATGATGCTTTCTACCAAGTTTGGTTGAAATCCGCCCAGTCGTTCTTGAGAAAAAGATGAATATTTAAAAGTTACCAAAAATTACCCCCTTTTGGTCCCCATTTTAGGCACCCCTGACCTCCAGCCTTTTAATTTTCACAAATCTGAATAATCATTACCAAATGATGCTTTTCACAAAGTTTGTTTGAAATTGGCTTTGTACTTCATCAGAAGAAGATGAAAATGTGAATTTTTTAACATGATGAACTTTGACCTCTGGGTGTGGCCCCATACATGACCCCAGGGGCATGAATTTCACAATTTATAATATACCTGTCCTAGTTGTCATGCACACAACATATTTAAGCTCTGGCATTAACGGTTTATTAGAAGAAGATTTTTAAAGAAGTACCAAAAATTACCCCTTTTTGGCCCCTATTTGGGCCCCTATGACCCCCAGAACCCCTATTTTCACAAACGTGAATTGGCATCCCCAAATGATGCTTTCTACCAAGTTTGGTTGAAATCCGCCCAGTCGTTCTTGAGAAAAAGATGAAATATTTAAAAGTTATAAAAAATTACCCCTTTTTGGTCCCCATTTTAGGGCCCCCTGACCCCCCAGCCTTTTAATTTTCACAAATCTGAATAACCATTACCAAATGATGCTTTTCACAAAGTTTGTTTGAAATTGGCTTTGTACTTCATCAGAAGAAGATGAAAATGTGAATTTTTTAACATGATGAACTTTGACCTCTGGGTGTGGCCCCATACATGACCCCAGGGGCATGAATTTCACAATTTATTATATACCTGTCCTAGTTGTCATGCACACAAAATATTTAAGCTCTGGCATTAACGGTTTATTAGAAGAAGATTTTTAAAGAAGTACCAAAAATTACCCCTTTTTGGCCCCTATTTGGGCCCCTATGACCCCCAGAACCCCTATTTTCACAAACTTGAATTGGCATCCCCCAATGATGCTTTCTACCAAGTTTGGTTGAAATCCACCCAGTAGTTCTTGAGAAGAAGGTGAAAATGTTTAAAAGTTAACGGACGTCGGACGACGGACGACGCACGACGACGGACAAACGATGATTGCAATAGGTCACCATGACCATTCGGTCAGGTGACCTAAAAATGCTGTCTGCTACTTTTTGACTTGGACCAGTCTAAAATTTTGTTGTATGGCAATGGGTTAAAAAGGCATGACCATACTAATAGACACATGCCAGACAATAGCACAATGACCTTTAGCCATTATAGCTAAAGAGGATCATTCTGGGATAAATTGAAAAGTATTGATTCTGGTCAGGTATGTACAACACTGTACAGGCCAATTAGGGTCAAATATTCTGAGCTGTATTCACAAGCTGTTAAATATAAGTCTTAATTAAATTACATTGCAAGCAATTTAAATGGATGAGACTTTTTCTTTTCTGATTGGCAGAACCTGTGTTTTGTGTTGCCTGTAAAACCTGAACCAGTATTCCAAGTAAAACAAGAGGACCATTGGCCCTGAGGGCTCACCTCAGTAAAGGAGTACAAATGTTCAATAAAAACAATTATGACTGAGAATATGACCAAGTATTCAAGGCGGAAATCATTCTGACTAAGTTTCATATTTCAAAGACAAAAATGCAGCTGCTATTGCAAGTGCACGCTAGGTTCTATATGACCCAGTGTCCTCATTTTTGACTCCACATGGCCCAGCATCACACTTATACAAGATATAATATTCTAAATTTTCAGCAAAAAGTAGCCTCTATAGCATAAAAATTGACCAAGTTACCTTATTTTGAATCCAAACAACTTAATCTAATTTCTCAAAGATCTTAGTGAGACAAAATTAGCTTCAAGATATAACATACAATTTATGTAAGAATTGACCTTATTCACCAAGTGATCCAATATCCAACTTGCCACAAACAATCTGACCAAATTCTAGACATCTGAGCTTCTACAGTTCATACTGAATGTTGGTGGACAGCACAAGGTCCAGCTAGAATACAAAGCCCAAATTAAGCACCTGTGCTCATTTGACTAAGGAACAGAAAATTACTCTTAGAATGTTGGTCAGAGTTAGTCATCTTGGCAAGTTTGAGAGAAATAGTGTACATAGTTACAGAGATTTGATGGTGTAGTTCTACACATTGTTACTGACCCTTTTGTGAGTAAAATAGCAATCTTTCTTAACTCTTGTCGTTCTATATAAAATCCCTTACGAAATGGCATTAAAATCAAAGAGCTGAGAGCACCTATAGTACTTATTGTTCAACAATCACTATTTCTTTTGAAAATCAATTTCATAACTTCTCTGGAAGGGAAAATTACAAGCAGGAGATGTAGACAAAGATCAGGCTGATCTTTGTCTATATCTCCTGTCGAAAACCGGAATATTCCAGGCTCAGCATGACAAGGGTTAAAAATTCTAACTTAAGTTTGTGAAACAGGTCAACATCTACAATTGCACAACTATATTAAACTATCACACGATGTAAATAACACTATTTTCTCTTTTGGTCTATAATCACACGACGTCCATTTGTTATCACACGAGGAATATCTCTACGTTGTGGAGTTGGAGTTTTACTTATTCTGTCAAACACGGGAGTCTGAAAATACAAACATGATCAGTCGAAACAGAGCGGGACAATCTGGTTGCTGCATTAGCACTGAAATTGATCATACTGCACAACTTAGGCAGGGACATTATTGTCAGATTGCTGGCCAATGACCTCCGATATGGCAATTCAACTTATCTATCAAACAACATTATCGAAACACAATGTCATGTTGAGAATAAAGTTATTGAGATCATAAATAAGTTTGATCTTCATGAATCATTTGTGGGGTAGCCTAAACGCTTGAATAAGATTTAGTTGCAACATCAAGTCACCTAACACAAATGTTTGAAATAATATCAGAGGTCAACTAATAACTGTTGCCTGCAACTTCTTTGAATAAGGACGTCATCTGGTAATGGGCTAACTGTATTGTAGGTCAATAATCTCTTTATCAATGATGAAATAAAACCCTAAATGACTGTTGGAACAAAAGCATACTCTGAGTAAAATATGATATCATTGTCACAACCAATTTTTCCTTTTCCCATTAGGTGGCCTTAGTGCAACACTATTGCTAATGATTAGATTTAAGTAGGCACTTACCTCATTACCACAAAATCCCACATTCTTATGCTTTTAAGATTTAAGGCCTTTAACACATGGTTAGAAAAGGAGAAACTGCTTATAATAATGTTTTTCCACAAAATGACTTCTACAATAAAACATCGTCTGTATCTTCTTTGAATTTGGACCAGTCTAAAATTTTCTCTAACCCTTTGATTAACTTTTTATGACTTACATCATCATCACAGCTATCTGCCCTTGTCACAGATATACTATGTTTTGGAGAAGCTCCACATTCCGATGAGTATGACGATGAACTATCAGTGCTTATCTTGCGCTGACTGAGTGCGTCACCTCTTGGCCCCAACATAAGTGTCTGTATATGTTCACAAATACGTCTAAATCTTCTTGATGGTCCTGAAAGTGATGGTCAACCTATTACTGCACAATCTCGCATTTTTATACGTCAAAGGAATAAAGCTTGGAAAAATTTGTGAGAAAAGAAATTACTTGTAACAAGAAATTTATCCTCTTCTCACTATGATTTCTACCTCTTAAGGTCTTTTAATTATTTCAATTTAAACCTACTTTGTTTTGTCGTCTGCAACTCTTTCAATTTGGACCTGTCTAAAATGTTGTTGTTTGGGAATAAGTTGTCTCTTGTCATGCTGAATCCAGAATATTCCTATTTTGGCAGGAGGCCTAGACAAAGATCATCCTGCACATATGTGCAGTCTGATATTAATTACATCACCTGCTTATCCCTGTTGATTAGGAGTCAATTGGACACAGAATTATTAGTTCTCTGCAAAAGCTCCCAGTGCTTACAGTCCTTTGATTTAAATGTAGCTTTCTGAAACAGATTTTTTATTCAGCATGACAAGGTTATAAAATTGAATATTAGAAGATGAATACAGATGAGAGGCATCCTTTTTTTGAGTGACAGAAAGAAGGGGAGTTTATAGCTTAATCCATTCCCACATAAGGACATTTTTGACGCCCCTCAAGAAAAAAGCTTTGGAAACCATTTTGGACAATAAAGAAAATGATTGTTACAAGCAATTTCTTCTTTATACACAATGTCTTCTACCCTAAATTGCAAATATTTGCTAAATTCGTCCAACTTGAAATTGATGTAACTTCTTTAAATTTGGACCAGTCTAATATTTTGTTGTGTGGCAATGGGTTGAAAATATCCAAGATGTCACTACAAGGATCACTGCCCAAATCTTTTATCCCATTTCCCCTAAACGACTCATTTTGACGCCCCCTCAAGGAAAACAATTAGGAAAACATTGTGGAAATGAAGAAATTGCTTGTAACAAGCAATTTCTTTATTCTCTGCAATGTCTTCTACTCAGAAAGTTGAAAAAAATCTAAAATTTCATAAACTTTAAATAATCATCTGCAACTCATGTCAATTTGGGCCAGTCTAAAATTTTATTTTGCCATCTGGTAATGAGTTGTCAGAGACATTATATGAAAGGCAAACTGTTGGTTGAAAACCTAAATTCCTTCACTAAAGCTTGAATAATTTGTAGTTACAACATTTAACATATTATCAGACAGCAAAATGTTTGACTAGTCAAATTTGAAAGAAATTACAGACGACAATTTATGTGTTGTGAAATTTAGATTTTTTCACATTTCTGGGTAGATTGTGGAAAAGGAAGAAACAAGCATTTTCTTCATTTAACGCAATGTTTTCCCAATAGTTTTCTTAAGAAATGTCAAAAAGTGTCATTTAGTGAGAATGGATTAGGACACCTAACCAAAACATGAGGACCATGATGGTCCGAAATCGCTCACCTGAGGCATCTGCAAATTACAGTACTTTTTTGTATAAATAATCTACAGCTTAAGCCAAATAAAGAAAACAAACATAGGATTTTGGCTATAGTGCAAAACAATCAAGTAATACTTTACAATAAATATGAATGTCTTTGGCTTTTTAGTTTAATCGATTACAAAACTATTCTGCATTTTGATGCCTTCAAGGAAAATTGGTTTACAATACATAGTGAGAAAGGGAGAACTTACTAGTTACAAGTCATTTTTCTATTTCTCACAATGTTTTCTACCCTAATAATTCCTTGTTTTTAGATTTCAATCAAACTGTAATTACCGTCTGCAACTTCTTTAAATGTGGACCAGTGTTAAAAGGAGAAGAATTTGATATTGCTCTAATTGCTCTAATTGAGCATTTACCAAACTTGGGGCCCTTGGGACTGGGCCATTTTGACCCAATGGGTATAAATTTAGCGTTTTTTATCCTAAGGGCATATTTCCTGTAATATAGTAAAAAATTATGAGGTAATATTACATACCAAATATGAATGTCCTTCACCTTATATTTCAGAAGGAGAAGACTTTTGAAGTTGCTCTAATCGGGCCATTTCCCAAATTTTGCACCTCTGAGGTAGGGCCATGTTTTATCCCAGCTATGATTTTAGCTAACGTGGTAAAGAACCATCTATTTATGCTATATACCAATCATGAATCCCTTAGACTTAGTAGATTGGGAGGACATGACTGTTGAAGATGGTCTTATTAAGCAATATTACAAACTTTGTACACCCAGGGAAGTGGTGTTTTTTATCCTACAGACATAATTTAATAAAAAATGATAGATAACAGCCAGGCTATCACATATTTCAAATATAAATGCCCTCAGCCTTAACCCTTTCCTGGACAAACCCGGGATTTTACGTTCCTGTGATTTTATACTAGAGAAAACATTGTGGAAAAAGGAGAAATGGCTTGTAACAAGCAATTTCTCCTTTTCCCACAATATTTTCTACCACATCGGATGGTCAGATTTCAAATTGCATGAATTTTTTCTTTGTCGTCTGCAACCTCTTTCAAATTGGACCAGTCTTAAATTTCATAAAACAGGAAAGGGTTAAAGTGAAGATTTTTATTTTTCTAACTTACTCAAATTTTGCGTTTTTCCCTATTTTGGTCCCAAAGTGCAGGGCTGTTTTTGACCCAAGGAAAACAATTTTCAGTGATATAGTACAAAACCATCTAGTAATGCCACATACCAAATATGAATGTCCTTGACCTGATAGTTTACCAAAGAAGTCTTTTGAACTTGCTCCAATCAAAATTTCCGACCTCAGAGGCGGGGCCATTTTTTACCCAAGAGATTAAATTTTTGAAAACTTGGTAGAGAAACCAGGTGATTAAGCTGCATATGAAATATAAATGCCTTTGGCCTTGCAGTTTAGGAAAAAAAATATTCAAAGATTTACTAAAATTTCCCCCTTTTCAAATGCTGAGGAAACCAAAGTTTTTCTAGAGCTTCATCCAAGGAACATCCCTGCAAAGTTTCAGCTTGATTGGCTGGTTTAGGAGGAGAAGATCTTTAAATATATACTAAAATTTCCCATTTTCAAATGCTGCAGCAACCAGAGTTTTTCATGAAATCAGATTCTTTTGCAACTTTTGTAGAACTTCACCAAAGTAACATCCCTGCAAAGTTTCAGCTTGATTGGCCTACTTGTTAAGGAGGAGAAGATTTTTTAAAGAAATTGTGGACGGACTGACGACGGACAACGTCCAATCACAATAGCTTACCTCGCACTGTGTGCTCAGGTGAGCTAAAAATGCTTAACAATATTTAGATGTTCAAAGTCCAGTCAAACTGGGTGATTTGATTTTTCACTCATTTTTTAGATAAATAGTGGCAATCAATTAATTCGTAGGGAGCATAAAAACATGTCATCAAAGCTATGATGTCCACATACCTGAGATTTGTGTAAATGTCAAACAATACATGCTGATATCATGACCCGTCATTCCGTGTGCTGGTGTTATATCCACTTGGAATCGTACATTACGTGTGAATACTGAGGAACTACCCGATCTGCGATATTCAGCTCTAAATGTTGTCGTAGAAACAACACTGTGGCATAAATCAGGTATCTGCAAAGAAATTATGAAAATCTAAGCTATCAAAAGGTCCTTATAACATTACATTTTCAACCCATTACCACATAACCCCACAATTTTACATGCTGAAGAAAATTAAGCATTGAAAATGTTTCAACCCATTACCAGACAAAATTTTAGACCAGTCTAATTTCAAAGGTGTTGCAGAAGACAATTTAAACTTTATGAAATTTTAAATTTTTTAACTTTCTGGATAGAAAACATTTCTTCAAATTACACAATTTTTTTCCAAAGTGTTTTCCTTGAGGTGCGTCCGAAAGCATTACTGTGTGGGAATTGGTTAAAAAAGAAATAAGATGACCATTGGACCTAAAGTACTCACCTGCGTCAATGATTGCAGTGGTAATCAAAGCAACTGTCACCTTTTTTGGGCCAAAAGTAGCAGAAAAATCTTGTATAGGAAATCGGAGAGGAAAGACATTTTTTATAAAGTTTAAGAGCTTTTGTGCCAGACAAGTAGCATGTACATTGCGAGGAAGATTTTATAAGATTTGTGTTAATGCATTAGATAATAAGTTAAACAAGAGGACCTTGATGGTCCTATATCACCCCCCTGGCTCAAGGTTTTTATGACTCAAGAGTGAACACAAGTCTTTCTAAATTTGGACTAGTGACCTCGTTTTTTACCACTTGAGACCAAGTATCGAACTTTTCTAAGATTTCAAGATAATTGAGCCAAAAATATGGCCTCTACATTACACACAAGATTTTTCTAAGATTTGATCTAGTGATCTAGTTTTTGACACCATGTGGCCTAGTATATAACTTGTCCAAGCTTTGATAGAGACAAACATTCTGACAAAAAATTCAAGACAACTTAGTAAAAATGTGGCCTCTAGAGTGCACACAAGGTTTTTCCAAGATTTGACCTTGTGAGATAGCTGACCCCAAGTCACTCAATATCAATCTTAATAGAGATATTTTGTAGGCAAACATTCTTACAAAATGATTAAGACTAAATTATTATTATTTGACTAAAAAGTGACTTCTAGAGTGCACACAGAATGTTGACAAATGCCAGACACAAGATGATCATAAAAGCTCACCTTGAGCATGTTGCGCTCAGGTAAGCCAAAAAAACATGCTGATAGTTAATATTTTCTTCTTTACTAAAATGTTTTCTACTCTTTCTGACACAAAACTTACATATTTTGCCATATTACAAGCAATTTCTTCATTATCTATAATATTTTCCAAAGGCAGATTTAGAGGGGGTCAGGGGAAATGGGTCCACTCCCCACTGTAGCTTTACTATATCTTTTTGATGGGCTAGGTCAATAAAAATTTGGTAACAATAGGAAGACAAACCACCTATTTGTAAGTTTGAACCCCTTTATAGAAATTCTGGATCTGCTTTTGTTTTCCTAAGCTTTTTTTTTTGAGGGGCATGAAAAAAGAAGGATTGTGTTGGAATAGGTAACTCTTTCCCACACAGTGACTTTTTTTACACCCCTAAAAAAAGCTTTGTAAAACATGATGGATAATGAAGAAATTGTTAAAAGCAATTTCTACATTATCAGTAATGTTTTCTACCTCAAAAGACAAAGATTTTTAAATTCCATTAACTTAACTATAGGCGCTTATGAATTCTTAGATTTTTTAAACTTTCTTGGTAGAAAAATTGTGGAAATTGAAGAAATTGCTTGTTGCAAGATCTTTCTTCATTTTCCAAATTATTTTTCTAAAGGTGTGTCAAAAAGGGTCACCGAGAGGGAATGAGTTAACAATATTTTCACTGTATACCATATATAAACATAAGCCACAATAAGTGATGTTTTTTCAGCCAATCAAAATCAAATAAAGGAATCTGAAAAAGAGTCACCTTTGGATCAATCCTTTGTTTTCACCATATACCATATATGGAAATAAGCCCTGCCTGTTTAAGACATGCTTTTCATCTGATCAAAATTATTTTACATGATCTGATGATAAGTCACCAAGGATCATCCTTGTAGAATTTGATTGAAATCCATTAACTAGTGTATGAGGAAAATATTTTTAAAGCTTTTACTATACTTGAAATAAGCCCTGCCCATTAAAGACAAGTTAATCATTAGATCAAAATTCTTTGAAGGAATCTGATAGCAAGACTCACCCAAAGATCAATATCTGTGAAATTTGGTTGAATTTGGTTCTGAAATTTCTGAGAAGATTTTTATAGTAAAGGATTACAAATGGATGAATGAACAGATGGACGGATGCATGACAGACACCACGCATGACAATAGCCCTATGGCTTTCAGCCAGTGCAGCTGAAAACTGGCGTCTGCAACTTCTTTCAAATTGGGCTAGTCTAAGATTTTCTTGTTTAGTAATGTGTTTAACCCTTTCCCACTCAAATACAGGATTTTACTTTGCTGTGATTTTATACTGGAGAAAACATTGTGGAAAAAGAAGAAATTGCTTGTAACAAGCTATTTCTCCTTTTTCCACAATATTATCTACCACATAGGATGGTTTCATTTCAAATGGCATCCATTTTCATTGTCGTATGCAAACTCTTTCAATTTGGACTAGTCTAAAATTTCCAAAAACAGGAAAGGGTTAAGACCTGTTGCAATTTCTATGATGGTGAAACTAGTAAGGCTAGGCAAAGGTTCTATACTCACAGAAAGGAATGCATGTATAAGATCAGCTTTAACTTGTGAGAGTGGCTTGTCCCTCACCATCACAAAATGGTGCTCCTCCCTCTCTGACCCCATCAATGAACCAAACCATGACTTCTTGGTCATCCTAGAATATACAGCAAAAAAACATCATTACGCTTTATACACCACAAAATGTTAAACTCAAATAAATTGAAAGAGGTTGAAAACAAAAAATCAAAGTAAGTCTAATTTAACCCATTACCATACAAAAAGATTTCAGACTGGTTCAAATTGAAAGATGATACAGATGAAAATTTCAAGTTGGTGGAATTTAAGAAATATCTACCTTTTTAGGGTAGAAAACTTTGTGGACATTGAAGAAATTGGTAGTTACAAGCAATTTCTTCATTGGCCACAATGTTTTCAAAAGTGCTTTTCTTGAGGGCATTAAAAGACAAGATGGTGTGGGAAATAGGTGATTAAGCAGTATCTTCTACTTTCATCACATCAACGTGTGATCCCTATAACAATTTCATCAAGAAATGTGAAATATGGTTTCAATCCAAGCACTTCCAGTTCTGAGGAAATGTTTTTCAAAGATTCCACTAAATACCATGTATGGAAATAAGCCCCACTCATAAAATCTATGGTATTTATTCGATGGTACTTCTTTAAAGTATTCTGACAGGACTAACTCCAGGATCAAACCTGTGAAATTTTGTTGAAATCAATTCAAATTTCACTGCATACTATACAAGGAAATAAGCCCTACACATTATCACAACCATGTTTTATCTTGTCAGTTCTTTGGCAGAATATGGCAGAGGGTCATCCAAGGGTTATTCCTATAAAATTGGTTGAAATCAAATATATTCACCAGTTCTGAGAAGCAGTTTATCAAAGTTTCACGATATACCACATAAGGAAAGTAGCTATGCTCATCAAAGCCATGTTCAAAATCTTTAAAGGAATCTGATAAAAAGTCATCTGAGGATCATTCCTGTTAAATTTGGTTGTAGTGCAGTAGTTTTGAGAAAATCTTTTGAACAAATAAAACTTTGCAGATGGACACAAGGCCAAGATATAAGCTGGCTGGCCTTTGATATTCAGAACTACCAAACGACAAATCAGGTAAAAAATATTGAGACAAAAAGATTTTTTTCACAAGATGTTTCTGCTTTTTCTCTCAATGCCTTCTTTATAACTATTCACAATGGTGTCAAAATGTTTGTGTGGAAAGGGTTATGTTTTTTTCTCAATCTGTCTGTAACCAGACCAGGTCTCATGGTTAAAATCTAATTTTGTTCTTTGTTTGATTTTCTACAGTTTTGTTTTCACCAAGAAACATCAATCTGAAAACTATGCTCAAGTTTAAATGAAAAACATCATGACAAAATGCAGAAATATAGAATAATAACTCATGGAAATTCAATTTCTTATATTTCATTTATTGTATTGTGGATCCCTTAAGGAAATAGACAGGGGAAATATGCAGATATAGTTCTTCAAATTGAGACTTATGCACATTAAATTCCTTAAATTTCAATCATTATTTATTGTTTACTTACTCAGGTGACGAGTCTGGTGTCATGGTAACAGAATCCTCTGTAGGCACTGAAAGATGATACAGAACTTAGCTCAATACCACATCGACAAAGAATAAACTAGTCCAATTTGAAAGAAGATGCAAATACTCTATAGGGTTGATGGTTCTCTGGCCATACTCACTGACCCTACCATAGGAAGCTTGACTAAGATATTAACCAATTCCCACACAATCACTTTTTTACGCCTCTCAAGAAAAGGTAATTTGGAAAACACTGTAGAAAATGAAGAAATTGCTTGCAACAAGGAATTTCTTCATTTTCCACAATGTTTTCTACCCCGAAAGTTGAAAAAATCATGAACTTTAAACTGCCATCTGCATCTCCTTTCAATTTGGACTAGTCTAAAATGTTTTTATCCGGTAATGGGTTAAATAGTGTCATTTTACAAAAAATGCCATTAACATGTAGCAAAAAAATGACAAAAGATTGTAACTTAGCTTGATTAATTTAGTTACAATGTTAATATCATTAAAACAAAAAAAAATGCTTAAAATCAAAGTAATGAAGTGAATTGCCATTTTTTGTTGTTTAGACTACACAGGAGATGTTAACCCATTCCCACACAATGACACTTTTTGACACCCTTCAAGACAAGAGCTTGCTCCACAAATGAAACCCTGTTACAAAAAGCGTAAAATAAATAGGAAAAAGGGTTCAGACAGACAAAGGAAGTGTTGGCTATATACTCGCCCTTCTTCAGATATACAAATTTTAATGTCAATTTCCAAATACATCAATATTTTTAGGAGCTATGCTCTGGGTATGCTTAATCTAATCTTTGACCTTGAGCTGTGGCCTTGGCCTTGGAGCCATCTAAATGTTTCTTTCAAATGGTACATCTACTCATGACAGAAAATAATTGTGTCAATTTATATTGAAATCCATCCATAATTGAAGGAGTTGTGCTCTGAACATACTTAACTTAAACATACAACCTTGAGCTGTGACCTTGACCATGGAGCTATCTGAATATTTCTTTCAAATGATACATCTGCTAATGATAGAAAACAATTGTGCCAAGTTATATTAAGCTTCATCCAAAATTGAGGGAACTATTCTCTAGATAAGCTCAATTTCAATGTTTGACCTTGCACTGTGACCTTGATTTTCAAGCAATCTAATTTTTCTTTAAATGGAACATTTACTTATAATAGAGAACAATTGTGAAAATATTTCAAATTCTATCCATAATTTTAGGAGCTATGCTCTAAACATGCTTAATTTTAATGTTTGACCTTTAGCTGTGACCTTTAAAATTCATACATAATTGAAGGAGCTATTCTCTGGATAAGCTCAATTTTAATGTTTGGCCTTGCACTGCGACCTTGACCTAGGCACTATCAAAAAACAGGAAAAAAGGGTCAGAGCATTATCATAAGGAATTCACATGTGGAGTTTCTTCCAATCTGGCCAAATTGAGGCAGACAGAATGATTGACAAATGGACGGACAGACAGACAAAGCAGCGACTATATGCTTGCCATTCGGGGAGTATAATAAATAATTGGGAGAACATTGAGTAAAATGAAAAAATTGCATGATTGTTAAAGTTCAAAGTTGACTTTCAGTCTGAATGAATAATTTGATAAGAGAATCAATTTTCTGATTGAGAGCCATGATCCATCTGAGATCAGCCAAACAATTTATGTTTGTGCAAGAAAGGGTAGAAAATATTGAGTAGAAAAGGAGAAATTATTCATTTTGTATTTAGCATTTTAACCATTTCCAGCAATCTTTTCTCTATTTCACTTTTTCTGTGCATCAACCTATTACCACACTTTCCTGCATTTGTAATATATAGTACAAAGCAAATTTCTTTATCTTATGATGTTTTCTAGCCTACAATACAGATGCTTTTCTATTCAAATGCAAACATATCAAAATTTGTAAATTTTTTGCTTCTTTTCGCTCAATGCTATCAAATGACAATAAATGAAGAGACTAATTTGTTTTCATGGATGTATGAACTAAAAAACCTAATGTATGAAATCGAGATTCATAGAGTGTGATTATTTTTTCGTGCATACCTCAATGAAACAAAAAATAGTCTCTTCATCTCTAAAAAAATTCAAAAGATCTTTGTTTTTATGAGTGAGAGCAAACTAGAGTGTTTTAGTGTCTGCATTGCTCCACAGGCCTGATTGAACTGATTTAGCAAATGGTGTTTTCAGGAATTCAGTATAAACCAAATCAATTTACACAATGTGTGGCAAATAGATCTTGTTGATGAAATATTTCTGTATTTCAAATTTTTCATTGTTTTAAAAAAGTCAATTCATTTAGAAAGTCAGATGAAGATGGTATAAACAATTTTTTAAAAAAATTAACTGCATTATATATTTACAACCATGTTGAAATCCATAAACTGGTTTCTGAGAAGAAGATTTTCAAAGATTTCACCAAATATGGAAATTAGCCCCTACTATTTAAGCCAAGTTTTTCATCTGATCAAAATACTTTGAAGGAATCTGAAAAGGGGTCATCTAAGGATGATTCCAGTGATATTTGGTTGAACTCTGTTTAGTCCTTTCTGAGGAGATGATTTTTAAAATAAAAGTTTAAGAACGCATGCATGCATAGACGGACAAAAGACGGACACAACGTAATGACAATAGCCTGCTGGTTTCAGCCAGTGGAGCTAAAAACCTTTCAGTCAGTGTAGAAATTGCTTTGATTTCCATGCTTTCGAAGATTTTTCCTGAGAATTGACTAAACTTCAACAGGCATTTTACAGGCAATCTCGACAGATAATACATGTAAATTAAAGATATTTTGAAATTTGACCAAGCCATCAGCAGGAGAGATGCACACAAGAATTCATTGAAATCTATCAAAAAATAATGTGACCATTTTGTAGTTCATCTTTGAAATGGCTTATTATGCCCCACAAGAAAAAGGCTTTTGAATTGCTTGAATTTCTTCATTATCCAAAATGTTTTCTATCAATAAAGATGAAAAAAATTGAATTCCATCAACTTGAAATTGTTGTATGCAGCTTCTTTGAAATTGGCCCAGTCTAAAAGATTGATGTGTCGAATGGTTTAAATGTTCAAACTTATTTGAAATATTGATGAGAGGAATGCCTGTATAAAATATGTCAAACTCTAGAAATAATCAATGGTGGATATCTCAAAATCTAACATCAAACCTGCATGAGGCATTTATAGGGGCAATGTATGTATTAAGTTTGAAATAAATCTATTGTTAAATAACAAAGTTATAACATTTACAAATATACAAACAGACAGTGGGAATATTATATAGGGCACCATGTAGCACCATGTGCATTAATGGGGATGCTGGGCCAAATTATACCAGGTTGACTGAACAGGATCATAGAACAGGGCACCAGGTCTTTAAAACTCTATCATTAGGCTTGTTGACAGAACTTATTCCTATATTTGAAGGATACCAGACTGATTGTAGTATGTTTCCACATAATGGAGACTTTGAAATGAGTATCTGAATTTCTTTAAATGTTCAGATGAAAATATTATTTCAGACATACCATGATAAGTATTGACACCAAATTCTTTTATAACTAGTACTAGTACATCTAAAATGATGCACATTACAAGTTAAGAAATTTCATAACAAAGAGAAAGGGAAATGGAGTTCTTGAGTTTTGGAAAAACCAGTATAATTTAAATATCAAACATTTTGAGTTGATACTCTACTGTAGTGAGGGTTACCATTGAACTATTCAGACAATTGGAAACATCCATTGACTTTTCCATGTAAAACTTGGATATATAACATTGTTACATTGTTTTAAAAAAAAATTCTTCTAAAACACACACACAAGTGCAGTGTTATGGTTATTAGTATGTGCAATAAAGTCTTTCTAATTGGTTTTCTGAAAAACATCAAACCACAATGGATGTGATAACAAAATGTTACATGATTTTAGTTTATGCACAAAATCCATTTTCAAGAGAGTTGGAAGTTCCTGGATTGCTCACCTGAATTTTTTTAAATGAATCTCTGTTTGTACAATTCTTAGTCAAAGTATGCCCATCCCTGGTTCACTTATAGTTTTAGATAAATTGAAATTTGTGAGAAGGTTTGACAAGGGTCCACCATGGAACATGCCCCCCAAATTCTGGTGAAATTGGCCCTGTGGTTCTAGACAAACAGATGCCTAAGCATTTCCTAGTAAAATAAAGCCAACCCCTGCCATTCCTATGATTCTAGCCAAATCTGGTCCAAATTGGCCTAATGTTTGGAGAGGTGAGAATTTTTCACTTTTTATGATTTCTGTATGTAAGGGAAGCCCCTTTACAAAGGGTCACCAAAAGAATAATCCTACCAAGTCTGGTTGAAATTAACCAAAAGGTTATAATGGAGAAGATATCTAAAGAATTATTGACAACTCCTGACGGACAACACACAACAGACACAAGGTGATCACAGAAGTGCACTGAGTATGTTATGCTTGGGTCAGCAAATAAAAAAGTCTGCAATGAGCATTTTTATACTAGTTATACAGTCTTATGTATTGAAGGGAAATTATGCTAATAGAACAAAACCTGACCATGCTTAAGAACAACAAAATGCTTATTATCTGATATGCATATTAACCAATTACTAGACAACAAAATTTCAAGACTTTTCCAAATTCAAAAATGTTGCAGACAACAATTTAAAATTGATGAAGTTTTTTTTGTTTGAGGTAGAAAAAATTGTGAATAATGAAGAAATTACTAGTAACAATTGCTTGAAGTAATTTCCTCATTGTCCAAAATGTTTTCTAAAGCTTTTTTCCCTAAAGGGGCATATAGAGTGGGTTCGTTTGGGAATTGGTTGTCCATATTCTATACCAATTCTTCAAATCTTTACTTCTTTCAGAAAATGAAAACATAATTTGTTCCATGCCATATGTTTTAAAATTTTGAAATTTCCCAACAACAAGTTAGGTATATTCTAAAACTTCTTACCAACTGGGTTTTCCCTCAACTGGGGGTCATTTTGTCTTATTATGACCCCTTTCAAATAAGAAAAAGAAGTCTGTACAAGCAATTTTGGGGGTAATTTCTTAACTAGAGCGCCTGTATCACTCCACAGGCCTCAATGTACTGATTAACCCTCTCCTGGTTAATCTCTGGTTTTTACGTCCCTGTGATTTTGTAATTGAGAAAACATTGTGAAAAAAGAAGAAATTGCTTGTTTCAAGCAATTTATTCTTTTTCCACAATATTTTCTACCCTACTAAATTGTTATTTTTCAAATATAATCAACTTTAAATTTTCGTCTGCAAAACCTTTGAATTTGGATAGGTCTAAAATTTTGCAAAACAGGAAAGGGTTAAGAAAATGTTGTTTTCAGAAATTCAATTAAAACAGAACCATCTTTGAAATATCTGGGAAATAAATGTAGTCAATGAAATCTTTGAAATATTTTAGGTAAGCATTTGAAACTTTCGATTGTTTTCCGCAAATCAAGTCAAGTTATGAAAAATCAATTTACTAAGTCAAATGAAAAGGTGTTAACAAAATGTTCACTTTATACAATAGATGGACATAGGCAACAACCATGAAAGCCATGTTTTTCAATTGATCTTAATACGATGAAAGAATCCGATAAAGAGTCAACTGAGACACACCCACAAAAAACGCCATTCTTCTTCCAATCTAATTCTTTGAAGAAATGTAATAAAAGTTTTTTTAAGGAAAATCTTTTCAAATTTGGTTGTTATCAATCTACTGGTTTCTGAATTTTGATTCTATCAGACAGTGATGCTTTTAGAAGCCTCTCAAGGAAGAACATTTGAGAAAACATTGTATAAAATGAAGAAATTGCATGTGACAAGCAATTTCTTCATTTCAGACAATGTTTTCTTTCTGATAAAGGGTCACTGAAGGTTCAATTTTGTGAAATTTGGTTGAAACTGGTTTCTGAGAAGAAATTTTGCAAAGCTTTAACTATATTGGGAAATAAACCAAACCCTTTTTATCCTTATTTTTCATCCAATCAAATTTCTTTGGAGAAATCTGATAGTGTCACCAAAGGATAATTTCTGTGCAATTTGGTCAAAATCCATCAACTGAATTCTGAGAAGAAGATTTTTAAAGATTACATCATATATGGAAATTAGCCCAGCCCATTTCAGCCAAATTTTTCATCTGATAGAAATTCTTCAAGAAATCTGATATAGGGTTACCCAAGGATCATTCCTGTGAAATTTGGTGGAAATTAATTGTCTGCTTTTTTCAAAGCTGTAACCATATATGAAATATGCCTTGCCCATTTAAGCCATGTTTTTCATCCGATCAAAATTCTGAAGGAACCTGATAAAGGGTCACCCTAGGATCATTCCTGTGAAATTCGGTTGAAATCCATCAGATTTTCAAAGCTGTAACCATATATGGAAATTAGCCCTGCCCATCAAAGCCATGAGTATCATCCATTCGAAATTCTTTGAAGAAATCTGATAAAGGGTCACCAAAGAATCATTTCTGTGAAAATGCTTGAATTCTGTAGAGTACTTTCTGAGGAGAAGATTTTTAAAGTAAAAGTTTAAGGATGGATGGACGTGCACACACATGGAAGGCCAAATGACAGACACAATGCAATGACAATAGCCCCACTGGCTTTCAGCAAGTGGTTCTTACAAGAGGCCCATAGGGCCTTATCGGTCATCTAAGTCCAAAGAGACAAAAGCAGATAAAAGTCCACCAGATGATGCTACATACCAAATATAAAAGCTCTAGGCCTTTCTGTTCAAGACAAAAAGACTTTTAAATTTTTTGCTATACAAGTTTATGTTAAACTTGTGATGTACAGACGCAAGGTATTTTTGACCCCAGGGCCATAATTTTAACATTATTGATAGAGGTCCACCAGATGATGTCACATACCAAATACCGGAGCTGTAATTCTTTTGGTTTGGTAGAAAAAGATTTTCAAAGTTGTCACTATGTAAGCTCCCCCCCCAAAACACAGTCAATTCTTGGCAGACTTTTTCTTGAATACTTTATAGTTCTTGCCCTAAAGAATCTACATTCCAAATGTGAAACCAATCCAACTGCAGGTTCATGAAAAGAAGATATTTAAGAATGTACCCTTTTTGCCCCTAATGGGGCCACTAGGGGAGATAACTCCATGACATGTTCAAATCTGAAGCCCCTTCCCTGCCATGTTTGGTTGAAATCCATCAAGGGTTCTTAAGAAGAAGTCGAAAATGTAAAAAATTAACGCATGACCCAGGGCGGATGGATGAAAGAAGAATACAAAAGGTCACCATGATGGTCAGGTAACCCCAAAATGGGGTCCAAATTAAAAAACAAACAAGAACACTGCCTACGGGTGCCCACGCTCAACTGTTTGGTGCTGGATAGTGGACAAATTCATCTAGGGTTATCCCTCTTGAAAGTATAGGTTGCTCTTTTTGATAGTGCCAAGTTTCAATTGAATACCTTTAGTAGAACCAGAGATATCACAAAATGGCAAAGTTTTTTAACGCAGCAGACGAGGACTCCAAGGGCATCGCAATATTTCGGGTTTTCTCCAAAACCAGCCAAGCTAAAAAGGGGTCATGGAAAACCCTTTTACCAGATCATCTTTTATACATGTGAAACGTCAAGCAAAAATGGACCTCAGGGGTGATGTTTAAAGTATCAACCTTGGTCAGAAAGTGCCAACTATGCAGGCTGATAAGGGTAGAAACTTCAATCTTTTAACCCTTTACCAAACAACAAAATATTAGACTGGTCCAAACTGAAAGAAGTTGCAGACAGCAATTTTAAGTAATTTTTAAAGTCTTTGTTTTGTAGGGTAGAAACATTGGAGATAATGAAGAAATTACCTGTCACAAGTAATTTCTTCATTTTCATTAATGTTTTCCAAAGCTTTTTTTTAGAGGAATAAAAAAACGTCAATGTGTGGGAATGGGTTAACAATTTGCTTGAACTAGAACGACCATTCTACTGTACTATTAAAAGGCAACCTCAGATTGATCCATGCTGTATCCAATCTCTTTTATCAAATATTAATTTAGAGGTCCTTTTACACCTAATGAGTCAAAACAGCTAAATGATTTTATTTGAAAAGGAAATCAACTTTATTGTTGGCCCAAAATCAATTCTGCCAAGCTGCAGACCTTGATGACAGTTAACACTTTCCCGTCAAAATTTTAGACCTGCAAAATTCAAAGGTTTTACAGATAAAATTTTGATGTGGATTTAACTTGAAAAATTCCCATTTAGAAAGGCAGAAAATATTGTGGAAAAAAAGAGAAAATACTTGTTACAAGCAATTTATTTTTTTCCTAGAATCTTTTTTCAATAATAAAATCATAGAGATGTACAAACCAGCAATTTAGCAGGAAAGGGTTAATCAACTTAACATAGCACTTTCTATGAAGAAAAGATGATGGAATATTCAATCTCAAACACTTGAAAATGCAAAATTTAGGTACTGTGTTATAAGCACATCAAATTACAAATAAATGAAACTGTTGAAAATAACAAGAGGATCATGATGGTCCTAAATCGCTCACCTGAATCATCTAATTAAAGAACTTTTAGTTAAAAAATGCAACTTGTGACAAACAAATATTTTAACAAGTTCACATAGATTAAGCTAAAACTGTAGCCTAAAGAGTGTTATCAAAGAAAGTGTAGCTTAGGCCAATTACCCATGTTTTCTTATAGAACCTCCCCATTTTCAATAGGGTTTATCCTTATAACCTTACAATTATTCTAGCCAAGTTTCATGAAGATCAGGCCCAATTGTGAATTGTAGAGCATAAACGAAGAAATTGTCTTTAGAGCCCCTTTTCCCATGTTTTTCAATAGAACTTTCCCATAATCAATATGGATCATCCTTATCATCAAAAAGTTATTCTGACCAAGCTACATCAAGATTGAGCTGAACTTGTGACCCCTCAAGTATACACTAGGAACTTGTCATTAAGGCCCCTTTTCACTGTGTTTTCCTACAGAACCTTCCTGATTTCAATAGGATTTATCCACATGACCTAATGATCCCTCTGACCAAGTTTCATCAACACTGAGCCAAAATTATGGCCCTTACATAGTGAACAAAGAAATGGTCACCAAGGCCCTTATTTCCATGTTTTCTAAATGGAACCTTCCCATTTTTAACCCATTCCAACACAGCAAAATTTTAGACTGGTCCAAATTGAAAGAAGCTGCAGACGACAATTTCAAGTTGATGGAATTTTGAATTTGTTCGTCTTTTTGGATAGAAAACATTGTGGATAATGAAGAAATTGCTTGATACAAGCAATTTCTTCATTTTCCACAATGTTTTCCAAAGCTTTTTTATCGAGGGGCGTAAAAAGGCGGGCTTGTGTTGGAATGGGTTAATAGGGATCATACTTCTCACCTAACAATTATTCTGACAAAGTTTCATCAAGATTGAGATAAAACTGGCCTCTGGAGTGTAAACACTAACAAGAGCAACACCTATGGGTGCCTACGCTTGGCTGTTTGGTGCTGGATAGTGGATAAAAAATCATAGTCAAAAGGGGCATAATTTGCACAAAATGTATCTAGAGTTATCCCCTTGGATAGTATAGGTTCCTGTTTTGATAGTGAACATGTGTGCCAAGTTTCAAGTGAAAGGCTTCGGTAGAATCAGAGATATCACAAAATGTCAAAGTTTCGGCATCCCCAAAACAGAAGTCGAAAAAGGGGCATAATTTGCACAAAATGCATCAAGAGTTATCCCCCTTGATAGTATAGGTTCCTCTTTTGAAAGTGAACATTTTTGCCAAGTTTCAAAGTGAATGCCTTCAGTAGAACCAGAGATATCACAAAATTTCAAAGTTTTTTCACAACGAAAATCTAAGTCGAAAAAGGGGATAATTTGCATAAAATGCATCTAGAGTTATCCCCCTTGATAGTAAAGGTTTCTCTTTTGATAGTGAACATATGTGCCAAGTTTCAAGTGAATGCCTTTAGTAGAACCAAAGATATCACATAATGTCAGTGTTTTCGCACATCGATGACAAAAAAAACAACACCAACATGGAGGATATTGCAATATCAAAAACAGTCAAGCTTAAATTGTTGCACGAAGGATGACAAACATTCAAATATCACAAGAGCTCAACAAGAGCATGTTTTGCTCAGGTAAGCTAAAAACAATAAATAAATGCAGATTCGTTAATTAGAGTTGCAAAAACTGCATTCCAGAAATAAGGACATTCATGGATAAATATGTCATAATCAAAATACCATTCCACTCTGAAACTCTACTCAATTATCTCCCCTACTCACCACATCAACCAATCAGCATTCAGTATTTGATCACATGCTGAACTGATTTCAAATTAAAATCACCTGGCAAGAGAAGGGGCTCCTTAAGGTAACTGACCCCATTTACACCCTGGCAGTAAGGATATGGAATACCTTGTAACTTCCGCCGGTGAAACCTTGGTGATCCCAAAAAGCTGTTTTTGATTGAGTGCAGTCTTGATTTCCAAGGCGTTGTCTGTATACTGGGTGATGTTGGTGGGGTTGCTGACGGGGAGTGGGTGGGGGTTGGAGTACCTCTGGTATGTTTCGGACTGGAAACAGGTGACCCATTAGGGCTACCTGATGACAAACTGGCTTTTCTTCTGAAAATATTATATGAAACTGTACTTTAGAAATAATAAAGCATAAACTGATTTATCTAAAGTAACATAACACTTTCAGTAAATTCTCTTTTGACTGAAAAAATCTTTTACCAAACTTCAGAAATAAGTAACATTATCTTTCATTATCAATACCTTAAGTCAAGATCAACTGAAGCATTCATTAGAGTACCTTAGATCAAAACACAGAAACATATTTCAAAGAAAGGCAAATAAGAAATAGTGGTTTTGATTTAAACCATTACAACTCGATCCGACCTTTTTATGCCCCTCATGAAACAGTTCAGGAAAACACTGTGGAAAATGAAGAAATTGCTTGTTACAAGCTATTTCTGCATTTTACACAGAGTTTTATCCATAATAACAGAGATATTTGACTTTCTATCAGCTTGAAATGTCATCTGCAACTTCTTTGAATTTGTACCGATCTAAATTTTCTTCATTTGGTAATGGGTTAAGTCTGACCTGTCAAGCACAAAGAAATCTCTTGGAAAGTGTCTTAACCTTTTCCTTTTCAATCCCCAATTTTACATCCCTATGAGGGTATAATTTAGAAAAAACAAAGAAATTGCTTGCCAATATTTTCTAACTTAGTGAATGGTTATTTTTCAAATTGAATATACTTTACACCTTTGTCTGCTTTGATTTTGACCAAGTCTAAAATTTTATAAAACAGGAAAGGGGTAAATATTACATATGGTAAGCCTATGGGGACTATGCAAGATGATCAGGGTCAAAACTTTTCGTTCAGTAAAAAATTGATGAATCTAGAATAGTCAAACTGCATTATATGCTCATTTCAAAATATTATCTCTGAATTGTCTCTGCTTATTCATATCTCTTTATTGCCACTTTTGGTTTACTGAGTTGGCATGAGGTTCCTTTTTGTACAAAATGTCACAAATATCAAATCATATTCAAACATGTGAGAGTGTTGTTGATTGAATGTAGGGTCCTATGATTCTCTATTCAGACTGCTTTTGGTATGAATGACCACAGATATCTGATGAACCTTCAATCCCATTCCCACACAATCCCTCCTTTTTACGCCCCTCAAGAAAAAAGCTTTGGAAAACATTGTTAAAAATGAAGAAATTGCTTGTATCAAGCAATTTCTTCATTATCCACAATGTTTTCTATCCCAAAAGACAAAAAAAATTAAAGTTCCATTAACTTGAAATTGTTGTCTACAGTTTCTGTCAATTTGGACCAGTCTAAAATTTTGTTGTGTGGGGTAAGCATTACCACTTCACCAACTAATTCATCTAAAAAGTGATTTTAAAAGAGCACTACATATAGATACATATAGATACCTGACACTCAGCTGTTGGGCGCAGGACAGTGATTTAAAGATCTGAGTCAAAAAAGGGGTATAATTTGTCCTAAAATACAATTAGAGTATGTAGTCTCTTTTGATGGTGAAAATATGTATTCAAAGTTTTAACTGATTGCCTGTAGTAGTAATACTGATTTTTGCATGACACAACATTTGACAAAGGTGGCTGTGAATCAAATAATCAGTCAAACAATTAAATCATTCATTTAGACTGGAAGTTTACATTGAACTCCAACATTGGCTGATATTTATGTAACATTTTTATTGGTTTGGGTTTGATTTAAACTTGTAACTACAGCTTTTTCATTGTTAAATGTCAAAGAAGAACCTCCTGTTTGAGTCAATAGGCAGGGCCAAATAAGTAAGTGAGCAAGGCAAATTATTGGCCAATTACAAAGCAGACGGCTACAAGGTTATAGCAATACCTGTCAGATTTTCTCAGAAAAATAGCAGAGCTATAAAATAAAAGTAGCGTGTATACAACAACTGACTGACAACCAAACTTACACTCTTTGTACAGCAAGTGCTCGACGACTAGCCACAGGTGAGCCCTCACTTATACTACCCAGCGATAATCTATCCATGCAGCAGTAATGGAAATTAAACCAACATTCATATATTTGGTGATTGAGAAATCAAAACATTTTTTCAGACGTAAAATTAATATCCAAGTAGTTTCTTAGAAAAGTTAAACAAATGGATTAGAGAAGCTCAGAACAATTAAGCAAAGCTACTGTTCTATAGGAAAGTTTTATCTTTCATATTATTTGTGAACAAACTTTAAGAATAAAGAACAAATATCCCCCTCTTGCTTGTATATGAATTTGCTGATCTTGCAGGTCTAAAAAACGAACAAAAATACATTAAAATTACCTGATTTAAAGTAATATAGCTACTAAAAATCATTTTTACTATTGATCTATTAATGCAGATATAATTTGTTTTCTTACTTTTCAGCAGTGATTTGAATTATATAACTTAAGTGCTAATTCATTTTGAATTTCAATAATTTCACTATGCTTCAATTAACTACCTTGAGGCCCTAGAGCTCCTGATTTGCTACATCAGTTTTAGTGAACTTATCATAAAGGTATTTTCAAGGTACAAGATTTTCAAAATTTTCACTTTATACCTTATATGGATATAAACCATGCCCATACAGGCCATGTTTTTAAACCAAGCAAAATTCTATGAAGGAATCTGACAAGGAGACTACCAAGGATCATTCGTCTTCAATTTGGTTAAAATCCATCAACTGAGAAGATTTCAAATTTTCAGTATGGACCATAAATGGATACTTGTACCAGACATTTTTCAAGCATTTTGTTGATTTGGCAACTTAAATGTTGTGAATACAGCTCATTCAAGCTGAAAATGAAGTATTAATGTCACCAAGCAACAATATGTTTTCATTTGATGTTCCTGACCATGAATTAATCTAACGCTGTTCGTTTTCTACATCAATTACAGCCTCATTACAGATGTGGACAGCACTACATCAGATGCTGCCAGAATACATATAGAAATGAAATATTTTTAACTCTTATCATACTGAACCCAGAATGTTCCTGTTTTGACAGGAAGTATAGACAAAGATCAGCCTACACTTATGTGCAGTCTGATCTTAGTCTACACCTCCTACTTGCCTCTGTTAAGCCAGAGTAGGTCATAAAATAAATTTTACACAAATATATTAATCCACAGATAATTCATCCAGAGTTGTCAGCCCTTTGAATTTATATCAACTCTGTGGAGGATTTAGCAAAAGAAGGGTTAACGTTGCTCACCTTGGTTGACCATTGAGCTGTACTGCATCTACCCTTTTTCTTGGAGGATCAGCTAAAGAGAAAACAAGAGTAAGAACTTTAATATTAGTCTTATTGGGGTAACTATTTCCATGTAACTATAAAAATGAAGCACAAGGAGTTAGTGCAAAACTATTGTAACTTAATGCAAAACTATTGTAACTTCATATAAATTTTAAATAGTTTTGCAGTAAACTATTGTGGTGGCCTGAAAAAAACTGAAATAATTCAAAGAATTATGTCATTCATAAGGGTATTTACAAAAAAAGGAAGGAATATATACAGTCAATTTAACCCATTCCCACACGATGATGCTTTTTAAGCCCCTCAAGAAAAACAATTTGGACAACAATGTGTAAATTGAAGAAATTGCTTGCATTTCATTGCTTTCATTTTTCACAATGTCTTCTACTCAAAAGGTGAAAAAATATAAAAATTGTTGTCTGCAATTTCTTTCAATTTGGGCTAGTCTAAAATTCTCTTGTCTGGTATTGGGTTAAATACCTACTCAAGAAGCATTTGACTCCTCTGCAATTGCATGCCTCTTTGCAGTGGTTATGAATTATGCAGTTAAAATGTCCAGCAGTATCAAATACCTCCCTTGAACAAGAGGCCCAGTGGGCCTTAACGGTCACCTGAGTAAAAGAGCACCAAGACAAGTGATTTTGTTTGAAAGAATTAGAAAAAGGTTTGGTTGAAATCCCCTCAGTAGTTCTTGAGAAGAAGATGAAAATGTTAAAAAGTTACCAAAAATGACCCCCTTTTGGTCCCCCTTTTAATTTTCACAAATCTGTATAATCAGTACCCAATGATGCTTTTCACCAAGTTAGTTTGAAATTGGCTTAGTACTTCATCAGAAGAAGGTGAAAATGTGAATTTTTTAACATGATGAACTTTGACCTCTGGGTGTGGCCCCATACATGACCCCAGGGACATGAATTTCACAATTTACAATATACCTGTCCTAGTTGTCATGCAAACAGAATATTTAAGCTCAGGCATTAACGGTTTATTAGAAGAAGATTTTTAAAGAAGTACCAAAAATTACCCCTTTTTGCCCCCTATTTGGGCCCCTTTGACCCCCAGAACCCCTATTTTCACAAACTTGAATTGGCATCCCCCAATGATGCTTTCTACCAAGTTTGGTTGAAATCCCCCCAGTAGTTCTTGAGAAGAAGATGAAAATGTTTAAACGTTACCAAAAATTACCCCCTTTTGGTCCCCATTTTAGGGCCCCCTGACCCCCCAGTCTTTTTATTTTCACAAATCCAAATAACCATTACCAAATGATGCTCTTCACCAAGTTTGTTTGAAATTGGCTTTGTACTTCATCAGAAGAAGATGAAAATGTGAATTTTTTAACATGATGAACTTTAGACTCTGGGTGTGGCCCTATACATGACCCCAGGGGCATGAATTTCACAATTTATAATATACCTGTCCTAGTTGTCATGCACACAAAATATTTAAGCTCAGAGTGGCATTAACGGTTTATTAGAAGAAGATTTTTAAAGAAGTACCAAAAATTACCCCTTTTTGCCCCCTATTTGGGCCCCTTTGACCCCCAGAACCCCTATTTTCACAAACTTGAATTGGCATCCCCCAATGATGCTTTCTACCAAGATTGGTTGAAATCCCCCCAGTAGTTCTTGAGAAGAAGATGAAAATGTTTAAAAGTTAACGGACGACGCACGACACACGACGGACGACGACGGACAAATGATGATTGCAATAGGTCACCATGACCATTCGGTCAGGTGACCTAAAAAGTAACAAATACCAGTCAATAAGGCTGGCAAACAAAACCATGCTTTTACAACCTATCAAAATTTTTACAGGAAAAACTGTGATCATTCAAAATATGATCATTCAATTGGTTGAAACTCACTGGATAATCATTAAGGAGAAAATCTTCAATGTACAAATATTCAATATAATAACAGAAATTGGCCCTTCCCATAAAAGCAACATTTTCCTCCTGATTAAAATTTTTCAAATGAACTTTTATCCAGATTATATTTTTTCCATGGTATTTGATAAACGGTCATCCCAAGAACCATACCTGTCAATTTTGGTTAAAGTCAATCTAGAATAGCTTCTGAAGAGAAAGACAAGAGGGCCAGTGGCCCTGGCGCTCACCTGAGATAAGGCTTTTTTCTTCAAGGCCTTATACAAACTGGTTCAAGGGAAGACCTCCATTAACATTAACTAAACTCAACTTATTTTACCATGCCAACCAATGCTTTCAACAGATTTCAAATATTTTAGTAATCATTAATGTATTAACATATTTCTGCCCAATTTGGTTTAAACTGGCCAAATAGTTTTGAAAGGGTTGCCTCCTTTATTTCTATTTTAGCCTGATCACCCTTTGGCTCTGAAATTTTATCAATTTTGAAAGAGGTCAATGTACTGATGCTTCATGCAAAATTCTCAATTCTTCAACTTCTGGGTCAGGAGGGGGTGTTTTTTTTTATTTTCATTTTCTTTTTTCAACTTAACTCTTGTTATCATAGCAACCAGAGTTTTCAACTGATTAAAATTCTTTGGTTCATGAAGCATCAGTACATTGACCTCTTTCAGAATTGCTAAAATCATCACCCTCGGGCCCCCAGGGGGATTGGGCTTATATAGAAATAAAGGATTTTTAAAACGACATCTCCTCCCAAACTACTGGCTCTTTTAGCAATTCTGAAAGAGGTCAATGTACTGGTACTTCACAAAAATATCAAGACTCTAGGCCCTCTGGGTTAGGAAGAGAAAATTTTTAAAGATTATATTTAAATTTCAGTTTTGTTGCCATGGCAACCAGAGTTTTTAACGGAATTCAAATCTTTTAGAAATTTTTCAAAGAGCACCACCAAAGGAACATTCCTGCCAAATTTGGTTGAAGTCCGCCCAGCGGTTTGGGAGGAGATGTCAATTTAAGATTGTTGACACACGCCAGAAGCCTGACAGAGGACGATCAAAATACCTCACCATGAGCACTTTGTGCTCAGGTGAGTTTAAAAAAAGTTTACATATAGAGCTTTGGCCATAATATAAAAGCTAAATATGCCAATAAGAGACAAATAGATCTTGCTTTAAAATGAGCTTTGTGGTTGAGCAGGTCAACAAGATACTATATTGTAAGGAGCATCAGTTTATTTTACCCATTTCCACACAATGGTGATTTTATAAGCCCCTTAAAATGAAATCTTTGGAAAAAATAGTCGAAAATGAAGAAATTGATTGTTATAATCATCCACAATGTTTTCTACCCCTGAAGACAAATATCTTAAAGATTTCATCAACTTAAAACATTGTTTTCAACTTATTTGAATTAGGACTGGTGTAAAATTTTATCATTTGGGAATGTATTAAATGGTGTCTAATAACACTTCAAACAATGTTTCAGTTAGTTAAAGGCAAAGTTCACATATTCATGTGCTTCCCGGGTAACACCCATTAACTGCTGCGGTTATCAGCCAAAAGCTACTTAGGCATCAACCATAAAATTGCTTTGGCATCACTCATAAACTGCTGTGGGCATAACCCATAAACTGCTGTGGGCATCACCCATAAACTGCTGTTGGCATCACTTATAAACTGCTGTGGGCACAATCATAAACTACTGTGGGCATTACCCATGAATTGCTGCGGGCACTCTTACATCGAGGAGATGATGAGTTCATGGCTCTTACCACTGAGCAACACAGTATATCTGCAAGGTGTGGCTGCCACTCTAACACGTTACCAGACTACAAAATTTTAAACTGGTCAAAATTCAAAGAGGTTGCAGACATGTTTTCCAAAGCTTTTTTTCTTGGGGACTTCAGAAAGCTTTATTCTGTGGAAATGGGTTAAAATAAAATGAAATATTTCTAAAAGGTACACCGTATTTACCTGATTCTGATCTGTGTCTTATTTCTATTTCATCTTCCACACAAGGATTCCTGAGTTTACGGTCTAACAATAAAAAATATATCACTTTCTCTGTATTGTGCCTGAAAGAAACATCAGTATTTTAATACACTTCATACAATAAGATTTTTATTCTTGTTCCATTTCAAAAGAAATTTTTAGACTTGTACAAATTGACAGAGTTAGCAGAATAATCAAAACTATGAGAGTAGTGTTAACCAATTATCACACAATCGAGCATTTTGTGGTGATCTAGACATAAGCTATGGTAAACTCATTAAGACAAGGAAAATGCTTGTTACAATCTCTTTCTTCTTTGCTCACAATGTCTTTCATGATTTTAAAATTTTGATAAATATTTTTTCAATTTTGAATCCTCTTTTAATTTGGATGAATCAAAGATTCTGTAAACAGGTAATGGATTAACTGAAATAAATGCAAGTTATAGGGTAGAAAGTATTGTTGAGAAAATGAAATTGCTTTAAACAAACAATTTCTCTTTTTCTCAAAAAAAAAACAAAACAAGAGCCATGTTGGACATGGCTATTCCCCGCCGTAAAAGCTTGATAGTAAACTGAAGCCAATTAGATTTAGGCTTCTTGTGCACTACATTTCTTCTCAATGAGTTTGATAATAGCTATTATACTTTCGGAGATGTTCTCAGGACAAAATCTAAGTCCTTAAAACAACAAAGCGCAATAACTCCAAAAGTATGCAAGCAAGAGTTGTGGTTCTTGTTCACTGCACTTCTCCTCAACGAGATCTATCCACCTATGAAGTTTCAAGTTAATAGCTATTATACTTTCAGAGATATGCCCTGGACAAAGTCTTAGTCTTTAAAACATCAAAGGGCAATAACTCCAAAATTATGCAAGCAAGAGTTGTGATTCTTGTGCACTGCACTTCTCCTCAATGAGGGCTATCCAACTATGAAGTTTCAAGTTGATAGCAATTATGCTTTCAGAGATATGCTCCGGACAAGTTTAGTGACGGAAGGACGGACGGAGACAATTACTATATCCCCTTTGCCGAAACGGCGGGGGATAAAAAAATCTTGAAATATCTGAAATCAATTTCCAGCTAGTCCAAAATTACAAACATTTTGGTGTGCAATTTCTACACAACTAATTGATTTTTTAGCCTCGGTCACCTAATCTAAGTACAAAACATTTTCAATGAAAAGGAGCATCCCATTTCATCTTACTCGAGTCTGTCATGGGCGCTAAATTTTGAAAAACAAGAAGTGTTTGTGAAACACCATGCCCCGAAACAGGAATTCTTAAGAAACAGGTGATTTTTATTGGTTTTTTTCTTTGTTTTAGGGAAAAGGGTTAAATTTTGACCTTGACCTTGATGAAATGACCTTCCCCAGTTGCGCCTTATTGAGACCTATCTACAGACCAAATATTACCATTGTAACTTAATTAGGGATGAGGTTATAGGAAAATGTTTAGTTGGCAGGTTAAGTTTTTTAGAAGTTTTATGGAAAAGGGTTAAAATTTGACCTTGACCTTGATGAAATGACCTTCCCCAGTTGCGCCTTGTTGAGACCTATCTACATACCAAATATTAGCATTGTAACAATCAGGGTTGAAGTTATAGGAAAATGTTGAGTTGGAAGGTTAAGTTTTGCAGACAGACAGACGGACAGACAGACAGACGGACACTGGTGAAAGAATATGCCCCCGATCCATTGATGCGGGGGCATAAAAATCCCAAAACAAGATAACAAAATTCTTCCAAAATGCATTAAGAGTTCACCCTGTTGATAGTATATTTTTCATCCTGATAGTGAAGATAAATTCCAAGTTTTGGGTAAATACCTTCAAAATTTTCAAAGCCCTAAGTTAAATGCCTTATGAGCTTTGACACAGAGAAGGTATTCAGTCAAAGTTCAATTTTTACCTTCACCTTTGACCTATGTGACCTAAAAGCAATAGAGCACTTCCTTGGATTATTGACAACAGTTGTATGAAGTTTCATGATTGTAGGTCAATTAGATCTAGACTTAGAGTATGGAAACTAAAGGTCTATGGAAGGAAGGATAAGTGAATGTATGAATGGACAGACAGACAGACAAAGTGAAACCAATGTAACTATCTAATTTCTAGGTAGCTGGTTTATTCATTTCCGTCCATTAAAAGTCATCAATGTGTTTGAAGCATTGAAAAGGTTTAATTTGCCAATATTTGTTAGACATGTCATGTTAATCAAACAAGAGGACCATGATGGTCCTAAAACACTCACCTGAGGCATCTGCAAATTACAGTACTTTTTGTATAAAAAAGACACAACTTGAGCAAAATAAATAAAACAAATATAAGATTTTGGGTTTTGTACAAAACAATCCAGTAATGCTGGCTTTTGTACAAAACAATCCAGTAATGCTTTATAATAAAAATGAATGCCTTTGCAAACTATCCAAGAATTTGTCACCCTCAGAAAAATAGGTTAAAAAAAGCATTGTGAGAAAGGGAGTGACAAGCCATTTCCCCATTTCTATTTAAGAATTCTTTCAATGCGATTCATGCAATTTTCAACCCCAGGAGCAGAGAGGTATTTTATCCTAAGAGCATATTTTCCTGTAACATAGTACAAAATTATTTAGTCATGCTACATACCAAATATGAATGCCCTTCACCTTATATTTCAGAAGAAGACTTTCGAAGTTGCTCTAATTGGATATTTTCTAAAATTTTGGACCTATAGGGCAGTGCCATGTTTTATCCCACGGCTAAGATGTTAGCTAACATGGTAAAGAACTATCTGTTCATGCTATATACCAAATATGAATGCTTTCTACTTTGAAGATTGGGAGGAGAAGACTGTTGAATATGGTCTAATTGAGCATTTTTACGAACATTGGACACCCAGGATAGGGGTGTTTTTTACCTACAAGCTTAATTTAATCAAAATTGATAGTTAACAACCAGGCTATCCTACACTCAAAATATAAATGCCCTCCTCCTTAAAATGAAGATTTTTTTTCTTAAATACTAAAATTTTGCTTTTTCCCCAATTTTTGGACCTCTAGTGCAGGGCCGTTTTTGACCCTAGGAGGACAACTTTAAGTGATATAGTACAAAACCATCTAGTTATGCTACATACCCAATATGAATATCCTAGATCTTATAGTTTAAGAGGAGAAGTCTTTTGAAATTGTTCTAATTAAGCATTTTTCCAAACTTCGGACTTCAGGGGCGGGGCCATTTTTAACCCAAGAGATTAAATATTTAAAAACTTGGTAGAGAACCATATGATTAAGCTCTATACAAAATATAAAGGTCTTTGGTCTTGTAGTCTATGAAAAAAACAACAACAAAGATTTACTTAAATTTCCCATTTTCATATGCTGCGGTTACAACAGTTTTTCATGGAATGAAATTCTTTTAACAACTTTTAAAAAGCTTCACCAAAGGGACATCCCTGCAAAGTTTCAGCTTGATTGAGCAACTGGTTTAGTAGAAGATTTTTAAAGAATTACTAAAGATTCCAATTTTTGAATGCCGCGGCAACCAGAGTTTTTGACGGAATTAAATTCTTTTAAACAATTTTTGAAGAGCTTCAACCAATGAACATCCCTGCAAAGTTTTAGCTTGATTGGCCTACTGGTTTAGGAGGAGGAGATTTTTAAAGCTATTTAAAGAATTACTAAGATTCCCATTTTCATATGCCGCAGCAACCAGAGTTTTTGACAGAATTAAATTCTTTTAACAACTTTTGTAGAACTTCACTCAAGGAACATCCCTACAAAGTTTCAGCTTGATTGGCCTACTGGTTTAGAAGGAGAAGATTTTTAAAGATATTTAAAGAATTACTAAAGATTCCCATTTTCAAATGCCGTGGCAACCAGAGTTTTTGATGGAATTAAATTCTTTTAACAACTTTTGAAGAACTTCACCCAAGGAACATCCCTGCAAAGTTTCAGCTTGATTGGCCTACTGGTATAGGAGGAGAAGATTTTTAAAGAAATTGAGGATGGACAGACAGACGGACAGACAGACGGACGATGGACAACAACCGATCACAATAGCTCATCTCGCACTTTGTGCTCAGGTGAGCTAAAAACACTTCATAAGAATTATTTTGGCTACCTACCTACTATTCAATAATTCTTCTATTAATTTATCTTTATCTTTAAAACATTGTAAAGAGTTCATAGTGGATAAAACATCTGGATCTAAATCTTCAACTGATGGTAAAATGGAGGTCTGAAACATAAAGGGAAGTAATTCATAATTGAAAAATGTATATAGTCCTGCTTGTCCTCTAAACCTGTGCATGTTAACATCATGTAATATATCACAATAATTAAAGTGTAAATAATGAGAATAAAACTTTTTTTCCTTTTCAAAAAATTAAATGTTTGCCCTATTCTTAGACTATTTATCACTGCTGACTTAGTATATCAATTCCTGATTTCATACGAACATTTCTATTTTTACTTGAACCTTTTTCCAGCACAATCCCTGGTTTTTATGTCCAAGCCAATTTTCACTTGTGTAATAAGCATTTTCTTCCTATCCCACAAACCCTTTTCCAGCACAATCCCTGGCTTTTATGTGCAAGCAAATTTTCACTTGTGTAACAAGTATTTTCTTCCCACAATATGTTCTACCCAAAATATAGCATTTTTCAAATTTCAATCATTTTTTATTATCACCTGAATTGCTTCCAAAGCAGAAAAGTCTAATGTTTTGAAAAACAGGATAAGGTTAACATGGTGCTTAGTTATCATTGTCTAAATAGTGGTAAAAGAATTGATTTCGTTGGCAAGCAATTTCTCCTTTTTCACAATATCTTATCATATTTGATGGTTACTTTCTGAATTGTACTTACTTCACAAAGCAATGTACTACTCCCTTGAAATTAAACAAGTCTAATACTTTGAATAAACAGTAAAGGTTTAAAGAAATTGACCTAGGACATATGAACCCAATTAGATGAGATGGTTTAATTGTGTAGATAGATGGAGGATTGGAGGTAAAATAATATGCCCAAATCTTTTGATGTTTATTGTGAAAAAAAGGTCATAAGCAATTTCTTATTTTCTAGAAAAAAAATCAGATAGATTATTTCTTCAGCGCAACAAAACATGGGTTTCAGTTTTAAGTTTGACCCATTCCCAAAATGACCCATTTAGACACCCCCCCCCCCAAGAAAAACAATGAGGAAAATGAATAAATTGCTTGCAACTCAGGTAGAAAATCTAAATTTTATAAACTTATATTTCTTGTCTGCAACTCCTTTCTATTGGACCAGTCTAAATTACTGTCTGATATTGGGTTAACCCATTACCAGACAACATAATTTTAGACTGGCCCAAATTGAAAGAAATTGCAGACAACAATTAAAAGTTTATGAAATTTTGGATTTTTTTAAAACATTCAGGGTAGAAAACATTGTGGTGAAGAAATTGCTTGTAACAAGCAATTATTTCATTTTTCACAATGCTTTCCAAAGCTTTTTTCCTTTGGGGCGTCAGAAAGCGTCACTGAGTTGGAATGGGTTAAAGGACTGACCATGTTTGTGCTACACCAATAGTGCCTAAATAGCTGACATGGCTAAATATCTTTCATTTAGTAAGATATTTTTGTAAAACACCATGCCCCAATAACAGCCTTTTTTTTTTAACAAAATAAGAAATTGATGAGTGACCTCCACAGATGGCCTTGACCTAACAACAAAGTGATGCCCATCAAAGCAAGGAGCCCATGTACCGAATATGAGACATGTATCTTGAACAGCTTTTGAATAGGAACCAAATGATGAGTTTACAAAAAGTGTGACCTAGATAAGTGACCTTGACCTTGATGAGTGACCATGCTTTTAATACCAGCTAATGCCTATCAATGCATTGGACTCATGTCCCATAAAGAGCCATCATCTTGAATGGTGTTTAAATAACAGCCAAATTTTGTGCAAGATTATTGCTCACAAACAGACAGAGAGACAGATGGACATCTGTAAAACAATATGCCACCTATTTTATCTATGTGGGGAGGGGGGTAAAAAGATGCCTAAAATTACATCAAATGATCTATTTCTTTAATCAAATACTAAAATACATCACATGCATCAAAGTAAGAAAACAAGAGGCTCACCTGAGTAAAAATCTAGATAATTGCTCATGGTAAGCTGAAAATGTAACCTTCAGAGTATCCTAAGAGTTTTTCTAGGAGTTGATTCAGTGACCAAGTTTTTCAACAAAGGTTACAAAATTGCAACCTCATCTTAGATCATATCAAGCCAAGCAGTGACATTAATGGTATTTTCTAATATTTTGTCTACTGTCCTGGCTTTTTCCAAGCTAAAACAATTTTTGAACCAAGAAAAACATTCTTACCATCTTTAACCTACCAGTTTTCCCACAAAAGCCTGCTTTTTTATACCCACCCACCCCCACCCCCAAGAAAAAAGCTTTCGATAATATTGTGGAAAATGACACAAATAATTTCTTACTTATTAAAACTATTTTTTGTCCCAAAAGGTAAGGATTTGTAATACTTGAACAACTAAAAATTGTTGTCTGCAACTTCTAAAATTTTGTTGACTGGTATTGGTTTATGGTGGAGAAAACTATTGTCTCTAGAGTGTGGTTAAGGTGATAATGACGACCCAAGTTCTCATATGACTGACAACAGACATCCAACAACGGCAAAAGCTCGACCTATGCTTAATGAACCCAGGTCAGCAAAAACTCTTTAAAAAAATCAAAAGTGAGGAATATTTCATAATTACTATACACAAAGTTAATAAAACAGACAGTGTGCTTACTGTGTTCGTGAAATTATAGTCATGGTAAAAAGCAAAATCTGAACTAAATTGGGATGGACTAAAATAATCTATAAGGGATGAAATCATTACAACTGCCATGTGATTTTGTAGAAATATTGTAACAAAGGGGAGTTTTGATAAGCAATAGGAAAATATTGTGATAAAGGGGTTTGATAAGCAGACTACCTGAACAACTTGAACAACCGGCAGTTCTAATTCTATTGTTGCATCATCCCTAAAAATAAACAAAATTCAGAAGAACTAATTACATGTGAACAAGATTTAACAATGAAATTATAACCTATCAATTTAATAATAATAATAAAAGAAAAAAATCAAAATGACAAAATGTTAACATAATTGACAGAAACAATAAACAGGGTTACATCAGAAGAATTTCTTAGAATCATTTACCATTGTCATGCTGAATCAACAATTTTTTTCAAGAACTGCATTTAAATTAACCCTTTCCTGTTTAATCACTGGTTTTTACGTCCCTGTGATTTTACACTCAAAAAAATATTGTGGAAAAAGAAGAAATTGCTTGTAACAAGCAATTTCTTCTTTTTCCACAGTATTTTCTACCCAAATAAAATGGTTATTTTTCAAATAAAATCGATTTTAAATTTTCGTCTGCAAACCCTTTGAATTGGACTGGTCTAAAATTTTGCAAAACAGGAAAGGGTTAAAGGACTCCAAGAGCCGCAATGCCTAATAATGGCTCAATATTTCTTGAAATAATTTCATTAACAACTCTAGCTTAACCCTTTAGCAGATGGTAAAATTTTAGACTGGCCCAAATTGAAAGTTGTTGCAGACTACAATTAAAATGTTATGAAAATATGGATTTTTCAACTTTCTGGATAGAAAACATAGTGGAAAATGAAGAAATTGCTTGTCTCAAGCAATTTCTTCATTTTCAACAATGTTTTCCCAAGCCTATTTCCTTGGGGGTGTTTAAAAGCGTCAATGAGTGGGAATGGGTCAACCCTTTAGCAGACAATAAAATTTTAGACTTGTTCAACTTGAGAGAGGTTGCAGACAACAAATCAAACTGTATGTAAACAGAGAAATAACTAGCTTGTAGAATCGAAAACATTATGTAAAAGAAGCAAGCAATTTCTTTGACCCCACGATGTTTTCCCTTATATAAAATCTAACATTCATGAAAATAAGTGATAATACAGGAAATGGTTTAATCTGAGAAACAGGTGGTGAAGATTAATATCAAACTGCAAATTTATGGAGGCTGATCTTTATCCATATTCTCCTCCAAAACAGAAATATGTTACGTTCAGCATGACAAGGGTGACATGTTTTCTATGTAAAAGCATCATCCAATCAAAGAAACCCGTTAAAGCCGGTACCAGACATTTCCAACAATTTCATGTGTACATCATGGGTAAACATTGAGCAACAGCCTCACTGTATATTAACCCATTCCTACACAACAAAATTTTTGACTGCTCTAAATTGAAAGGAGTTGCAGACAACAATTTCATTTTTATGAAATATTATATTTTTTCAACTTTCTGGAAAATGTTGTGTGAAATGAAGAAATTGCCTGTCACAAGCAATTTCATCATTTTACACAATGTTTTCTCAAATGTTTTTTTAGGGGCTCCGAAATGGCATTGTGTGGGATGGATCAATTTTGATGTATTTCTTGGTTTTGTAAAGAAACATTGAGTCAGAAGCTATCTAAAGAGTGTTAACTAATTCCATCACAATCCCACTTTTTTCGCCCTTAAAGAAAAAGCTTAAAAAAACATTGATGAAAATGAAAAAAATTGCTTGTTACAAGCATTTTTTTTCATTATTCAGAATGTTTTCTTACCAAGATTACAAAGACAATTAAAATCTCATCAGCTTTAAATTGTTGCCTGCAACATCTTCCAATTTGAACCAGTCTAAAATTTTGTGTTAATCGAATGGGTTAAGTAAGACTCCAATCTGACTTTGAAGGTGCACTGACTGTCAAAGTCCTTATTTGGCTCACATGTGAAATTGTTGGAAATGCCTCATACAGGATCATCTGATATATCATTGGTTGAATTAAAATGATCGTCCATGGTTTTACTTACAAACAGCAAGCCACAGCAGTATTTCAAAATGATATTTTAAGGTTGGTTTAGGGGTACAGTACTTGGTTTGCAATAACCTTTCAAAAAATTTCATAAATGAAAATGATGTTTTTATTTAATTACAAACCACATATTTCAACCAATAATATTCTGATGAATAAAACTTTTAAGGCATTGAAGAAATCGTACAGAGACAAGAAATGTATCACAGACACTGATGCCCTCACTTACATTCTCGTCACATGACCTTCAGATATGACCCTGAACTTGGGAGTATCCAACATAATTTTAACCCTTTCCTGTTTTGCAAAATTTTAGACCCGTCCAAATTCAAAGGTTTTGCAGACGAAAGTTTGAAGTTGATCTCAGTTGAAAAATAACCATTTAGTAGGGTAGAAAAAATTGTGGAAAAAGAAGAAATTGCTTGTTACAAGCAATTTCTTCTTTTTCCACAATGTTCTCTTAATTGTAAAATCACAGGGACGTAAAAACCAGGGATTAACCAGGAAAGGGTTAAGTATGAACTAGTGCTCACCAAAAGGTCAAACACAGCCAAGTTATTTCGAAATCCATTAATCAACCCATTCCCAACAATGACTCTTTTTTATGCCCCTCAAGAAAAACAATTGGGAAAAGATTGGAAAAACATTGGGAAAAATGAAAAAAATTGCTTGTGACAAGATTGTCATCTGCAACTCCTTTCAATTTGGACCAGTCTAAAATATTGTCGTCTGATAATGGGTTACTGTAGAAGATATGCTCCAGTCAAGAAATGGGCATATACACCCAATACCCCACCCCCACATGCACAAACCCACGCATACACACTCACACACAAACAGAGTTAACTGCCATTACATCGCAGGGGCATTAAAAGTAAATTGACAAAGGATATATATTTTGATTTTTTTTACAACCAAATGATTGTATCCACAAACAATAATCAGATACCAAAAGTCACATGTCAAAAGTTGCAAGTCAGACAAGAATAAGAAGCAAAAGACAGAATAACAGACAATAATCTTGTCTTTTTGGTGTATGATCACAGAAGTTTCATATTTTTGATCAAACAAACTATGTTTCAGGAAACCTTTCGGGATTGCCCATTTTGACAATGCACAAATTCTCAAGATTGGATAAAAACATGATAATTTGCAGGATGAGCGCACTGCTTTACCAAGTGTCTACATGTAGTGAAGTAGAAGGTTGGTAGAACAGTCTTGTGTTCATCTCCTATATATATGTATATAAACCCTTTTCCTGCATAATTCCTGAGATAACATTGTGGGAAAAGAAGAAAGTGCTTGTAACAAGCACTTTCTTCTTTTCCCACAATATTTTTTTTTATGTAGCTTAGCTTCTTTTTCAAAATTCACTCACTTTTAATTGTCTTCTGCAACTACTTTGAATTTGTGCAAGTCTAAAATTTTTAAAAAGCCAAGGTTTAACAATCATCAACGGGGGATCAAAACCCAGCCCTAAACAAGGTTTCGGTCACCAATCCACAATATTCTACAGCCTAAACAACCTAAAACCTTAGATCATATACCAGAAAGAACAGAGAATGTATTTCAAGAAAATTTACAACAATTACTATGGCAACAATATCAGTGAGTACAAGGTCATTCAGTAAGGTCACTAATGACTACCTGCACTATTTGAATTATGGGTAACTCAAGTTCACACTCTTGTTTACTGCCGCTTCAAAAATAGCCATGAAAATACAATATTAAACACATTAAAGATTTAACAATTCAGTATCAACATTTTTCTCACTTCAATGGAAGGATAATTGTAAACTGAAGTGGGATAGGAGGTTAGGAAAGGATATAATTATGGTACTGGTGTGAGATATACCAGGAATCCATTGTTAGGTGCTCTAGCCATATAAACCGGAAAAATTGTTAAAAACAGGGTTAAGGCCCATTCAAAACAAGTTTTCACCTGTTGCTGCACAAATGCAGATACAATTTGGTCTTAACCCTTGTCAAGCTGTGTCAGACTATCCCAGTTTAGGTGAGAGATATAGATCAGGCCACATGTGTGAAGTCAGAACTTAGCTTACATCACCTGTGTGTCCCTTTCCAGTCAAATTTGGATTAAGTCATTTTCAAAATAAATAATGACCCACACCTACTAATTCCAGTACATTAAGTCCTTTGATTTCAATGTTATTCTACAAAGGATACTATTAACTGATTCCCACATAATGAGGCTTTCTGATGCCCCTCTACACAAACAATTGGGAAAACATCATGACTTGTCCAAGTTGTAATTGGATGCAATCAACAAAATTCAAAGGTTATATGTATTTGAATTAAAAAATAAGTTACTGTTAATAACAAGAGGACCATGATGGTCCTAAATCGTTCACCTGAGGCATCTACTCGTTACAGTACTTTTTTGTATAAACAACACAACTGGAGCCAAATGAATATCACAAATATAAGATTTTGGGCATAGTAAAAACTGTCAAGTAATGTTATACAATCAGGGTGAAGGTCTATGGCTTACAGTTTAATCTATTACCCCTTTTTGAAGCCCTCAAATTGGCCAAAAGGTTAAATAGAAGAAGATTTTTAAAGTAATTCTCTATTTTTTTCATAAATCAAAATTTTACAAACAAGTTACCTATGGGACATTCCTGCCAAATTTGGTCCAAATCGGTCATGTGGATTAGGAGGAGAAGATCTTTAAAGAATTATTTTATGTTTTCTCAGAGTCTAACAAGCCTGGCCCTGCCACTCCCACATTTTTTAAAAATCATAATTTTACAAATTAGTTTTGTCACCCAATGCACATTCCTGCCCAACTGGGTCCAAATTTGCTGCTGACAGTTTGGGTCAATTATGAATCTAGGCACTGCTACTGCCATTCCTGCCTAAAACTCTGAATTGGCATACACCGGTAATATGAAGAATATTCTGATGATACAGCCAATGGTAGTTTGTCACATTTGACTGAAACTGGAAGACTTTCACTGTCCCAAAAGCAAACAGACCGTTTTTTATTTTGTTTATTCCTTCCCAAGAATGTTCAACCTTGAATTGATTTTCTTAAATTACATATGTCTATATTATTTTATTTTCAAATCAAGCATACTTTAATATGGCTTATTATTATTTCTTTCTCTCTATTTTTATCGTCAAAGGCGCGTTTTTCTAATCATAGACCTGAAAGCACTGATTGAAGAGGACCAAAATGATGATTGGTGTATGAATTAGCTACATTCATTCAATACAAATAAAAAAAAATTGAATGAGCATGTTACACTTGATTTAGTATACATATTGTTTATTTCATAACATAGGTTAAGAACACAAATGTACAATTAAGAAATGATAGACTTTGGCACTAATTCCTCCTCAATTTGGTCCCAACTTCTGTATAGTTCACCCTATCTTTTACTTTGGCAAAAGTGATGATGACAACTTGTTTAAAGCCATAGCTAACCCTGAATGGAATGTTTTAATATGTTAACCCATTACCACTCAATAACTGACTTTGACACCCCTGTAAAATAATACTAAAGAAAACATTTTGAGAAAAGAAAAATGTAATATGTTATTGCTCTATTCCCACAATGTTCTCTACCATATTTAGTCATCATTCATCAAATTACAGATAATTTGAAATGTCACCTGCAACTTTTTTCGATTTGGGCCAGTCTAAAATTTTGTAGTTTGGGAAAAGTTAGGTTTAACAATTTTTCAATTTTTTTTTCTATTTAAATATATGCAAGTTCTAGGCTTGGAGCAAATAACAATAAATCTGAACAAGAAATGTGGCATAGACAGCCCTTGCTTAAGTGCACTGATGTCAATCAAAAGGCAACGTCTTCTTTTCTCACTATGTTTTCTACAATATTTTGCACAATCTTTTCAATTTGCACATGATATGATTTATTGTATTCAACTTCTTTAACTTTCGACCAGTCCAGAATTTTCTCGTTTTGTAACTGGTTAACCCTTTTCTGTTCAATCCCGGGATTCTACATCCTTGTGATTTCATAATTGAGGAAACATTGTGGAAAATCAAAAAATTGCTTGTAACAAGCAATTTCTTTTTTTCCACAATATTTTCTACCCTTCTAAATGATTATATTTCAAATAAAATTGACTTTAAGTTGTAATCTTCCAAATGTTTGACTTTGGACAGGTCTACAATTCTGCCAAACAGGAAAGGGTTAAAACCAATACACCCTTGGCCAGGTTTGGGTGCAACAAAACATCTCTACTTACATCATTACCCAAGGGTGATGGTGTATCTCTTCCAGCTAAAATAAAATAAAAATTTTCACATCATTTAACATCACATGACAACAAAATTTTAGATTTGTCAAAATTGAAAGATGTTGCAGACGACAAAATCAAACTGATTGTCATTAAGAGAAATAACTGCCTTGTGGGGAGAAAATGCTTGTTACAAGCAATTTCTTCTTTTCTAACAATGTTTTTCCTTGTACAAAATCTTATAATAATAAACAAGAGGGCCATTGGCCCTAAAGCGCTCATCTGAGTCGATGTCTATATAAGTAAAATAGCACAAGTGATCTTACTTTAGCCAAAAGTGACCCATCATCAAAACTTGTCCAAGAAACATTCTTACCAAGTTTCAAGGTATTTGTGCAAGAAAAGTACCGTAGCAAGTAAATTGGAAAGAAGATTGACCTAGTATTTGAACCTATGTGGCCTAATATCAAACTTTACAAAGATATTTATTAAGACAAAACTCTGAATAAATATCCAATCAATTAAGTAAAAAATTATGGCCTATGGATTAAAAACATGGTTTTTCACATATTTGACCTAGTTTTTTTATCCAAATGACAAAAATTTGAACATGGTTGAGATATTTTGACCAAATATCAAACCAATCAGGCCAAAAATGTGACCTTTGGGGAGTAAAGTTATTCCTAAGATTTGACCTAGTTTTTGATACTATGTCAGCTAAACTTGGCCAAGATATCATGGACGCAAACATTCTGGCCAAAAATTAATTCAATTGAGACAAAAAAAGGGTCACTAAAGTAAAAAAAGATATTTCTAAGATAGTGACCTAGTTTTTCACCCCATGAGACCAAAATTTTAATTAGGCTAACATAATATCAACACTAAATTTCCGACCGAATATCAATTCAAATGAGCCAAAAGTAGGACCAAGATATACTTAACATTTGACCTAGTGACAAGGTTTTTATCAAATGTGACCCAAATTGAACTTGGTTGAGATATCATTGAAACAAACATTCTGACTAAATATTATTTAATTTGAGCCTAAAAAGTGACCTATAGAGTGCACACAAGATTATTTCTATGATTTGACCTAGTGACTTAGTTTTTGAACAAATAAAACCCAAATATGAACTTGACCAAGATAACATGGAAACAAATATTCAGACCAAATATCAAGACATTTGAGAATGAAACCTGGCCTCTATAGTGCACACAAGATTAGTTCTAGGATTTGACCTAGTGACCTAGTTTTTGACCCAACATAACCCAATATCGATCTTGACCAAGATATTATGCAGACAAACACTCTGACGAAAAATCAAAACATTTTAGACAAATCATTATCTCTGGAGTGCACACAAGGTATTTCTAACATTTGATCTAATGACTTAGTTTTCGATCCAATATCACTTAACCCAATATCAAACTTGACTGGGATATTATGCAGACAAATATTAATACCAGATATCAAGACATTTGAGGCAAAAAGTGACCTCTAGACTACACACAAGGTATTTCCAATATTTGATTTAGTTACCTAGTTTTTGACCCCATAAAATCCAATATTGAACTTGTCTGAGGTTTCATGGAGATAAACATTCTGACCAAATTTCAAGTTATTTAAGCAAAAATTGTGGCCTCTAGAGTGCACACAAGATGTTGATACACGACAGACGACGGACACAACTAGATCACAATAGCTCACCAGGACCACTTTGTAGTCATGTGAGCTAAAAAAGGGATTTTATAGGAAATAACAAAATTTCAGACCAGTCCAAATTGAAGGAAGTTCTAGAATACATTTAGAAAGAGAGGTGATCCACGAATTCCATCTTTGGTGGAAAACACCTTTAGAAAGAGATAAATTCCCTGTTACAAACAAAATATTCTTTTCTCGAAGTACTTTTCTTTGATTTGTTTTCTTGAGCAAGATTAAATGCCATATGATATTTAATTGGTTAACCCATAACCCGATGAGAACTTTTGAGCATTTCAATTTGAAAATATAAATAGACCTCTGCCATTTCAATATCTCATCTGTGGGTGGCTTACTCCTTGTTTTAAATATTTTTGTAATGGAAGATAAATTTGCTGGAGCCTTTTATTGTCAATAGGTTAAAACTTTCCTGTACAATCCCTGGCTTTTACGTCCCTGTGATTTTGTGATTGAGAAAACATTGTGGTAAATAAGAAATTGCCTTTTCCACAATATTTTACCCTACTTAATGGTTATTTTCAATTTAAATCGACTTTAAATTTTTGGCTGCAAAACCTTTCAATTTGGACAGGTCTAAAAATTTGCATAACAGGAAAGGGTTAAATATTCATGAATACAACATACTGATGTTAGAAGTTCTTGTGAATAAATACATGTTTAATTGTCTCAAAAACAGTGGACCGTTATTTTCTTTTGCCAGGAACATAATACTGAACTACAAAGTAAACTTTATATTAGAACATGAAAATATCTTTCCGTCACTGAACTTAGTAATATAATTTCAAAGATTATTATCTTTGAGAGCTGCCATCATAGTGCAGTCGGTAGCACATAAGACTCCAAACCTTCAATCATGGGATGTCATGGGATCGATCATATATTCTTTCTGACATTTGTCTCTCACCAATTGGTTGATAATAGTAAACCTAAGTGGGATATCAGTTAGAGGCTAGGAAAGGATATAGTGGTAGTACTGGTGTGAGAAATACCAGGAATCCTTTGCTGGGTTTTTCAGCCGCCACAACATAACTGAAATACTGTTAAAAGTGGTGTTAAACCCCATTCATTCAATCAGCCAATCATATTATTTTTGAGTCACATTATTTTCCAATCCTAGTCTTGGATCAGCACTGGCACAAGGATTTCATGTTCACGGCTCTATACAGCCATTGCACATTTCACAAAAAAACAATTCCCATGTGTTGATGCTTTGACGCCCCTCAAGAAAAACAGTTAGGAAACAATTGTTGATAATGAAGAAATTGCTTGTCACAAGCAATTTCTCCATTATCCACTATGTTTTCTACCCAAAAAGAAAAAAAAAATTCCATCAAAATAACGTCATTATGGAAGTGGAACCTCCTATCAGAGCACTGTGGATGAGGCCAGCAAAACGCCATGCCCACTATCCTCCGACATGATTGTTCAGCAGTGGTAAGAAGTGACAATATGATGTAAATATATGGTCAGGAATGAAACAAACGGTTAAATGCTGGTAAGAAGCCTAAATCTCATAACTACAGCACTGGTCCAAATTCAAAGAGGTTACAGATGACAATGAATATTGGACACAATTTGAAATGAACCCATACTATGTGGTCGAAAATACTGTGGAAAAAGGAGAAATTGCTTGTGACAAGCAATTTCTTCTTTTCCACAATACTTTCTCAAGTATAAAATTACATCAACGTAAAATCCCGTGTTTGTACAGGAAAGGGTTAAGTCTCTCAACTAACCAAAATGCTTGATTCAAATATTGAAATTCAAAGTTCACTTCCCGTCTAAATGGTTTTTTGATTGGTTAAATCAAATTTTGATTGACATTGTTCAATTTTTTGGAAGTCTTTAGATTTGTAATAGTGACTTACTGTAAGCCGTTTATCTGGGTCGACTTCCACCATACCACGTAATAAATTCTGGCAGTCGGGAGGTACAAAATGTGGAATGTGAAATACACCTTTTTTTACTTTTTCCAGCAGTTGTCTTAAATTATCATCGTCAAATGGAAGGGCACCCTACAAATATAATTGTACATGTTAGGCTTACATAAATCAATCTGTTAGCATTTACATCGTTAAATGATCTCTATTTCCTAAATATTTGAAAGTTCAGGCTTTTTTGTCATTAGTTTGAATAAAATTCCAACTTGACAATATTTTTATTGCATTATCAAGAGGACCTTGAAAAAAGATTCATCAGGTACTTTATCAAGCAGGCATGTTTTCATATTCCAATTTCACTACAATTGTAATCTAAAAGTTATCTATGAGAAAATCTCCTACCCTTTCATAAAGAACTATGAAAATATGCAGTGCAAGTTTTAAAACAAGTTGTAGACTGTAGATTGTATCAACAAAGGAATCAGATAAAACTTATGCATTGACATTTTATCTTGATTACCAATTACTTATCTTCAGGTTTCTGCAGGCAGGCATCATTTAATATGACTCAATACCAGACACCAGAATTTTAGACTATTCCAAACCCAAAGACCTTGTAAATGCATTACTCTATGCATTTAACTCATTCCCACATAATCCCACTTTTGGACATCCCCCTCGCACATAAAAAGGCTTTGAAAAATTGTTGAAAGTAAAGCATTTGCTTGTTACAAACAATTTCTTAATTTTCTACACTATTTTCTCCCCCCAAAAGACAAAGAATTTTAATATCACCAGCAAAAAATTATTGCCTGCAACTCCTTTGGATTTGGATCACTCTAAAAAAGTTCTTCTGGTAATGGGCTAAACTAGAAGTGCTTGAGTGCTTGAATGGTCCAACAGGCCTGATTGTATGGAATCTAATTAAAGTTTAATCATCTGTGACATAAATCTGGCAAATAAATCTAGTTCTAGAGTAGAATTTTGAAACTTCAATATTTCGGAAAAGTCAAGTTATGACAAGAACTGTATTCTATGTATGGACATGAGTCACAACCATAAAAGTCAGGTTTTTCTACTGATGAAATGATCTGGAAAAGCGTCAACTGAAGATCATTCAGTTCTTCATATGACCTTAAGCCAAGACCTTGACCTTGGGAGTATGAAACAGACATCATAATTATTTTTCACATGACACTTCTACACTTCAAGGGGAACAACTATTCCAAATAATTTTGAAATCCAACTTAAAACAAGAGGATCAAGATGGTCCTGAATCGCTCCCCTGAGTATGATGGTTCATGGATTTATGATATACAAAATATCAAAGCCCTCTGTCTAATTATTTTGGAGAAGATGTTTAAGAATTTTCTCTTTTAATCCTGGGTATATTGATGCTCCCACTATATAACCCTAATTTCCTGAATAAGGCGATGCTTTGAAATATAGACATCAATACATACCAAATATAAAAGCTCTAGGCCTAATGGTTTAGGAGAAGAAGGTTTTCAAAGGTATCATTCTTTATTCCTATCAAAAATTAGGGTTTGCACAGAAAAGGGCTAATTTTCAGAATACAGTAATTCTTGGAAGTATTTTGGTAGAGGGTCAATAGCTGATGATACATGTCAAATATAAATGCTCTAGGCCTAATAGTTTGGAAGAAGAAGACTTTAAAAGATTTCCTTCTTTATTCCTATGTAAAATCAGGGATCGCACAGAAAAGGGCTAATTTTCAGAATACTGCCATTTTTCTAAGTATTTTGGAAGAGGGTCAATAGGTGTTGATACATACCAAATATCAGAGCTCTAGGCCTTATGGTTTGGGAGAAGAAGATTTTCAAAGATATCCGTTGTAAATCAGGGATTGCACAGAAAAGGACTAATTTTCAGAATACAATAATTCTTTGAAGTGTTTTGGGAGAGGGTCAATAGGTGTAGATACATACCAAATATAAAAGCACTAGGCCTTATGGTTTGGGAGAAGAAGATTTTCAAAGATATCCATTGTAAATCAGGGATTGCACAGAAAAGGGCTAATTTTCAGAATGCAGTAATTTTTTAAAATATTTTGGTAGAGGGTCAATAGGTGATAATACATACCGAATATAAAAGCACTAGGCCTTATGGTTTAGGAGGAGAACATTTTTTAAGATTTCCTGTGTAAAATCAGGGATTGCACAGAAAAGGGCTAATTTTCAGAATATGGTAATTCTTTAAAGTATTTTGGTAGAGGGTCAATAGGTGATGATACATACCAAATATCAATGCTCTTGGCCTTATGGTTTAGGAGGAGAAGATTTTTTAAGATTTCCTTTGTAAAATCTGGGATCTCACAGAAAGGGTTTATTTTAAGAGTACAGTAAATCTTTGAAGTATTTTGGTAGAGGGTCAATAGGTGATGATATGTACAAAATATCAAAGCTCTAGGCCTTATGGTTTAGGAGGAGAAGATTTTTTAATAATTGTTTACGGACAGACAGATGGATGCAGGACAATTACCTATCACAATAGCTCAACTTGAGCATGTTGTGCTCAGGTGAGCTAATTAACAAGATATGCTCCAGACAAGAGTTGGACACACACACACTAACCCTCACACAGGAATGCCCTTACACATAGACAGAGGTTCCTCTACATGCCTGTCACCATTTCATGGCAGGGGAATAAAAAATAACTAAAAAACAGAATTCATTGTGTCAACAAGAGGACCATGATGGTCCTAAATCGCTCACCTGAGGCATCTGCAAATTACAGTACTTTTTTGTATAAAAAAGACACAACTTGAGCAAAATAAATAAAACAAATATAAGATTTTGGGCTTTGTACAAAACAATCCAGTAATGCTTTAAAATGAAAATGAATGCCTTTGGAATTTGTCACCCTCAGGGAAAAAGGTTTAAAAAAGCATTGTGAGAAAGCAAGCAATTTCTCCATTTCTATTTAAGAAGAATCCTTTCAATGCGATTTATGCAATTTTCAATCCCAGGAGCAGAGACATTTTTTATCCTAAGAGCAAATTTACCTGTAACATAGTACAAAATTATATAGTCATGCTACATACCAAATATGAATGCCCTTCATCTTATATTTAAGAAGGAGAAGACTTTTGCTCTAATTGGGTGTTTTCCAAAATTTTGGACCTCTGGGGCAGTGCCATGTTCTATCCCAGGGCTAAGATTTTAGCTAACATAGTAGAGAACCATCTGGTTATGCTATAAATCAAATATGAATGCCTTAGACTTTGTAGATTGGGAGGAGAAGACTGTTGAACATTGTCTAATTGAGCATTTTTACGAACTTTGAACACCCAGGGAAGAGGTGTTTTTTAACCTACAGGCATAATTTAATCAAAATGATAGATAACAGCCAGGCTATGCTACACTCAAAATGTAAATGCCCTCTGCCTTAAAATGAAGAATTTTTTTCAACATACTCAAATTTTGCATTTTTCCAAATTTTTGGACCCCTAGTCAGGGCCATTTTTGACCCTTGGATGAAAACTTTTTGTGATATAGTACAAAACCATCTAGTTATGCTACATACCAAATATGAATATCCTAGACCTTATAGTTTAAGAGGAGAAGCCTTTTGAAATTGCTCTTATTTAGAATTTTTCCAAACTTCGGACCTCAGGGGCGGGGCCATTTTTGACCCCAGAGATTAAATATTTAAAAACTTGGTAGAGAACCATATGATTAAGCTCTTTACAAAATATAAAGGCCTTTGGCCTTGTAGTCTATGAAAAAAACAACATCAAAGATATACTAAAATTTCCATTTTCATATGCCACGGTTACAAGAGTTTTTGACGGAATTAAATTCTTTTAACACTTTTGAAGAGCTTCACCCAAGGAACATCCCTGCAAAGTTTCAGCTTGATTGGCCTACTGGTTTAGGAGGAGAAGATTTTTAAAGAAATTGTGGACGGACGGACAGACGGACAGACAGACAGACAGACGGACGGACGACGGACGACGGACAACGACCGATCACAATAGCTCACCTCGCACTTTGTGCTCAGGTGAGCTAAAAATTGATATGTAATTCCATTTACCACTAATAATGCATATAAAATAACACCACTACTCCAAACATCAGCTTTGCGACCATCATATTTCTCTCCCTGAAATAAACACAAAAACTGTAACTAAACTTAAGCATCCTTCTGTGAATCAAAAGCAAATGAATCAACTTTAAAACAAGGTATAATTCAAACAAAGCTTGAAAATTAAATTCAGTTTAAACATGTCTTGCCACTGAAGGGCATAAATGTATGTATGTTTATTTATCATTACTACCATAGCATTTACCCATATGGCTGACACCCCAAGAAGAAAGTCAGTTATTACAAGGGATAGTGCAAGGGTACAGGATGAAACTGTTGAGAGCTCAGCCTGGTTCTCTGACATGCTCAATGTAAAGCACCATCACACATCGACAAAGTTTTAACATCTCATTTGAAACACAATTAGCTTGTTATTTTGGTCAGCCTAGGGCTTGAACCCATGATCTTGATGTTTGATTTGTTTGAATGGGGTTTTACGCCGCTTTCAACAATCTTTCAGTTATATCACGGCGGCTGGAGCACCTAACAATGGATTCCTGGTATTTCTCACACCAGTACTACCATTACATCCTTTCCTAGCCTCCAGCTGCTATCCCACATAGGTCTACGATAATCAACCCATTGGTGGGGGACAAATAGTCGGAAAGGATGAGTGCCGCCGTCGGGGTCTTGATGTTGAAGTCAAGTGATCTATCATATGAGCTTAATCAGGCTCACACCACAGTTGATACACTAGAAGTAAATATAAGTACACTTTAGTACAGGTTTTCACGGCTAAGGACTGTGACCTTGAAATTAAGTTTTAATTTAATTTTGAGCACAAGAAGGGCTGAAACTTAAGAAAAAAGACTGTAAAATAAGACAAGAGAACTGAACACCAATGCTGGGCTGTTCAAATGCTTCATAGAGGGTAAAATTTCTGAGTCGAGGTAGGGGCATAATTCTTTTGATAGTGAATATATATTCTGAATTACAAGTGAATGTGTTCAATAAATCAGAGATATTCCAAAAAGTAAATGATTTTGGATGCCCTATCACTGATGCAGATGCAGGCGCAGATACGAAACTAGCTAAAGCAATACCTTGGGATTTCTCCAAAAACAGACAAGCTAATAAAATTGACACGTTGCTAAGTGGTTTAAGAATATTTTTCTCAAAAAGATTAAAAATTTGAAATTCTAAAGCTTATACAGTAAGTGTTACATTAACTCATGACCACACAATGACACTTTTTGACGCCCCTCAAGAAAAAACATTGGGAAAATATTGTGTGAAATGAAGACATTGCTCATAAAAAGCAATTTCTTCATTTTACACAATGTTTTCAACCAGAAAACATAATTTCCAAAAGATATTCGACACATGATTAGTGCTGATCTAGTGCTTTCAGCCCTTTGATTTTAAGCCATTCTGAATAGGATTCTGAATAGGATTTTATTCAGCATGATGCAGTTTAAAATGAGCAACTAAATACAACAAGTATGTAACTCTAAAAGCTGTAAATTAATCAAATAGAGAGAAGTAGCAGCAGAAACCAAATCAATGTGATTGTTAATTGATGAAAGTTTTATCGCAGACAAACATTCAGAAAAAATGAGAAATATTAGAACTCAGTAATTCGGTTCAGCATGCACATATTAGACTTTTTTAAGCTAAAAGAGAAATATAGGATAATTGTTTATTTTGGTATAAGATCAGTTTATTTTTTTATTACAACAAATGCCTTTTTTTTCAAGAATTAACGAGCCGAGCCACAAGTGGCTTTTGTTGTTCACCAAATTCCAACACAATCCAGCCCCCTCAAGAAAAATGATTAGGAAAACATTTTAAAACTGATTGTTACAAGCAATTTCTTAACTATCCAAAATGCTTTCCACACAAAAAGATAAAGAATTTTAAAATTCTTTCAACAAAAATTTGCAATATCTTTAAATTTGAACCTGTCTGAATTTTTTTGTTGCTTGGGAATGGGTTTAACAATTTTATATACTATTTATTTGATGAAAAAAATTTGGAAAAACCCTAATTTGTACAGACAAAATCTCTAATAGAGCATCATTTGCGTGTGATATACACAATGCCACCTGATTATAAGATGATGTTAACCCTTTCCTGGACAAACCCGGGATTTTACGTCACTGTGATTTCATATTTGAGAAAACATTGTGGAATAATCAATTTCTCCTTTTCCCACAATATTTTCTACCACATAAGATTGTCAGGTTTCAAATTGCATGCATTTTTCATTGTTGTCTGCAACCTCTTTCAAATAGGACCAGTCTAAAATTTCATAAAACAGGAAAGGGTTAAGTAAGGAGAAATTATGAAAAACAGGGCTAAATCTTACAAAACAATAAGTTTATTATTTTTCATAATTTCACTGAAATTCTGTGAAATTATTGAGCGATAATCCACTATAAAATCTCAATAATTCACAAGAAAGTGTTAAAGAAATTGGAAAAACACATCATTATAGTTTGTAAATCATTTAACCCTTTCCCGTTCAAATATGAGATTTTACGTTCCTGTGATTTTATATAACAAGCAATTTCTCCTTTTTCCACAATATTTTCTACCACAAAGGATGGTTTCATTTCAAATAGCATCCAGTTTCCATTGTTGTCTGCAACCTCTTTCAATTTGGACTAGTCTAAAATTTCCAAAAACGGGAAAGGGTTAATACAAGATTAAGAAAGGTTCTAGTAAACATGTTCTCTTTCATACCAACACTTAAAGCCAGATCTTCCCTCCGAGGAAGGAAAACAGTTTAACCCATTCCCACACAGTGACGCTTTTCACACCCCTAAGCAAAAAAATTACGAAAAATATTGTGTGAAATGAAGAAATTGCTTGTAGCAATTTAAATAACAAAGCTTCTTTCACAAATTGTAGGCTTCCCACGTAGCATTATTTTGATCTTATAGTTTCAATCATCATATTCATTTATCTGTTTGGGCCCTGACTATTGTGTTCTTATCAATTTTGTAGTGTGTTTTGGAGGAAGATATTGTTTTAGAGCTTAATGGTTAAAGGTAAGCCAAACTTTTCAATCTAAAAGCCACTAGAAGCATAGGTCAGATACATGCAAGTTGGTCATTACTTCCTTTCTACAGATTAACCCATTTCCACAAGGCAAAATTTTAGACTGGCCCAAATTCAAATGAGTTGCAAACGACAATTAAAACTTGTGAAAATTTGGAACTTTTTTAACTTTGGGTTAGAAAACATTTTGGATAATGAAGAAATCACTTGTAACAAACAATTTCATCATTTTCCACAGTGTTTTCCAAAGCTTTTTATCTTAGGGCATCTACAATTATTATTGGGTGTGAATGAGTTAACAAAATAAATTTGAAGAAATACAGCTTTCATACAAGCAATTTCTCCCATTTTCACAATGTTTACTAATCATTTGAAACATATCTTCCAAATTTGGCACACTTTGAAATGAAGTCTGCAACTTCTTTCAATTCAGACCAGTCTTAATTTTGTTGTTTGATATTGGGTTAGCCCTTTCCTGTTAAATCCCAAGAAAACATTGTGGAAAAAGAAGAAATTCCCTGTAACAAGCGATTTCCTCTTTTTCCACAATACCTTTTAATCTACTGAATGGTTATTTTTAAAATAAGATCGATCTTAAATTGTCGTCTACAAAGCCTTTGATTTTGAGCCAGTCTATAATTTCAAAGTTAAATCAGCAGTTTGACAATGTAAAATGTCCAAGCAAACTTTCGTTGAATAATTAGATCTATGTAAAAGTGACAGAATACTGGCTAAGCCAACTGAGCTCAGACAGGAGGTTTCACTTAAGATATTTACCCCATTAACAGATGACAAAGTTATAGACTGGCCCCATTTGAGAGAAAATGTAGATGACAATTTTCAGTCGATGAAATTTAAGAAATTCATCTTTGTGGGAAGGAAATATTGTGAGAAAAGAAGATCCTGATTGCATGGGAATAGATGAACGGCGTTATCTTGCAAAATTCAAAGTAGTAAAAGTTATTCGTTGGCAACCTAAGTGTTGTAACTTCACCTTGAATAACCTGTTGTTTTTATGTTGCTAAACCAACAAAAATGCTTCACATAAATGTCAGTCAATGTTGGAGTTCAAAGTTCACTTCACAAATGATCTGATTGGTAGATTGAATATTTGATTGACAGCTGGAATCATCCAATTGTGATGATTGTCAAAGCTTAGATCAAGATGACTAGCTCTGTATAAGTAAAGTTGTTTCATTCTACCTTTTAATATTGCTTTGGCCTTGAAGCTATCTAAATAATTCAAATGGTAACAAGACAACAACGGTAAAATTATTTTCAAATCAGCACATGGAAATAGATGACACAATCAAGACATTTCAAGGCACAAGCAGCCATGATTAAAATGAAATACTGTTGAAAGCCGCAATACAATCAATCAACCAGATTTTTTAGTAAAGTGATCTTTTATAATATGGGATTTAATATGACCAAAAACTGTTTATGTGGTTTACAAATATATCAAAGCTATAAAAAGGGAAGATTAATTCTGTAAAAATATCAAACATAGATGCCTTCACAATAAAGAAAAAAATAAACTTTAAGAAAGAATACTTTAAATAACCCTACTGCCTTTTTGGCCAGTGGAGTTAATATTAGCTTTTGCAGGAATTTTTGCATGCCATTATATTGATGTAAGCCAAATTAAACTGTTCACACACTGGGGACAACAGCATTACAACACCAAGCTTACCCTAATGACCTCAGGACAGGCATAATGTGGGGACCTAATTAAGACAGAAATAGTTCAATGTGTAATTGTGGGATCTTGTTATAAAACAAAGAAAGTTTACTATTTCATAAGGACCTAATTAAGACAGTAATAGTTCATCATATTTTTGGGGATGTCATGCAGACAGAAAAACTTATCAAGTAATGCAAGGATTTGATAAAGATATTATATTGTTCAAGTGTGTAATGTGAGGATCTAATTAAAACTTCTTCACTAATTAAAATGGGAACATAATAGACAGAAATATTTCACATGTAATGTGAGGACCTCATTAATATACAAATAATTCATTATTAATAAGAGTACATGTACATACAAAAAAGAGGCCAAAATGGCCCTAAATTGCTCACTTGAGAATTGCCTGTCACAAGCAATTTCTTTTTTTTCCACAATGTTTTCTCAAGTATAATTTCACAAGGATGTAAAATTCAGTGATTGTACAGGAAAGGGTTAAAGAACAATGAAATCCATTGAGCTGGCCTTGAAATGATTTTCAGTAATTTCTCTTCCTAGCATTATGGAAAGTACAGTCCCTGCCCATGAAAGCTTTTTTTCCCTAATCAATTCATGTGGATAATCTCACTCTAAGGAGCAAAACGACCCAATAAATTCACTCAAGTGATTTGAGACAGGAAGATTTTTAAATGTGTTTTTACTTTTGATGTCCTGGCAACAAGAACTTAATATAACTGAAAATATTCCACATGTCTGGCATATAAATCTTGTCATTGAATTTTTTTAAAAAGTTTTAGAGAAGTATTTTAAATTTTTCATTGTCTTACAAAAGTCAAGTTATGTAAAATTCATTTACCAAAGTCAGATAAAAGGTATTAACAAAAGTTTCACTGTATACCATATTTGGCTATAAACCAAAACCATAAAAGCCATGTTTTTCAACCATCAAAATTACACTATGGAATCTAACAAATGTCATCTGAGGATCATTCCTTAAAAGTATCAACAGGTTCAAGAGAAAATTTTCAAAGTTTTCAGAATACACCATTATATTGACATAAGCCCCACCAATTAAAGCCATGTTTTTAATCCACCCAAATTCATTGAAAAAATCTGATAAAGGATCTCTTAAAGATAGTTCCTATGAAATTTGGTTGAAATCAATCTACTAGTTTCTGAGAAATAAAGTTTTTTGAAGTTTTCACTATATAACATAACATTTCTTTATTTCAATATTAAGCAGATAGGCTCATATAAGTCACAACACAACTAATACAAATTTTGCATGACAAATATACAGTATATGGAAATAAGCCTTGCCTTTTAAAATTGTATTTTTCATCCTATTAAAAATTATTTTAATAAGTCTGATAAAAAAAATCACCAAAGGATAATTCCTGTGAAATTTGGTCAAAATCTGGTTTTCAAAGCTTTCATCATATATGGAAATTAGCCCCACCTATTAAAGCCATATTTTTAATCAGATCAAAATTCTTTGGAGTAATCTGATAAAGGGTCACACAGGGATAAAAATTGGATGAAATCCATCAACTGGTTTCTGAAAAAAACATTTTCAAAGCTTTTACCATGTATGGAAATCCTATTAAGCCATGTTATTCATCTGATCAAAATTATTTGAAGGAATCTGATAAAGGGTCTTCCAAGCATCATTTCTGTGAATTTTGGTTGAAATCCATCAACTGGTTTCTCAGAAGAAGTATTATAACTTTTCACCATATATGGAAATTAGCCCCCGCCTATTTAAGTCATGTTTTTGATATGATCAAAATTCTTTGAAGGAATCTGATAAAGGGTCACCCAAGGATCATTTCTGCAAAATTTGGTTGAATTCTGTTCAGTGCTATCTGATAAGATTTTTTAACTGAATGTTTTCGGACAGACAGACACAACGATGGATGGACACAACACCATGACAATGGCTTGCTTGCTATCACACAGTTGAACTAAAAATTGAAAAAAGAATCAAATTTGTTTGAGATTGCTTTGCGTGAAAAAATAATATTTGAAGTATATGTAAATGATATTTCAGAGAGTCAGACCCTGAACACATTAGGTTCAAATCTGTAGTACTCAAGGGTAATGAATTTTGTGGAAGTTTACAATGTTTCAGGCCATATATCTAGGCTCTATGTCAGATGGAGATGTTTTTAAAGTTTATTTTCAAATACTCTATTCAAAAGTAAACTGAGTTTACCATACAGGTACAGATTTCTAAATTGGAACACTTTAGGAACATTCCTGCCTTAATTTACTTAGATTAGGCCAGTCTATAACAATCAGATGAATAAGTGGGCTACAGTCACAATATAGCTACGCTGCTAAATAATTGCTCCTTAAAGAAGGTAGCTATAGAGGTATAAGCATTAGAACTCATGGATACACCATGAAGAACAACTAGCCATGACAAAAAAAAATTGCATTCAGAATCATTTTTCTGTGATTCAGCCTAAAATGGCAAAAACCCTGACTGTATGTGCAAGGTCAAATCACTCGGAATTATCTGTGATATTAAATTCCATTCAAGCCAGTCTTGGGATTATCATATGAAATATAATTCAAATTCATGCATGATTCTTGGAGAATATGTATTTAAATGTGGATATAAGGATGGACTGCAGGAAGGATGAATGTCAGGGCTGACAGACGGATAAGATGATGTCAATATATCTACATTGAGTGTATAAAAACTCATGATGAGAGGTAGATCTTATATCAGAGGATGTCATGATAGCTCACTCGAGGACTTTGTGCTTAGGTGAGCTAAAAATGTTCCACCAAGCATTATTTATCTGATGGAATTACAAATTGTTATAACATCAGAAATATGGATCAACATCTCATCCATATTTGATGACTGAATTCATAACTTCCATCTTGATGATCAATACACATGCCAATAGACACCATGTACACAAGGGAAATTACTCTCAAGGCTGACCATTTTGGTTTCTTAGAGTTACCTACCCACAGCTAGTTTCTAACATTGAGCCTTCCACTTGCAGTGACGCCATCCCAAAGTCTGCAACACGAATATTGTTTTTCTCGTCAAGAAGTAAATTTTCTGGCTTTAAATCTCTGTGACTGAAAAGAGTAATCAATACATGTTAACAAACAATATTGTTTGATTGGTAGAAAATCTAGTTTTTCAAGTCTAACATAGTAATGTTCTCTCCTCAAATTGATGTCTAAGTGCAATACTATTGTAAGATCCAGCACACTATAAATGTACTTTCAAGAGTTTTGCACTTTTACTATACCCTTGTCATGCTGAAGAGCATTATATCAAATGGCAGAAAGAACCGACAGTCTATTTGCAGGTCAATATTTGTTATGATAAGTGATTTATAAACAAAACTGACTTTAACCCTTTCCTGTTTTTGGAAATTTTAGACTAATCCAAATTGAAAGAGGTTGCAGACGACAATGAAACCCGGATGCTATTTGAAATGAAACCATCCTATGTGGTAGAAAATATTATGGAAAAAGGAGAAATTGCTTGTTACAAGCAATTTCTTCTTTTTCCACAATGTTTTCTCATCATAGGAACGTAAAATCCTGTATTTGAACGGGAAAGGTTTAATAAGTCAGACTAGTGGTGTAAGATCTAATGAGCAGCCTGATCTAAGTCTATATCTCCAGTTTAAGAAGGAATATCCAAGGATCAGCATAACAACAGTAAATATTTGTCCTTAGTTTTTAATGATTTTTTTTATCCCATTGCTATGCAAGAAAATTTCAAGACTGGTAAAAAATTCAAAATCACTCTAAACAAGATAACAAGTATGCAAAGTTATTTCAAAATCAGTCAATATTTGAAGGAGCTATGCTATGAGAGTTGCTCATCTACTCATGATAAAAGAACAATTTTGCAAAGTCATTTTGAAATACATTGATAATTGAAGGAGCTATCCTCCAGACATGCTTAATTTCAATGTTTGACCTTGAGCTGTGACCTTGACCTTGAAGCTTTATGAAGATTTGTTTCAAATTGCACATCTACTCAAGATAGAGAACAATTGTGTAAAGTTACTTAGAAATATATCCGTAAATGAAGGAGCTATAATGTAGATAAGGTCAATTTTAACCTTTGACCTTGAGCTGTGCCTTGACATTGGATCCATCCAAAACCAGGGAAAATGTGTTGGCGCAATATCATTATGAATTCATAGGGAAGTTTCATCATATTTTGCCTAAGGATTGTGGAGATATCAAAGTGGAAGGACAGATGGAAAACAGAGGGATGGAAGGACAGACAAAGCAGCGGCTATATGCTCGCCCTTCCAGGAGCATAACAACATCTTAGACTGATCAAAATAAAAGAAGTTGCAGACAAAATTTCAAATTGCACTACAATTGGAAATAAGTACCCAATAGGGTCAAAAGGATTATTCCTGTGAAATGTGGTAATAATACCACAAGTAATTTCTGGGGAGAAAAATTATAAGGAAAAGTTTTAAGAACAAATGGACAGATAGAACACCATGACAGTAGCCCCTATGGACTCCGCCAGTGGAGTTGAAAATGAAGACATTGCTTATAAGTCATATATTCTCTTCATTTCCCACAATGTTTCTGCCCAGACAAACAAAGATTTGTGAAATTCCTTACTCTTGAAATTATCATCTGCTACTTCTTTCAATTTTGACCAGTCCAAAATTTTGCCATCTGGTAAATTGTAAAAGAAAACTTTTCCTCCAAAAATGTTTTCTACCCTAAGAAATCTAAGCAACCAAATCCTTATTTATCTAGAACAAAAAAAATATAGATTTTAAAGAGGTCTTAATTGTAAAGGCGTTCACATCTTTTTCTGGAATCAAACCATTCACAATCCCATTTTTTATAACTAGAGGCGCTTGAGCGCCTGTATCGCTCCACTAGCCTGAATATACTGATTAGGCAAATGGTGTTTTCAGCATTCAATATAAACTGAATCATCTTATAGCCATCTCTGGCAAATAAATCTAGCCACTGAGATCTTTAAATAGTTCTAGTGAAGCATTCAAACTTTTCACTGTTTTACAAAGTCAAATTGAGTTATGTAAAATTTATATATCAAGTACCGTAATTTGTCCATATATTCGGACACTCCAAGAATTCGGACACCATTAATTATTTCATGAAATAATTAATTTTGAGCCTCTAATTTCGGACAAATGGTGTCTGGAATTTATCTATAAATTCGGACACCGAATTTACGAACATAAAATATCGGGTTAACAAATACCGCATCCATTATCGGTAATTTGGAATCTTGGCGATCAGTATCTCCAAACTGTGTGGGTTAAGTGTCAACAGGTGTATATTGTTTATAACAGTGACCGAGAATAGGCACGCACCTTGATATGCTTAAGCTACGAACCGTGAAGGTGATGCAATTAAAATATCACGCTTGGTTTCTCTCTCTGATTTCCTAATTTTCTATCCCCGACGGGACATGCTTTAAAGGATGGGTACGATTAACATGTGCGACCCTATGAAATTAGTCAAATTGACCTGAACCTACTTTCGATTTACGACACTTTCCTCGTATCCGGAGCTCATCGAGGGTATTGTCATTGGCCGTATCAAATCAAAAAAAAAAAAAAAAAAAAATGCAATGATATGCTTTCAGAAGAATCAGTCGTAGCTACGACGTTTTCCCGAAGTACGGAAAATGCGAGAATTTTACTTGTTAATTTGTCACAAAATAATCAACTTCTCATCCGATATATAATTGGTAGATTGAAATAAATTACCTTTTTTTATCCCCGCTTCTTTTAATAATCTGAAAATTTAATCTCATACTGTTCAATAAAACACACGTAAGAAATCTCGTTCGACAAATCTAAAGTAAAGGTTTTCGGGTACAGTTTATTTTACTACGAGGGAGGAAAGGTGATCAAAGGCGCCGCCGCCAGATGTTCAGCTATATTTGGGAGAGTTTCCGGAGTAGGCACGTGCCAGACGCGTACCCCGTGAGAATTCTTTGTGACCGAATTTTTACCCTTGTCATTATGCCGAAAGTTTACATGGTTTAATCGACTGTCTGAATACTCTTCAAACATTACGGATATAATTAAAAAAAAAAAAAGGATTTTTTCTCACAGGTAGGCCACCGCATTTACTTTAAATTTGCGGGGAATATTACGCGATGATTTATGTGAAGCAGATCAGAGAAAAACTGTCGTAATTGACCGATGCCGTGATTTTATTCTGACAAATTACTTCTTATCTCTTGGTGACTTTAATACATGAACAATTTAAATGCAAAGATTTTGTCTAGCTCTCCATATTAATATCCTTTTTTTTCAATTCAACCGACGATGATTGTGTATAAATGACAGAAAAAGAATATACCATCCTCTCAAAATCGGACTTTGACTACAGAAACGTCGTAACAATTTTGCCTGAACAAGCTGCAGTTACGATCTTGTCGTATTCTTACGGTGATATGTGGAATTCTATCAATCGTTAAAACGAAGAAAAACAACAGTTTAGAAAAGTAAATGGTTTATTAAGGTTTTTAATCAGTGAATGATCATTAAATTCGCGTCGTCTTCGCCGGTATCTTGAAACAATCTGAAAAAATAAAATTATAATGAATAAATTTACGAACGTAATGCGTAACACATATCAAGTTTATTTACTGTTGAAATGAATTCAGTGTCTGAGCAAAATAGTTAGTGACTCATGAAAATCGGCAATGGTTGTTCCCGGCCGCACGACGATTTATCTATAAATTCGGACACTGGCTTGAGTAATTATCTATGTATTCGGACATGAAAAAAAATAATTATTTAATTGTGTCCGAATATATGGACAAATTACGGTAAGATGAAAACATATTTACAAAATTTTCACTGTATTTCATTTATGGACATTAGCCCCACCCATAAAAGCCATGTTTTTCATCCTATCAAAATCATGTGAAGAAATCTGCAAAGAGTCCTCTGAGGATTATTCCTTTGAAATTGGGGTGAAATCCATCCATAGTATTCTGAAAATATTTTCAAAGTTGTCGAAATATATTCCGTATATGGATATTAGTACCCCCACCAAAATGCCATGCTTTTTTTCCAAATGAAGTTAACTAAGTGCATCTAATAAAGGGTCTAAAAAATGGATATTTCCTGTGACATTTGGTTGAAATAAATCTACTGGTTTCTGAAAAAAAAAGACTTTTAAAGTTTCAGCATAAACCATATAATTATGGAAATAAGCCCCGCCTATTCAAGCCATGTTTTTCAACATGGTCTCATCATAGGCTAAACCACCACTTATTTTTCCCCTTAAGCCAGAGCTGATCTTAAAATCAACTTTCAAAATAATTACAAAGGTACTGCCTTACAATCAAGCCTTCCAGTGCTTTCAGCTATTGATTTTATTCAGCATTTTATGGGCTAAAAGAGATAACAGATTTTTACAAATGAGCAAGTTTCATACTGACTAACCAAAACTCACCATATATTGTGGCTATGACAAAAATCTAAGGCTGAAATAATTTGTCGGAAGAACCTGCGGGCTTCTTTAGGGGTCAGACGCCCTTTTTTGACCAGATAATCAAACAACTCCCCACCGGATACATGTTCGAGCACCAAATATCTGTTAAAGAAAATATAGACAATATGATAATCATATTTTCCAGGCCCCTCTGCGTGCTGTTCAAATTTCTTGGATGACAATATTCAATGTATATGGCTATTATACTAGCCAATACATTTTTTTCCCAGAAGGTTTTCAAAACCTTTATCTAAAGGTGCATAAAAAAGCAAGATTGTGTGGGATTGGGTTAATACTAAAAATTTAAATGCTTACATGTCAAAGTATTTTCACATTTAATTAAGCATACTTCAATTGTACCTACAAGTATTTTTTGTTTTCATAAATACCAAAAAAGCCAAACACACAAGGATGTTCAATCAAACGTATAAGTTCTCAAAATTACACAAAAAAATATTTATAAGTCCTTTTTTTTCATAAACATCAGATAAGCCTTACACATGAGGATGTTCAATTAGAATAATTGGTTCTCAAATTACAATACAAATGTTTTCCATGTACTTTTTGTTTTCTTAAACATAAAATAAGCCTAATGCATTAGGATGTTCAACTGAATTTTCCAGTCCTCAAATAACAATACAAATGTTTTAACAAGTACTTTTTGTTTTCATAAACATAAAATGAGCAAAATGCATGAGGATGTTGAATTGAACTTACAAGTCCTCAAATTACAATACAATGTTTTTACAAGTACTTTTAGTTTTCATGAACATAAAATGAGCAAAATGCATGAGGATGTTGAATTGAACTTACCAGTCCTCAAATTACAATACAATGTTTTAACAAGTACTTTTTGTTTTCATAAACATAAAATGAGCAAAATGCATGAGGATGTTGAATTGAACTTACAAGTCCTCAAATTACAATACAATGTTTTTACAAGTACTTTTAGTTTTCATAAACATAAAATGAGCAAAATGCATGAGGATGTTGAATTGAACTTACTAGTCCTCAAATTGGAATACAATGTTTTTACAAGTACTTTTAGTTTTCATGAACATAAAATGAGCAAAATGCATGATGATGTTCAATTGAACTTACCAGTCCTCAAATTACAATACAATGTTTTACAAGTACTTTTTGTTTTCATGAACATAAAATGAGCAAAATGCATGAGGATGTTGAATTGAACTTACTAATCCTCAAATAATAATACAATGTTTTAACAAGTACTTTTAGTTTTCATTAACATAAAATGAGCAAAATGCATGAGGATGTTCATTCAAACTTACCAGTCCTCAAATTACAATACAATGTTTTACAAGTACTTTTTGTTTTCATTAACATAAAATGAGCAAAATGCATGAGGAATACAATGTTTTTACATGTACTTTTTGTTTTTTTCTGAACATAAAATGAGCAAAATGCATGAGGATGTTCAATTGAGCTTACTAGTACTCAAATTACAATACAATGTTTTACAAGAACTTTTAGTTTTCATAAACATCAAATAAGCCTTATGCATGTGGATGTTCAATTAAACTTAACAGTTCTCAAAATTATAATATAAATGTACTTACAAATATTTTTTGTTTTCATAAACATCAAATAAGCCTAACACATGAGGATGTTCAATCAGCTTCATAATGGCTATCTCTCTCTCAACCTGTAAATACAAATATAGGCAGAGACATTAATCGATTATCAAATGATAAATTCTAGACTTGTCCAACTTGAAAGTGGTTGTGGACAAATTAATCCATCCCAACAAAATGACACTTTTGGATGCCCCCCCCCCCCCAATAGAGCCACCAGAGAATCATTCAAGTGAAATTTGGCTGAAATCCATCGAATGGTTTCTAAGAAAAAGATTTTCAAAGCTTTCACCATATATGGAAATTAGCCCTGCCCATTAAAGCCATGTTTTCCATCTGATCACATTTCCTTGGTAATGGGTCATCCAAGGCTAATTTCTCCAGCTGCTTTCCCACATAGGCCTACGATTATCGACCCTTTGGTGAGAGACAAACAGTCGGAAAGGATGAGTGCCAGAGTTGTTTATGAAATTGATTTCTAAAAGAAATGTTGATTATTGAACAATAAGTTCTATCAGTGTTGTGAGCCTTTTGATTTTACAGCAATTCAGTAAGGTTATTTATACAGCATCACAAAGGTAAAGATATTAATGCCAGAAGTATAGTGACTCCATAGCTAGAAAGGTTATTATAAGATCTGACCCAGTGACCTACTTTATTAACCATGTGATCTTTGATACAAACATATGACCTTAAATTGCACACAAGGTTATTCTAAGGTTTGAACTTGTGACCTAGTTTTTAGCCCTATGTGAACCAATATATTAAACTTGACTGAGAAATAATGGAGAAAAACATTCTGACCAACTTTGAAAACATTTGAGCCATAAATGTAGACTCTAGAGTACACACAAGGGTTTTCTATGATTTAATGTTGTAACCTAGGTTTTGACCCGTTATGAACTGATGTCCCACTTGATTGAGATATCTTGCAGGCAAACATTCCGACTAAGTATCAAGATATTGAGCCAAAAATCTAGCCCCTAGATTGCACACAAGGTATGTCTTAAGTTGGACTTTTTGACACCAAGTTTTGACATTAAGTGGAAGCTTGTCCAAGATATTATGCATGTCCAAGATACTATGCAGACAAACATTTTGATTACAAATCATGATATTTGAGCAAAAAAAGAGCCTCTACATTGCACAAAAGATTTTCCTAAGATTGACCAAGTGACCTACTTTTTACCCAACATAACCCATTTTTGAACTTTTTGAGATCTTATGTAGACAAACATTTAGTCCACATATCAAGACATTTGAGCAGATAATGTTACCTCTAGAGAGCTCAAAAGGTTCTTCTAACATTTACCCTAGTGACCTAGTTTTTGACCCTACATTTTCGAACCTGTCCAAGGTCTTATGTAGATTAACATTCAGACCAAGTTTCAAGGCATTAGAGCTATAAATGTGAACTCTAGAGTGCACAAAAGGTTTTTCAAAGATTTGACCTTGTGACCTTTTTATTTTTACCCAATATGACCCATTTTTCAAACTTGTCCAAAATCTTATGTAGACAAACATTCTGACCTATGTGTCTTCTGCCAGGAGAGTTGAGACCTCAAAATGGTGTCTTGCAAAACTTCAGCGTATAATCAAATGTATTTAAAAAGTTTTATTACTTTTACACAAAATTGTAGGGGGAGTTCACAACACAAAGTTACTTAAATTCTTATGATTGGTCTTAGTTCAAGGGAAGATATTTCTTCTGTGGGGGAGTTGAGATTTCAAAATTACATCTTGCAAAGCTTCAACGTGTGATCAATTACAGTATAAAGTTTATTACTTTTGAAGCAAAACTGTATTGGGACATCTACCTCATATCAAAGACCTGAACAACCTCAAATGCAGTCAGGACTGTATATTAACAATTTGTATGATAGTTGAAATCATTCTCTGATTTGTCTGTAAAGTTTTCCTTATTATGCAATCATATTTGAAGACTTCTATCTTCCCCCCCGACAGAATCCTAACCATGTTTTCTTGGCTATAACTGTCTTGAGTAACAGTGTAATTGTCGAATTCGGACAAAATATAAGAAGGATAGTTTAAGCAGCAGCATATCGATCCTATAATATTTCAAAAGATAACAACTGTAGTTACGAGATTTTAGCAGAAACCAACGAAATTCAGCATGCAGAGAATTATTATATTCTACCCTTACCTTCCCGGTCTATTGGAATTGAATAATCCATAAATTTCTTCAGGTCTACAAATTGTGGTTCTCTTTCGGTCCGCGCAAATTTTTAAAAGCTAGTCCAAGACATGTTTAATTCATAGTTGTCGGAATTAATCTAATTGCATTTAGCTTTACACCGACGTAATATTTCCATCCTTAGACAAAAGGGATAAAATCTAAGTATCCCAAATAGCGACGTCTCCTTGGAGACCGACAAGTCGTTGAACACCTGGGGTAACTGGTGCGTTGAGAAAATGTCACGTGGACAGACTTTCGAACCTCTTTCGCAGTAATGGACTTAGTCTTATTTCTTTATCTTTGTTAAAAATACAGTAAAAATAAACCAACAAAGAACTCTATTTTACAAATTGGGAATTTAGACAGAACAGATGAACGTGTACAAAACTTGATTAAACTTTGTAGCTGGTAACTTTTAAAATCGCAAGAATGAAGGTTATAATAATCGAAAAAAAATCCAAGACGGCGGAATGTCTCGTTTCACTTTTGACTATGTCTAAGATCGACAAATCGTTGAACATTGAGGCCTACCGTACCCATTTTTGTTAAATGAAATCCGTAATGATTGTAAGTTCAGGCAGTCAATTAAATGATGTCAGAGACATAAATATACAATATTCTATGTCTCAGGTCGTTGTCAGGTTCCTAGAAGCAAAGAGCAAATTCGGGTGATTCCTAGATTACAGTCAGTATCCTGACTGCAATAAAAATTACCTGGATTGCTTGTACACAGATGGATGTACAGACTCACACAGGAACAAACAGGGTGATTCCAGCATGCCCCAAAATCTTTTCATTTTTCAGGGGTATCATAATGAAACATGTCAAAGGTGAAATTTCTACCTGGACCAAAAGAGTAAAACAATTTATTACTAAAATTTTATGGACTGTTTAGTTTCCATAGACATGGAGGGTAAGTATAGAACTTTACTCACTCTAATTATGCTGAATTCCACTGTTTTTCTGTTAAAACCTTGTAACAATGATTTTTTTTTCATCCACTCATTTTTGAGAAGGCGTCAAAGCTCTTACCATTTAACCACATCCATAGAAGCATCATTTTTCATCCGATCAAAATTCTTTAAAGGAATCTGATTAATGGTTATGGATGGATCATTCTTGTGAAATTTAGTTGAATTCCTCTCAGTTCTTTCTTAGGAGTAGACTTTTAAAGTGAAAGTTTACAGACACACAATAGACACAGATAGATCACAAAAGCTGACAGGTGAGCTAAAAAAAACAAAAAAACTCTTTATCCCATTCCCACACAACAAAAGTTTAGACTTGTCCAATTGAAAGGAGTTGCAGACGACAGTTTCAAGTTATACATTTTTCAATTTTGTGGGTAGAAAACATAGAGGAATACGAAGAAATTGCTTGTCACAAACAATTTCTTCATTTTCCACAATATTTTCCATAGCATTTTTCTTGAGGGGTGTAAAAGAAGGGATTGTGTGGGAATCAGGTTACCCATTCCGAAATAATGTTGTTTGTCTATGCCCCTTTTTGTAAAAAGTGATCATATTGCTCGCAGCAAGCAAAATCTTTATTTTCCACATTATTTTGTACCCCGAAACTAAGATCTTAAAAATTTCATCAACAAAAAATTGCTGTCTGCAACTTCTTTGAATTTGGACTTGTCTAAAATTGTGCAGTCTAATAATGGGCTAATTATTCTAAAACTGCTCCTTTAGTTGTGAAACTGTACCACAAAAACCTTCAAGGTATTATTACATACAGGTGTATATTTGCTTCAGCTGTCATTAGATATAAATATCAACAAGAACAATATAATTAGACTGTTTATTGTCTGTTTATGTTGGAGATAGTCTGAGATGTGTGGGGCACTTGTCAGATATTTGTTACTTCTTACATTGTTTCATTCAAGTAAACATCAAGTAAACTCAAATGATTCATTGGAAGAAATTTAATGTAGCTTTGGGTATAGCTGTATGCAGTAATATTCAAATTGCTGCTGTTGTAATGGACTGGAGTTGAATGATTTGAAATAAGAGATGAAGAGAATAATTTTTGTTTTCATGGAGGTATGAACCGAAAAAAGCTAATCTCACTGTATGAATAAGCGAAGCAGATTCATACATTGTGTGATTAGATTTTTTGGTTCATACCTCCATGAAAACAAAAAACATTCTCTTCATTTCTTATAATTCAATAGCATCAAATAAAAAAAACATTAACTATACACATTTTGAAACTTTTTTGTAAAGGACTATTTTGTGTGGAAGCATACAAAATAGCTGTGTGCTCAAAATTTTGTTCATGGAGTTATGAATAATTTTTTTTTTACCAATCAGAATGCCCGTTTTTGATAGACGAAACTAAAAATTAAATTATATGCAATTGCAAGCAAATTAAGCATCCAGGGACAACAAGAAGATCATGTTGAATTTTTGACCTTTAAAATTTGTTCCAAATAGCACATCTACTCTTGATGTAGAACAAGTGCCCCAAATTAATTTGAAATCATTTCATAAATGCAGGATGTGCTCTGAAAAAGGTAAATTTGAATGCCTGACCTTGACCTTTCTAAAATTTCTACTCATGATGGAAACCGTTGTACCAAGTTATTCTATATTCCATCCAAAAATGCAGGAGGCATAATCAGTCGATCATTTGAGCTTGAGCAGTGACCTTGCAGCCATCTAAAAATTTGTTCCAAATGGCACATCTACTCAAGATAGAAAATATTAAGCCAAATTACTTTTAAATCCATCTAAAAATGTAGGAGATATGCTCAGGTCAAATCAGGACACACTGACAAATGTACTCACAGTACTACAAAAACTAATCATGGTAAAAACTAAGTCTTGCTCACCGCAAACAGTTTTAACAAACTAGAGGGCTTGATGCACCTGTATCGCTCCACAGGCCTAATGTACTGATTACGCAAATGGTGTTTTCAGAAATATAAACTGAATTGTCTTTGCCATACCTGGCAAAAAAATCTGGTCACTAAAATCTTTGAAATTATAGTTCTGGAGAAGCATTGCAAAGTTTTCATTGTTTGACAACAGTCAAGTCGGGTTATGTAAAACTTGTTTACTAATTTAGATGAAAAGGTATTTACAAAATTTTGACTGTTAACCAAATATGGACATAAATCATGACAATAAAAGCCATGTTTTTCAACCGATCAAATTTATATGAAGAAATCTGACAGAGTCACCTGAGGATCATTCCTGTGATATTTGGTTAAAATACATCAACAGGTTTCTCATGAGAAGATTTTAAAAATTTTGTGAATATATTCTATATATTGAAATTAGTTCTCCACAACCCAAACACCATAATTTTCATCCAATCAAATTCATTAAAGAAATCTAATAAAGAGTTGCAAAATTATAATTCCTGATAAATTTGGTTGGAAAAAAAAGACTTTTAAAGTTATCGCTATATACCATTTATGGAATAAGCCCCCACCAATTAAAGCCAGATTTATCATTTGATAAAAACTCTTTAAAGGAATCAGATGAAGGGTCTTCTAAAGATCAATCCTGTCAAAGTTGGTAGAAAACTATCCAATGGTTTGTGAGAATGTGATTTTCAAAGCTTTTTCCATATACGGAAATAGCCCTGTCCATTAAAGCCATGTTTGTCATCCAACCCAAATTCTTGGAATCCAAGGAATCTGATTAAGGGTCACCCAAGGATAATTCTTGTAGAATTTGGTCGAAATCCATGGTTTCTAAGAAGATTTTTAAAGGTTTCAACATATTTGGAAATTGCCCCATCCATGTTTTTAATCCAATTTAAGTTCTTTGAAGGGATCTGATAAAGGGTCACCGAAGGATCATTTCTGTTTACTTTGGTTGAATTCCGTTCAGTACTTTCTGAGAAGATTTTTAAAGTAAAAATTTACAGATGTAGATGTTCATTATAGCTGTTTGGGTCATGAAAAGTATATTGAATGTACATGTTTTATCCCACAGAATGCTCCAGGGAGCTATATATTTTTTTAACATTTTTACTCAAACAAGAGGCCCAGTGGGCCTTAACGGTCACCTGAGTAAAAGAGCACCAAAACAAGTGATTTTGTTTGAAAGAATTAGAAAAAGGTTTGGTTGAAATCCCCTCAGTAGTTCTTGAGAAGAAGATGAAAATGTTTAAAAGTTACCAAAAATGACCCCCTTTTGGTCCCCATTTTAGGCACCCCTGACCTCCAGCCTTTTAATTTTCACAAATCTGTATAATCAGTACCCAATGATGCTTTTCACCAAGTTAGTTTGAAATTGGCTTAGTACTTCATCAGAAGAAGGTGAAAATGTGAATTTTTTAACATGATGAACTTTGACCTCTGGGTGTGGCCCCATACATGACCCCAGGGGCATGAATTTCACAATTTATAATATACCTGTCCTAGTTGTCATGCACCCAGAATATTTAAGCTCTGGCATTAACGGTTTATTAGAAGAAGATTTTTTAAGAAGTACCAAAAATTACCCCTTTTTGGCCCCTATTTGGGCCCCTTTGACCCCCAGAACCCCTATTTGCACAAACTTGAATTGGCATCCCCAAATGATGCTTTCTACCAAGTTTGGTTGAAATCCGCCCAGTAGTTCTTGAGAAGAAGATGAAATATTTAAAAGTTACAAAAATTTACCCCCTTTTGGTCCCCATTTTAGGACCCCCTGACCCCCCGGCCTTTTTATTTTCACAAATCTGAATAACCATTACCAAATGATGCTTTTCACCAAGTTTGTTTGAAATTGGCTTTGTACTTCATCAGAAGAAGGTGAAAATGTGAATTTTTTAACATGATGAACTTTGACCTCTGGGTGTGGCCCCATACATGACCCCAGGGGCATGAATTTCACAATTTATTATATACCTGTCCTAGTTGTCATGCACCCAGAATATTTAAGCTCTGGCATTAACGGTTAATTAGAAGAAGATTTTTGAAGAAGTACCAAAATTACCCCTTTTTGGCCCCTATTTGGGCCCCTATGACCCCTAGAACCCCTATTTTCACAAACTTGAATTGGCATCCCCAAATGATGCTTTCTACCAAGTTTGGTTGAAATCCGCCCAGTAGTTCTTGAGAAGAAGATGAAATATTTAAAAGTTACCAAAAATTACCCCCTTTTGGTCCCCATTTTAGGGCCCCCTGACCCCCCAGCCTTTTTATTTTCACAAATCCAAATAACCATTACCAAATGATGCTTTTCACCAAGTTTGTTTGAAATTGGCTTTGTACTTCATCAGAAGAAGATGAAAATGTGAATTTTTTAACATGATGAACTTTGACCTCTGGGTGTGGCCCCATACATGACCCCAGGGGCATGAATTTCACAATTTATTATATACCTGTCCTAGTTGTCATGCACCCAGAATATTTAAGCTCTGGCATTAACGGTTTATTAGAAGAAGATTTTTAAAGAAGTACCAAGAATTACCCCTTTTTGGCCCCTATTTGGGCCCCTTTGACCCCCAGAACCCCTATTTTCACAAACTTGAATTGGCATCCCCAAATGATGCTTTCTACCAAGTTTGGTTGAAATCCGCCCAGTAGTTCTTGAGAAGAAGATGAAATATTTAAAAGTTACCAAAAATTACCCCCTTTTGGTCCCCATTTTAGGGCCCCCTGACCCCCCAGCTTTTTTATTTTCACAAATCTGAATAACCATTACCAAATGATGCTTTTCACCAAGTTTGTTTGAAATTGGCTTTGTACTTCATCAGAAGAAGATGAAAATGTGAATTTTTTAACATGATGAACTTTGACCCCTGGGTGTGGCCCCATACATGACCCCAGGGGCATGAATTTCACAATTTATAATATACCTGTCCTAGTTGTCATGCACACAAAATATTTAAGCTCTGGCATTAACGGTTTATTAGAAGAAGATTTTTAAAGAAGTACCAAAATTACCCCTTTTTGGCCCCTATTTGGGCCCCTATGACCCCCAGAACCCCTATTTTCACAAACTTGAATTGGCATCCCCCAATGATGCTTTCTACCAAGTTTGGTTGAAATCCGCCCAGTAGTTCTTGAGAAGAAGATGAAAATGTTTAAAAGTTAACGGACGACGGACGACGCACGATGGACGACGCACGACGACGGACAAACGATGATTGCAATAGGTCACCATGACCATTCAGTCAGGTGACCTAAAAAGGAGTTTAGCCCATTACCACAGGACAAAATTTTAGACTGGTCAAAATAAGAAGACATTGCAGATGACAATTTCAAGATAATGAAATATCAAAATTCTTTGTCCCTCTAAGTATGAAACATTGTGGTAAATGAAAAAATTGCTTGATAAAAGCAATTTCTTTACTTTCAACAATGTTTTCCCATCCTACTTTCTCTAAGGATGTAAAAGGCAGCTTGGTGTGGGACTATGCAAAATCAGACATCCGTAATATGGGTTCCCAAGGACTCAAAAGTTGCAGGGGCCTTCCTGTTGGTTTTGGAATCCCTGATTACTCCTGTTCCCACACATGTATGCTTTTTTTTATGCCCCTGACATTGAAAAAAGCTTGGGAAAAACAGTGTGGACAATGAAGATATTGCTTGTTACCAGCAATTTCTTCTATATCCCAAATTATTTCTATCCCAAAAGACAAAGAATTTCTGACATTGACAAACTTAAATTGTTGTCTGCAACATTTTTCAATTTGGACCAGTCTAAAAATTTGTTGTCTAGTGATCTTTTTACCTTTTGGGTAGAAAACATTGTGGATAATGAAGAAATGGCATGTAACAATGTTTTCCAAATCTTTTTTGCTTTGGGGTGTCTAATAATGTCATTGAGTGGAAATGGGTTAAACAAGTCATCAACTCCTACAGTGACAATACACCATCACACACCTTCCAATTGTTCTCAGATACAGGAATTTCAAACCTATATGTAAAGCAAAGAAATATTTGTCCTGTTCGAATCAAAATATTGCTTAATTTCATTGCTAGTCCTGATTGATCTGCTAAAACAATGACCCATACACCTTTTAATGGGGTTTAGAAAATGCTTAAAATCTCAATAAATAACACGTCCATTGAGACCCGTTTACACATTCACAATTTTCTATATGATTCACCCAGATTTCTCATGGTCAGAAAAATCAGATTGGATCAGGATGAATCGTGGCAAAAAGAAGGAATATCCAGTGTCTATACGATTCCGGTAGGAATGTCCATGTGGTGAATCGTGAAAATTCATAGTGTCAAAGATTTCATAACTGGCTACGATCTCTCACAAATAGCTGTGAGCATAGCTACGGTATCAGTAGGAATAAGCAAGATTCCCCTACAGTTGCGCTCCAAATTAGGCCATGCCCAATAACCACCACAATTTGTAACGAATATTTTAAACAGTTTAAAACTTCCTTAGCACCCCAGTACTTAGCATCTCCAGAATCATTCACCATAGTTCTACTAGGTACACCACAGTACAGGACGATTCTACAAATCGTGGCGGCACCGTAGCCAAAATTGTAAATGTGTGAACAGGCCTTTAACCAATTCCAACTCAATCCCTCCTTTTTAAGCCCCTCAATAAAGCAGTTTTAGAAAACATTGTGGAAAATGAAAAAATTGCTTGTTACAAGCAATTTCTTCATTATCCACATTGTTTTCTATCCAAAAAAGACGAAAAAATTTAAAATTCCATCAACTTAAAATTGTCGTCTGCACATCCTTTCAATTTGGACCAGTTTGTCGTGTGGGAATGGGTTAAATAAAAGCAGTATGCATACAACTTATTGACACAATTTACATGAAAGTTATGCAGGAAAGCATTTAACCATCACATATTTTTAAAAGCTTAACACAGTTCTTCAATTTCAACACTTTTCTGAATTCTAATACTTGTCATGATTGACCATCCTGAATTATTCTTATCAATAATTGATTTCCGACTATCTTTCTAATGCTTTTTTCAGTATGAGCCAGTGATGGTAAGCATCACAATGCAAATGAAACTTGTGATGAGTACCCATCACAATGAATGGTGATGGACATCCATAAGATACTGGACTATTTAAAGTGTTTATATATTTAACCCATTCCCACACAATGACACTTTTAAAAGCCCCTTACTTTCAAGCTTTGGAAAACATTGTGGAATATGAAGAAATTGCTAGTTATAAGCAATGACCTAAATATCCACAATGTTTTCTACTCAAAAATACAAATATTTTAAAGATTTCATCTATTTAAAACTGTTGGCTGCAGTTTCTTTGAATTTCGACTGGTTCAAAATCTTATAGTGTGGGGAATGGGTTAAAACAGATTAATGGTTTTTGCCCCCCTGAGATTTTCTCTTTTTTCAGAAAAAGAAAACTTTTATATAAGCTTTTCGTACTCCTTTGTCATGTTGTTGCAAGCATAAAGGTAAAGGTGAATTTGCTTTTTATTCATTTCCAGGAAAAATCTAGGCATTTGATTGTTAAGTTATTCGGGGCTAAGATAACAAGAAACTTTCAATTAAGATTCTTCTCATTTTCATTTATTGGCAGAAAAGAATTCACAATGCTATTGTATAACAGTTTGCACTCTACAATCTACCTCACTGATTCAATTGCATTGTTTTATGCCATACCACTGAGGTGTCAGATTAGTTAACCCTAGTCATGCTGGTCCTGGAATATTCCTGTTTTTGCAGAAGGTATATATAAAGATTACCCAGCACATAAGTGCAGTCTGATCTTAGTCTATGTCACCTGCTTGTACATCCTAAGCAGTACTTGTCTGTTAATTATCAAAAGAAATAAATGTCCTCTGTAAGGGCTTCAAGAGCTTTCAGTGCTTTGATTTAACAGCATATTGGTAACAGATTTTTTATTCAACATGTTAATTTATATTAACACATTTTGAATACTTGTATCATTATGAAAACAAGAGGGCTGTTGGCCCTTGGGCGCACACCTGAGATAAAGGCACTTTTTCTTTCAACAGTCTAATTTCATGTTAAGGTTAGGTGGGCTATACTTACATAATATAAACTATGTACATGGGGATCCAAAAGTCTGAATTACAAATTCCATGGCTTAAGGGCAAATTTGAAAGAAGGAATAAACTCCCTCTGGATCAATGGGTTATAATTTCAGAAATAAGAAAGAAGTCTGTGACCTGATGCTTTATGCCTATAAACCCCCTCCTAGGGCTCTGCCCCTGGGGCTCCAGGATCATGATTTTAGCTATTTTGTAAGAGGTCAATATACTGATGATTCATGAAAATATCAAGGCTCTACGCCTTCTTGGTCAGGAGGATAAGATTTTTAAAGATTATTCTAAAATTTCACTTTTGTTGCACACCAACCAGAGTTTTTAACAGATTTCAATTATTTTAGCAATTTCAAAGGGAACCACCTAAGGAACATTTCAGCAAAATTTGGTTCATATTGCCAAAGTGGTTTGGGAGGAGATGTCATTTAAAAATTGTACTTTATTTCTATACACCCCCCACCCACCCACCCCCTGTGGCTCACCCCTGGGGAACTGAGGATCATGATTTTAGCTATTTTGAAAGAGGTCAATATACTGATTCTTCATGCAAAATATCAAGGCTCTACGCCTTCTTGGTCAGGAGGATAAGATTTTTAAAGATTATTCTAAAATTTCACTTTTGTTGCACACCAACCAGAGTTTTTAACAGATTTCAATTATTTTAGCAATTTCAAAGGGAACCACCTAAGGAACATTTCAGCAAAATTTGGTTCATATTGCCAAAGTGGTTTGGGAGGAGATGTCATTTAAAAATTGTACTTTATTTCTATACACCCCCCACCCACCCACCCCCTGTGGCTCACCCCTGGGGAACTGAGGATCATGATTTTAGCTATTTTGAAAGAGGTCAATATACTGATTCTTCATGCAAAATATCAAGGCTCTACGCCTTCTTGGTCAGGAGGATAAGATTTTAAAAGATTATTTTAAAAATTCACTTTTGTTGCCATGGCAACCAGAGTTTTTAACAGATTTCAATTCTTTTAGCAATTTTTAAATAGGACCACCACCTAAGGAACATTTCTGCCAAAATTTGGTTCAAATTGGCCCAATGGTTTGGGAGGAGACGTTATTAAAAAATTGTACTTTATTTCTATATTAACCCCAACCCCCTGGGGCTCTGCCCCTGGGAACCTAAGTATCATGATTTTAGCTATTTTGAAAGAGGTCAATATACTGATGCTTCATGCAAAATATAAAGGCTCTACGTCTTCTTGGTCAGGAGGAGAAGATATTAAACGATTATTTTAACCCTTTCCTGTTTTGCAAAATTTTAGACCTACCAAAATTTCAAAGCAGACGACAATATAATTCTTTTTTTCCGAAAAGTAATCTTTCAATAGGGAAGAAATATTGTGGAAAATGAAGAAATTGCTCATAAGAAGCAATTTCTTCTTTTAACACAATGTTTTCTCAAGTATAAAAATGCAGGGATGTAAAAAACAGGGATTGAACGGGAAAGGGTTAAAATTTCACTTTTGATGCCATGGCAACCAGAGTTTTTAACGGATCTCAATTCTTTTAGCAACTTTAAAGGGGACTACCTAAGGAACATTTCTGCCAAATTTGGTTCAAATTGGTCCAGTAGTTTAGGAGATGTTGTTTAAAGAAATTGTTGACGGACAGACAGACGCTGGACGAAAGGTCATCACAATCACTCACTTGATATAAATAATATAAATTGAAATAGTTGATAGACAGCTAAAAAGTCAACTGGAGAGGACTGCAGATAAGTGCAAACAAGGTATTTCAAAGATTGCTAGATACAGCTAGTTTAACCCACTCTCATACATCAAAATTTTGGACTGGTCCAAATTCAAAGAAGTTGCAGACAACAATTTCAAGTTGAATGAATTTTGTGTATTGAAATCACTTGAGATGCACTAGAATAGACAAATAGCTCAATTCAAGCTCAGCTTAATGTATAATATCCCGAGAACTTCTTTACAACAAGAAGTGTTTCTTAAGAATACACTTGCTTGTAATTCCACAATGTTTTTTGTAGCTTTTGGTCTTGGAGGCTTCAGAAAGCATGATAGAGTGGGTTAAGGCCAAATTTACAGTGGACCCCTCCCATTATTGACAGAGATCATCCTTGTGACCTAAAAATCATTCTAAGTTTTATCTTGATTGGATCATAACTGTGGCACCTTGGGTATAACCAAAGAAATATCAGTAAGGCCTTTTTCCTGTGTTTTCCATTACAACCTTCCGATTATCAATAATTGTGATCTAACTATCATTTTTACCAAGTTTCATTGAGATTGAGCCAAAATTGTGGCCCCTTGAATGTAAGCAAAGAAAATGTCATAAAGGCCACTTTTCCTGTATTTTCAGATGGTTCAACCTTGCAGGGATATGACTGGCTTTGCTTATATCTTGTTAGTTAAAACTCTACTGTGTTGAGACTTCCAACCAGACTTTAATCAGTATTTATGGATCACATCAAGAGAAACTAGACCACAAATTAAGTTAGCCACAAATTGAGCTCACTAGTTCATTGACTTTTGTCAATGTTTCATAGTTCACAATTAACACAAAACTATTAAAATAAATATAAATTTATATGCCCTTACAGTAGCTTTTGAACTTTTATATGCCCTTACAGTAGCTTTTGAACTAACACCTAGAGTCATATAATAATTTAATTTTGGTTTCATCTATCAAGATTAAAGTGTTTTGACTGGCTGAATTCTTTTTTCCATTTACAAAATTCTAAGTACACAACTATTGTGTATACTTGTGTATACATATTAGATCTGTGACCGAGGGTTGTTTTCCTGATCAGGCTTAGAGTTGATTTGAGTTGGGGAATTCTCCTTTTTACGCAATGTTTATCAAACTCGCTTGGCATGAGAGTATATAGATGTAAATAATTAAGTCCAATGTTGGTTTCTATATATTTCTTTTAATCAAGTGGAACACATTTTGTTGCATGAAATTATTACAATTAGACAAGCACTGATCTACTAACAAAGTTTTAAGTTATTTAATGTTTTGTTCTACATTCTAAAGTCTAAATTAAAATCTAAATCTCCCCTGTAATTCTGAAAAAGTTCGTATATAAAGGTAAGACGTTATCATAGGCATAACCAATTAAACGCAAGATTCAAAGATTATAGAATATGACCAATGAAAATTTGAGACATAAAAATCTACATCAAAGACAAACAAGGAAATTCTGATCAAACTTGGAATGTCAAACTTTCACACCTGATCAAAATCAATCAAAGTTTGCCTAGTCACTGATTTCAGTTAATCACTTAGCAATCAGTTTGGGAAAACAGTAAGTCAGCTTAGTCTGGACCTGAGGATTAAGATCTAATATTCATTCTGGCATGTTTTTTTTTTAATTTGAAAATAATGTTTTCACTGGTTAATAACCAATCAGTAAAAGCATTTTGGAATTCTCTTTTTTTTGATAAATTTGAGACTTTTGGATTTCATACTTATTTGTGCAATTTATGCATTACAAAATATTATGTAAGAAGGTGCAACACAAAATTTCTCTTTTTGTTGCATCGTTACAGATCCATAAAATTTTACTCAAAACTAGTAAAATATTTGCTTTGTTGTCTTGATGGCATTAGATTATAACAGGTTTTTTTTTTCTAGAAATTGGGAAGAGGCCTTAGACTGTTTGGGAAATTTTTACACAATTTTCAGAAGAATTGGGAAACATAAGTTTAATAAAAGAAAGTAATTAAAGTAAGAATCATGCATCATTTTCAAGATTCAATGATAAACAACTATATTCAAGGTTTTATTAGTAATAAAATGAATAGAAATGTTAAACAAAACAAATTTTGAAGAAAATAAATCCATATAATGCATAAATAAGCTGTGATTTTGGGAAATTTCTCTGCCACAAGTGGGAAAAAAAGAGCCTTTTTTGAATTGGGAAGTAGCCTTTTATAGGCCCCTATTAAAGAGCGAAAAAAACAAAGCTGCAGTAAGAATGCTTAGTATGTAGCAATTTTAATGAAGAGAATATTTTTTTCTTTCATTGAGTTATGAAACAAAAGTCTTAATCACACTGGCATATGAATCCACTTCCTGTATTCATACAGTGTGATTAAATTTTTTATGATTATGCCTCAATGAAAACAAAAAATATTCTCTTCATTTTCATTGCTACATACTAAGCATTCAAAATCCTTTGCTCTATGTAGAGGTTTTATGATCAGTTATGTAGTAGGGGTTAAATTATATCAGATGTAAAGATTTTGTCATCTTAAATTTTTTTATCACTTAGCATCTCACAGTACAACTAACAAAATGACCACCACCAACCACTACCTACCCACAGATAAGACCTTATAATATCACACAATAGTTAACCCTTGTCATGCTGATTTCTTTTTTTTTTTTCTTATTTAGAATTACATTAACATCAAAGGGCTAAAAGCACTAATAGTAAATGTGTTTAGATCCTCATTAACTTCTTTTGTAAATTAATTCCATAAACAATTCTTGATTGAAATGGATAGTGAGGAAGTGCAGACTAAGAAATTGCTTGTTAACCCTTTCTTGTACAATCCCTGGTTTTTACATCCCTGTGATTTTATACTAGAGAAAACATTGTGGGAAAAGAAGAAATTGCTTGTAATTGCTTTTTAAGCTTCTCAAGAAAAAAAAAGGAAAATATTGTCGACAATGAAGAAAATGCTTGTAACAATGTTTTCTACCCAACAAGGGAAAGTTTTTCTAGATTCAACCAACTTGAAATTGTCATCTGCATCTTTTTTGAATTTGAACCAATCTAAGATTTTTTGATGTTGTAATAGCTTAACTCCTGGGTTACTTCAACCTTGTGTATTTATCATGATAACCATTGGTAAAAATTAGACATTATTGCAAAGCCGACTAATACCCCCCAACAGTGTTTGTCCATATACAAGTGCTATTCCCGAAAGGGCCATAAAAAATGGACTTTTTAATTAAAGGGCCATAAATCAGTCAAAAATCAATGGACCATACCCAAAATAGGATATGCACATGTCTGACTTATACCGAGTCCTTCTGTGAAATTTGGATCAAGTTCGTCCAATGGTTGTTGAGAAATTGAGTGGACACGATTTTTCACCAAAGGGCCATAACTCCGTCAAAAATCAATGGACCGTAACCAAAATGGATTATGCACATTTGTGCTTGATACTGATTATATCAGTGAAGTTTGAATCTAATCCGCCCAATGGTTGCTGAGAAATTGAGTGGACACGAAAAGTCTACAGACAGATGGACCGACCGACCAACCAACAAACTGACCGACAAGCCGACTCATAGTTCTGGGGGGTATAATTACTTAATAAAACTATGCTTGGCTAGCTTACAGTTCTTTGATTTTTACTTTTAGGGTAGAAATAATTGATTGAATGGGGTTTAACACCACTTTTAACAGTATTTCAGTCATATCGCAGTGGCTGGAGCACCTAACAATGGATTCCTGGTTTTTCTCACACCAGTACTACCACTACATCCTTTCCTAGCCTCCAGTTCCTATTTCACTTAGGCTTACGATTATACACCCATTGGTGAGAGACAAATGTCAGAAAGGATATGTGCCGCTGCCAGGGATAGAACCCATGACAACCCATAATTGAAGATTGGGAGTCGTGTGCACGACCAACTGCACTATGATCGCGGCTTTAGGGTAGAAAACAACGTTGATAATGATGAAAATGCTTGTAACAAGCAATTTCTTCATTTTCCACAGTATTTTCAAAGCTTTCTTTTAAGGGGAGACTAGAGGCATCATTGTGTTGAAATGAGTTAAAATGCCATCTGTCAAACACTTGAGTTTAGACAGGTATAAAATTTGAAAAATGGGAGAGGGATGCAGTTACCCAATATTACAAAGATCTTAAATGAATGTCAGCTCCTAGTCTAAGTAAATGATTTGATTAATTCAATTGATTTTTGCATTTATAGCCACAATCCTTCAATTGGGTCTTCATATATCAGATTGATAGTGAAAAAAACACTGCTGGCTGAATGGTCTTTTTATTGGTCTATAGAAGTAGACAAGAAATTGCATTGACAGGAATCAATCTGCAATGTATTCTGTGAACATCAAAAGGAAATGTGAATGAAAAAGACGAGATCAATATCAGTGATATCACAGGACACAATAGAGAATTTTCTTGTAATGAGCAATACTCTTTTCACAGGAGGAATCCTTTTCCATTGAATTCATTAAACACTCCCCAAAAACAATATAGCAAGAGTCCCGTAAGAGTCCTGTATTGTAAGAGCAACTCTGTCAATCAGTTGCTTTATTTGTTTGATGTTCCACCTTTTTTTTTATCTTGTCTACTTTATTTCTAAAAATCTACTGACCTAATTAAAAAGAAACTTATTACCACACAACAAAATATTAGACTGTCCAAATTAAAAGGAGCAGCAGACGATAATTTAAAGTTATGAAATTTTAGATCTTTAGCTAGCAAAGATAACAGACAAAATTTTGAAGTCTTCTCAGAGTTCAACAAGTGCAAACTGCCACTGGAGACTTAACCAATAAATCCATTAAATGCATACACCATCAAAAGTAGTTCTTTATGTATTTCTAGAATATTGCAAACTCTGCTTGCAATCTTATAGGTATTTCAAGCTCTCTTAAGAATATTGTGTGTTCAAAGATTTTTCACAAATTTTAAATTGTCGACTGCAACTTCTTTCAATTCAAACCAGTCTAAAAATTTGTCATGTTGTAATGAATTAATTTTTTGGGGTAACTTCAACCTCATTTATTTATCTTGATAACCTTTTACAAATAAGCTTATTATGACAAGTTATATATTGATTGATTGAATGGGGTTTAATGCCACTTTTAACAGTATTTCAGTCATATCGCAGCGGCTGGAGCACCTAACAATGGATTCCTGATATTTCTCACACCAGTACTACCACTACATCCTTTCCTAGCCTCCAGCTGCTATCCCACTTAGGTTTACGATTATCGACCAATTGGTGAGAGACAAATGTCAGAAAGAATATGTGCTGCCGACAGGCATTGAACCCAGATGAGGAGTCTGACAAGCTACCCACTGCGCTATGACGGCCGCCACAAGTCATATATATTGAAATCTATCAATTCATGATTGAAGGAGCTATGCTTACCCATGCTTAATGTTCAACCTTGAGCTGTGACCTTGGAACTATATACATATTTTTTTTTTAAATGGCACATCTACTCATGATAGACAGCAATTGTGTAACAATATTTCAAAATCCTTCCTAATTGAAGGATCTGTGCTCAAGAAATGCTAAATTTTAGTGTTTGTCCTTGAGCTGTGACCTTGACCTTTGAGTTATCTCATTTGTTTCAAATTGCACATCTTCTTATGATAGAGAACAATGGTGTATAGTTATTTTGAATTCGATCAATTATTTTAGAAGCTAGGCTCTAGACATGGCTATTTTCAACATTTGACAGTGACTTTGACTTTGGAGCCATCCATTTTTTTCAAACGGAACATCTTCTCATGACTGTGAACAATTTTGCCAAATCCCACTATAATTGAAGGCATGAATAGCTATGCCCTGAACATGCTTAATTTTATTTCGACCTTTAGATGTGACCTTGACCTTGGATCTGAAAATTTATTTCAAATGGCACATCTACTCACTACAGAGAACAGTAGTGTTATTTCCAATAGTTGCTACAGACATGCTTTGTTTGAACGTTTGACCTTATGCTGTGACCCTGACTTTTGAGCTATCTGTTTTTATTTTCAAATTGCACATCTACTCACGTGACAACAATTGTGACAAGTTATATTGAAATCTATCCATAATTGAAGTAGCTATGCTGAGGACAAGGTCAAATCTAAACTTTGACATTGAACTTTGAACTTGACCTTAGAGCTATCCAAAAACCGGGAAAAACACCACAGCGCAATATCATAAGGAATTCCTAAAAGTCTAAATTGAAATCTTTCAAAGAGTCCCAGAGAAGAATTTACTTTGAAATTCCCAAGTCAAGTTGTGTAAACCCATTCACTAAAAGTCAGATTCAAGTGCATTAAAAATGAAAAACACTGCTCCACAGATGTGGAAGTGCTTCTAACACCATCTTAGCTGCATGTTTTACATAAGACAAAGAAAACAATGGTTTTTTGGAGCAATGTTCGACAGTTTTTAGTGTGCAGGACATTCTTGCAAGAATTATTGGATCAGGGCTATCATTCAAAGAATCGAGCAATCAAATCATTCATTTAGACTGGAAGTGAACTTTGAACTCTGACATTGGCAAGCATTTATGAGAAGCATTTTCTTGTTTTGACAACTTAAGCGTTTTCATTAGAGCTTGTTAAAGAAATAGTTATGATGTTTAGGTTGTCAACCCACCATTTTACTTTTTTCATATATGTTACTGGCTATAAATTTTGTAAAATAATGCTGTTTAGTATGTTAACCCTTGTCATGCTGAACCCGCCATATTCCGGTTTTTGCAGGAGGTATAGACAAAGATCAGCCTACACATACGTGCAGTCTGATCTTGGTCGATACCTCCTGCTTGTCCCCTTTCAGCCAGACTTGTTTAATAATCAATTTCCAGAAGAAATATTGATCCTAATTATTACCTTCTAGTGCTATCAGTCCTTTGATTTTAAAGCAGTTATGTATATATTTTTTAATTCAGCATGACAAGGGTTAAGTTTAACTAACTGTTGGAGCTCACTAGGAGGGGCCAGCAATCTATCAATTTAACACCTGTTCCAGCAACATTTATATCCCTAGAGTTTCTTTTCCTACAGGAATATATGGCCCATCAAGAAAACCAAGCATTTTTACACCCAATAAAATTGTTTGTTGAGGAATCTGATAAAGGTTCACTTAAGGATCATTTGTGGAAAATTTGGTTAAAATCTATTGAGCATCATCTGAGAAGGAGATTTTCAAAGTTTTTACTACATATGGTTTATGAAAAATCAGCCCTGCCGACAAATGCCAAGTCAATTTTGTATCAAGGAATCTGATAGAAGGTCACCAAACAATCATTCCTGTAAAATCTCGAGTAAAAATTCATGAAGTAGTTTCTCATAGAGACATAGACACCAAGTAGACACATCGGCTTAACAATAGCCCCAGTTGCTTTCAGCCAGTGGAGCTAAAAAGTATGATTGCATCAGAAGATTATCAAGACGACAAAATTATATACTGGTACATTAGTTCAATGACATTCCAGAAAAAAATTTTTAGATTATGAAATTTTGAAAAGTTTTTGTCTTTAGGTGTAGAAAACATTGAAGAAATTGTTTGTATCAAACAATTCTTCGTTTTCCACAATGTTTTCCAAAGATTTTTTCTTGAGTGTTGTAAAAAGATGAAATTGTAAATGTTTTCAACTAGAAGAAAATAATGAGGAGACTGAATCAATAGTTACAGTTAATAGAATCAACCTACCTTCATTAATACTGATTCGCTGAGTTTTTCTCTGTTGACGATTTTAATGGCTACCCGTTTTCCTGTCACACAGTGTACACCCAGCTTCACCAACCCTGAAATGTAAAGAAGCATGAACTCAGTGAAAATTTTCGTCAGAGATCTCGTTTATTAACCCTTGTCATGCTGAACCTGCAAGATTTCTGTTGCCATAACTATTGCTGGAACAGTGCTCTAATAAGCACCATAATTTTCATGTAATTTATAAAAAAAATAATATGTACAAGAGGACCATGATGGTCCTTAATCGCTCACCTGAGGCATCTGCAAATTATAGTACTTTTTAGTATAAAAAAGACACAACTTGAGCAAAATAAATAAAACAAATATAAGATTTTGGGCTTTGTACAAAACAATCCAGTAATGCTTTACAATAAGATTGAATTCCTTTGGCTTTATAGTTTAATCCATTACCAAACTATCCAAGAATTTGTCACCCTCAGGTTTGAAAAAAAAAACATAGTGAGAAAGGGAGTGACAAGCAATTTATCAATTTCTCACAGTGTTTTCTACCTGAAATTCTTTGTATTTAGATTTACAATCAAACTCTAATTACTGTCTGCAACTTCAATGGTAGAGAACAATTTGGATGTACTATAAATCAAAATATGACTGCATTACAACTTATACATGAGGAGTGGAAGATATTTGAACATGCTCTTATTGAGCATTTTTCATGTCTTTGGATGCCTTGGGAAGGACCATGTTTGTCCAAAGGATGTAAACATGGTAGATAACAATAATGTTATCCTATATTTTTAATGTAAAAGCTCTGGAACCTATATTTAAGAACAAGAATTCTTTCAATGCGATTTACACAATTTTCGACCCAAGGAGCAGAGACATTTTTTATCCTAAGAGCATGTTTTCCTGTTACATGGAACAAAATTATTTAGTCATGCTACATGCCAAATATGTATGCCCATCACCTTATATTTCAGATGGAGAAGACTTTTGATGTTGCTCTAATTGAATGTTTTCCAAAATTTTTGACCTCTGGGGCAGTGCCATTTTTTATCCTAGGGCTAAGATTTTAGCCAACATGGTAGAGAACCATCTGGATATGCTATATACCAAATATGAATGCCTTAGACTTTGTAGATTGGGAGGAAAAGACTATTGAACATGGTATAATTGAGCATTTTTACCAACTTTGGACACCCAGGGAAGGGGTGTTTATTAACCTACAGGCATAATTTAATCAAAACTGATAGATAACAGCCAGGCTATGCTTCACCCAAAATATAAATGCCCTCCTCCTTAAATGAAGATTTTTTTTTTTTTAGCATACTCAAATTTTGTGTTTTTCCCGATTTTGGACCCCTAGTACAGGGCCGTTTTTGACCCGAGGAAGACAACTTTTGGTGATATAGTACATAAACCATCTAGTTATGCTACATACCAAATATGAATATCCTAGACATTATAGTTTAAGAGGTGAAGTCTTTTGAAATTGCTCAAATTAAGCATTTTTCCAAACTTCGGACCTCAAGGGTAGGGCCATTTTTGACCCCAGAGATTAAATATTTAAAAACTTGGTAGAGAACCATATGATTAAGTTCTACGTAAAATATAAACACCTTTGGCCTCGTACTCTGTGAAAAAAAAGACAAAATAGATTTTCTAAAATTTCCCATTTTCATATGCCGCGATTACAAGATTTTTTCACGGAATGAAATTCTTTTAACAACTTTTGAAGAGTTTCACCCAAGGAACATCCCGGCAAAGTTTCAGCTTGATTGGCCTACTGGTTAAGGAGGAGAAGATTTTTAAAGATTTTTAAAGATTTACTAAAGATTCCCATTTTTAAATGCCGCGGCATCCAGAGTTATTGACGGAATTAAATTCTTTTAAAGAGCTTCACCCAAGGAACATCCCTGCAAAGTTTCAGCTTGATTGGCCAACTGGTTCAGGAGGAGAAGATTTTTAAAGATATTTAAAGAATTACTAAAGATTCCCATTTTCAAATGCCGCGGCAACCAGAGTTATTGACGGAATTAAATTCTTTTAACAACTTTTAAAGAGCTTCACCCAAGGAACATCCCTGCAAAGTTTCAGCTTGATTGGCCAACTGGTTTAGGAGGAGAAGATTTTTAAAGATATTTAAAGAATAACTAAAGATTCCCATTTTCAAATGCCGCGGCAACCAGAGTTATTGACGGAATTAAATTCTTTTAACAACTTTTGAAGAACTTCAGCCAAGGAACATCCCTGCAAAGTTTTAGCTTGATTGGCCTACTGGTTTAGGAGGAGAAGATTTTTAAAGAAATTGTGGACGGACGGACAGACGGACAGACGGACAGACGGACAGACGGACAGACGGACAGACGGACGGACGGACGACGGACAACGACCGATCACAATAGCTCACCTCGCACTTTGTGCTCAGGTGAGCTAAAAAATTATATAGCATGAAAGGTAATAAGGTGAATAAAATATAGTTGAACCAGTTCTATAATATCAAGTTCATCAACTTGTATTTAACTTTCTTGAACATTCAAGAACTAGTTCTAGAATGTTCAATAATTAGTTCGAATTCCAAGGCTTTAGGACTACTATGAAAGGAGGATAACAATTTGTCCTCTCTCTGGATCCATGGGTTATGATTTTAGAAATAGGAACGAAGTCAATGAACTGATGCTTCATGCTAAATATCAAGGCTGAAGGCCAACTTGGTCAGGACTTGAGAAGATATTTAAAGATTTAACTTTCATTGCCATGGCAACCAGAACTCTTCTACTAGATTTCTATCATGTTAGCTATTGTGAAAGAGGAACACCTATAAAACATTTCACCTTAATTTGGTTGAAATTGGTCCATTAGATATCATTCAAAAATTGTTCTTCATTTCTTTATAAGCCCCAGCCCCCTGGATCCCAAAAGAAATGATTTGAGAAATTTTGAAAGAGGTCAATATACTGATATTTCATGCAAAATACTATGCCGTACCCCTTTTGGGTCACAAGGAGAACATTTTTAAAGGTTATTTCAAAATTTCACTTTTGTTGCGATGGCAGCAAGTGTTTTGAACAGTTTTGAATTATTTTAGCTATACTTATACAGGGCCATATAAGGAATATTTCTGCAAATTTGGTTCAAATTGGCCAAATGGTTTGGGATGTCTTTTAAAAAATGTGCTTTATTTCTATATATCCCCCCGACCCCTGGGCTCCACCCTTGGGCTCAGATGGATGCCAGACAAAAGGCGATCACTTGAGCACTTCATGCTCAGGCGAGATAAAAAGTAAATAGACCGTAACAACTAGAGGCACTTGAGCGCCTGATTCTCACCACCGGCCTGAATTTACTTATCATTTCTGAGAAATTTGGTTGAAACCATCCTACAGTTTGCAAGTATAACATTTTCAAAACTTCACTACAGTAAAACCCCTCTAATACGACCACTTGCGGTACTTTCAGAAAGTGGTCGTAATAGCGGGGTGGTCGTATTACTGAGGTTTGGTCGTTTGTTGTCAAGTAATGCATGTTTATTTTATTTTCGTAATTTGAATATATTAATACTATACAAACAAAAATGAAACAATAAGAACATGTATTACAGCGGAATTTTATGTCATTTTCAAATTTACGATCTTCGGTAAATTCTACTTTCTCTATTCTCCATTTGGATCTGATTAAGAACTTCGACCTCAGATTATTTATTCGTAAGTACAGGTTCAAAGTGTCAAACGGTCGATATCATATCTTCTATAATGCGAATACCAAGCATCAATTACGTTGAAATCAAAATTTAATTGCTAAATAACTATTCGGAACGCCGTTAACAAACTAATCGTTACTTCTCGGATACGTTTTCACTTTCGAATTTATTTCTCGAGTCAAAACCTGTGAAACATTCAAATAACATTTAAATATAATACGAGGTATAATTTCTAAAAGTGATCGGCTTTAATCATAACACCTACTATAATAAGGGTTCGATATCACATAATCAAAAATCAGATAATTTATTTACAATGTATTCGTACCCAATTAGTGTCGCTCTTATCAAGTGTGAAATTCGGATGATCGGTCTCAATGTGTGAAAATACTGGTCGTTTTAGTGGGGTTCAAAATAGTGTATCAGCTATGGTTGGTACTGAATTTAGTGGTCGTAATTCGGAATAGCGGGGTGCCCGTTTAAGAGGGGTTCGCGACCATTGAAATAAAGAACAAAAAATTCCGTTCTGTAAAAATTCGGTCGTAATAGAGGGGTGCCCGTATTTCCGGGGTGGTCGTTGGAGGGGTTTTACTGTATATACCTTATATGGAAACAAGCCCCATTTCCCCCCCCCCCCCGCCATAAAAGCCATAATTTTCATCTGAGCCATATCTTATGTAGAAATCTGGCAAAGAGTCACCAAAGGATCATTTTGTGAATTTTTGTTGAAAACTTATAATCATTTGTAATCTTAGAAGATTGTAGGTTTTTTCTGTTTACCGTATGTTGAAGTTAGCCCAATCCATTAACTCAAATTGCTACAGCCAATCAATTCTTTTTTCAGCAATCTAATTAAAGGGTCTCAAAAGGAGCATACCAGTGAAATTTGGTTGAAATCCATCCAATGGTTTCAGAGAAGAAGATTTTAAAAGCTTTCATCACATATGGAATAGCCGCTGTCATAGCGCAGTTGGTCGCGCGTCGGACTATCATTCAAAGGGTCCCGGGTTCGATCCCCGACGGCGGCAATACTCTTTCCGACATTTGTCTACCACCAATGGGCAGATAATCGTAAGCCTATGTGGGATAGCAGCTGGAGGCTAGGAAAGGGTGAAGTGGTAGTACTGGTGCGAGAAATACCAGGAATCCATTGTTAGGTGCTCCAGCCGCCGCGATATAACTGAAAGATTGTTAAAAGCGGCGTTAAACCCCATTCAAAGACATATGGAATATTAGCCCCTCCCATTTATGCCGTGTTTTCTGTCCAAAGACTTTAAGGAATCTGATAAAGGGTCACACAATGATCATTCCAGTAAAATTTGGTTGAAATCCATCCAATGGTTTTGGAGAAGAAGATTTTTAATGGTTTTACAATATATGGAAATTAGCCCCGCCCATCGAAACCATGTTTTTCATCCAATCAAAATTCTTTGAAGGAATCTGATAAAGGGTCATCCAATGATCTTTCCTGTAAAATTTGGTTGAAATCCATCCATTGGTTTCTAAGAACAAGATTTTTAAAGGTTTCACCTAATATGGAAATTAGCCCCGCCCATTAAAGCCATTTTTCACTCGATCAAAATTCTTTGAAGGAATCTGATAAAGGATCACCCAAGGATCATTTCTGTGAAATTTGTTGAATTCTGTTCAATACTTTCTGAGGAGAAGATTTTTAAAGTAAAATTTTACAGACTGCTGAACCGACAATTGCACAGACTGACGCACGATGGACACAACACCATGACAATAGCTGGCTGGCTTTCAGCAAGTGGAGCCAAAATTGGAACATACACATCTTTTGCCGATACTGAGTGCACATGTGAAATTAGTCAAATCAATTCAGTAGTTGAAGAGAAATTAACAAACAAGAATTTTGATAAAAGGCCAAAATTCTCTTAACCCATTCCCACACAAAATTTTAGGCTAGTCTAAATTCAAAGAAATTGCAGACAACAATTTTAATGTGATTGAATCTTTAAAATCGTTTTCTTTTGGGGTAGAAAATTTCTTCATTTTCCACAATGTTTTCCAAAGCTTTCATATTGAGGGGCGTTTAAAAGCATCATTGTGTGGGAATGGGTTAACAGCAAATGGAACCAATTAAATTACAACAGGCATACCTAGTCCATTTGCAAAGTTTGAATCAAATACATGAAGTAGTTAAAGAGTAAAATTAATGTGCAGACATGATTTTTCATCAAGGACCATAACTAAGTTGAAAATAAATGAACCATGACCAAACTACAATAATGCACTTTATGTTCTTGATACCAAGTCTATCTGTAAAGTTTGAATCAAAGCCATCCAGCAGCCATGTGACTGACCAACGAGCTGACTCCTACATACCCCCCATACAGAGTTCAAAGTGGAGTGACGATTCAACAGCAAATTAATTTCTTTAATGCAAGATTTCCTTACTACAATATGTAAAAGATGGGATTACATCATTTAAATTGCTTCCATTTGTCAGATCATAAATCATATAAGCTGAGCCCAAAATTCTTCAGAAAGTGTAAATTTTAATTTGGATCGCAGGTGTTTGGAAATCAAGGAAACACTATTTTAATTTGACACTTGTCAAAGATTTTCCATTCTCTCTCCCATGTAATTGTCTTACAAAAATAGTTGAACTTTGAAACAAACCAGAAAATATTACAGTTTTGTCGAACCTTATTTGATCATTGTATGCTATTTTACTTTCTAATTAACTCTTGTCATGCTGAATATAATATTTTGTTTAGAACTGCATTTAATCATAGGACTGAAAGCATTGACATGCCCTGATTGTTGGCCATTATTTGTTTAACCCATTCCAACTCAATCCCTCCTTTTTACGCCCCTCAAGAAAAAAGTTTTTGAAAACATAGTGGAAAATGAAGAAATTGCTTGTATCAAGCAATTTCTTCATTATCCACAATGTTTTCTACCCAAAATAACGAAAAAATTCAAAATTCTATCAACTTGAAATTGTCGTCTGCAGCTTCTTTCAATTTGGACCAGTCTAAAATTCCACTGTGTTGGAATGGGTTAAGTAAGTAATTAAACAAACAACTCGTTATTTGACTTAAATAAGTCAAACAGGAGGGGTAGACTGAGATCAGACTGCACAAGTGCAAAAACAGGAATATTCTGGGCTCAGCATGACAAGGGTTAAGAAGATATTTACGATTCTATAAGCTTCTGTTGTAATTTAACTCGTTCCCACACAATGACGTTTTTTGCCTGGAACAAGCAATTTCTTCATTTTCTACTATGTTTTCTACCAAAGAAGTAGAATAAAAAATCTCAAATATTCCTAAACTTTAAATTGTCGTCTGCAGCTCCTTTGAATTTGGACCAGCCTAATATTTTGCCATCTGGTAATGGATTAGTATAATTCTCTGAAATTTTGAAAGGATCATACTCTTTCTAACCATCTTTCTAGTACCATCTAAAGTAATGGATTTTACGGCAAATTCTTATCTAGGGACTCCTGAGTATTCGGTTTCCACACACTGGCCATAATTCATAGACTCCTACTGCAAATAAGTTTTTTTACAAGAAATCAATATCATTATGTTATCTAAGCGATTTAGAACAAAGTCATTATAATTAAATTAAACAAATCATTAAGCCCATTCTCGCACAATGACACTTATTGACATGCCAAATCCCCTCCCCCCCCCCAAAGAAAATCACACGGGAAAACATTGATGATGAAGAAATTACTTGTTGCAAGCAATACCTTCATTTTACACAATTGAAATCTAAAATTTATTAGGCTTTAACTTGTTGTCTGCAACTTCTTGCAATTTGGACCAGTCTAAAATTATGCCATCTGGTAATGAGTAAAATTCTCTGAGTAGTTACAGAGAAGAAGAAATAACTTCAACTTGAACAAATCAAAAGAAGCAAATTGAATCCCTTTTCAATTTGATTTAAAATAGATTGTTGCCTTGAGTTTCCATATCTTTTATTATAATCAAATGGTAGGACATTCTTTGTTTGTCCTACCTTTTGGAAAGCAAGGAGCATGTATCCACAGGTTGTTTCTAATATTAGTAACAAATCATTTAAATGATCCTTGCAATATTCTGTAGTGTGTGTTACAGTCGCTTTCATGATGCCGCCTCAAGATTGAAATATATACAGCCTGCTGCAATTTCTTGTGGCTTGGCGGTACATGGTTACATGACTTGTCTGGAGGCCCTTCTTGTAGATAGCATATTATACATGCATGTATTATGTGCAATGTCAAATCCAGCAAAGCCTCAGAGTTGTTTACCAGTAGCATGTCACATCTAGTAATCCATCAAAGGTCACTTGTCAAATTTATTTAAAAGCCAAAGAAGCAATTGCATTGATTTAATGATCGCCAGTTTTTACGACTCTATACTAAAATATCAATCAAGCTAGCAGAGGTTCTCTGTTGACAGCTTTAGAGAATCGTTTTTGAACCCTACAAACTTGATGTTTTGATTTTGTATTGTTCAGTAGAAGCCGACTACTAGCCCTATATGTACCAATGCTGTCGTGATTGCCAAAAGAAATGAATACTCCCTATGATGTCTGGTTTGCAAAGAATTTTTTTAAATATGTTGATATCATGTAAACAATGTAATGATAATAAACATTGTAGGAGTTGTACAAATAATATTAAGTCCAGCAGATAATCTAAAATTATCTGTAAAGGTGAGGAATCCACTAAGACTTTTATTCAAAATATTATAGACAGCTATGGCTCTCCCAGGCAAAACTGATTTAACAACTTAGAAAATGACGATCATTCGAGGAAATTGATGTGGAATGTGTTTTGGTATGACAACGTTCGACGAGAAATGTTTTCTAGTTGGTATGTCAGGTGTGGTACAATGACCTTCGGCAAGAAATTTATTTGATTTGATACATCTACTTCGATGAAACAAAAATGTAGTGGTACCATGACATATCCCTATACAACTTTGGTACAACAACAAATGATTTGGGACGATAAGCAGAAAAATTGCTTATGGACATAAAACAATGACACATTTGTGTAGTTATTCTGTGTACTGTTAATCTGTATTTAGAGACACCTTTATATTACTATTCAACAAAAAAAACACATAGGAAGGTGTGTAACAATATACATTGTTACTTGCTTTCATGATGCAGCGTCTAACTTGAAATATATGGCCGGCCGCAATTTCTTGTGGCTCGGCCATACATGTTAACATGACTTGTCTGGAGGCCCTTCTGGTAGATAACCAGTATATATGTATTGTATGCATTATCAAATCCGCCAGGATTTGATAGCAGAGCCTCAGAGTTGTTCACCAGTAGCATGTCACGTCTAGTAATCCATTATATAGCCTAAGAAGCAATTGCATTGATTTCATGATCGCCAGTTTTTACGACTCTATACTAAAATGTCAATCAAGCCAGCAGAGGTTTGGTATATATACCAGGCCATTTTTTTCTAGACCAAAACAGTGTTAATATGAGTCTGTAACTGGTAACATCTCATGTGGCTCTATTTTGGCTCTGGCACTACAGACTGTCCGTCAGTCTGTCTGTCTGTCTAAATTGTTCACATAAATTTGATTCATGTTATTGTTCGACATTTCTTTGTTAAAATGAAAAGACTCATTCTAGTAAACCTGGGTAGCTGTTACATTATTCCTATACGGCCCTGTAACAAGTGCTTGGGGGCAACATGTAACACAAAGTATAAAAATGGTGACAAATATTTAATGCTACACTGGTCTTTGCACATGACCAAACAAATTGCTCTACCCATTGCATGACTCGTTCAGTCAGTGTAAGTACGCATACATATGAGTATATTTCAATGCATTTAACCCATTACCAGACAGCAAAATTTAAGATGGGTCCAAATTGAAAGGAGTTGCAGATGACATTACAGAGTTTATGAAATTTTTTCCACTCTCTGGCTAGAAACATTGTGGAAAATGTTCATTTTACATAATAATTTCCCAATTGTTTTTCTTGAGGGGCATCTATAGCGTTTTTCATATCTCTGGATGCGTTGGGAAGGACCATGTTTGTCTAAAGGATGTAAACATGGTAGATAACAATAATGTTATCCTATGTTTTTAATGTAAATGCTCTGGGACCTATATTTAAGAACAAGAATTCTTTCAATGCGATTTACACAATTTTCGACCCAAGGAGCAGAGACATTTTTTATCCTAAGAGCATGTTTTCCTGTTACATGGAACAAAATTATTTAGTCATGCTACATGCCAAAGATGTATGCCCATCACCTTATATTTCAGAAGGAGAAGACTTTTGATGTTGCTATAATTGAGTGTTTTCCAAATTTTTTGACCTCTGGGGCAGTGCCATGTTTTATCCCAGGGCTAAGATTTTAGCCAACATGGTAGAGAACCATCTGGATATGCTATATACCAAATATGAATGCCTTAGACTCTGTACATTGGGAGGAAAAGACTATTGAACATGGTACAAACATTTTTACAAACTTTGGACACCCAGGGAAGGGGTGTTTATTGACCTACAGGCATAATTTAATCAAAACTGATAGATAACAGCCAGACTATGCTTCACCCAAAATATAAATGCCCTCCTCCTTAAATGAAGATTTTTTTTTTTTTCTTAGCATACTCAAATTTTGTGTTTTTCCCAATTTTGGACCCATAGTACAGGGCCGTTTTTTACCCGAGGAAGACAACTTTTGGTGATATAGTACAAAACCATCTAGTTATGTTACATACCAAATATCAATATCCTAGACCTTATAGTTTAAGAGGTGAAGTCTTTTGAAATTGCTCAAATTAAGCATTTTTCCAAACTTCGGACCTCAGGGGTGGGGCCATTTTTGACCCCAGAGATTAAATACTTAAAAACTTGGTAGAGAATCATATGATTAAGTTCTATGTAAAATATAAACGCCTTTGGCCTCGTAGTCTGTGAAAAAAAAGACAAAATAGATTTTCTAAAATTTCCCATTTTCATATGCCGTGATTAAAAGAGTTTTTCACGGAATGAAATTCTTTTAACAACTTTTGAAGAGTTTCACCCAAAGAACATCCCGGCAAAGTTTCAGCTTGATTGGCCTACTGGTTAAGGAGGAGAAGATTTTTAAAGATATTTAAAGATTTAATAAAGATTCCTATTTTTAAATGCCGCGGCATCCAGAGTTTTTGACGGAATGAAATTCTTTTAACAACTTTTGAAGAGCTTCACCCAAGGAACATCCTTGCAAAGTTTCAGCTTGATTGGCCAACTGGTTCAGGAGTAAAGATTTTTAAAGATATTTAAAGAATTACTAAAGATTCCCATTTTCAAATGCCGTGGCAACCAGAGTTATTGACGGAATTAAATTCTTTTAACAACTTTTAAAGAACTTCACCCAAGGAACATCCCTGCAAAGTTTCAGCTTGATTGGCCAACTGGTTTAGGAGGAGAAGATTTTTAAAGATATTTAAAGAATAACTAAAGATTCCCATTTTCATATGCCGCGGCAACCAGAGTTTTTGACGGAATTAAATTCTTTTAACAACTTTTGAAGAACTTCACCCAAGGAACAACCCTGCAAAGTTTCAGCTTGATTGGCCTACTGGTTTAGGAGGAGAAGATTTTTAAAGAAATTGTGGACGGACGGACAGACGGACGACGACAACGACCGATCACAATAGCTCACCTCGCACTTTGTGCTCAGGTGAGCTAAAAAAGCAACTTTAAGCCTGTCAAATTACTGCCAAGACAATATCTGAGTCAAATTTAAGTATTAAGCCTCCTTGTTAGCGTATATTTAGGCGATTGGCAATTTTTTCTTATCTAGGTTTCAGAAACATCGATACCTCCCTTTAAGGAATATTTCTGCCAGATCTGGTTGAAATTAGCCCTATAGTTACGAGGGAGAGGCCTTTTCCTGAAGCTCTGCTTCTTGAGACCTGAGGTAGTCAAATTTAGCAATTTCCACAGCACTGATGCTTCATGAAAAGTGTCGAGGCTCTAGGCCTACTGGGTCAGAAGTAAAAAAATCAACACGATGTTTTGACTAAATTCATATTTTTTGCTATGGCAAACTGTTTGTACCGATATCAATGCTGATGACAATGCATGATCCCAGACATGGGCTATCACAATGCATCTCTCAAACATATGCTAAGGTAAGCTAAAAGTCATAGTAGTGTGTTTCAATGGTTCAGCGTGAAACAGTTATAACTGCCTATAAACATATAGGCAGTAACAACTGTTTTGTGCTGAACCATTGATTTGAGTTTAAGGACTAAAAGATTAGCTCACAACTACATGGCTTGCTCAGGTACAGCTCCTCCCTTCAGAAATGGTGGGATAACTATGATTTCCTCTTTTATCTCAACAGCAGGTAAGCTATAAAGGATTAATTCCAGGTTTGATGGTATTCAACAAAGACCTGTAATTGGCCCATATACCTGTTATGATCATCATTATTATGAGCAGAAATATGAGTCATGGAACTCATGTTCAATCTGTCAGTAATTAGAACTCCCACCCTCCTTTCTTGCAGCCTTCACCCATTTCAAGACAACAAAATGTTAGATTGGTCCAAATTCAAAGAAGATGCAGACACCTATTACACCTTTACCAGATGGCAACATTTTAGAATAGTCCAAATTCAAAGATGTTGCAGATGACAATTTCAGTTTATTGAATTTTATATCTTTTTGCTTTTAAGCTAGAAAACATTGTGAAAAATGAAGAAAACTTTTTTACGCCCCCCCCCAAATAAAGCTTTGGAAAACATTGTTAATAATGAATAAACTAGACGGGTACAAATTTAAAGGAGTAATGTTTAGGTGATAAATTTTAAAATTTCTTTGTCTTTTGGAGTTAAATATAGTAATTTTTCATTTTCCACAATATTTTTACAAGTCTTTTTCTTCTGTGTTGCGAAAAAGGGAGATTGTGTGGAAATGAGTTAAACTCTTTTCAATTTGAACCAGTCTATAATTTTGTCATTTTAATGGGTTAGAGAGAAATGTTTGTGAGATACTTAAAAGCAGTTTTAGCCAGGAGTAAAAATTGTCCAAATGAAACAATGTAAGTAAAACTTGAATTCTACCCATTCCCATACAATCCCTTTTATGAACATCCCAAAGAGAAACGTCTTGGAAAAGATTATGGACAGGAGCACTGCCTATAGTTGCCTACGCTTGGATTTTGGGTGCCAGATAGTGGACAAAATGCATCTAGAGCTATCCCCTTGATAGTATAGGTTGCTCTTTTGATAGTGAACAAGTGTGCCAAGTTTCAAGTGAATGCCTTTGGTAGATCCAGAGATATCACAAAATGTCAAAGGTTTTACATGACAACGACAATGACGACGACGACACCAAGGCTATAGCAATACCTCAGCTTTTCTCTGAAAACAGCCAAGATAAAAATGAAAAGCTACTTGTTTCAACCAAAAAAGACAAAGATTTTTAAAACTTATCACCTAAAGTGTGATATGCAGATCCTTTAAATTTTGACCAGGCTTATTTTGTTATCTGGTTGACTTTAGTTGTTGAACATGAAGAAGACATAAGTTGCCCAAAGAGTATTGGTTACAGACAGAAAGGATGACTTTTAGTAAGACGGAGGTAAAATATAACACAGTTCTCTTCTTTGAAGCCAGGGCACTGCTCATCATGCTCTAATGACCACAATACCACCGAAATGCTATAGAAAGTGGACCCAATTCAATAAATAAATCTATCAATGAATCAAAGGTATAGACAGACAGACATGGTGAAACCAATATACTCCCCTATACTTCATAGGTAGCGGATATAATTTACTCTGACCAAAGCTCATTATGCTGATTGATATTCATGATATTGCTATATCCTTGTTTTGATTATTATCTTCCAGGATGGTTTTTAGCCTGAAATTGCATAGCAATCTGAGGCAAAAGTCACTAGGGTAAAATTTCAACCCATGCAGAGTTTATTTTAAAATCATCTAACCCAATAAATGTAATATTCTGCCACATGGAAAGTAGATCAGACGGAATAACACGGCTGCGAGTATTAATTGATACGCACTATTGAGGCTAGAAGGATGAAGGCGAGATATGACTCATTGAAAGCCGGCGCTTGATGTACAGTACTTTCATGTGAGTGTTCTGAATTTGGCAAAATTATCAAAAATTGGTGAGTGAATGGACAGAAAGAAAGGAGATCTATAACATATTGGACAATAATTAGTCATGTATAATCATATCATATTGTTTAGAAAAAATAATATGTTCTTTTTCATTCCAAAATAATATTACTTATTCTAGAGTTACTGTATTAAAACGGTCTGGGGTTAGAAGAAGGTGCTGTTCAAACCTGATAAGCTAAGCTGTTGGTTTTACACATGATTGGAATGTTTTGTTTAACAAATTGATTGATCATTCATAGGATCATATTCGTATTGTCTGCAAACAATTTGGCTGTGCTCAGATTTTGTGTCGATATATATTTATTTCCGAATTCTAGCCATAGGATAAACATGGAACGGCAACTTCTGCATATTGCTTTTGAGAAGATGTTAACCTGGTAAACGGCCGCTGCTCTCTGTCACTCTCTTTACCAGCGCATATTTACATAATGAAATTGATGTGTGTGGTAGAATACTTGCATCACACACAAGAACATTCTAGTGCAAACTCCTGGCTAAATGCTCCGTTTCTGCCTCCCTCTCTCTCTCACTCTCTCTCTCCATTCACTGGCTGAAAGCCAGCGGGCTTTTCTCATGATGTAGTGTCCGTCAACTTTTACTCTAAAATCTTCTCAGAAAGTACTAAACAGAATTCAACCTGAATTCACAGGAAGGATCCTTGAGTGGCCTTTATCACATTCCTTCAAAGTGGGAAGAAAATTATTGTGGGCGGGTTGGATCCCCTGGCTCACAAATTGGCAGATCTGTGCATAATTGACATACATTTCGGTAGAAAGTGACACCTACGATAATTCGACCATCAAACTCTCTCTACCCAGGTTATATATCTCGTGTATACATATCTCAGGCTTTCAGCACTTTGATTTATGGCTGTTTTGAGCAAAAATGAAGAAACAAGAGGGCCAGTGGCCCTGGCGCTCACCTGAGATAAGGCTCTTTTTTCTTCAAGGCCTAATACAAACATGGTCCGGAGAAGACCTCCTTTAACTTTTAACTAAAATCAACAAGCCCACTTTGGTATAAATTGGCCAAAAAGTTTTGAAAGGGTTGCCTTCTTTATTTCTTTTTAAGCCTAATCACCCTGTGGCTCTAAAGTTTTATCAATTTTGAAAGAGGTCAATGTACTAATGCTTCATGCAAAATTCAGAAGGAGATGGGGTTGTTGTTTTTTTCATTTTTTTTCAATCTAACTCTTGTTGTCATAGCAACCAGAGTTATCGCCTGATTAAGTTCTTTGGTTGAAATCAGCCAAAAGGTTTGGGAGGAGATGTCGTTTTAAAAATCCTTCTTTATTTCTATATAAGCCCCAACCCCCCTGGGGATCTGCCCCTTGGGGCCCCGAGGTTGGTGATTTGAACAATTTTGAAAGAGATCAATCTACTGATGCTTCATGCCAAATATTAAGACTCTAGGCCCAGCGATTTGAAAGTGATGTCATTTAAAAATCCTTCTTTATTTCTATATAAGCCCCAGCCCCCCCCCCCGGGGCTCCGCCCCCGGGTACCTAAGGGTGATGATTCTTGCAATTCTGAAAGAGGTCATTTACTGATGCTTCATGCCAAATATCAAGGCTCTACCCTTCTAGGTCAAGAGGTTAAAGATTTCATTAATATTTCAGTTTTGTTGCCATGGCAACTTGAGTTTTAAACGGATTTCAATTCTTTAAGCAATTTTTAAAGGGCACCACCCAAGGAACATTCCTACCGAATTAGGTTGAAAACCACCAAGCAGTTTGGGAGGAGATGTCATTTTAAAAATCCTTCTTTATTTCTATATAAGCCCCAGCTCCCCCTGGGGCTCCGTCCCTGGGTATCGGAGGAGGATGATTTTAGCGATTCTGAGATAATTTTTAAAGTTTTCATAAAACTTTCAGTTGGGCACCACCCAAGGAACATTCTTTCCAAATTTGGTTGAAATCCGCCAAGCAGTTTAGGAGGAGATGTCATTTTAAAAATCCTTCTTTATTTCTATATAAACCCTACCCCCCCGGGGGCTCCGCCCCTGGGTACAAGAAGCTGATGATTTTAGCAATTCTGAAAGAGGTCATTGTACTGATGCTTCATGCCAAATATCAAGGCTCTATACCTTTTGGGTCAGGAGGAGATAATCTTTGAAGTTTTCATTACAATTTCGGTTTTGTTACCATGGCAACCAGATTTTTTAACGGATTTCAACTCTTTTGGCAATTTTTAAAAGGGCACCACCCAAGTAACGGTTCTGCCAAATTGGGATGAAATCTGCCTAGTGGTTGGGGAGGAGATGTCATTTTAAGATTGTTGACACACGACGGATGATGGACAGAGGAAGATTAAAATACCTCACCATGAGCACTTTGTGCTCAGGTGAGCTAAAAAAGAGAAAGAGTTACACAAAGACTAATCAAGCAAACACTGGGTGTTTTAACAGAGTTCTACTGGAAACCTGACCACCTCTAATCAATACTGAATTAGAAAAATAAACCAGTCTGAAAGCCCAAAACTGCTAGATGTTAATATTCCATAGGATTACAGGCTTTAAATCTGTAATATTGGTCAGCTTTGAAGTGGATTTTTTTTTATGAGCAATAGGATTATACATGTATATGTATATAATGTCCCATGAATTACAGTCAGAGTGAGCAGAGACACCTCTAATTGGCCATCCCATTTCCAGTCGTTGACTATATTTGTACAAGTAATCCTGCATTCAGGAAATTCAATAAACTGCTATATATGGTCGTAACAGAGAAAATAAGTTACCAGTATGGATGAAAATTGGAAATATTCCCATCTGTCTGAGTGGCAACAGTGTCCTTAACAGAAGTAGGACAACTTTCTGCCATCTTGAAGTATTGGTTTTCACAGTTTATTGGAGCACAATACATCTGGACAACTAAGGTGATTTATTTGTAAAAGGGGAGCTCTGGTTTCAACCATTCTAACCCTTGTCATGCTGATCCCGGAATATTCCTGCTTTGACAAAGGCTTTGGCAGGTGTATAGACTTAGATCAGCCAGCACAGATGTGCAGACTGATCTTAGCCTACACTACCTGCTTGCTCTTGTTGTCTTGAGTAAATGTTTGAATGCAATTTTGTTAAATTTATGTAGAAGTTTTAGAATATAGTGAAAAATTAAAACTATTCAGCAGGACAAGGGTTAATTCTTCAGGTTCTTGGTCAGAGCTCTACATAACAGGAAATAGAAAAATCATAGCTGTCAATCAAACAAGAGGCGCGTTAGCACCTGTATTGCTCTACATGCCTGAACATACTGATTAAACAAATTGTGTTTTAAGGAATTCAATACAAATGAATCATTTTCTGGCAAATGAATCTAGTCACTGAAATCTTTGAAATAGTTCTAGGGAAGAAATGTATCATAGTTTTCTAGTTTTCACTTTGAACCATATATGGACAGAAGCCATGCTCATAAAAGTCATGTTTCACCTCATCAAAATTTTATGAAGGAATCTGACAAAGAATCATTCCTGTGAAATTTGGTTGAAATCCATTGACAGGCTTCTAAGAGGAAGATTTTCAAAGTTTTCAGTATCTACCATATATGGAAATTACCCCTGCCCCTTCCAATAAAAGCCGCCGCCGTCATAGCGCAGTTGGTAGCGCGTCGGACTTTCAATCTAGAGGTCCCGGGTTCGATTCCCGACGGCGGCACTCATCCTTTCCGACTATTTGTCTCTCACCAATGGGTCGATAATCGTAGACCTATGTGGGATAGCAGATGGAGGCTAGGAAAGGATGTAATGGTAGTACTGGTGTGAGAAATACCAGGAATCCATTGTTAGGTGCTCCAGCTGCCGCGATATAACTGAAAGATTGTTGAAAGCGGCGTAAAACCCAATTCAAACAAATCAAATCCAATAAAAGCCACTCTTTTTTATCTGATCAAAATTCTTTGGAGAAATCTGACAAAAGGTCTCCAAAAGCCACATTTTCATTCAATCGAAACTCTTTGAAGTAATCTAATAAAGGGTCATCCAAGGTTCATTTCTGTGAAATTTTGTTGAAATTTATTTCTTTGGTTTTTGAGAAAATTTGATGGAATTTTCTGTAAAGTATTTTCTGCGTTGAAAATTATCAAAAGTTTACAGATTGACAGCCCATGGACACAATGCCATAACAATAGCCCTCTGGCTTTCAGCCAGTGAAGCTATAAATAGAATGACCAATCATTTCATTGATTATATTGGAATGGTACTTTGAACTTTTTACATTTTCATCCAGCATTTTTTGCTGGTTTGGTGACTTAAACAACTATAGCTTATTCAAGCAGTGTTACAACATTCAGTTCTCCAGCCAACAATCTGCCTTTCATTTAATATCCAAGACATTAAATTTTACAAAATGGTGTTGTTTATTACCTCAGAAGATTTCAATGCAGCCATAGCACAGGTATGGGTTAGCTCGTCAGACTCTTAATCAAGAGGTCCAGATTTCAATCCCTGTTCAAGGTTAACCCTTGTCATGCTGAACCCGGAATATTCCGGTTTTGGCAGGATGTGTTGACCAAGATCAGCCTGCACATGAGTGCAGTCTGATCTTAGTCTACACCTCCTGCTTGTGCTTTTCCTGCAAGAGTTGTTAATGGAATTCATTTGTAAAAGAAATATTGATTCTTTAAAAACAAGTTCTATCAGTGCTTTCAGCCCTTTGATTTTACAGCAGTTCAGTAAGTTAATTTATACAGCATGACAAGGGTTAATATCCCTTCCGATATTTGTCTGTTCATCTAACAAGAAAACATTACACCTGTATATGAACTGTAAGCAGACTATATAGGTGGTTACTCTTGCTCAATTTGGACTTTTCATGGAGAATAATTTTAGAAAAATGAACTGATACTTTATGCAAAATATCAAGGCTGAAGGCCAACTGGGCCTGGAGATTTATAAAGATTTACCATGGCAACCAGAGTTTTTCCACTGGATTTCTATAATCTTAGCTATAATTAAAGAGGATCACCTATGGAACATTTCTTTCAAATTTGGTTGAAATTGGCATATTTGTTTGGAAGGAGATAACATTAAAAAAAATCCTTCTTTATTTCAATATAATCTCCAACCCACAGGGGTTCTACCTCTTGGGACCCAAGGGTAATTTTAATCAATACACTGATGTTTAAGGCTCTACACCTTCTGAGTCAGCAGGAGATAATTTTCAAAGATCTTCTTTTTGAATTTCACTTTTGTTGCCATGGCAACCAGAGTTTTAAACAGGTTTCAATTCTTTTAACAATTTTAAAAGGGGAGTGCCATCTAAGGAACATTTGGTTCAAATTGGCTCAGTGGTTTGGGAGGAGATGTTGTTCAAAGAAATTTTGTTGACGACTCACGACGCGAAACAGACGGACATGAGACAAAATGTGATCACACTTGAGCACTTTCTGCTCTGGTGAGCTAAAAAGGCATAAGAAAGTGATAAATTTTAGAAATGAATAGTTTCTAGATGGTTATTCAGAAAATAGAGTTTGCTTGACCATTTTTCAGTTTTTTATGTGACAAACATTCACTTTCTTTTTATGAAAATTAAAACGATTCAAATTTCAAGTTTTATTTCATTGATGACTGGGAACCAGTCATCACTTTTTTCTTAGCTTCATTGGGTGTTTTAACTCAGTGTTTATTCATAGAAGACCCTACAGCAATTCAGTTATAAGTCGCAGATACTACATCAAATTATCTTTTTGTCTTGTCTTCAAACAAGAGGGCCAGTGGCCCTGGCACTCACCTGAGATAAGGCTCTTTTTCTTCTAGGCCTAATACTTACTGGGTCTTGAGAAGACCTCCTTTAAAACTTAACTAAAATCAACTTATGTTAGCATGACAACCAATTCTTTAAACAGATTTCAAACTTTTCTGTAATTGTAAAAAGGGAGCAACTTAAGGGACATTTCTACTAAATTTGGTTGAAAATGGCCCCATATTTTAGAAGAGTTGCCTTCTTTATTTCTATATCAGCCCATATCGGAACATTTTTGCCAAATTTGGTTGAAATTGGTCTAGTGGTTTGGGAGGAGATGTTCTGTGCTCAGGTGAGTCAATAAGATGCCCATAGGGCCTTATTGGTCACCCGAGTCCAAAGAGCAAAAAAAAGTTAAAAGTCCAACAGATCATGCTACATACCAAATATCAAAGCGCTAGGCCTTTTGTGTATCTAGGAACGGGCTAATTCTGACCCTGGGGCCATAGTTTATACAATCTTGATAGAGATCTACCAGATGATGCTACTTACCAAATATCAAAGCTCTAGGCCCTCTGGTTTAGGAGAAGAAGAATTTCAAAATTTTCACTATATAAGCCTATGTTAGACTTGTGACATCAGGGAAAATTCTGTCTCTGGGGCCATGATTTATACATTTTTGATAGAAATCCACCAGATGATGCTACATACAAATTATAAAAGCTCTAGGCCCTCTAGTTTGGGAGAAGAATATTTTTGAAATTTTTACAATATAAGTTGTTTCGTTCAGGAACAGGCTAATTTTGACCCTGGATACAATATTGATAGAGGTCAATTAGATGATGCCACATACCATATATCAGAGCTGTAGAGCTTTTGGTTAGGTAGAAAAGGATTTTCAAAGTTGTCAATTTGTAAGCTTATGCACCCCCCCACACACACACACATTTGCCCCTCCCCAGCACGGCAATTTCTTGACAGATTTTTTTTCATGAACAAACTTGACAGTCCTTGCCCTAAAGTCTCTAAATACCAAAAGTAGATCCAATCTGACAGCCGCTTCATGACAAGAAGATTTTTAAAAATGTACCTTTTTTGCCTTTTTTGGCCCCTTATGTGGGAGACAACTCAATGATGTGTACAAATATGAAGTGGTTTCCCATAAGGATGCTTCCTGCCAAGTTTGGATGAACTCCGTCCAAGGGTTCTTAAGAAGAAGTTGAAAAAGTAAAAAGTTAACTCATGACGCACAATGCACAACAAATTATAACGGACAAAACAGGATCGTAATACTTAACCATGACCTTCGGTCAGGTGACCTAAAAAGCTGTACCAAATTATTTTGAAATTTGTCACTAAATAGAATAAATATGCTCTTGACAAGCTAACTTTAAATGTTTGACTAAGAGCTTTGACCTTGACCTTGGAGCTATCAGAAAATTTGTTTCAAATGATGGAGAGTGATTGTGCCAAATTACTTTGAAAATCATCAACGAATGTGGGAGATATGCTATGGACAAGCTAAATTTGAATGTTTGACATTAAGGCGTGACATGACCGGAGTGGAACTATTCAGATTCATTTTTCATTAGGAACATCTACCCAAGACCGTATACAGTTGTGCCAAATTAGTTTGAAATCCATCATAAATGTAAGAGTTATGCTCTGGACACAATCAGACAGACTGACACACTAAAGCACTAATGCACAGATACACTGGACTGCAACAAGCACTTTCTTCATTTTCCACAATGTTTTCTAAAGTTGAAAAACTCTACGATTTCATCTACTTTAAATTGTTGTCTGCAACTCATTTTAACCCTTTTTTTTCAAAATAAAAAGGATTTGCAAACAGAAATCTAACCCTTGTCATGCTGAACCTGGAATATTCTGGTTTTAGCAGGACGTATCGATAAAGATTAGGCTGCACTTATATATTAGGTGCAGTCTAATCTTAGTCTACACCTCCTGTCTGTCCTTTTGAAACCAGAGTTGTTTATGGCATTAATTTTTCAAAGAAGTATTGACACCTGAACAGCAAGTACTACCAGTGCTTTCAGCATTTTGATTTTTTAACAATTCTGAAAAAGAATTTTATTCAGTATGACAAGGGTTAAAGTGGATTGAATTTGGAAAAAAAAAACATTCAGTAGTATAGAAAATGTTTTGGAATAAGAAGAAATTGCTTGTTACAATTTCTTTCTCAATTGCAATTTCTTCTTTTGCTACAATGATTTCTCTTATAAAATCACAGGAATGTAAAAACCAGGGATTGAACAGGAAAGAGAACAGGAAAGAGTTAACCTTTTCCTGGATAAACCCGGGTTTTTACGTCACTGTGATTTAATACTTGAGAAAACATTGTGGAAAAAGGAGAAATTGCTTATAATAAGCAATTTCTCCTTTTCCCACAGTGTTTTCTACCACAAAGGATGGTTTTGTTTGGAATTGCATCCAATTTTCATTGTCATCAGCACCCTCTTTGAATTTGGACCAGTCTAAAATTTCAAAAACCAGGAAAGGGTTAATTTGGAATAGTCCCAAATTTTGCTATCTTATAATGGATTATGATAATTACTTTACAACATCAACTACATAAAATAGGAAAAGTATGTCAAATTTATCAAGTAGATTTTTTGAGTTTCATCCTAGAATTTCCCTCTTTTTTTCCAAATAAAAATCATTAATCAAATGAGTAATCTTTACAGTTCAGCTATCCCATTTAACCCTTTCCAGTTTTTTGAGATTTTATTCTAGTCCAAATTCGAATGTTTTGCAGACAATTTAAAGTCTAATATATTGGAAAAATATTCAAGTAGGGTACAAAATTCAGTAGGGTTGAAAATATTGTAAAAAAAGAAGAAATTGCTTGTTACAAGCAATTTCTTCTTTTTCCACAATGTTTTCTCAGTAAAAAAAAACACAGGGATGTAAAAACAAGGGATAAAACAGGAAAGGGTTAAGTTCCTTGTTCTCTTAAATCACTCTTGAAACACCAGGAAATGCATTTCTGTTCTCTGGTATTCTTTCAGTCTTTGAATCAATACATGTATCTGTAGTAATAACAAAGATGATTTTGTGTGTGTATGCGTGTGCATTTGTGTGTGTATGAGCAAACAGGGTTTAAATGGATGCAAGTTTTGCGAGTCTGACAATCTGAAATATGTAGCCAGGACTCTTAAAAATACCTATTGTGAGTCTAATTGTTCCTTTGAGGCTGAAATTTCAGAAAAGAATCGAAGGATGTTTAATCCTTTCCTTTTTTACAACTTTTTAGGCTTGTCCAAATTTAAAGGTTTTGCAGACGAAAATGTATCGTGGATTTAATTTGGAAAATAACTATTCAGTAGGTTAATTGCTTGTTACAAGCAATTTCTTCTTTTCCAACAATATTTTCTCAAGTATAAAATCACAAGGACATAAAAACCAGTAATTGTACAGGAAAGGGTTAAAGCAGTCTTCAGTTCCTTTCGAAAGTACAGCCCCAAGGAATCATTGCTGTCAAAGACTTTTTGCCTTTCTTGAAGGATCTATAATGTTTGATTTTTTTCACAAAATCAAGTTCACTATTCATATGAAAATCAAGAAAATGCTTAAACCAGAGGACCATGATGGTCCTATATGGCTCACCCAATCATTAACGCTCTAGGCTTTACTGTAATATGGAAAAATAATACAGTATAGACACGTACTATACAAAGTAGCTATAGGTCAAATTACTCTTCATCTTGAAAACTGATTTTGGCCAGAATATATACCATCCAATATCATAAGCACCAATATTCAGTTTTCCCTAGTGCCATCTTGCCAAATCAATACTTATATTGCCCTCTAGTCCGAGAATTCTGGAATGGACGCAGTTCTTTATAATACAAAATAGTATTTCTGAAAGCAGTTTTATTATGTCTAATCAAAAAGTAAATAAATATGGGACCCATTTATCTCTAAATTTCTTGTTAATTGTTTCTGAGTCTTTTCCTGTTTTTTGAAAATTTAGACTGGTCCAAATCGAAAGTTGTTGCAGACAACAATGAAAACTGGATGCAATTTGAAATGAAACCATCCTATGTGGTAGAAAATATTGTGGAAAAAGGAGAAATTGCTTGTTACAAGCTATTTCTTCTTTTTCCACAATGTTTTCTTGAGTAAAATATCACAGGAACGTAAAATCCCATATTTGAACAGGAAAGGGTTAAGTGATATTGAATGCGATATAGTATATAATTAAACCTTAAAAAAAATCCCAAATTTCATAAACTTACTTAATCTTTTCATGAACTGTTTTAAAATTGATGAACTTTTTTTTAATTTGTTGATGAATTCATAAACTATGTCTTTTATTCATACATATTCAACTACTTTACCCTCAGTTTCTCATTGAAAATATCAAGGGGCAATATAAATCATATACACTGTGGTTTATGATGAACTTTTTAGTGGCAGTGCAAAAACATCATAAGAGTCTATACAAAGTATAGACACTTATGATGTTTTTACACTAAGCTATATTTATTAGTACACCATTTTAAAACAGAAAGACTCAAGATCTAACAAAATAAAATACTATCAACTGCTATTCTAGCTTACTAGAGGCTTCATGGATTTAGGCAACCCTAAACTATAACTGTCATTTCATATATTCACATTATTATACTATTTATGGAATAATCAAAGAACAACGAAAACTGCTGACTTTTTTTAAACTAATATGAAAATAACACAAAGTAAGGGCTTAATTACAATAATTAGAATACTGCTGGGAAGATGCCTGTATTTTTCTGAAGTGTTTATTTAACTCCATCTGTATTTAGGTATCCTCTGTGTTTCTTCCTGAACATGTGTGAACATACCAGCCTGGTATCAGGATATTTAAGGACAGTAAGAATCCACAAGCAACTGAAACATTGACTTCAAAAGGTAGGACCACATAACCCATTCAAACACAATCCCTCCTTTTTACGCCCCTCAAGAAAATAGCATAGGAAAACATTGTGGCAAATTAAGATATTGCTTGCATCAATCAATTTCTTCATTATCCACAATGTTTTCCATTCCAAAAAGACAAAGAATCCAAAATTCATTCAACATGAAATTGTTGTCCATCTTCTTTCAACTTGGACCAGTCTAAAATTTTGTTAAGTGGGAACTAGTTAAAGTTGAGTGACATAAACTTCTATTGATATGGGGACATGACAGAGGGGGAGAAAGCAGATTTAGTTCCTATAATAGTTCCAGAAACATGGAGATCATTTTGGGAAGAACAGTGGGATTTCAGTTGTTGTGAGGCAGAGTATAAGCATTGCAGTGAACATATCCCAAGTTTTATTCATTGAAGCACTTGACGGATCGCAGCTGTCAATCAAAGGATCAATTGACCAATCAAATCATTCATTTAGTCCGGAAGTGAACTTTGAACTCTAACATTGGCTGATATATATGTGAAGCATTTTTGTGGGTTTGGCAACTTAAAACATTGTAACTACAGCTCATTCATGTTACAAAACAACCATTTTACCTCTACAAGTAACTGGCAATAGTTTTTGGAAAATAACACTGTTTAACCCTTTACCACACAGCAAAATTTTAGACTGGCCCAAATTCAATGGATATATAGATGACAACTTCAAGTTGAAAGATAATTCACAAATTTGGTATGATAGTGGCTCTTTTTTATTCAAAAATACCATTCCAACAAAATTATGCACAATGTACAGGTAGAGCTATAGGTGCAGACGGCCTACATTAGCCCCAACCCAATACAATATCATATATGACTTAACCAATTATCAGACTACAAAATTTCAGACTGGTCTAAATTAAAAAGAGTTGCAGACAACAATCTAAAGTTCATGATTTTTTTTTTATTTTTCAACATTTTTGGTAAAAGAAATGTATGGAATGAAGAAATTACTTGTTGAAAGCAATTCTATCATTTATCACTATGCTATCCCAATTATTTTGATTGCAGGCATCATTGTGTGGTAATGAGTCAATGATTTCTTTTTGATTTCAAAAAATCTCTGGTTACCTATTGACAAACTGATCTTTTTCTTTTACTCAGAGCTTAAGAAACTATGAAACCTATATTTTTCACTTTGATCTAAATTTAATTTGCTGTTTGCAACCTCTTTCAATTTGGACCAGTCTAAAAATCTGCGGTTTGTTAACAAGTTAATGCTGATATTGGATGTACGGATATATTCTTGTGTGATCTGGCAGCTTTGAAATCCCTGTAGTGCATGTTTCATGTTAGCATTACATGCATCATTAGACACATTAGGCAGGTTTTATAGTAATTGATAGTATTTTGGAATGCAAACAGTTGTTAGCACACATAACACATGTTAGCCAACACCTAACAAATCACAATGATGGAATCAGGGCTCCGGAAATCCAATAAATTGCCATTCTGGACCAAATTTTGAATTGCCAGACCAATTGGAATCCCAAAAATTACACCAAAATCGGTCCGAAATTTTCATCAAATTTTGTGTTGAAATATTGATAAACTCGCCCACCATCTATCACAATCCACTTGAAACCGAATTAATCCAAGGGTTTCATACATTACCTGCAGATTAAGAGATAAACAAAAGTGCCAAAATCAAATAATTTAGTTTACCCGCCCATCAAATGCTCATCCGCACATGGACCTAATTTGCAGTTTCATGCTTGACCAAACTTCGGGTATCGAGTTTTGTAAACTATTTGCAATAGAGAATCGGTTTGACTTACACACATCCGAAGCCTTATCAGAATGGACATCTAATACTGCGTCGATTTAAATTGCCGTTACTTGTGAAACTAATTTTTTTACTATAACATGGGATGCATATATAAATCGAGACATGAACAGGCTTCAGTTTGCCATTCGTATAAAGTCGGAATAGCATATATATATAGACAGTTAACTGGTACATTACAAATCACATTGACAGATTATCAAGGTTTTATAGTATTGAATGCAAACAATTGTTAGCACACATTACACATAATAACAGATACAGATACCTAACAAATCACAATGATGAAATACTATCAAAACAAATCTTAAAATCAAAACAAAAGGGCCGTTGGCCCTGGGGCTCACCTGAGATAAAGGCTATTTTTCTTCCAGCAGTCTAATTTCATGTTAAGGTAAGGATTATGATACAAATGGGCCATACTTAACATATATAGACTATGTACCTCGGGATCCAAAAGCCTAAATTACGAATTGCAAGGCTTAAGGGCAATTTGAAAGACGGAAAAAACGTTTTCCTCCCTCTTGATCCTTGGGTTATAATTTCAGAAATAAGACAGAAGTCTAGGAACTGACACTTCATCCCTATAAATCACCCACCCCTCCAAGAGCTCCACCCCTCAGATCAGAGGATCATGATTTTAGCTATTCTGAAAGAGGTCAATATACTGATGCTTCCTGCAAAATATCAAGGCTCTACCCTCTAATGGATTCAATTCTATTAGCTATTTTCAAAGGGGACCACCTAAGGACCATTGCTCCCAAATTTGTTTCAAATTGGCCCAGTGGTTTTTGGGGAAATGTTGTTTAAAAATCGTTCTTTATTTCTATCTATACCCAACCCCCCTATGGCTCCGCCCCTGGGGATCCAAAGAACATGATTTTAGCTATTTTGAAAGAGGTCAATATACTGATGCTTCCTGCAAAATGTCAAGGCTCTAAGCCATCTGGGTAGGAGGAGAAGATTTTTGAAGATTACCTAAGGAACGTTTCTGCCAAATTTGCTTCAATTTTGCCCAGTGGTTTGGGAGGAGATGTGGTTAACCCTACTGCCTGGGGAACCAAGCATCAAGATTTTAAAAATAATTTTAAAATGATGTTAAAATATCAAGGTCGTACGCCTTCTGGAACAGAAGGAGAAGATTTCTAAAGATAATTTTAAAATTTCACTTTTGTTGCCATGGCAAATCAGAGTTTTCATTTGGTTTTCAATTCTTTTGGCTATTTTCAAAGGGGACCACCTAAGGAACATTTCTGCCGAATTTGCTTCAAATTTGTCCATGGGTTTGGGAGGAGATGTTGTTTAAAACTTGTTCTTTATTTATATACAAACCCCTACTCCCTAGGGCTCCTCCAATGAAGACTGGAGGAACATGATTTTAGCTATTTTGGAAGAGGTCAATATACTGATGCTTCATTCAAAATATCAAGGCTCAAAGCCTTCTGGGTCAGGAGGAGAACATTTTTGAAGATTATTTCAAAATTTCACTTTTGTTGCAATGGAAACCAGAGTTCTTTACGAATTTTGTGTATTTTTACACAGGACCTCCTTCAGGACAATTCTGCAAAATTTGGTTCAAATTGGCCCTGTAGTTTGGGAGTAGATGTCATTTAAAGTAATTGTTGATGGACGACAGACGACTGATGACGCTGGACAAAAGGTGATCACAATTGCTCAACCACTGAGCTCAAATGACAATCGGAAAAGACATGCCATAACATACAAACCATTTACATTGGCATTCCTTCGTCAAATATAGCAGAGATCATATTTTAGGTTGCATTGAGAGTGCTAACTGAATTATGATTAACTAGTGATAATGACAATAATCATAGGACAAATCAACTTGACGCTTTATTACTAGAAAGCGATAAATTGGGTGCGAATTATGCTGTATTTCCCAGCTTATTAACCCATTCCAACACAGCAAAATATTAGACTGGTCCAAATTGAAAGAAGCTGCAGACGACAATTTCAAGTTGATGAAATTTTAAATTTTTCCGTCTTTTGGGATAGAAAGCATTGTGGATAATGAAGAAATTGCTTGATACAAGCAATTTCTTCATTTTCCACAATGTTTTCCAAAGCTTTATTCTCGAGGGGCGTAAAAAGGAGGGATTGAGTTGGAATGGGTTAAACAGTTTTGTCAAGTAATCAATATCTACAATAATTTTGTCATGATGAAGCAAATTAGCGCTGAGAAATAATGAACCTAACCCTTAATCCATTACCAGATGACAAATTCTTAGACTGGTCAAAATTGAAAGGAGTCGCAATTTGAAGTTAACAAAATTTTAGAAACTTTCTTTGTAAAAACCATTTTGTAAAAAGAAGAAATTGCTTGTTACAAGAAATTTCCTGATTGATGTTTTCCAAACTGTTGAGGAGCGTCAAAAAAGTTGTGAGGGAATTGATTCCCACATGACAAAGTTTTAGACTGGTTCAAACATTAAAAAGGTGTAGAAGACAAATTGTAGTTGTCAAAATATTAGATTTTCTTTTAACTTCTCAAATGGTAAACAATTTCTTCATTTTATAAAAGTTGCTTGTAACAATCCATTTCTTTCCAAACATGCTTTTTCAAGTATTTTCTATAAGGCATGTGATTGTTTGGGAATGGGTTACATTGGTTCTATTGTTTAAAACAGAATCTGAATAAAAGTTTACTTCCTCCTTTAAATTTTTTCCAGTTTAGTTGTAATGTGAGTTGCAGTGACTGGTTTCCAACCAGAAAGTTGGAAAAATCTAAAATTCATGAACTTTAAATTGTTGCCCACAACTCCTTTCAGCTTGGACCAGTCTACAATTCTGCATTCTGGTAAGGGTTAAGAGGTATTGAGGAAATACAGTAAAATCCTCTTAATTGCTGATAATAGAAATTCACTGCTTAACTACATTCTTCATTTTATACAATGTTTTCTACAAGAAAGTTGAAAAATTCTAAAATTTCGTTAAATTGTCATCTGCAAAGCCTTTCAATTTGGACCAGTTTAAAATTTTGTCTGGTAATGGGCTGACAGGATTCCAATGTACACAATTTACTGTTCTCTTCCATTAACTGAATTCCCATGACTTGCAGTTACAGGGTGTTGTCTGTAATCAATAACTATCATTATGTTACTTGCACAACAAATTACTGGAGTAAAGTCATGGTTAAATGCCATACTTTTATCCAAAAAGGTCATTCATATTTTGGAACAGTACAGTTTCATGACCTTTGCAGCCTGAAAAACATTAGCTGGCAAGAATTAATCATTTAGACTGATTTTAGGTGTGAATGTTTGATACATAATAGCAAGAATGGGTACCCAAACCAATATGATATACAGCGATATCTTTAGATATTATCCCTTCTGCATGCAGTTACAAGAATATAATAGTTTACCATATCTATGACTGATGGGTCAAAGCTGTCAACCAAAATAAATCAACCAATCAAATAATCCATCTAGACAACAATAGGACTTAAAAGTCAGACATTGGCTAACATTTGTGTGAGAAACATTTTTGTTGGTTTGGCGACTTAAACTTTGTAACTTCACCTTATTCAATGTGAAGTTGTGACGTCTAACCAACAATTTTACTATTGCTGTAATTTATAACTGGCCATAAACCTTGTAAAATGACACCGTTTAATATCAAGATGGAACTTCCTGTCGGACTCAGTGAGTGTGCCAAGCAAAAATTATCACAGTAATCATATATCATATATGTAAAGAAACTACCAAAAAAACTATTAAAGGGAGAGAATGACATAATCCCTTGGATATCTCATTCATCAGACAAGATAGATTTTTACTAGTAAGATAAATTGTTATCTTAGGGGGAAAAAAAAGTTTACAAATAAATTCCTGTGTCAATTATGTCATCTGGAGCCAGTTTAATTAATCCAACAGTGATATCATCATTTTCCCAGCATCATTGCAGAACATCATTACATTCTACATGTATCTTCATTTGATGAATTAACCCATTACCACGTGACACAATTCTAGACTGATCAAAACTAAAAGAAGATGCAGACGACAATTGTAACAGGCAATTTCTTCATTTTCCAGAATGCATTCCTCTTGAGGGGTGTCAAAAAAAGTAAGAGAACCTGTGGGTGCCTTATTTGAAAGGCTTCAACAAACAAGACATTTTTTTGAAAGACAAAAAGCCTGTAATGGCCAGTTATCTAGAATAATTCACCTTAGTGTTTTACCTTGATTTTATCAGATGACCCTGACCTTGCTGTATTGTGATATTGCATACCTTATATGAGAAATGTACCTGCATAACCGTGGGAATGGGTTACTAAGGTACTTTCAGGAAAACGTACTTTCAGGGAATCAGGGATTCTGATTGGATCAGCCCCTCAGCCTAGACCTATAAAATTTCGAGATGACAAATCATCCTCTGACCATAAAAAATCTGCAAATCAAGAATGGCAACAAAAAAAAATCCTCAGACTGGGATTAGAAATTTATAATGACTTTTTGCTACCAATAAAATCTAATGTCATTTTAACACGTTCCCACACAATCCCTATTTCTTATATCTCTCGAAAGCTTTGTGGAAAATTTATGAAATGCTTATAACAAGAGGACCATGATGGTCCTAAATCGCTCACCTGAGGCATCTCCAAATTACAGTACTTTTTAGTATAAAAAAGACACAACTTGAGCAAAATTAATAAAAGATATATAAGATTTTGGGCTTTGTACAAAACAATCCAGTAATGCTTTACAATAATAATGAATGCCTTTGGCTTTATAGTTTAATCCATTACCAAACTATCCCAGAATTTGTCACCTTCAGGGAAAACAGGTTTGAAAAATACATAGTGAGAAAGGGAGTGACAAGCAATTTATCCATTTCTCACAGTGTTTTCTACCTGAAATTCTTTGTATTTAGATTTCAATCAAACTCTTATTACTGTCTGCAACTTCAATGGGTGTAATTTTAGCAACCTTGGTAGAGAACAATCTGGATGTACTATAAATCAAAATATGAATGCATTACAACTTATACATGAGGAGTGGAAAATATTTGAACATGCTCTTATTGGGCGTTTTTCATATCCTTGGATGCCTTGGGAAGGGCCATGTTTAAATATTTAAAAAAACTTGGTTGAGAACAATATGATTATTATGAGCTCTATATAAAATATAAATGCCTTTGGCCTTGTAGTCTGTTAAAAAAAAAGACAACAAAGATTTTCTAAAATTTCCATTTTCATATGCCGCAGTTACAAGAGTTCACGGAATTAAATTCTTTTAACAACTTTTGAAGAGCTTCACCTAAAATCATCCCTGCAAAGTTTTAGATTGATTGGCCCAATGGTTGAGGAGGAGAAAATTTTAAAAGATTTTTACAGATTTACTAAAGATTCCTATTTTTAAATGCCACGGCAACCAGAGTTTTTGACGGAATTAAATTCTTTTAACAACTTTTGTAGAACTTCACCCGAGGAACATCCCTGCTAAGTTTCAGCTTGATTGGCCTACTTGTTTAGGAGGAGAAAATTTTTAAAGATTTTTACAGAATTACTTAAGATTCCCATTTTCACATGCCGCGGCAACCAAAGTTTTTGACGGAATTAAATTCTTTTAACAACTTTTGTAGAACTTCACCCAAGGAACATCTCTGCAAAAGTTCAGCTTGATTGGCCTACTGGTTTAGGAGGAGAAGATTTTTAAAGATTTTTACAGATTTACTAAAGATTCCCATTTTTACATGCCGCGGCAACCAGAGTTTTTGACGGAATTAAATTCTTTTAACAACTTTTGTAGAACTTCACCCAAGGAACATCCCTGCAAAGTTTCAGCTTGATTGGCCAACTGGTTTAGGAGGAGAAGATTTTTGAAGATTTTTTACAGATTTATTCAAGATTCCCATTTTCACATGCCGCGGCAACCAAAGTTTTTGACGGAATTTAATTCTTTTAACAACTTTTGTAGAACTTCACCCAAAGAACATCTCTGCAAAGTTTCAGCTTGATTGGCCTACTGGTTTAGGAGGAGAAGATTTTTAAAGATTTTTTACAGATTTATTCAAGATTCCCATTTTCACATGCCGCGGCAACCAGAGTTTTTGACGGAATTAAATTCTTTTAACAACTTTTGTAGAACTTCACTCAAGGAACATCCATGCAAAGTTTCAGCATGATTGGCCTACTGGTTTAGGAGGAGAAGATTTTTAAAGAAATTGTGGACGGACGGACAGACGGACAGACGGACAGACGGACAGACGGACAGACGGACGGACGGACGACGGACAACGACCGATCACAATAGCTCACCTCGCACTTTGTGCTCAGGTGAGCTAATAAACAAGAGGGCTATTGGGCCTAAAGTCGATGACTACAGAAGTAATCAAAACGCTAGGGACCTAATTTCGGTTCAAAGTCACCTGTTAAGAAAATCTTGTACAAGAAATCAGGAACAAAAAGACATTCTTACAAAGATTCAGGATTTTTGTGCTAGAAAGGTAGCATGTACATTGCAAGGAAGATTTGAGTTAATGAACAAGAAAGCCAATTAACCCTTTACCTGCTGAATATTAATCGTTTGATTGATTGAATGGGGTTTAACACCCCATTTACAGTATTTCAGTTATATCGCGGCAGCTGGAGCACCTAACAATTGATCCCTGGTATTTCTCACACCAGTACTACCACTATATCATTTCCTAGCCTCCAGCTGCTATCCCACTTAGGTTTAGAATTATCCACCCAATGGTGAGAGACAAATGTTGGAAAGAATATGTGCTGCCGCCGGGGATCGAATATTCATCCTTTTTTCTCTATCTTTCAAAACTTCAAACTTAAATATATCAAAGTTGCAAAATTTTAAAAATTTACTCAACACAACAAGAACAAGCAGGTAGTTTAGGCTAAGATTAGACTGCAGACCTGTGCAGTCTTAGTCTACACCTCTTCCAAAGGCATTGTCAAGCAGGAATTTTCTGGGATCAAAAGGACAAAGGTTAAGGTAAAATAGGGTAGTTTAGTTTTTTAAGATATTCTGTAATGTTTTGATGTAAAAAATAGGGTGTGCCCATGCAAAGCCCAAATATGTTCCTAGGGTCAGCACATGAACAACTTTTTAGAGGTTCACTAGGAGGTTCTACACATCAAATATCATTGCTCTAGGCTTTCTTATTTTAAAGAAGAAGATTTTTTCCTTCTGTGTTTCTTGGGTGTGGCTGGACAGAGCCCAAATATCAATACTCTTGGCTTTCTGGTTTTAGAGAAGAGGATAAGTTTCCTTCTTTGTTCCTATGTTAAAATAGGATTTCTATGTTAAAATAGGATGACCCTTGGTGGAGTCTAAATATGACCAAACTGGCATCATATGAACAATCATGACAGAGGTCCGCTATGAGTTGCTGCATACCAAATACCCTATAAAGACAAAGGTTTTTCTAAAATCCATCAATTAAAAATTGTTGTCTGCAACTTCTTTCAATCTGAACCAGTCTAAAATTTTGTGGTTCGGTAATGAGTGAAATTAATTGGATAATTGGCAAAGAAATTCTATTGAATCATTTTTTCTTTCCTTCTGCCTTGAGGAAAAGGCTGTCCAGTTATGGGAAGCTGGTTGGATATTTTGTCTCTGGAACTCTTTGAAAGGTGGTAGACGTGAATCCATAAATGTCAAGATTGTCTGAATTTCTACAAAGAATGAGATAGTACATAAAAGCAAATTGTCTGCCTTTACAAAAGAACGCTCTAGTTCATCATAACTTTAAGAAAATGAACAGTATTAAGGATGTGGGAATATCATATGGCAAATATCGATTGAAAATAGGAGGAGGTGCATGTAGGCCTGAACTGATAAAGAGACCTAAATTTACTGAATATATATAATAAAAGACTTGTCTGGGGACAACATAGCTTGCCCTTTCCGGTGCTATTTGATCCAGGGTTAAATGATATGGGCCCATGTTCATAGAATCATGGTTAAATTAACCCATTACCAGATAACAACATTTTAGACTACTCCATATCAAAAGAAGTTGCAGACGACACTTCAAAGTGTGTTAACATTTGAAAATACGTGCCAAATAAGATGGAAAAGATTGTGAGAAAAGGAGAATTGCTTGTTACAGGTAATTTTTCCTTTCCTATAAAATTGCCCATATTTGTATCTTTTTAGGGCGTCAGAAAGTGTCATTGTGTAGTAATTTCAAAAAGAAATATTGACCCACTTTAACCCATTCACACACAATGATGCTTTTTGACACCTCTCAAGAAAAACAATCGAAAAACATTGAATCAAGCAATTTCTTTATTTTCTACAATGTTTTCTACCCAGAAATTTGAATAATTCTAAAGTTTCATAAACTTTAAATTGTCGCCTGCAACTCCTTTGAATTTGGGCGGGTCTACAATTTTGTCGTATGGTAATGGGTTAAGGTTGTCGGCTGCTTATGGTCCTTTGATTTAAATGCACTCCTGAAGACTGACTATATTCAGTACATGTGTGATAAGAGTTAACCAGGTCCTTTCTGGAAAAATGGATAGACAGAAAAATACTTGTTGATTTTGTCTCCGATGCTTTAAAATCGATATCATTTCTTGGAAAAAGAGTTTCAACCAACAAAAACTTACATTCTCCTGCTCTTATACAATCAAATTAAGATTTCCAGGAGATTACTCTATCAGAAAGGGAGGATTAAGCCCCTCAAAAAACGATCGGGAACTTTGATTATAAAGTGTGACCAAATCCAACACAATTCCCCATTGAAAGACAATAAAATTCTAGACTGGTGAATGATGTAGCAAGTGATGATTTCAAGTTTGTCAGATTCAAAAAGCATTTGCCTTTCAGGATAGAAAATGTTGTGGACATTGAAGAAATTGCTTGTCACAAGCAACTTCTTCAATGTCTACGTTATGTTTTCTAAAGCTTTATTCTTGGGGGGGGGGGAAGAAGAATAATTGTATGGGAATGGGTAAAGTAAAATATTGAGAGTGCTTGTAACAAGCTATTTCCATTTTTCCCATTATTTCATGTCTCATAAGTGCAGCTCAAATTTAAGTTGTCATCTGCAACATCTGTTGACTTTTGACATATTTTAAATACTGTTGTCTGGTATTGCATGTGCACAGCTGAGTTTAACCTGAAAACATGGATATTTGCTGTGGGGAGGGAGAGATAGCATCACACTGAGAATCAAAGTACTGAAAAGCACTGTAAGCTAGCAAAGCATTGTTTTGTTCACAACTCTTCTTTGTCAATGTTATCATGATAAAGAAACTATGTTAAAGTAGCCAAGGAGCCAGACTATTCGTACACAATCCCTCCTTTTTGCACCCCTCAAGAAAATAGTTTTGGAAAACAACATGGAAAATGAAGAAATTGCTTGTTACAAGCAATTTCTTCATTTTCCACTTTGTTTTCTACCAAAAGAGATAAATATTTTCAACAATTTGAAATTGTCGTGTGCAACTTCTTTGAAGATTGATGTGCTTAAGTGCGCTGAAATACCTAGGAGATGAACTTGCATGCAGAGTTTGCAATATTCCTGAAATACATAAGAACTACTTTTTATTGCAAAGGCATTTAACAGATTTAGTGGTTAAGCCTCGAGTGGCAGTTTGCACTCGTTGAACTTTGAGACGACCTCAAAATTTGGTCTGTTAACTTAAGCTATCTAAGCTGACGCTTTTATAGCTAAAAATACTTATAAGAGAGAGTGCAAAATAGAAAAAGAGACAACTAGGGAAGGCAAGAGATTGAGCCATAGAGAAAAGAGAGGAGGGTGATTAGAGTAGAGACAGAGGAGAGAATGAGGGGTGAGAGAAGAGGAAACAAACAATGAAAGAGTGAAAGAGGTTGATGGTTAAAGACTAGTTAAGTAAAAGTATGTTGGCTGAGGCAAAAAGGCCAAGGATTGTAAGCTCAGTATGGTACCTTAATGAGCCACCACGGATAATCTAATGACTTTTTAACCCATTCCCACACAGTGACTTTTTTGGATGCCCCTATTGCTATAAGTACAGCAATCGAGAAAACATTGTGTAAAATATAGAAATTGCTTGCTACAAGCAATTTCTTCATTTTACACAATGTTTTCTACCCAGAAAGTTGAAAAAAATCAAAAAAAAAAATTCATCAACTTTGAATTGTTGTCTGCAACTCCTTTGAATTAGGACCAGTCTAAACTTTTGTTGTGTGGGAATGAGTTAATAGTAAAAGTATTTTAGTTATGCCAGAGTTTCAAACTTGATGAAGTTCAATATGCTATCCTAGTGAGCTACTCAGGCTCAACATGTAAAACGTTATGATCCCCTAGCTGTAATCCTCTAATTAGTTTAAGCCCAGTTGTAATAGAGTTACTGAGTGCAAAAGAATCCTTATTACGACAACAATCTGCCTGCAGCAAACAACTTCTTGAGAAATATGAAAGGCATTCACAATAACAATCATTTAATTGGTTAGTACTTGTTCTGATTTTTTTGAAAGACACAGGTAACAAGGATTCAACACTAAATACATTTTGCTAAAGGCCAGTAGGACCAATTGGCATCAATTCCCGCAGGTCTGTGATTGAAGGTCTGCAAAATTTATGATCATTTATGTAAAATGTACATGTACAATGAAGCTAATGCAGTATAGTGCAAGTGATTGAAATCAAATATTGGTTTGAAAACAGAGTGAGAAAAGAATAAATTGCTTGTTACATCCTATTTTTTCTTTTCTCACACAGTTTTTCTTAATTAAATATCCATGTTTTGAGTGATTGAGTGAGTAAGGGATGACATGGATTTGATTTGAGTAAGAACAGAGTGCCAAATTGTCAAAGGGTAAGCCATTCACATGGCTTGATGTCAGGAGGGGATTTAAATAAAAGTCTGAGAAATAACAAAGGACAATAACTCATAAGGTAGAGTTATGGTTCTTTGGCTTGTTATTGTGATGATAATATCTCTATATTATACTTTCAGATATATGTTCCTGACATAATTCAATGCTGAAAAACATCAAAGGGCAATACCCCCCTGTATTCATACAGTGTGATTAGTATTTTTGGTTCATACCTCCATGAAAACAACAAGGTGCCAAATTGTCACAAGATACGCCCGTCACACTGCTTAATATTAACTGGGGGTTTGAATAGAACTGAGGTTATTTTGAATGAACATTTTTTGTCAAACAAAGTATGAAAAACAACAAAGGGCAATAACTCAAAATATACGCTAGGTAGAGTTATGGTTCTTGTACACTGCACTCCCATTTGGTGAGCTCTATCCATCCACGAAGTTATATGATCCTAGCTATAATGCTTTTAGAGATATACTCCAGACAAGATTCAAGTATGAAAAACAACAAAGGGCAATAACTCAAAATATATGCAAGGTAGAGTTATGGTTCTTGTACACTGCACTCCCACTTGGTAAGCTCTATCCATCCATGAAATTTCATTATTCTAGCTATCATACTTTTAGAAATATACTCCGGACAAGATTCAAGTATGAAAAACAACAAAGGGCAATAACTAAAAAAATAGGCCAGGTAGAGTTATGGTTCTTGTGCACTGCACTCCCCCTTGGTGAGATCTATACACCCATGAAGTTTCATGATCCTAGCTATAATACTTTTAGAGATATTATCCGGACAAGATTCAAGTATGACAAGAGGACCATGATGGTCCTAAATCGCTCACCTGAGGCATCTCCAAATTACTGTACTTTTTAGTATAAAAAAGACACAACTTGAGCAAAATTAATAAAAGATATATAAGATTTTGGGCTTTGTACAAAACAATCCAGTAATGCTTTACAATAATAATGAATGCCTTTGGCTTTATAGTTTAATCCATTACCAAACTATCCCAGAATTTGTCACCTTCAGGGAAAACAGGTTTGAAAAATACATAGTGAGAAAGGGAGTGACAAGCAATTTATCCATTTCTCACAGTGTTTTCTACCTGAAATTCTTTGTATTTAGATTTCAATCAAACTCTAATTACTGTCTGCAACTTCAATGGGTGTAATTTTAGCAACCTTGGTAGAGAACAATCTGGATGTACTATAAATCAAAATATGAATGCATTACAACTTATACATGAGGAGTGGAAAATATTTGAATTTGCTCTTATTGAGTGTTTTTCATATCCTTGGATGCCTTGGGAAGGGCCATGTTTAAATATTTAAAAAAAACTTGGTTGAGAACAATATGATTGAGCTCTATATAAAATATAAATGCCTTTGGCCTTGTAGTCTGTTAAAAAAAAAGACAACAAAAATTTTCTAAAATTTCCCATTTTCATATGCCGCAGTTACAAGAGTTCACGGAATTGAATTCTTTTAACAACTTTTGAAGAGCTTCACCTAAAAAACATCCCTGCAAAGTTTTAGATTGATTGGCCCAATGGTTGAGGAGGAGAAAATTTTTAAAGATTTTTAAGATTTACTAAAGATTCCCGTTTTCACATGCCGCAGCAACCAGAGTTTTTGACGGAATTAAATTCTTTTAACAACTTTTGTAGAACTTCACCCGAGGAACATCCCTGCTAAGTTTCAGCTTGATTGGCCTACTTGTTTAGGAGGAGAAAATTTTAAAGATTTTTACAGAATTACTTAAGATTCCCATTTTCACATGCCGCGGCAACCAAAGTTTTTGACGGAATTAAATTCTTTTCACAACTTTTGTAGAACTTCACCCGAGGAACATCCCTGCTAAGTTTCAGCTTGATTGGCCTACTTGTTTAGGAGGAGAAAATTTTTAAAGATTTTTACAGAATTACTTAAGATTCCCATTTTCACATGCCGCGGCAACCAAAGTTTTTGACGGAATTAAATTCTTTTCATAACTTTTGTAGAACTTCACCCAAGGAACATCTCTGCAAAAGTTCAGCTTGATTGGCCTACTGGTTTAGGAGGAGAAGATTTTTAAAGATTTTTACAGATTTACTAAAGATTCCCATTTTCACATGCCGCGGCAACCAAAGTTTTTGACGGAATTTAATTCTTTTAACAACTTTTGTAGAACTTCACCCAAGGAACATCCCTGCAAAGTTTCAGCTTGATTGGCCAACTGGTTTAGGAGAAGAAGATTTTATAAGATTTTTACAGATTTACTAAAGATTCCCATTTTCACATGCCGCGGCAACCAAAGTTTTTGACGGAATTTAATTCTTTTAACAACTTTTGTAGAACTTCACCCAAAGATCATCTCTGCAAAGTTTCAGCTTGATTGGCCTACTGGTTTAGGAGGAGAAGATTTTTAAAGATTTTTACAGATTTACTAAAGATTCCCATTTTCACATGCCGCAGCAACCAGAGTTTTTGACGGAATTAAATTCTTTTAACAACTTTTGTAGAACTTCACCCAAAGATCATCCCTGCAAAGTTTCAGCTTGATTGGCCTACTGGTTTAGGAGGAGAAGATTTTTAAAGAAATTGTGGACGGACGGACAGACGGACAGACGGACGGACGACGGACAACGACCGATCACAATAGCTCACCTCGCACTTTGTGCTCAGGTGAGCTAAAAAACAACAAAGGGCAATAACTAAAAAATAGGCTAGGTAGAGTTATGGTTCTTGTACACTGCACTCCGACTTGGTGAGCTCTATCCATCAAATAAATTTCATGATTCTAGCTAATATACTTTTAGAGATATACTCCGGACAAGATTCAAGTATGAAAAACAACAAAGGGCAATTATTCAAAAAATAGGCCAGGTAGAGTTATGGTTCTTGTGCACTGCACTCCCCCTTGGTGAGATCTATACACCCATGAAGTTTCATAATCCTAGCTATTATACTTTTTAAGATATACTCCGGACAAGATTCAAGTATGAAAAACAAAAAAGGGCAATAACTCAAAAAATAGGCCAGGTAGAGTTATGGTTCTTGTACACTGCACTCCTACTTGGTGAGCTCTATCCATCCATGAAATTTCATGATTCTAGCTATTATTCTTTTAGAGATATACTCTGGACAAGATTCAAGTATGAAATACAACAAAGGGCAATAACTCGAAAAAATAGGCCAGGTTGAGTTATGGCTCTTGTGCACTGCACTCCCCCTTGGTAAGATCTATACACCCATGAAGTTTCATGATCCTAGCTTTAATACTTTTAGAGATATACTCCGGACAAGATTCAAGTATGAAAAACAACAAAGGGCAATAACTCAAAAAATAGGCCAGGTAGAGTTATGGTTCTTGTGCACTGCACTACCCCTTGGTGAGATATATACACCCATGAAGTTATATGATCCTAGCTATAATACTTTTAGAGATATACTCCAGACAAGATTCAAGTATGAAAAACAACAAAGGGCAATAACTCAAAAAATTGGCCAGGTAGAGTTATGGTTCTTTTGCACTGCACTCCGTATTGATGAGAAGAATATAACTGCCAAGTTTAAAGTCAATTGGACTTACGGTGACAGAGTTATGCCCCGGACAAAGAAGTGGACACCGCTGGACGCCCGGACAACCGGACACCCGGACGCCCGAACACCACGGGTGATCCCATAATACGTCCCGTCTTCGACGGGCGTATAAAAAATATTCTTTTCATTTCTTATATAATTCACATGTAGATGTGCTTCACAGCAACAGGTATCATACAGACACATTCTATCATCGTAACATGACAGAAATCATGGTTATGTTATACTTCAAAATGCTAACTTTATTATCCACCAATAAAATTTTAGACTTGTTCCTAAAGTACTGGGGTGACCTGTAGTAATCTTAGGGGCAAATCACTGGCCCTGCATAGCACTCACTTACACCATTATACCCCCTCCCCACAAAAAAAACCCAAATCAATATTGGGAGTATCAAGAGTGCTGCCTTATCTTGATACTATCCCTAGAATCACATCAAGGGCATCTTAGACCAAGCATCTTTGCGAGCTAAAGCCAACACCAACTTTATGTCTAGTCATGAATTGATAATTCGTCCTTGGATTCATCAGTACTAGTAAGTTAGGCCTCAGGTCTTTAGAAAACACATACCTATGTAGGCTTTGGGGGTTTTTTTGCGCCATTGTCTCCAAAAACACATAAATGTCTCCAGTTTTTTAAGAGCAGATTGTGGCTAGGAAAGGATGTAGTACTAGTGTGTGCAATACCAGGAATCCATTGTTAGGTGCTCAAGCCACCGCGATATGACTGAAATACTGCTAAAAGTGGTGTTATACCCCATTTAATCAATCAATCTATAACCTCTTTCAATTTGAACCAGTCTAAAATTTTGACATGTGCTATGATTAAGGTTAAAGTGTACAAGACATTAATTGGTATGGTTAAAGAATAAGGGCCAACATTTTAACATACAGTTCTGTACAGAGGCCAAAATCATTCATTCTACCTTAATTTCCACAATTAACACTCCCAATAAATGTTCCCAGGAACTAAATCAAGGACCTATTCATTTTGAAGAAATAAAAAGATTTCAATTGTTTCAGTGTAATATTGATTTATCTTTCTACGTATGAATAATAAAAGCTACATTCAAGCTACATTCTAAGTTGTACTGTAACTTTTTGCAAGACAAACTTATAGAAAATAACTCCCAAAACTATCTAGAGAGCCACAGTAAGTTGCACCTACTACATGTTATAACTGAAATACTGTGGACAGAGTCATTAATCCCCATATGATCAGTCAACATTTCTAGGAACTGTGGTCTTTGAATTCATCCATATGTACGGATGAACTCAGGCAATTGCAAACAAATGCGTATACACAAAACTGTCATTTGGAAAGCTATGTCTCACTGCAGCAGGCTCAAAATAAAAAAAACACCACCCACTATACCTTAACTCATTACAAGAAAGCACAATTTTAGACCAGTCCTAATGAAAGGAGTTGCAGAAGACAATTCAAAAGTTTTGAATTTTTGGATTTTTTTACTTTTTGTTTAGAAAACATAGTGCATAACTAAGAAATAGCTTGAAACAAGCAAATTCTTCATTTTCCACCATGACTTCCAAAGACAAGTACATTTTTCAAGGTCATTTGTCTTGGAGCAAATAATAACAGGGGAAACTTGGAATGTTACAAAAAAGATCTCAATGGGTTAACACCAAAGTTTTCTGAAAGTTTCTGTTCACTTTTTCTAAGCACAAGTTCATTTTGATTTTGGACAATTAGAAAATCATATATTACTTGTCCATGAACAAGAAGAGAAAATCTGTATTTCCACATCCCTGAATCTATGTGATGAACAAATGAGAAATGCTATGTCTAACTAAATCAGAGCTGCAAATCAATAGACTTTTAGATTTTTCTGATCATCAGTCAATGTCCTGATAACAGATCACTATAAAAATGGTAGAAAACTGATCAATCATTCATTAACACTTCCTGCTATTGATGACTGCCATCTTTTTAATTTTCTGTGTTTGACTGTAAGGCTAAAGTCCTCTCTCAGAATTAACGTTTTACAAGACAAGAAAATATTTAGGCTCTAAGTTGCAAACAACAATTTCTTGGCACTTCATATAGAGAAATATTACAAGATCAATTTGCATTTTTTATCATAATTGTTTTAATGGCATGTTTTTTTTTTTTTGGGGGGGGGGGGCGGCATAATTTTATTTAGGCTATATTTGTTGCAGAAAATTTGACCCACCATCAGCATACCTGGGTTTTCCAATAAAGTTCTTGTCATGTAAATTGATCAAGTTCTATTTTGTGATTGAGCATGATCAATTTGATGACAGATAATAATCTTAAGATTATATCTTAATGTTCTTATATAATAATGAAAATGAACTTACAAGAGAAAGTTGAATATTCAAGACATGCAAAAATGCTGATTGCTATCAGAAAATAGTAAGAAAAGATTAAGCCTAAATGCATATTTACCATTTTAATTGATGGATTGCAGCTGTCAATCAAAACTAATTGGACCAACCAAATTTTTCATTTGGACTCAAAGTGACCTTTTGACTCTGTAGGTCCACATTTCAGCTATACAATTTTGTTGGTTGGACAAATTTGTGGCCAGTAACATGAGACAAAAAGGTAAAATGGTAGGTTTGATGACTTACATGTCATAACTACAGCTTATTTAATTTTCAAACCTTTTCCAATTTATAGCAATTAGCAACACCCATTGAACCGATTACCAATTGACAACATTTTGGCCTGATCCAAATTGAAAAAAGTTGCAAACAACATTTCAGTGTGTTAAGTTTGAAAAATGATGAACGAATATGGTAGAAAACATTTTCAAAAGCAATTACTCCTTTTGCCACAATGTTTTCTATAGCATTACTTTACAGGGGCGTCAAAAGGCATCATTGAGTGGCAATAGGTTAAGCCATATTATTCATCTGGTCAAAATTCTTGAAAGGAATCTGATAAAGGGTCACAAAAGGATCAATCCTTTAAAATTTGGTTGAAATCCATCCTCTTGTTTCCAGGAAGAAGATTTTCAAAGCTTCCACCATATATGGAAATTCGCAAATAAAAGTAATGTTTTTCATCAGATCAAAACTATCTAAAGGAATCTGATAAAGGCTCAACCAAGTATCATACTTGTGAAATTTTGTTGAAATCAATTTACAGGACAATGAGAAGATTTTCAAAGCTTTTTGCAATATACAGAAATTAGCTCCCCCCCATGCCATGTTTTTCATCTGATCAATATATACTTTTAAGGAATCGGATAAAGGCTCTCCAAAGGATCATTTCTGTAAAAGTTGGTTGAATTCTGTTCTGTACTTTCTAAGGAGAAGATTTTTTAAGTCAGAGATTACGGACAGTCGATAGACACAACACCATGACAATATCCCTGCTGTCCTTTCATTCAGAAGGGTAGAAAATATTTTGGAAAAAGAAGAAATTGCTTGTTACAAACAATTTCTTAATCGAGGGATTGAACAGGATAGGGGTAAGCAGGAAAAGTTACCCATTGCAGTAGGAAAAATGTTAGACTGGCCCAATTGAAAGAAGTTGCAGACAACATTATATGTGAAACCAAAGGGGTAAATTTTGTAGAAAAAATTGTGAGAAAAGGAGAAATCATTTGTTGCAAGCAATCTAAGTTTCCCACTATGTTTTTGTAATTTAATTTGGTTTAGCTCCTTAACCCATTACAAGTCTACATAATTTCAGACAGGTCCAAATTCAAAGAAGTTGCAGACAACAATATTTTTGTTGATGACATTTCACCGAGCTCTGTGCATTGGGGTAGAAAACATTGTGGATAATGAAGAAATTTCTTGTAACAAGCAGTGTTTGTAAAAGTAGTCTTTTCTTGAGGGCGCAAAAGGTATCATTGTGTTGGAAAAGATTGAATATAAGACTGTACAGTAGTGGTTTGAGATAACTCCTAACTCACCTGGTACCTGTATTACTATAGAATTTTATGAACCAGACATTATACAGGAGATGAAAAATGCTGATAAATCCAGAAAAATTGAGATTACTTTCACCCAACTCAATCTAAACATGTAGAGCAACAAGATAAAATAGTCATAAATTTTTTAAAACCTCTATTTTGTACACAGGTAGGAATTTTCAATCAATTTCTGAGACTTCAATTTGCCTTGTGGCATTACAATATTAAACACTTACCTGTTAACCCTTTCCTGTACAATCCCTTGTTTTCACGCCCCTGTGAATTTTATACTTAAGAAAACATTGTGGGAAAAGAAGAAATTGCTTGTCACAAGCAATTTCTACTTCTCTCACAATATTTTCTAATCTGTAGGTTCGTTACTTTTCAAATTGCACCCACTTTTGATTATTGTCTGCAACTTCTTTCAAATTGGACTGGTCTAAAATTTTGAAAAACAGGAAAGGGTTAATCCATTACCACATGGTAATATTTCAGACTGGTCCACATTGGAAGAAGTTGCACAGGACAATTTCAAATCCATGAAATTTTAAAAATCTGAGTCTCTCTAGATAGAAAACACTGTTGAAAATGAAGAAATTGCTTGTTACACTTGCAATATTTTCATTTTCCACATTGTTTTCCCTGTTGTTTCCTTTGGAGGGAGGGGGTCAAAAGCGTCATTGTGTGGGAATGGGTAAAGTCCCCTTTTCTGTGTTTTCCAACCAAACGGGGCCGTTGAATGAGCAATTTCTTCATTTTCTCAAATATTTTCCTAAGCAGCTTTTCTTGAGGGGTGTCAAAAAGCGGGACTTCGTGGGAGAATGGATTAACCAATTACTAAACAATGAGCCTTTCTGATGCCCTTAAGAAATACAATCAAAATAAACTTTGTGAGAAAATACTACTAGTAAAATAAAAAAATACACTTCTGTTTCTCAATAAAAAGAAAAACATAACTTTTTTGCTACTCGTTAATATGTCAATATGATTCATTGTATTTGGATGAAATCTTAACCCTTTTAATTGCTGAAACCGGAATATTCCTGATTTGGCAGGAGGTATAGACAAAGATCAGTCTGCACATATGTGCAGTCTTGTCTCAGTCTTGGTTATGAAATCCCTTTTCAAAGAAACACTGACCAATAATCAGTGCCCCCAGTGTCATCTGTCCTTTTATTTTTAATGCAATTCTGAAGAAAGATTTTATTCAGCATAACAAAGTTTAACACCAAAACTGTTTCAATTGATTGATTGAATGAGGTTTATCACCGCTTTTAACAGTATTTCAGTCATATCACGGCGGCTTGAGCACCTAACAATGGATTCCTGGTATTTCTCACACCAGTACTACCAATACATCCTTTCCTAGCCTCCAGCTGCTATCCCACTAGGGTTTACGATTATCCATCCATTGGTGAGAGACAAATGTCGGAAAGAATTTGTGTTGCCAGGGATCGAACCCATGACATCCCATAATTGAAGTTAAGGAGTCTGACGCGCTACCGACTGCACTATGACGGTGGTGCCCATAACTGTTTTAAGGACAGCTTTCAAAATTAAAAACCTCTTAAGTATTAAGCTAAAGTCTAATGACCTGACTGTCATTGCTTTTCTTTTAAATTTTGAGGCACATTTTGGCATTTTTTTTTTGCCCTTGGGATTGATAGAACATAATTCTTTTTCCTCTGATGACTGATAAGATTATTCCTCTGAGGCAGCCGGGTCTGTTCTAAGAGCCATTTTTGGAAAATGAGGGTATTTTCCCCGAATTTAAATGTAGTGACCTAATGTGAAATAAGTTTAAAATTATCAAACAGAAACTTTCAATTAGCAGAATGACTACTTTCACTTTAAACAAAAATTAAGACAACTAGCATCTTTCTAATAAACGGTGCATACTATATACAGCTATGCATAAGATTTGTCATTCATGTTTGTTTACAAAAATCATTTTCTATTCGCAAAATAATGTGACAGGTTAGTATTTCAAACATGTGATCTCATATTTTCACTCACATTTTGCAAGTTACCAAGTTCTAATTTCAACCCCTAGATAAAAATGTACCTTTTCTGAAATATTTAAAGGTATAAAAGAGTGCCCCTCAAGAAAGATTGAGAACATGTAGTGGAAAATAAAGAAATTTCTTGCAACAAGCAATTTCTTCATTTTCCACAATGTTTTCTACCCAAAAGACGAAACAAATTTCATAAACTTTAAATTGTCGTCTGCAACTCCTTTCAGTTTGGACTAGTCTAAATCTTTTTTTGTGTAGTAATGGATTAAATTACTACATTCTCCAGGAATTTCACAAAATAAGACCTTTCATAGCTCAAAGATAATTCATGGACATATTTTGTTTGACCTAACAAAGCAAAATACAATATTTACTGTCCTAAAGCAAGATCTATTGATTCATTCACCACACAAGAATGCAATACTGTGCCAGTCACTCACATATTGATCTTTACATATATGGCCATTTTATCCTGTAATCTCAACAGAAATTCATTAAAACAATGCAATGGATTGGGATCAGTTTTTATTGTAACTTGTTGCACCAATCTGACATGTTGTGAAGCCAGGATTCCAATCCATGAACTTCTTTTTCTTCCAAGAACCTTACTATGGGAAAACAAGGTCCTTACCAATGACTGTTATAAGACCCATTACCACAAAATGACACTTTCTGACACCCTAAAGAAATATGATCATGGAAAACATTGTGCAAAAAGGAGAAATTGCTTACAAGAAGCAATTTTTCCTTTTCCTTTTCTAACAATGTTTTCTACCCTATTTAGCATTTATATTCCAAATGTAGAGTGATTTGAACATGTGGTAAGTAACTTCTTTCAATTTCTTTTACAATGATATAGTCAGACCAGTCTAAAGTATTTCCAGCCAAGGTTTTCTATGTCCAGAAATGTTTACATCACAAACATGAGGAATCAGCTCATCAAATATTTATTCCATCCACAGCTAATACCCATTAGGATAAACATCCTGTAAGTATCCAGTCTTGGTTGTTGTCAGATCCCTAATGTCTTGTTAACATTGACATCTCACCCACCCTATCACAAATTTCAAAAAGTTTTTTGCTTATTTTAAGATTATGTCTCAGAGTCTCAATTGCTAGTAATGGTACTAATATATGTTCTTCCAGCTTTTTTCAAACATTGATATCCTGAACTTTTTTTTCTCATAGTTTTTGGAATAGGTCTGAAATCAGATAGATATATTGGGGGAAAAAATATTGTTTTCTCAAAAACTGAGTGAAGTATTTCAATCAGGTTTTGGACATAGAATTAACAGATCGCTGGGCAAGCCAACTGAGGTCCGACAGGAAGTTCTTCTTTAATATTAAATGCGTTATTTTGCAAAATCTATGGACAGAAGGAGTAGTTTGAATAAGCTGAAGTGACACTGTTTAACCAATTCCCACACAATTAAATTTTAGACCAATTTCAAATAAGAGGACCATGATGGTCCGATATTGCTCCCCTGAGTATGATGGTTCATAGCTTTATGATATTTACAAAATAGCAATGCCTACTGTCTAATTATTTTGGAAAAGATATTTAAGGATTTTCTTCTTTAATCCTAGGTATATTGATGACCCACTTTATAACGCTAATTTCCTGGGTATGGTATTTTTTTTAAGTATATTGTTAGAGGGCAGGGCTCCAGAAATCTGATAAATTGCTGGTCTGGACCAAATTTTGAGTTGCCAGACCGCTTGGTATCCCAAAAACAAGTAATGAGTAATGAGTAATGAAAGTAATGAGCTGAAAGCGCGGGTTCTGTATTAATTTAATGGTGATTCTTGCGACTTTGATAGAATATGGCTGTTCTAGAGAGTCTGAGAGACGTATTTACTATGGGAAAGAAAACGTGTCCTGTAATATTCATAAAGTTACAGTCCTAGAAAATCATTCACTGTATTCTTTTATATGCATCGCCTCTCCCTCTGAATCTTGTCTCCAGCACCGCATTCTGGTCTCCTTCTCATCTAAGAAAATCCATAAAAGGTATAGGAAAAGCAGTTCTTTTAGGTAACATTATTTTATATCAACACGTTATCATTCATTTCACAGTCATCGCCATTCAAATCTTTCAGAACTGTTGATAGCATGGATTTGAATGATTTCAACACCCATTTTTGTGTTTGATCAGGTCCGATGTCCAAACTTTGATTCAAGTTTCTATTCACAAATTGAAATATTTTTGAAATCTATCACCGCCAACAGATAATATAATCATTCCTATGAGGTATGAAACTCTGGATGTTTTGGGAAAATGCATAATATGTTAATAGGCGATCAAATTGTACGCAAGGTGCACTGTTTTTCTTACCTTTTCTGTTCAGTTCCAGTCTCCTTTTTGTACTGTTCTCCAAAAAGAGATGGATTAATTATTCATTATTGTGTGGGAAAAAATCAACAAAAATGGTTGAAATAAATAACAGCCAATGCCTGGAGTTCACCCTTTATCACACGAATAATGCATTCAAATTGAAAAATAACTGTTATATGGGGTAAAAAGATTGTCCAAATTGTCCAAAGTCCAAATTCAAAGAAGGTGCAGACGTCAATTTATGTTTATGAAATTTTAGATCTTTTCAACGTCCTGGGTAGAAAAAATTGTGTAAATGAAGAAATTGCTTGTAACAAGCAATTTTACACCTTTTCCCAATTTGTCTTTATTGAGGGGCATAAAAAAGCGTCACTGTGTGGAAATGGGTTAATATAAGTCCTGTGCATTACTTCAACTCCTATGTAATTGCAGAAAATATTTCATAATGCATTCAAATTGAAAACAACTGTTATATGGGGTAAAAAACGATTGTGAGAAGGGAGAAATTGCTTGTCACAAGCAATTTCTCCTTTGCAAATTTTGCAATGTTTTCCAAAGTTTAATTTCTTTAGTGCGTAAAAATGAATGATTAAGTGGTAATGGGTTAAAAGACATGTAATACAGTAAAACATTACACTATTTTACAAATTTGACCTTTTTCATGCTGAACCCATAAGATTCCTGGTTTCTTCAGAAGGTATAGAAAAAGATCAGCCTGCATATTTGTGCAAATTTCTAAACAACCTGTTTGTCCCTTACAAAACCAGCAATAGATCTGACATTAATCTTTAACCCAATCCCACACAAGAAAATTTTAGACCGGTTCAAATAGAAAGATGTTGCAGACGACAATTTCAAGTTGGTGGAATTTTAATTTTTTTTGCCTTCTTTGGTAGAAAACATTGTGGATAATGAAGAAATTGCTTGATACAAGCAAATTCTTCATTTTCCACAATGTTTTCCAAAGCTCTTTAATTGGGGGGCGTATAAAGGAGGGCTTGAGTGGGAATGGGTTAAGAAACAATGACTCAAAACTAGTGCTTCCAGTGATTTCAGCCCTTTGACTTAAATGCAATTCTGAGAATGATTTTATTCAGAAGGACAAGGGTAAAAATCAGATATGTTGTTACGCTGAATAAAATCCTTTTAAAGCACTTTTAAAGCACTAGAAAAGCACTAGAATCACAAGTTGAGGGTTAACCCATTGCTACATGCAAATATTTTAGACCAGTCAAAATTCAAAGAATTTGCAGACGACAATTTTAAGTTGATGAACTTTTATTAAATCTTTGTCTTTTGGGGTAGAAACATTGTAGACAATGATAAAATTGCTTGAAACAAGCAATTTCTTCATTGTCTACAATGTTTTCCAAAGCTTTTATATTGAGGGGCGTTTAAAAGGGTCATTGTGTGGGAATTATTCTATGAACAACTCTGGCTTGAAGCGGACAAACAAGTGGTGTAGACTAAGATCAGTCCTGCAAAACAGAAATATTGTGAGTTCAGCATGACAAGGGTTAAAGTAACCCCCAATCTAAGACTCTGTTCTTAAATTCATTGTAATTCTTCTACTATAAATATTTATTCCAAGTAGTTTGCTAAATACCCTGTTTCAGGAGAAAATTAAGGCCTGTCACAAACTGCTTCTTTTTTAGCTCCAAGACTGTAAATTGATGATAGGACTTGGAAATTAACACATTTTACTTTTCATGACCAACCACTAGATTTTTCTCAACTTTTTAAATCCTAAGCCAATTTTACTCAGGTCTTAATCACACTTTTAACTCATCTAAAGAAAAAGGTGCACGAAAAACAATTACAAAAATGCAGAAATTACTAGTTGCATTTCTAATTGTTTTCTACCCTGTAAAACATAGGAATTTGAAATTCAATAACTTGAAATTGTCTTCTGAAACTTCTCTGAATTTGGACCAGCCTAATATTTTGTCATCTGGTTAATGGTTAAACACTAAGCCTTACAATCCCTCCTTTTCTACAAGCCAGATGAATGAATATTTGATATTAACCCATTACCACACAAGAAAAATTTAGACTGGTCAAAATTGAAAGGAGTTGCAGACAACATTTAAAAGTTATGAAATTTTAGATTTTTTCAACTAACTGGGTAGGAAACATCATGTGAAATAAAGAATGCAATTGCTTTATTTTACACAATGTTTCCTCAGTTGTTTTTCTTGAGGGGCTTCCAAAAGCGTCACCGTGTTGGAATGGGTTAAAGGAAATATTGTTGTTGATTAAGGAAAATTGATTTACAAGAAGACCATGATGATCCTAAATCAGTCATCTGCTTTATAAGTACTTTTAGCTTAAATTAACACATTCAATACAACTAATACAATCTTCTGCCACATGAAAAGTAGTTCAGACTTCAAATATTTATTAACCCATTCCCACTCAATGGCACTTTTAAACGCCCCTTAGAAAAAAAGCATTGGAAAACATTGTGGATAATGTAGAAATTGCTTGTGACAAGCAATTTCTTCATTATCCATAATGTTTTCTACCCAAAAGGAATAAAAAATCCATCAGCTTGAAATTGTTGTCTGCAGCTTCTTTCAATTTGGACCATTCTAAAATTTAGCTGTGTGGGAGTGGTTAAGAGGCCTAATTGAAGGGGACATCTGGATGCAAGCAATGATATTTCTTTTAGAGGTGCAATTTATAATGTAAACCTGGTAAATGACCACCCCCACCCTCTCTCTCTTGCTCTCTCTGTTAATCTTTCCCTGGAGACTATAAAGCAAATATTTGAATTACAAAATAGAATGCTTGCAAGGCATGCAAGAACCTACTAGCTCAAACATGGCTATGCTTCATTTCTAGCTCTCTCTCTCTCTCTCTCTCTCTCTCTCTCTCTCTCTCTCTCTCTCTCTCTCTCTCTCTCTCTCTCTCTCTCTCTCTCTCTCTCTCTCTCTCTTTCTCTTCAGCTCCACTGGCTGATATGCCACTTTCATAATGTGGTGTCAATCTTGCATCCATCTGAAAATCTGTAATCTTTTACTCAAAAAATCTTCTTCTCAAAAAGTACTTAACAGAATTCAACAAAAATTCACAGGAATGATTCTTTGGTTGCCCTTTATCAGATTTTTCTGAAGAATTCTGATCGGATGAAATATATGTAACAATATAAACATATGTAAATAGATATGTATGTGTATATATATATATCATTACAATAACTACAAAGCAGGCAGAAAATTCGACTTTTTTTGTTGGCAGGTTGTGTCCGTTAACACACAGATTGACAAATCTTCACATAATTGACAGTAGATCTGGACAGATTCTGACCAAATACCAAAACATTCAAGACAAGGGTGTGGCTTGTACAGTGCAAGAGAGGTTCTCTAACATTTTACCATGTGTCCTATATGTTGCCTTCCAATATCAAACAAGACCCAAGATAGAAAACATTCTGACCAAATATCAAGATACTTCAGTAAACATGTGACCTCAAAAAAAGGTTTTTACTAAGATTTGACCAAGTGACCTAATGGGTAGGTTTTAAACATAATGACAATGTATATTTTCATAATCAATTATAACCATTTTCTAATAATTTGGCACACATATGATGACTCTTGATGCATGGATGCAAATTTTCGAGAGTCAATATGACTCACAGTGACAAATTTTTGAGCGTCAAAATTGCTTCTTTTTGAAATTTTGTGCATCAAAACCCTATGTCTCCGGTCAAACAAAAACCCTGGACCTAGTTTTTTACCCAATGTGACCCCAAATAATAACTGACCGAGATTTCATGGAGTAAAACATTCCAAACATATATTAAGGCATTTAAAGGGAGGTATCGATGTTTCTGAAACCTAGATAAGAAAAAATTATCAAGTGCCGAAAAATACACTCAAACAAACATTTAATACTTTAAGTTGAGTCATGTATTGTCTTGGTGGTAATCTAACAGGCCAAAGGGGCTTTTTGTGGTTATATCGGAAAGGTTCAGCGAAATTCCAGGTTATTTTTAGATATCACGGAATTCGGCTGACGACATCTTATGACCTCATTTGCATATGACCAAAAGTCAACTGAAGGTCAAATTTACTAGCGAAACAGCCAACGTCCTAATTCAGGTCACATGAAAGGATAAGCATAAACTACGGTAAGTGTAAATATTCGTAATAACACTTACGACAGTTTTGGACTGTCTTTACAGAATTAAAGACCAGCTAGCGAACATAACTCCTGATGACGTAACGATGACGTTTGTGTGATGTAATTTAAACTCAATTCAAGGTTCCAACGGTAATTCGCACCGCGTGAATGATCATATAATATTCGCAACTGTCTTGGATTAATCCAAAAATAGATTAATAGCCTACGTAGGCTATTAAGGAAATACCCTGCTTTTTTCTGATAAGCGACCTCAGATTTTAGCAAAACTTCTTTTCGGCATATTGTATTCAAATAATATACGAGAGGAAACAAAAATAATTAAAATCTGTGACATGAAAAAAACATCGATACCTACCTTTAAGCCAAAAATTAGGCCTTTACAGTGCAAATAAGATTTTTCAAAGATTTGACCAAGTGACCTAGTTTTTGACGCCATATGATCTTAACCAAGATTTTATAGAGACAAACATTCTGACCAAATATCAAGAAATTTTAGCCAAAAATGTAACCTCTAGAGTGGTTACAAGATGTTGACAGACAACTTACAACGCACATCACACGACAGCTGCTGATCACAGCTAGATCACTAAAGCTCACCTCTAGCATGTTATGCTTTGTAAAATAAATGAAAATGAAGAAATTGCTTGCCCTTGGCAATTTCTCCATTATCAACAATGTTTTCTACCCCAAAATATGAAGATTCTTAACATTTCCTCAACCAAAAAGTGCCCTCTGCAACTTCTTTGAATTCTGACCAGTCTGAAATATTGTTATCAAGTACTTGGTTCACTGAATATAATTGATATAAATCAATAAACCCATTGCCATACCATCTCACATTTTAACGCAGCGTAGAAATGTAGCTTCAGAAAACATTGCAAGAAAAGAAGAAACTGCTTGATACAAGCAATTTCTTTTTACTCACAATGTTTTCTCCCTCAAATAGCACTTGTTTTTCAATTAAAACCTTCTTTACTCACAATGCTCTCTTCCTTATATGGCCCTTGTTTTTCAATTTAAACCAACACTTTTTTTTGTCTGCAAGCTCTTTGAATTTTGAGCAATCTAATTTTTTTTTGTTCTGGAATGGGTTGATACTTTATTAGAATTCTATTAGATGAAGATAAAAATAAACTTTTTCTGATGTATTACAATTGGTATCGATTCCAACACTATCCCACTCTTTTACATCCTTTAGGAAAAAAGCTTTGGAAAGCATTGTGGAAAATGAAATTGCTAGTAACAGGCTGTTTCTTCATGTTTAAGAAAAGTGCTAAAACAAAGATTTTTAAAATTTCATACAACTAAAATGGTCTTTTGCAACTTCTCTGAATTTGGACAAGGCTACAATTTTGTCATCATTTCATCCATAATCACACTATCACTGCATCTGACTCCCTGAAGAAATACAATCATGAAAAACTTTGTGGAAAAAGGCAAAATTGCTTGTGACAAAATTTTATTTCACAATGTTTTTTCCCCTATGGCAGTTATTTTCCACATTTAGCTCAATTTGAAATACATGTATCCTCTGCAACTCTTTTCAATCTGGACTAGTCTAAAATTTTGTTGTCTAGGTATGGGTTATGATTCAAAATGATTCCTATGCAAGCTGTTAACCCTTTCCCGTTTCTTGAAATTTTAGACTGATCCCAATTGAAAGAGGTTGCAGACAACTATATAATTTGCATGCAATTCGAAATGAAAGCATCCTTTGTGGTAGAAAATATTGTGGGAAAAGGAGGGATTGCTTGTTATAAGCAATTTCTCCTTTTTTCACAACGTTTTCTGGAGTATAAAATCACAGCAAAGTAAAATCCAAGGTTTAAAAAGGAAAGAGTTAACCCATTACCAGAGGACAAAATTTTAGACTGTTTCAAATTGAAAGGAGCTGCAGACGACAATTTAAGGCTTATGAAATTTTAGATTTTTCAAATTTCTGGGTAGAAAACATTGTGTAAAATGAAGAAATTGTTGTTGGAAGCAATTCCTTCATATTACACAATGTTTTTCCGAATTGTTTCCATTATGGGGCGTCCAAAAGCATCACTGAGTTGAAATGGGTTAAACTATATTCCAATGATGAATTCTTACATTTGCATAATACGCTGACCTATTCACCCATATTTGCAGACAGATGAGTGAGTCATGCATCCAAAACAGCTGTTTTAATATAAAAAGCATGAAAAAATACTCATCCTCACAGACCTGACTCATTACCCCTTAATGCAAATATCATCAAATCTTATTAAAAAACCCATCCCCAAACAAGCCCTCCTTTTTATGCCCTTCAAGAAGAAAGCTTTGGAAAGCATTGTGGATATAGAAGAAATTGCTTGTTTCAAGCAATATCTTCAAAGTCCACAATGTTTTCTACCCAAAAGACAAAGAATTTCAGAATTTCATAAACCTAAATTATTGTCTGCATCTTCTTCCAATTTGGACCAGTATAGAATTTTCTCATGTGGGAATGGGTTAAGCCACGTTTTCCAAAGCTTGTATATTGAGGGGCGTTTAAAAGTGTTATTGAGTGGAAATGGGTTAATCAACCCTTTAACCCATTCCCACACAATGACGCCTTTGAACGCCCCTCAAGAAAAATAAATGGAAAAACATTGTGTAAATTGAAGAAATTGCTTGTAACTAGCAATTTCTTCATTCACACAATGTTTTTCACCCAGAAATTGACAAAAACTAAAATTCCATAAACTTTGATATTCGTCTGCAACTCCTTTCAATTTTGGACCAGTCCAAAATTTTGCCGTCTGGTAATGGGTTAGCAACAACAATATTTTAGACTAGCTTAAATTGAAAGAGATTGCAGACACCAAATTAAACTGGGTGTAAGGAAAGAAATAACTGGATTAAACTTAAGCATATAAAACATTGTGGGAAATTGAAAGATTGCTTCTCAAAAGAAATTTCCGCTTTTTCCCGTTATGTTTTCCCATGTATAAGATCTTTTAAATGTGAAAACCAAGTGATTACACTTGATACTATACCATTCAACAGATTGTATAAATTTGAAACTAATAGGCCTAGGTCCTCTGATTCAATAGGCCTAGGTCCTCTGATCAAACAGGCCTAGGTTCTCTGATCCAATAGACCAAGATCTTCTAATCCGAAAGGCCTAGGACTTCTGATCCAATAGGCCTAGACCTTCTGATCCTTTAGGCCTAGATCTTCTGATCCTATAGGCCTAGATCTTCTTATATCATAGGCCTAGGACTTTTCATCTTCGGATACCCCGGGGTCTCCTCATTTGCTATGTACATTGATGTAGCGTAGCAAATAAGGAGACCCCTTGGTATCGAGGATGAGGACTTTTGATCCAATAGGCCTAGATCTTCTGATCCAATAGGCCTAGATTTTCTGATTCGAAAGACCTAGGTCCTCTGATCCAATAGGCCTAGGTCTTCTGATCCAATAGGCTTAGGTCCTCTGATCTAATAGGCCTAGATCTTCCTATCCAATATGCCTAGGTCCTCTGATCTAATAGGCCTAGGTCCTCTGCTCCAATAGGCCTATGTCCTCTGATCCAATAGGCCTTTGTTTACTGATCCAATAGACCTAGATCATCTTATCCAATAGGCCTAGATTTTCTGATCCAATAGGCCTAGGTTTCTGATCTATTAGGCCTAGATCTTCTGATCCAATAGGCCTATGTCTTCTGATCCAATAGGCCTAGGTCTTTTGATACATGACACCTTCATGTCTGATTCTTACTGAAGCACAACAAAGGGTTAGCTATAGCTTGAAACAAGAGTGCCATAGTCACAATATACGCAGTCACTTTGCTGCTGTTTTACAAAATTAATTGTAGACGTTACTGATTTTGACAGAACCAAATTCAAAACATTTGCATTTGTGTTCACAAGGCTGCAATTTCAATAAGCCCCAGATACTAAGTTTTAAGGGGGCATAATTCAGGGAAAAATTAAGGAACACTCAAAAACCCAGAGACTAAGTGTCAAGGGGCATAACTCTTGCAAAAATCTATGAACCATAAAATCCTTGATCCATGTACACCTACAAAATACGGTGATGACATTGACCAAGTTTCATTTAAATCAAGACAAAAAGTTAGGAGGAGTTGTGTTCACAAGGCTGCAATTTCAATAAGCCCCAGAGACTTAGTATTAAATGGGCATAATTCAGGGAAATTAATGAGCCATAAAATCCATACTTTATGCACATCTACCAATTTAGGTTATAACATCCACCAAGTAACATTTAGATCCAACCAGAAATTTAGTAGGAGTTGCATTCACAAGGCTGCAATTTCAAGAAGCCCCAGAGACTAAGTTTTAAGGGGGCATAACTGAGGCAAAAATCAATGAACCATAAAATCCATGTTTAATGCACATCAAGTTATTAAGGTGATAACATTGACCAAGTTTCGAAAAGATCCTACTAGAAACTTAGGAGGAGTTGTGTTCACAAGGTTGCAATTTCAATAAGCCCCAGATACTAACTTTTAATGGGGGCCTAATTCAGGGTAAAATTATTGAGCGATAAAATCCTTCTTTTATGCACATCTACCAATTTAGGTTATAACATCCACCAAGTTACATTTAGATCCAGCCGGAATCTTAGGAGGAGTTGTGTTCACAAGGCTGCAATTTCAAGAAGCCCCAGAGACTAAGTTTTAAGGGGGCATAACTGAGGCCAAAATCAATGAACCATAAAATCCTTACTTCATGCAAATCTACCAATTAAGGTGAAAACATTGACCAAGTTTCAGAAAGATCCTACTAGAAACTTAGGAGAAGTTGCGCTCACGAGAAAAGTGGACGTATGTACTTACAGACGGACGGATGGATTGACAGTCGGACAGATGGACAGACGGAGAAGATGACGCCAATATATGACCGCCTCCAGCGGCGTATAAAAATTTGTCCCCCTCACTTTCGCCAAATTAGAAAAGTTCGGGCCAAATTGAGAAAGGGTTGGAGTCTTGGAGATGACTGATCACAATAGCTCACCCACTTCGTGCTCAGGTGAGCTCACCCACTTTGTGCTCAGGTAGTCACAAGCCATTTCTTTACTTTTCCATTTGTTTTTCTACCTAGAGAGCCATCAAAACATAAAACTTTATCAACTTAAAATTTCTTCTTTGAATTTGGCAAAGTCCAAAATTGTGTGGTCTGTTAAGTGCACGCATCAAATACAGGCTGGTAATCATATAAAGATTTTTTTTGTATGTTTGTTTGCTTGTTTTGTGTGTGTAAAATATCAACATGCACATTCATATTTTTAACATATGCACCTGTATTTCTATGCATTCACTTTTGAAACTTAATGCCTGCACATAGAATTTACATGTGCACACATAAATTTTACAAATGCACATAGAAACCATAGAATAACCCATTTTACAAATGTGGTTTTACTTTACAAGTACACCCTTGTAAGGATTCCTTTTAAGCTAATTGGTTCACCCTAATAAAGTTGGACATTATGAACTTATAAAGCACTGCAGCAGATTGAGTGCAGAATCTCAGGATGAAACAATTTAGATTTTAATTAAGATGTCTACAATTATAAGCCCCTACTTGATCATTTAGTATTATTTGGTATTGTGCTCCATCAAAGAATCTGCCAAATTATGAGACAGCCCTGAACAGTTCGCAGAAGAAGAGGCAAAACTACAAATATTTTCAAAGATTAATAAGATTTGTGACCAAGGCTTAAACGAAATGTTGGATCAAGGAGAACATTACTCTAGGGTACAAGTCTTATCTTTTCACACAATAGTTTCCACAGCTTTGTATCTCCTTTAATTCTGTCATAAGCAGATTTCTCTGGAAACGATAGATTGCTGCAGTCAATGAAACTAGATAGCTTGAGTGCCTGTATTGCTCCACAGGCCTGATAGTACAGATTAAGCATGTGGTGTTTTCAAGCATGTTTCCTTCCAATTAAAATTAGTTGATGGAATCTGAAAAAGAGTCACCAGAGGATAATTCCAGTGAAATTTGGTTAAAATCCATTGAATGGTTTCTGAGAAAAAGATTTTCAAAGCTTTCACCATATATAGAAATTAACCCCACCCATTTAAACCATGCTTGTCATCTGATCAAAATTCTTTGAAGGAATCTGATAAAGGATTGTCTGAGGATCCAATGAAATATTGTTGAAATCCATTTGCTGGTTTCTATGTAGAGGATTTTTAAATTTTCACCATATATGGAAATTAGCTGAGCCCATTAAAGCCATTTTTATTATCCAATCAAATTCTTTGAAGGAATCTGAGAGGGTCACCTAATGATCATTCCTGTAAAATTTGGTTGAAATCAATCCACTGGCTTCTGAGAAGTTTTTTTAAAGAAAAAGTTTGCAGACCAACGCCGAATGGACACAATGCAATGACAATAGCTTGCTGGCTTTCAGCCAGTGAAGCTCAAAAATCAGTTGATCAATCAAATTATTCTTTCAATTTCAGACGGTCTGCATCAGACAAGAAGTAAAAAGATGATCTTCTACATTTGTTTCAAATATTTCAGTTTGTTGGCAACTATAGGTATGACAGGTTGCCCACAAACAAGTTGCTTTTTGTTTCACTTCCCTGACCACATCACTTGCCAAACTGAATAAAAAGAAGAGGCAGGGATGTTTAGGTCACCAGAAAATAAATCAATTTTCATTAATGAACAGGCAAATCAGTGTAAATTAAAATTTCTGCTCGATAGTGAGTGTATCTGTACAGCTTGAATGAAGTGAAGATTGCAGTTTCAGAGAAAATGCAGAATGTAAATTTTGAACAAAGGACCATAACTTTGTGAATATACAATGAACCAAAACAGAAATACAGTTCAGTTGAAAAGAAAAAGATGTAGATAGAATGACTAATAGACCAGCTGACAAGATGACTCTGATATATACCGAAAATACAGTTTTTGTGATTATATGAATATGTGTCTGATGACCGAAATTTTTAGCAAGGAATAGTTGGACTGTGTTTGGTTTATAGTGTTAATGATGGGCAAAGTTGATTTAATAACATGTGATTTTTTTTTCAAAGAATTTTAACAAAAAAATAAATTTTCTTTTAACCTGTATACTCATGTTTGTTAGTTTTTTACAAAATGATATAGGCAAGGATCAGCCATCACATATTATGTGCAGTCTAATCTTAGTCTAAAGCATTTACTTGTTGCTCTGAAGTTTATATGAGCAAACTGAAGATGTGCTGATAACTATGATGCAAATTTAGACTTACCATATCAGAAAACAGCCGTCAGAGACGGATTATGCTACCTGAATATAGCCCTGTCACAAAAAGCATAATACAAGATGACCACGATGGTCTTAAATCACTCACCTGAGTCATCTGCTAATTAAAGTACTTTCTTGCATTCTTGTTGAGCATTTTTCCAAACTTTGAACTTCTGGAGTAGGGCTATTTCTAGCCATTGGATACAATTTTTGCATCCTTGGTAGAGAGCCATACTATATACCAAAATTATATGCATTATACCTAATACTTGGACTAGGGAGATTCTTTTACCCTATTTGTCTCCAAAATTAAAATTTTTACTTCTTGGGTGAGGCTTTTATACCCCAGGAGTATAATTATGCTTTATATGAAATATGAATGCATAATACCATTATACTTTGGGAGGAACAGATATTGTTGATTATGTTGTAACTGAGCATTTTTACAAACTTTGGACCCCTGGAGCAAGGCAGTTTTTGACCACAGGAGCAAAAACATGGTAGATAACCATTGGGTTATGCTACATTCCAAATATGAATGTTTAAGGCCTTATAGTTAAGGAGAATGATTTTTTTAACTTGCTTGAGCCAAATTCCCAACTTTGGACCCCAGTTGCAGGGCAGTTTTTCACCAAAGAATCATAATTTTGAACTTGCTCTGATTGAGAGTTTTCCAAACTTTGGACCCAAGAAGCAGGCCATTTTTGACCCAAGGGGCATAATTTTTTACAACATACTACAAAACCATCTAGTTTTGTTACATGTCTTTGGCAATATAGTTCAGGAGGAGAAGTCTTTTGAACTTGCTCTAATTGAGTGTTTTCACAACTTTAGATCCCAATGGTGGGGCCAATTTTGACCCCTGGGCAATATTTTTTATAACATATTACAAAACCATTTAGTTCCGCTACATTTCAAATATGGATTTCCTAGGCTAATAGTTAAGGAGGAGAAGACTCTTGAACTTGTTCTTATTGCGCGTTTATTGCAACTATGGACCTCAGGTGCATGGCGATTTTTTACCCAGGGGCATAGTTTATACTAAATACTACATAACCATCTAGTTGTGTTACAAGCCATATATGAATATCCTATGCTATAATCATAGTTCAGGTGGAGAAGACTTTGAAACTTGTCTAACTGCACATTTTTCAAATTTTGAACATCAGGCGCAGGGCAATTTTTGACCCAGAGGTATAATTTTTAAACAAGAGGACCATGGTGGTCCTAAATTGCTCACCTGAGGCATCTGCAAATTACAGTACTTTTTTGACACAGCTTGAGCCAAATGAACAAAATAAACATATAAGATTTTGGATATAGTACAAATCTATTGAGTAATGCTATACAATAAATATGAATACCTATGGTTTAATAGTTTAACCCGTTGCTAGTTACAAGTAATTTCTCCATTTCTCACAATGTTTTCTATCCTAATACTTTACTTGTATTTAGATCAGTCAAACAGTCTGCAACTTCTTTTAACCCATTCCCACTCAGTGACGCTTTTAGACGCCCCAAGAAAAAGAGCTTAGGAAAACATTGTGGAAAATGAAGAAATTGCTTGTCACAAGCAATTTCTTAATTTACAAAAAAGTTTCCTTCACAGAAAATTGAAAAAATCCAACATTTTCTAAACCTTAAATTGTTGTATGCAACTTCTTTCAATTTGGGCCAGCCTAAAATTTTGCTGTCTGGTAATGGGTTAATGTGGACCAGTGTTAAGAGGAGAATTTGAGCATTTTACCAAACTTTTTGCCACTGAGGCGAGGCCATTTGACCCAATGGGTATAATTCTAGCAACCATGGTAGTGAACAATCTGTATGTACTATAAACCAGATATGAATGCATTACAACTCATACATTGGATGCCTTGGGAAGGGCCTTTTTTGTCCAAAGGCTATAAACATAGTAGATAACAATAACTTTATGCTATGCTTTAACCCATTCCCACACAACAAAATTTTAGACTGGTCCAAATTGATAGAAGCTGCTAACGACAATTTAAAGTTGATGGAATTTCAAATTTCTTTGTCTTTTTGAATAGAAAACATTGTGGATAATGAAGAAATTGCTTGATACAAGCAATTTCTTCATTTTCCACAATGTTTTCTAAAGTATTTTTCTTGAGGGGCGTAAAAAGGAGGGCTTGAGTTGGAATGGGTTAATATAAAAAATCTAGGCCCTATATTTAAGAAGAAGAATTCTTCAATATTAAGCAATTTATGCCAATTTCGACCCCTGGAACAGAGACTTTTTTTATTCTAAGGGCATATTTTGCTGTAACATAGTACCAAATTAATAAGTAATGCTACATACCAAATATGAAGGTAAATATGAGAAGACTTTTGAAGTTGCTTAAATTGGGCGTTTTCCAAAATTTTGGACCTCTTGAGCATGGTCATATTTTATCCAAGAGCTATGATTTTAGCTAACATAATAGAGAACCATCTGGTTATGCTATCTACCAAACATGAATGCCTTATACTTTGTAGATTGGGAGGAGAAGATTGTTGAACATGGTCTAGTTGAACATTCTTACTAACTTTGGACACCCAGGGAAGTGGTATTTTTTACCCTACAGGCATAATTTAATCAAAATTGATAGATAACAGCCAGGCTATGCCACATTCTAAATAGAAATGTCCTCGGCCTTCAAATGAAGATTTTTTTCTTATTCAAATTTTGCTTTTTTCCTCATTTTGGACCCCTAGTGCAGGGCCGTTTTTTACCATCAAAGAACAATTTTAGGTGATATAGTTCAAACCATCTAGTAAAACTGTAATGCTACAAATTAAAAATGAATGTCCTATACCTCATATTTTACAAGGAGAAGTATTTTGAACTTGCTCTAATTAAGCACAGACCTCAGGGCGGGGCCATTTTTGACCAGAGAATTTAAATTTTTAAAAACTTGGTAGAGAACCAGGTGATTAAGCTACATAATTATGAAATGTAAATGCATTTGGCCTTGCAGTTTCTGAAACAAGAGGACCATGATGGTCCTAAATCGCTCACCTGAGGCATCTGCAAATTACAGTACTTATTTGTATAAAAATGACACAACTTGAGCAAAATAAATAAAACAAATATAAGATTTTGGTTTTGTACAAGACAATCAAGTAATGCTTTAAAATGAAAATGAATGCCTTTGGCTTCATAGTCTAATAGATTACAAAACTAACCCAGAATTTGTCACCCTCAGGGAAAAAGGTTTAAAAAGCATTGTGAGAAAGCAATCAATTTCTCCATTTCTATTTAAGAAGAATCATTTCAATGCGATTATGCAATTTTCAATCCCAGGAGCAGAGACATTTTTTATCCTAAGAGCATATTTTCCTGTAATATAGTACAAAATTATTTAGTCATGCTACATACCAAATATGAATGCCCTTCATCTTATATTTCAGAAGGAGAAGACTTTGTAGTTGCTCTAATTGGGTGTTTTCCAAAATTTTGGACCTCTGGGGCAGTGCCATGTTTTATCCCAGGGCTAAGATTTTAGCTAACATAGTAGAGAACCATATGGTTATGCTATAAATCAAATATGAATGCCTTAGACTTTGTAGATTGTGAGGAGAAGACTGTTGAACATGGTCTAATTGAGCATTTTTACGAACTTTGGACACCCAGGGAAGGGGTGTTTTTTAACCTACAGGCATAATTTAATCAAAATTGATAGATAACAGCCAGGCTATGCTACACTCAAAATATAAATGCCCTCCGCCTTAAAATGAAGAATTTTTTTCAACTTACTCAAATTTTGCGTCTTTCCAAATTTTTGGACCCCTAGTCAGGGCTGTTTTTGACCCTTGGATGAAAATTTTTTGTGATATAGTACAAAACCATCTAGTTATGCTATATACCAAATATAAATATCCTAGACCTTATAGTTCAAGAGGAGAAGCCTTTTGAAATTGCTCTTACTAAGAATTTTTCCAAATTTCGGACCTCTGGGGCGGGGCCATTTTTGACCCCAGAGATTAAATATTTAAAAACTTGGTAGAGAACCATATGATTAAGCTCTTTACAAAAAATAAAGGCCTTTGGCCTTGTAGTCTATGAAAAAAACAACATCAAAGATTTACTAAAATTTCCAATTTTCATATGCCGCGGTTACAAGAGTTTTTGACGGAATTAAATTCTTTTAACAACTTTTGAAGAGCTTCACCCAATGAACATCCCTGCAAAGTTTAAGTTTGATTGGCCTAATGGTTTAGGAGGAGAAGATTTTTTAAGATATTTAAATAATTACCAAGATTCCCATTTTCAAATGCCGCGGCAACAAGAGTTTTTGACGGAATTAAATTCTTTTAACAACTTTTGAAGAACTTCACCCAAGGAACATCCCTGCAAAGTTTCAGCTTGATTGGCCTACTGGTTTAGGAGAAGAAGATTTTTAAAGATATTTGAAAAATTATTAGAGATTCCCATTTTCATATGCCGCGGCAACCAGAGTTTTTGACGAAATTAAATTCTTTTAACAATTTTTGAAGACCTTCACCAAATGAACATCCCTGCAAAGTTTCAGCTTGATTGGCCTACTGGTTTAGGAGGAGAAGATTTTTAAAGATATTTAAAGAATTACTAAAGATTCCCATTTTCAAATGCCGCGGCAACCAGAGTTTTTGACGGAATTAAATTCTTTTAACAACTTTTGAAGAACTTCACCCAAGGAACATCCCTGCAAAGTTTCAGCTTGATTGGCCTACTGGTTTAGGAGGTGAAGATTTTTAAAGAAATTGTGGACGGACGGACAGACGGACGGACGGACAGACGGACGGACGGACGACGGACAACGACCGATCACAATAGCTCACCTCGCACTTTGTGCTCAGGTGAGCTAAAAATCACAAAGCCCTGAAGGGCCTGAGAGTTGCGACAACAGACAGACTGTCTGGTATTAATTACTAAACATAAACATAAGGCTGTTGGCCCTTGACTGATCAAGTGAGATTGATCCATGTAGAGGAGACTAATTCAAGTAAATTCTGTGTGTGTTCTATTTTCAAAGCTTAGTGTGATTGGATTATGCATTTAGGTACTATTTTCTTACATTTGACTTCGTATCACACAGGCTACTTTAAAAGAATTTTGGCTTATCTGGGGTGAACTGTGTTTTGAAATATGAATATCTTTTTTCCACTATCTATAAACATCAGATCATATTACCTCTCAATGATGCACAATCACGTGAACGCAGTTATTAAATTGTCTTAGCAAATGCAGAGGACTGAATTAATTGGGTAGAAAGTAACTTCTTGTGTAAATCTGGTTTCTGTTTCTCATCAGCAGTACTTTCAGTGCTTTGATTATACAAAATAATGAACTTCAAATCCCAGCTAAATTTTGAAATGAAAACTAAAATAAATAAACCTCAATCCAGATAAGAAAAGATCACAGATATAATTTAGGAAAAAACTAATTGGGTTTTGGTCGAACATTTTTGAGTACAGATGATGTGATCAAAATAATCTTTTCTCTGCTTCATAAGGGTATATAACTAAACAAGAGGGCTGTTGGCCCTGGGGTGCTCACCTGAGATAAAGGCTCTTTTTCTTTCAACGGTCTAATTTCATATTAAGGTAAGGATTATGATACAAATGGGCCATACTTACATATATTGACTATGTACCTGGGGATCCAAAAGTCTAAATTACGTATTCCAAGGCTTTAGGGCAATTTGAAAGAAGGAAAAACTTTTTCCTCTCTCTGGATCCATGGGTTATAATTTCACAAATAACTCCACAAAATCAATCTTAATTACATTGATGTTAATATAAATGATAGATTATAGCATTTTACACTCAAAAATACTAAAATAAATGAATAAGGTCTTTACAATTTCTTATGGACCCATTTAATATGTACAGCGCCGTTTGGCCAAATATAACTAATACAGTGTGTTTCAAGTATCATTGGTATTAATGCCCAATTTTGTCTTTGATAATTGTTTCATCGAAGATAACCAACAGGAGATTTATATTGCATTTGAAGATTTATTTCTAGGAAATACAAAATGATGTTATGATACACACTGTCTCTTTTGAATTTATGGACTTTTAATCAAAACTGACAAGCTAACTTTTTTATGCATGTATCTTGGCCATTTATGTGTAAAATGTAGTTTGCTTTATAAATCAAAAGTTTGGAAGAATTTACGATAATCTTGTATTGAAACCTTGCAAAATGAAGACACGTTTTAAAAGAGTGCCCAAAAAGTTACAATTTGGCCTGATAACACAGAAAGAGCCTATGTAAGAAATGGGACTGTCAGGGTGGTGATTCGTCCCGGGCCCATCGGAGGAATACATGAGATAGTAAAATCATGTGACGACAATGAGTAGCTTACACCTTCTGTCTGCCGAAAGCCAAAAATCAAATTCCAATTTTCAAATGCTACGGCAACTAGAGTTTTTCATAGAATGAATTTCTTTTATCAACTTTTGTAGAGCTTCACCCAAGGCACAACCCACAAGGTTTTAGCTTGATTGGACTACTGTTTAAGGAGAAGGTTTTGAAAAATTTACTAAAATTTCCCTTTTTCAAATGCCACAGCAACCAGGGTTTTTAATGGCATGAAATTCTTTTAACAATTTTGCAGATCTTCACCCAAGGAACATCACTGCAAAGTTTCAGCTTGATTGGCCTACTGGTTTAGGAGGTGAAGATTTTTAAAAAAAATTGTGGACTGACTGACAGACAGACAGACTGATGGACAATGGACAAAAGCTCACTAAAAATTTGGTAGCGAACCATGTGATTATGCCTTATATGAAATGTAAATGCATGTGGTCATGTAGTTTCTGTAAAAAAGTTTTCCAAAGGTTTACTGAATTTTCCCATTTTCAAATGTCACCACAACACGAGTTTGTTTCAAGCGATTATCAGTTACTAGGGATATTACAACTCCTTCAAGGAAAACAGACATGACAAGTAATTTTGGAAAGATTGTTTGTGGCTGATTCCATCCAAAACTAAACTTTGTGTACGCAAATCCCTCTTTCACCCATTGAAGGGTGCAGGCATAGAGGAGATGGGCAAATCACTATATCTTTGAAAGCTCAACAGTGCTTTAAATGTTAATGCTATGGCAGTGGTGGCGTACTTGTACATGCTGATTTACCCACATATGTTGCCAAACAAAACTATGCTAAAGTCAAGCTGTGGTTGAGCCGTCTCTGATAGATTAAAAGACACTGACCTGATAGTGATTTTTCATTACAACCCCAATGTTCTTTCAGTTACTTCTCCATTTATAAATCCCAAAGGGCTATTCTTTTTTAACAGTGATCCGACTTTTGACATATTTCTATAATGTAAATATTGTTTGAATCTATGATTTACGAAAATGAATTCTTAAACTTTTTGCATTCAGTATAGCAATTCACTTCAGATTCACTGCTCAGCAGACTAAGTCTGTTGACACTTACACTTTCAAAGTTATGCTCATGATTTGCTCTCTGTTTTATTTTATTTTGAGCACCCCCCCAATCAAAAACAGTTTTGACCACTACAATTGACCAATCATGGCTGTCAATCAAAGACCTAATTAACCAATCGAATCATACATTTAAACCTGAAGTAGACTTTGAGCTCCGTGATTGGCTCGATATTTATGTGAAGCGTTTGTTTTGGTTGGATGACTATAACCAACTTTTCCCTTATTGTTACATGTTTAAAATAGGGGCCATAAATTTTGCAAAATACCATTTAATATTGAAGTGGAACTTTCTTCTGGAGTTTATTGGGTGTGGCATTTCATGGTCAAATAGTCAGTGTCCTAAATTTTAAAGGACAGTACATTAGCCCTTATGCTACAGAGTTTCTAAGTCCACAAATAAAATTCATTTAGTTCTTTCTGCAAATAATAATATCCTCAACTTTTCCATTCATATCATTACATGGTAAAGATTTCAGTAAAAATTGTGTGGATAAAAACTTAAAATGTGAAGGGTAGTTTTGCATTGGAGAAAGTATTGAATATCTAGAGTATTATAATAGCCTTTGATACAGTTCTAACAAAATGAGTCATAGTTCACCCAGGAGAATAAACTGGCAGACATGTTTAGGTAATCATAGTCAACTCTTTACCACACAACTTACTAGCCTGATTTTGGATAATCAATGAAAGTTCATGGCAAAAGATGGATACTTACCTACAACTACTACAGTACTTGTTTGACATCAGTATCACTTCATTTTGATGAATAATACAGTATGTAATTAGAAATGGGTTTTGCTGATTGGTCAATAGCAGTTTTAAGGGATTGAAAAGTAAAGGGGATAGTTTGGATTTAATGTTTTAAATATTTCAACAATACTCAGGGCTTGCGTTCGACTCTTAACCAGCATTTTGACCCTCAAAAATTTCATAATATCCTATTTGAATCTTTAGAAAGAGGGTCAACACAGGGTTTTTTCATCCCTCAAATTTTAAGTGATGCATATTGTATGCTATTGAAAATATGTGGCTTGTTAATGTGTTTCTTTATAAGAGATACATAAGAAAGTAAATCATAATAAACAAACAAAGGTTTGTAGGCACCTAACATTCAAATTTTAAAACACATGATTAACTCCTATTGTCTTTTTGGCCTCTTTAAAGTCAATTTTGACCTCTAGAACTTCTCGGTCAGAGTCAATGACTTCAATTTCAAAGCTTAGCACAAGCCCTATATATAGCCCTAAACAATTTGTTACGGGTACTTAACGCAATAAAATAAAACAAATTTAGTCTGGTCGAAATTGAAAGTGGTTGCAGACAAAAAACAAAGTTGGTTTAAATAGAAGTTTAAGGGACATAATATAAGGCTGGAAAAACTGTGGTAATAGAAGAAATTGCTTCTGTTCTGACAATGTTTACAAAGCTTTGTAAAAATGTGGGATTTAGTTATAATGGGTTAAAATGTCTCACAAAGACAAATCTCTTCTTAACCCTTGTCATGCTGAACCCGGAATATTCCGGTTTTGGCAGGAGATGTAGACTAAGATCAGACTGCACATTTGTGCAGGCTGATCTTAGTCTACACCTCCTGCTCATTCTTTTCCTTCCCGAGTTGTTTATGAGGTTGATTTCTAAAAGAAATATTGATTTTTGAACAACAAGATCTATCAGTGCTTTCAGCCCTTTGATTTGACAGAAATTCAGTATAGTAACTTATACAGCATGACAAGGGTCAATCTAGATACCTGCTGGCATAAACTGGCCAATTTATCTTTCAGGCCTCCCCATGTAAGGCTACAGGGATTTACCTGATGAGCCAGTGAGTACAAACATGACTCATCACAGCTCCAGATAGACAGATATTAGGGCTTGTGCTAGACCTTGAAATTGGAGTCTATTGAAGAGATAGTTCCAATGAGTACCCACAACATAGCATTTGGAAGAGAGAGAACAGATTCATGGTAAAGCACTTCAGCCCTTCACCCAGGACCTTGCCCGGTTATTTTAGAGCTGACCATAGAATTCTTGGTGTTGCCCTTTACATAACAATATTGGAAGCTCATGTCTGAATTTAAAAACACGCCCACAAATCAGTCTCAAATAAAAGTAAATGTTAACTTTCAAAATTAAATTTACAATTTTTATCGGGTATAAAGGAAGAACATACAGCTTTTGTCTTTGATTAAGTCAATGTTAGAGAGTTATCAGTTCATTGACTGGTTAGTAAACAACAGAATTCTAGACAGGTCCAAACTGATAGTCTCGGGCTATAATTGACTATTAAAATTTTATCTACAAGGAAAATAGAATCCACGAATCCATTAACAGGTTAGCAAACAGCAATTTTTTAGACAGGTCCAAGTTAGCAAAGATTGTAGATGAAAATTGTGATTACCATGAAAAATAAAAAACATTAATTCATTAACTGGTTAACAAATAATAAAAATATAGATTGGTTCAAATTGAAAGAGATAGTAGATGACACTGAAAAATAAATTCCATATAAGTCCATATAGGTTCTAATATCTTATGATAAAATGATGAAACTGATTATTTCCAGCAATTTCTCTTTTCCCAACATTTTCTCCACAGACTTTTTTATAGGTGCGCCAAAACATTTGCTAATGTGGTAATTGGATCAACCCTATGATTTTTTGGATATGATGTCATGTCTACAAAATAGTCTGTTTATGAATAAATTTTGATCCAAGTCAGTTTAATCCATTTACAGATGACAAAATTTTGAACTTATCCAAATTCAAAGATGATGAAATTTTAAAGAGGTTTGTCTTCAAGTGAAGAAACATTGTGGAAAATGAAGAAATTGCTTGTCACAATATTTCCCAAAGTGTTTCCCTGATGGGGTGTAAAAAAGTAGTTTTGTCAGGTGTAAAAGCTTCACAGTCTTACTGATAAAAAATGGTCCCAAGTTATTTTGCTCCTGAAAAAGCAATCACCTAACTATCAAGAAATCATTGTCCTTAACCCATTTCCACACAACAAAATTTTAGACTGGTCCAAATTGAAGGAAGCTGCAGACGACAATTTCAAGCTGATGGAATTTCATTTCGTTTTGTTTTTTTTTTTTTTTTTTTTTGGGGGGGGGGGGGGGGGGAGAAAACATTGTGGAAAATAAAGAAATTGCTTGTAACAAGCAATTTCTTCATTTTCCACTATGTTTTCCAAAGCTTTTTTCCTTGGGGTGTGTAAAAGCGTCACTGAGTGGGAATGGGTTAAAATACCTAGCCAATAACCCAATCCCACACCAACCAACCTTTTTGAAACCTTTTTCCTTACTTTTTTCCAAGATTCAGAATTGATAAATATTTAAGTTTAACTCTTGCCATGCCGAACCCGGAAAACTCCTGTATGCGTAAAGGAGGTTTAGAAAAAGATCAGCCTGCACCTATGTGTAGTCTGATCTTAGTTAACACCACCTGTTTGTCCAATTCCAGTTAGAATTATTCATAAAATCAATTTTAAAAGAAACACTGATACACAACTAGTGCATCCAGTGATTTTAGTCCTTTGAATTTAATGCAATTCTGAACAAGGATTTTATTCAGCATTAATTACAAACATCAGTACAAACTATTTACTTGTGACAGTCAGAATATTGTTATATTACTTACCTGTTTGACCTTTTCCTAAGGTTTTTTCCAGCTTATATGGCCCCACATATTGGTCATCTCTCTCCCTCATAGAGTTTGAACGATGAGGGTGGTGATGTGACATTATTAACAACAACAAATAAAACACATTCAATCATAGATCCTACACCCAAATACTGAAGATATGCAAGTCCACATTATGCATATGTACGAGAAAAACAGTAATCACACAATTTTATTTCCCTTTGAACTAGAGAACACAGAAATTAACACTGATTGCATCGATTTCAAACACAAAAATGACAAGAGATAATTTATTTCCAAAAACTGAACCACTGTGTAGTCGACTGCATGAGAAATCTCGAGATCCGATTCCAATCAATACTTTTCATAGAAGCGAGAAAGTCTCAGAATCCCAATGAACATTCTCCTGGGGTCGCTTTTAATAATGGATAACTCTATTACGCGAGCTAACGACTAAACCCAATGTTCAAAGTAGGGAAAACGTCACGAAACACTGTTTATGCATCATATATTTACCCGATCAATCACTTCGGATTCCAGCAAATTGATCTCAGACTCTTTGACAGGTGCGCGCTGAGATAATTGATAAAGGGAGAGTACTCTCACCGTTTCATTCTGCTTCAGCAGCATTTTCCATAGTAACCAATTGTTATCAATAACCTATGGTCATTTGACATTCTATGTTGATCAGACGATATTACGTAAATTAGTAATAAGGGCGCATTCGTAAACTATCAACAGTTAAAGCTTGTTTTTCATTCCCGTTTCGAATGGAATCAATGTGCATGAAATTGTACGGAAATTGTATTAATCATTTATTATTTTGAGGGAAGTAACTTTTGTAATTCTATCAAACATTTGCAGTACGTATTATTTCCCTTATAGTGAGGGTCAGCGGCGCACTGCTGACTTGTATGGTTTCCCGCGCATCATTCTGTGTATCTAGTTCACAATGATTCTTTTCTTATGCATGTGCTCTTAACGGGATTCGAACCTTTGCAGAATTTCTATTAGCAAATTGGCAAATAGCCGACTAATTTTGACAACTGCAATGGAAGGAGAATAACTGTGTACATATTTATTCAGAAATTTGCTGAAAAACACGATAAAAATTCAACACCCACAAGAAAATGGAGAGGTGTGTCCGACAAGGTTGGAAGACAAATGAGTTATACGACGACAGGTTGCGATACGATATCACGTGCTCGTGTTATCGATGTTTCATTTTTGAGACGCTCGAATCATAAACCCATTTCCAAACCCATGATTTGCCTCGACGGTCATAATAAGCGGGAAGTGTCGAAATTGGTTTGACCAATTAAATAATTCATTTAGACCGACAAATAGCTTTAGCCAAAATTTTTGTGAAGCATTTCAGTTGGTTTGGCGACTTAAACGGCGTGGCTACAGCTTGCATTTACGACTTTTATGTCGCTTACTAACCATTTAACTTTTTTGTTGAACGTTACCGACCATACAATTAGCAAAGTAACGCCGGCGTTTAAAAATAGAGGTGTAACTAGTGGGTGTAGCTAGCGGAGTCCGTCGCAGTGGGCGGGGCCAGCGATCAATCAATTTTGGACGTTACATATATTTCACTGCTTTAAATTACCATCGCCGCGGCATTCCGAGGACAGAAATTTGGACTAATGAATGGTTTAAAACGACTAACCACTCGGACCATCTGTTCATTTGGAAAGCCATCCAGAAAATCACAAACGTTTTGAGAGAAATAAATTTTTCGACAATATTTAAAGCTAGCAAAGCTAAGAGTTCTACGAGTGCAAATTGTCCCTGGAGGCTTAACCACCAAATCCATTGAATCCCTACGCCATAAAAAGGTAGTTCTTATATTGCAATTCTGTCTCGTAAGTAATTTTAGTTCACTTGAGCATATTGTGAGTTAAAAGTGAGTCTAATCAGAGTCTTCATAATGCGCACTACTTTGTGTGGCCACATGAATTAAATTTATTCAAATTCATATAGAACTCCTTCAAAGCATGCTTTGTAACCCATTCCCACTCAATCCTGCTTTTTTAAGAATCTCAAGAAAAAGTCTTTGGAAAACATTGAGGACAACAAAGAAATTGCTTGTAACAAGCAATTTCGTCATTGTCCACAATGATTTCTACCCTGCAAGGCAAGGATTTTCTAAATTCCACCAACTTTAAATTGTCGTAGTCAACTTCTTTCACTTTAAACTAGTCTAAGATTTTTTGATGTTGTAGTTGGTTAACTCTTGGTTTTCTTTAACCTCGTTTATTTAGCGTAATAACCTTTGACGAAGAAGATTACTTAACAAAACCATGCTTTGCTTACAGTACTGTCAGTATTTTGCTTATTTCTTTATTGCAAACTCGAAACTACGATAGTTCGAGATTTAGAACGAGCTATGTTGCAAGTCTATAAAACCTTGAAGAAAATAATACAACAATTCATAAAATATTAGTACACTAATAAAAAAAGTTAAACATTATTACCAATTAATTGATATATTCCCAATGCCCTACTGTGAAACATCGAAAATTTCGAGTGACATTTACTTAACTAAAACGTGTCATGAAAAATAACATGATATCCGCCTTTTTTTCTAGTTATTTATGCGATAAACGGTTGCAGTTCCACAGCATTAACTCGACAAAATTCGTGTTAACTTAATTATGTGGTATCTTGACAAATTTGAAGTTGTCATGAAAAAACAAACAAACAAACAAAAAAATAGCGTGATATCCGCCGGTCTTTTCGTGTTAATTTATCTGGTAAGTGGTTGTATGATCATTGCCACCATATTTTTTTTTTATTCTTTTCTTTCTTTGTTGTGAACAGCCATTTTCGGCTTAATCACCTTCTTACAAAAGTCTCAAAGAATTACAGTTGAAATTAGAGAATTGAGAGCCATTTTTTTTTCTTTAATAATATGTTCAAGCCTTGAGCCGCTTTAGATCTACTTAGCTTTCTTTAACCTTTCTATCAATTCGGGATAAATTGAATAACTTGTAATTAACGAACGTTTTTGATAATCTTTCAGTTATATTAAGGCGATGTTCGTGTGCTTTATGTCTTGGGTAATACCGGTAATAGGCTGGTAATACGGGCATGCCCATGTGCCCAGCTGTGCGGTGATTGAATTCGAAGGGTTGTTTTTCAAGATTTATCAAGCCCTAAAGTGTATCTGAATGAACAACTTCTAGACAGTCCCCGAATGTTTATTAATTGTAGGCTGATTTATGGATGGTAGGTCTAAATCTGTTTAGAGTTTGAACGTTTTGTGGTCGAGCCTGGCTCTAGTTGACGTAAAATACCGTTTTATGATACCTTGTCTGTAGATAGGAATCACCTTAGATATGCACTGTTGGATCCAGGATTTCTGTAAAGGTTTCTAAGTCTTAATGAAGGGCTTTGTTTTTCCTATTACAAATCTTGTATTAAGTGACCACAGTGGTCGCATAAGAGAATGGTCGCTTAGTACCAAATATATGAAGGACTGGTTCGATTGCATATATAAATTATAACAATTTTCTCCCTTAATCCTATCACGTTGGTACTCATCAGAATCGTCTCATAGGATTCACTTGTGATTTTACTTTTCAGACAATAGCCTTCACCTAATAAAAGACTCTGTGTAAAAAAAAAAAAAAAAAAAAAGATTTCAACTATGGTCGCTAAATGGTCGAGTCGCTTAATAGAAGTACTTACACGGGCAATGCAGACTGTATTATCAAAATGATATTGGCCTATTTTTAAAACAAAGAAACAAAGATTAGAGTGTCAACAAAATCAATATAACAACCGAAATCGCAACGGTAATTGAAAACTTAGATTGTGGGCCATCACTCCGTAAGAGGACCCATCTCGAACCTGGGAGATTTAGGGCTCTAAATGGTAGAAAAGTCCCATCAAAACTGAGCGTACACGCGTATGTGCACATGAAATTACAAGTGTATATAAATCAAAGTCCTTACTATCTAAGCGTTCGCGGGTACTCGTTAAACTATGACTGCAGACGGATACCGTTTAATTGTTGCAAAAAGTTGGTATGACCAATTGACAATTTATGAACACCTCATTCAAATCTTTATTAAATTGCAAGAAATATTGGGTTAACAAGAAAAATTCAGACGAAACCCCCTTTTCATGTGACACTCCTAAATGATGAAAAACAAATAAAAAAACACATCAGAATATACAATAGGTAGTATACCAACAAAGATTCTGTGAAAAATACTAGTACACAGAAATATTCATGGATAGTTTTGCTTTCACAAGAGATTTTGCTTTTTCCCCCTATGTGTCACTTCCACCGTTAACCATCATTCAAATTTATTCATTAATCTCCTAAGTATACACTTTACAAAGGATTAACAATAATACTGGTAGCTAGGTTTTCAGTTATTTCTAATAAAAAACAACTTAACTCAATCTCCGCAAGGCCAGAATTAAGATTCTTAATGCTCTGCACTGCACTACTTTTCTGAGAGATCTATCCACCCTCGATGTTTTGCTTTTTCATTGTAGTAGATTCAAAGTTCATTTTAGAAAACAGTAAAGTAGATATATCGAAATACACAAATGAAATAGTCAGATTTCGGTTGCAGTAAATTGCAGTTCTGGTGATAAAGACCGATTTGTATGGCGTTAAACACAGCTTGTAACAATCTTTCATTTACATCATGGCGAAGTTCACATATTCAAGAGCTTCCTGAGTATCTCCAGTAGGCTGGGACTCTAAAAAGTCATACCAAGGACATACCCACCTGACTGCAGCGCGGGAACCCACAACCCTCGACTTGTCTTAGATTATGAGTCAGCCGCTTATTCGACCGCAATTAGGCCGTCGCCAAAGCGCAGTGTAGGCTTATAGAAGGACCCCAAACCTCGAGATCTGAGGTTCGATCCCCGGCCACGGCGGTCCCCAACCAATCGGTAATAATTGTGAACCTATTTTGGATTTGCAGCAGAAGGCTCGGACAAGATGTCTTTTGAGGTATCGGTGAGAGAAATGCCAGGAATGCTCCAGCCGCCGCGAGATGACTGAAGAAATGTTAAAAGTGATATTAGACCCCATTCAATTTAAAAAAAAACGTTGATTAAGCTTCATGTTGACAGTCTAGACATTTAATAAAGATGTGCTCAGGCAAAAATATAGCACGGACGAAAGGACAGATGGACAGACAGACAGTTCAACAAATGGATTCATAATGTTAGAAAATCTCAACAGATGAAAATATTTAGAGGATACGGGTTGAATTTATTGCTTAAATTGCATTAATTGCGTTAAGAAATATTTTAATTAGCAGACGCACGGACGGATGGACAATAACAACAAATTTGAATAACCTCTGTTTGGTGAAGGTGGAAACACTCAATATGTAGTCAACATAGGACATAAGCTATGTGGTACTAAGTATTATATATATCAAAATTTGTATGGCATACACACACACACGCGTGCGTGTGTGTGTGTTTCTTTGACAAGTAACCTGAACAATACTTTTAGATACGCTGTGGCATGAAAATCTGCTAGATTTTCCTATCTATCATCAAAGTTTTCTATATGGTTGTTTAAATATACAAAAACGCTTAATTTCTTCGGGAACGCTCTTCTAGGACCCCTAGTTACAACATTAGTTTGGGATTGTCCTTATAATCATGAACGTTGAAGAGAGATGAAGCCAAATTTCTTGCCGCTAAAGCAGTAACAAGAAATGGCCAAATACTTCAGTAAATTCGAGAAATGTTTGGCCAAACTGTGACCCTGAGAGTTGTTACACTTGATGTTTGATTACGCAAGGCGGACATTGAAGGATAACAAAAGCTCACCATTGGCACGTTTTGCTAGGTTTACGGTCAAACTCACACGTACTCACTGAAGCATGAAATGTGTCTCGGAGAGGTCCAAACGTCATGACAATAGTCCGCTGGCCTTCGGTCTGAAAACTTGGAAAATTAGAGAGTGGTAACATATTGTATTCTTGCGTAGATGGTAGTTTAGGAAAATCATCTGAGACGATTTATGCTCCCCGCACATTGACATTGTCACAAAAACGTGTGCTTGAATATTTCTTATTGGTTGCTTTCATTGCTTGAGAGTCTCGGTTCGCAACAAATTTTCGATTCAGAAAAATATACAGGCAAATAATTAAGAGATGTATCAACTTACAACGTACGATCATATTGACTAATGATTAACAAGGTATAACTTTTTCCTGGATCACAGAAGTACTCTACGAACTATTTTGGTATTGCAAATACATGAGAAATAAATCGTTAATTTTCTACAGAATGAAGAAAAATGTAGGCAGGATTGTAGATTCTCACGAATGATCGCCCTTGACGAAGACCGACTTGCCTCTACGCTCACATCTTCATAGAAGTTAAAAAGTTAAAATTTTATATAGCTTTTATACCAAGATCACTTAATAAGTGACCAATAGACGCTAATTGGTTATAACAACACAGTCCCCAATGTTTTGGTTTAAAAGTTTTAAAAGCGACGTGCACTGGATCTTGTCTGGAGTAGATCTCTAAAAGTATATAGGCTGTGATCATGAAACTTCATGGGTACTGCTCGGCAAATGGATTGTGATCCAATGCCGAAAGTAAAAAAACAACAAAACTTCCCCCCCCGCCCCCGAGCAACCTGCTGTAGGACCCGGCCAATCCGAAGGATAGGCAGGTCGGCATCCCGGGAGGAGGGGCAAACATGACTTCATGGGTAGATAGATCTCATCCAGGGGAAAGGCAGTGCACAAGAAACATAACTCTACCTGGCTTATTTTTTGAGTCATTGCCTTTTTTTCATACTTGGATCTTGTCCGGAGCATATCTCTAAAGTATTCAATCTATGATCATGAAACATCATGGGTAGATAGATCACATCAAGGGGAAATGCAGTGCACAAGAACCATAACTCTACCTGGCTTATTTTTTGAGTAATTGCCCTTTGTTGTTTTTTCATACTTGGATCTTGTCCGGAGCATATCTCTTAATGCATTTAAGATATGATCATGAAACTTCATGGGTAGATAGAACTAATCAAGGGAAAGCGCAGTGCACAAGAAGCATAACTCTCCCTGTTTTTTTGGGGGGGAGTTATTGCCCTTTGTTATTTTTCATACTTGGATCTTGTCCGGAGCATATCTCTAAAACTATATAATCTATGATCATGAAACTTCATGGGTAGATAGATCTCATCAAGGGAAAGAGCAGTACACAAGAACCATAACTCTACCTGGCTTATTTTTTGAGTTATTACCCTTTGTTGTTTTTTCATACTTTGATCTTGTTCGAAGCAGATCTCTAAAAGTATTCAAGCTATGATCATGAAACTTCATGAGTGGGTAGATAGATCTCATCAAGGGGAGGTGCAGTGCACAAGAACCATGACTCTACCTGGCTTATTTTTTTTATTTATAACCCTTCGTTGTTTTTTCATTCTTCGATCTTGTCCGGAGCATTTCTCTAAAAGAATTCAAGCTAGGATCATGAATCCTCATGGGTAGATAGATCTCATCAAGGGAAAGTGCAGTGCACAAGAACAATAACTCTACCTGGCTTATTTGTTTAGTTATACCCTTTTTGTTTTTTCATACCTTGTTCATACTTGGATTTTGTCTGGATTACATCTCTGAAAGTGTAATAGCTATGATCATGAAACTTCATGAGTGGGTAGATATCACCAAGGGGAAGTGCAGGTCACAAGAACCATTTCTCTACCTGGCTTAATTTTTTTAATTATTCCCCTTTGTTGTTTTTCACATTTGATTTTGTTTCAAATACCTTATAGTGTAACAGCCTCTGGTTTTAAAACCTCATGATAACAAGAAAAACATCAAAGCGCTGAAAGCGCTGAAAGCCTGAGATATGTATACAGGAGATATATAATCTGGGCAGAATAAGGTTGATGGTCTGATTATCAGGGGTGCCACTTTCTACCCAAATCTACTGTCGATTATGCGTAGATCTGTCAATTTGTGCGCTAGGGGACACAACCTGTCCGCAATAATTTTCATCCCGTTGAGGTATTGTAACGATATATTTACATGTATATATCATTAGATATTTTTCACTTGATCAAAATGCTTTGAAGGGATCTGATAAAGGCCACCCAAGGATCCTTCCTGTGAATTTTGGTTGAGTTTGGTTGAATTATGTTCAGTACTTTCTGAGTAGAAGGTTTTTAAAGTAAAAGTTGACGGACGGACGGACGGATGGACGATGGACACCACATCATGACAAAAGCTCGTTGGCTTTCAGCCAGTGGAGCTAGCGAGAGAGAGCAAGAGAGTGGGGGAGATGGGGGAATGGAGCGTGTAGCCAGGTTCGAACTAGGAGGCTCTTGCGTGCGATGTGAGTATTCTTCCACACAGACCAATTTTGCGCTTTATAATCTCCAGATAAAGAGAGCGACAGAGGGCGGGTTAACCAGGTTAACATGATTATTTTTACCGTACGTTGCATCCTTTGGGTAGAATTCGGAGGTAAAGATATAAAGACACAAAGTCCGTGCACGACCAAACTGTTTTCAGACAGTACGAATATGATCCTATGAATGACCAATTAATTTGTTAAACAAAACATTCCAATCGTGCGTAAAACCGACAGCTTCGCCCCATCAGCTTTATACAGCAACTTCGTCTAACCAGACCGTTTTAACATTGTTACTCCAGAATAAGTAATATTATTTTGGTATGAAACAAACACCTTATTTTTTGTAACAAAATGATATGTTTATATATGTTTGATAATTTCCAATATATTATATATCTCCTTTCTTTCTTTCCATTCACTCGTCAAGTTTTGATAATTTAGCCAAATTCAGAACACTCACACGAAAGTACTGTACATCAAGCCGACAGCTTTCAATGAGTCATATCTCGCCTTCGTCCTTCTCGCCTCAAACGGGCGTATTAATTTATGGTCAGATCCGATCTACTTTTCGAGCGACAGAAGATCACATTGATTGCGGTAGATGTTTTTACATTATGTTTTCACATTAAACTCTGCATGGGTTTGAATTTTTAGCATTGTAACTTTAGCCTCAGATTGCTTACGCAATCTCAGGCTAACCAGAACCAAGTTATCATTGTGAATTGTTACTCTTTCTTGGAATCAGACTTAAATTTTAATCCCCTTCCCCACTCAACAACCAGTATTGTTACGGGCGTATGTTGTGACAATTTGCCACCTTGTCTGTGATGTAGTATTATTCAACAAACATGCGACAACTTGCGATAGATCTCATGGTGAGAAACATTTTGCGAAAGTTTGTGCAAATCAAACCGAGATGTGCGTATAGGTATTTTACACGAAGGCCTCCTTTTCCGGGAAGAAGCAAAACCACGACAGCACGCATCCTGGCAAATGACGATAAACATTTTGTTAAAGTTCCATGCAGATCCATGCATAAATGTACATATAGGTGGAGTTTTATCAGTCGAATTTTCCGAGGTTCCCTTTTACATGAGGCAACATAATATTACCAAACAGCAACAATATTTCATAATGAGGACTATTCTACGAAAGTTCATGAAGATCCATGCATAAATGTAAGAGTAGTTATTAATATGAACTTTTACACGAATGCCTTTTTTCATAAGATTGGAAAACCGCGACAACATGCGCATGGTCACAAAGTTTCGTGAATATTCACGCGTAAGTTTAGGATGAGAAGCGTTATCGAAAAATATGCGTACAGACGGAGAAGGACAGATAGAGAAGATGATACCAATATACGACCACCTTCGGCGGCGAATAACAAACTTCCTATGATTACCTACAGATCGATAAAGTAATAGAATACAAAATCATATGTTATTAAATTCATCAACTTACAGAATATATTTGAAAAGGGCAATTTTACATTTAGTACGATTTTCTATGACACAGTCATTAACCCTTTCCTGTTCAATCCCTGGTTTTCTTCTTTGTCTACAATATTTTCTACCCTACTGAATGATTATCTTTCAAATAAAATAGACTTTTAATTGTCGTCTGCAAAACCTTTGAATTTGGAAAGGTTTTAATTTTTTCCAAAACAGGAAGGGATTAAGCAAACAAACGCTATGTATTAATTGCAAAATGATTATTTATTTGTGCATGAAATTTCATTATTTTCTGGCCAGTAGTAATAGAGATATTATTAGAAATACACATTAAGTACTTCTTTTCACATGACACGTATAATCAAATAGACTTCATGTAACAAAGCGCTTAGGCTGTTACACCTTTCAACAAACTGCATAAACGGATTAGGGGAGACTGGGGCTAAATGATACACGGAGCAATCTGTTACAAGAGAGATAGCTCGAAGATGGGGTCATTGGTGACGTCAAAACTTTAATGACGTGATAAAAGACATTTTTACATATCTTATGAAAGAATTCAAGGAAAAGGCATTAAACGATGAAAAAGCACGGCACGAAAACAAAAACCGACACCAAAGTAAATTTGACCGTTTTATGAAAAAATCTTATAGTACAGTAATCCGTTTAGAAATTTTTGAAATTCTTATATTTCCTGTTAAGAAATGATTTGTAAATATTTGATCCGCTTCCAAAATGTTAATCAAGGGACAGAAAGTACTGAGAAGTTGGAATGCGCTGAAAGGGTCATAACTGTGGAATTCGGATCAAATTCATTTATTACCTTCCGAGTAAGCCTCCCTCCTTTAAACTTAAATCAGCATTCCCATTCGTGTAAATATGTGCGTGAATAACGCACAAAAACATAAATCCACACACAGAAATAAAAAAAAACACAATCAAGCATTGTCTTAACCCATTCCCAGACTGTGAGGCTTTTATTGACCTTCATTATGAAAGCTTTGGAAAACACTGTGGAAAATGAAGAAATTGCTTGTTACAAGTAATTTCTTCATTATCAACAATGTTTTCTACAAAAGACAAGGATTTTAAAGATTTCACCAACTTACAATTGTCGTTAGACTGGTACCACTGTCGACTTTAATAAAGCTTTGTTAAAGTCGACGGCGGTACCGGTCTTAATTGTCGACTGCTACTTCTTTGAATTTGGACTGGTCTAAAATTCTATCGACTTGGAATGGTTTATAAGCTCGTGTCACGCACAGCAAAATTAGAATTTTCAAGCAAAACATTCTATAACATTCTCCTTTTGATCAACTATAATACGTGAACTCCTTTTAGAATATTGAAAACTTAGAATAACGGCTTCTACAGTAAGAAATCAATGATCTCGATGATTATGTGACCCTCAACTCGCCCAAACCTGTAACGATCATACTAATTCTATTCAAGTTTATGAGTATACGTGGAAATTTGCGGAAATGCGCGGAAACTTGTTTCAGTGTGATCGATTTGAAATACCGCTTAAGACTTAGGAAAAAGAATATTTAAAGCGTTGGGAGTAAAATTCAAAAGAAAAAAAAATGACGTTAACGTTATTGTAACGTTATTGTTTGCACATGGTAGTTTTGCCCTTTTCCTAAAAATTTCTATAATATGATGAAGATAGTATCAAATTATGTTCGGTGCCCTGTAGTCGTAAGATTTCCTTATTCGTTATTCGACTTTAGAACCGTAAAAAATCTTAAGTAAAAAGGGCCAAGCTTAAAGCAAGATGATACTTGTTAAGGATTTGATGTGTAATTATTGATTTAAACTTGTAAATAACTACATAATAAAGCGTAATTATTTAGTAAATAAGTAGTAACCGGAAGTTGATATGTTTACATTCTAATTTTCAAAATCTTCTACTTTCGTTTTGCATCTATTTGATTTTTATTGAGTAAAAGCTGTAAACCCCACAATTATCGCGTTTGCTTCATGCCTACGATGCCCCCTTAATGCCCCCTTAATCGCCCTAGAATGTTTTGAAGCACTGGGCGGCTTGATTATTGTAAAAATGCATTTGCGACCTGAGCCATATTTGAAAACATTGCCTATCCATGGTCACATGAATACCACATGTCACTTGAGAACACGTGATTACCAAACACGGGACGGCGAATCACACACACAAAAAAAACAACAAATTACTGCGCTGATTATTACCTTTTTTTCAATGATTTAAAGCAAACGAAAGCTTGCTTAGAAGTCTCTAAACGATTTTTTATATCATCCTTTACATGTGCTATATTATTGTCTTCGGCTACAACTAACTGATTGTCCGTGGCAAGTTGAGATGAGAAGTAACCCGTAGACCGGTACCGCCGTCGACTTTAACAAGGCCTATTTGGTAAAGTCGACAGTAGTACCAGTCTAATGTAATCCGAGGTGTATTCATATCTAAAAGATCACGTGATATGTGTTATCAAAATACCCGAAATGCAATAGTCTCGTGTTCATTTTGCGCTTTTGTTAAATCTAAGTTGGAATTGCTGCGCATTCCGTTCCAACTTAAAAATTACACCAAGTCCTAAATTAGGCGTTTGGGGTCAAATGCTACAAAGCGACGGCGCATATTGTTACCCTATAAGTTTGCCCTAGCAATTATTTCACATCGTGAATTATTTAAATTCGGTCATTTACAAGGAAACTGCTCTTTGTATAGCCTGAACTGTTACAAGAGAATTACTATGGCAAAAATCGATTTTATAAGAAAAGTTATCAAAATCTGTTCGATTATGACTGTTTATAAGTTCCTCCTGTTGATTGGGTTTATTTGAAAATAAGCTTGGTTTGGTTAAATTATAACGTGTTACAGGTATTTGAATCTTCTATCCGAGAAAATCGAAAAAAAAAAAAAAAAAAAAAAAATGTAGGTAGCGTTACGTCTTCCAACATAAAACTGTTAGGCTATTCTCTAATTGATTAGATTGAAAATTGTTTGATTCTATAGCCTACAATCAATTTTATATCTGTTGAAAATAAAACAAAAGAAATAGAAATTGTCATAGTCGACATGTCAAATGTTTACATTGACTGGTGAGCCTTTTCCGGGTAATAGTGGACCTTTCTTGTCTGCCGGGACCTTTTTGTACCCGGCACTGGCTTTGTGGTAAGTTTTAATAGTGGTCATGTTTAGTCTGGGCTTTTTGAATAGGGCCTTTCTGACACTGGGCTTTTTTGATCCGATACCTACTGAAAAATGCTTTTATTTTCACATTATATTTTTATCATAAGAAGCTCTGTGACAAGCAGCTATTAGAAGAAATAGGCCCCAACTTAAGGTGGACTCTTGTAGGTAAAAATAAATGTTGTCAGAGATTTATGTATATGAAATAATTTTCTACAGTTATGAAAATATGCGTTAAATATATCAAAGTCGCATGCAACCAATCTGAGTTCGGTCCAACTAATAGTGTAGACCTTATTATTCCTTGCGCTCATTTGTTGTCCATTCCGTTGATGGTAAAATAACGTAGCAATATGGCGGCCCTGGTCGTTTTTCTGATTAGTTTAGATTTACTTTTTTCTCACATCAATGTATGTATTGCCTCAACACACTGGGTTGTCACAGAAGACGGCAAGATTCAGTCACAGGTCTGTGAATATTTCTAACACATGCAACTAACATTTTCTGACGAATATTTTAGCACTAGAAGTACTCTCCAATATGTGAAAGTGGGTGGGGTTTGTTGACTATTGATTTACTGTCGCATTTTAACAATAACTTTTACAAAATTCGTACTGACTTGTCTATTGATATTTTGTTTATGTTAGAAATTATGTTTCAATATGATTAAATTAAAGCCATTTCAAACTAAGTTGCTAACTTACTAAAATGCCAGATGACAGTTTGCTACAGAGGTTTTTTTTGAGGTTTTTTATTCAAAGACCAGGACCCCTAACCGGAGTATAGGTCAACATGTTACGTGGTAACAAATACAATTAACAAAACATGTGAAAAGTTTTGATGAAAGCTCCAAATGAAGCTGACTAGATTTAACCAACGACAATCAAGGGACATGATGAAGAATGAGTAAAAGAAGTGCAGATAAGGCCCCCAGTTAAAAAAAAAAAAAAAACAAGCTCTCTAGAAGATTTTTCTCTCAATATTACATATTTCAAATAAACTGCAGATGACAATGGCATATACAATTACGTAAATAATAAAAAGTTAGTGCATGGTCTTAGACCAAATAAATCTTGCTTTAAGAAAGAGAGCAATAACTACATTTAAAATCACTACTAATTAAGAAAGGTCTAACTCCACATATATCCGCAAAGGAATCATTCTCTTGCGTATCTACGCGGCATCAGGCCAGACTTCAATAGAATGAATAATAAAGACATACAGTATCAAACTAAACCATTTAAGATTCTCTTGTAAAATATATTAAGAAATGTGGGTCTGGGGGCCACTGTGCTCAAATCACTGGTCCACCTCAGAGGAGTTGAGTTAAAAACATTTCATACCATAAACCATTTCAAAATTCATATTTATCAGGTTACTGGTTACTGGTTATATATTACCTTAAGTGTTTTCAAAATTTCTTTACAAAATTTTCCAAGTTTAAACAAAAGCTGTATATAATTAGTACTCATTAGATCTCTATACTGAATAGTACTAGTGTGTCGCGACAAAGCCCTAGGAAGACACAAACGCCTCAGGTCCTCAAAATAACTACAAACAAAAAGGTAGTGATACTCATCTCCAAGTTCGTGTTCAGAACAAAGCTCACATAATCTATCATCCCTATCCGTGCCCCAGAACCTGCCAAATTCAACTGGCAGTTTGTGATTCAGACATCTAAAATGACAAAGCGCAGTGGCCAAATCATTGGGTAAAAGCTTAAAATAATGTTCAAGGACTAAGTCAGTTTTAAATATTCTATAATTGAGACATTTGGGAGTGAGAAAGACTTGTTCTGCCCATTCTGCTTTGTATTTATCAATTAATCTTAACTTAACACTTTTAGCTAAGCCCAAAGGTACGTTTTGTTGAGAATCCCATAAGTTTAAAAAATCAGTTTTAGTTAAACAATCCTTTATTTGAAGTAGCCATTTGGAATGGAAAAAGTCATTTTTATGCATTTCTTATAAAATATTGTATAATTTATAGGAGATTTTATCTTTCTTGCCATTAATAATTCTTTGCCAGAAGCCTATCATTCTAGATTGAATCAAAATATTACAGGTGGACAAGACTCTCAAAATTTTTGATATGAGTTTAGGACCCTAGGGGCTTAATTTAACCCATTACCTCACAGAATTTTTTTAGACTGGTCTAATTTCAAATATGTTGCAGACGTCAATTTCAAGTTGAGAGAAATTTGATTTTTTTTGGGTCTTTTTTTTAGCTCACCTGAGCACAAAGTGCGAGGTGAGCTATTGTGATCGGTCGTTGTCCGTCGTCCGTCCGTCCGTCTGTCCGTCTGTCCGTCTGTCCGTCTGTCCGTCTGTCCGTCTGTCCGTCCGTCCACAATTTCTTTAAAAATCTTCTCCTCCTAAACCAGTTGGCCAATCAAGCTGAAACTTTGCAGGGATGTTCCTTGGGTGAAGTTCTTTAAAAGTTGTTAAAAGAATTTAATTTCGTCAAAAACTCTGGTTGCCGCGGCATTTTAAAATGGGAATCTTTAGTAATTCTTTGAATATCTTTAAAAATCTTCTCCTCCTAAACCAGTAGGCCAATCAAGCTGAAACTTTGCAGGGATGTTCATTGGGTGAAGCTCTTCAAAAGTTGTTAAAAGATTTTAATTCTGTCAAAAACTCTTGTAACCGCGGCATATGAAAATGGGAATCTTAAGTAATTCTTTAAATATCTTTAAAAATCTTCTTCTCCTAAACCAGTTGGCCAATCAAGCTGAAACTCTGCAGGAATGTTCATTGGGTGAAGCTCTTCAAAAGTTGTTAAAAGAATTTAATTTCGTCAAAAACTCTGGTTGCCGCGGCATTTGAAAATGGGAATCTTTAGTAATTCTTTAAATATCTTTAAAAATCTTCTTCTCCTAAACCAGGTGGCCAATTAAGCTGAAACTTTGCAGGGATGTTCATTGTGTGAAGCTCTTCAAAAGTTGTTAAAAGAATTTAATTCCGTCAAAAACTCTTGTAACCGCGGCATATGAAAATTGGAAATTTTAGTATATCTTTGATTTTGTTTTTTTCATCGACTACAAGGCCAAAGGCCTTTATATTTTGTAAAGAGCTTAATCATTTGGTTCTCTACCAAGTTTTTAAATATTTAATCTCTGGGGTCAAAAATGGCCCCGCCCCTGAGGTCCCAAGTTTGGAAAAATTCTTAATAAGAGCAATTTCAAAAGGCTTCTCCTCTTAAACTATAAGGTCTAGGATATTCATATTTGGTATGTAGCATAACTAGATGGTTTTGTACTATATCACAAAAAGTTTTCATCCAAGGGTCAAAAACGGCCCTGAGTAGGGGTCCAAAAATTTGGAAAAATGCAAAATTTGAGTATGTTGAAAAAAATTCTTCATTTTAAGGCAGAGGGCATTTACATTTTGAGTGTAGCATAGCCTGGCTGTTATCTATCTGTTTTGATTAAATTATGCCTGTAGGTTAAAAAACACCCCTTCCCTGGGTGTCCAAAGTTCGTAAAAATGCTCAATTAGACCATGTTCAACAGTCTTCTCCTCCCAATCTACAAAGTCTAAGGCATTCATATTTGATTTATAGCATAACCAGATGGTTCTCTACTATGTTAGCTAAAATCTTAGCCCTGGGATAGAACATGGCACTGCCCCAGAGGTCCAAAATTTTGGAAAACACCCAATTAGAGCAAAAGTCTTCTCCTTCTGAAATATAAGATGAAGGGCATTCATATTTGGTATGTAGCATGACTATATAATTTTGTACTATGTTACAGGAAAATTTGCTCTTAGGATAAAAAATGTCTCTGCTCCTGGGATTGAAAATTGCATAAATCGCATTGAAAGGATTCTTCTTAAATAGAAATGGAGAAATTGCTTGTTTTCTCACAAAGCTTTTTTAAACCTTTTTCCCTGAGGGTGACAAATTCTGGGATAGTTTGGTAATCGATTAAACTATGAAGCCAAAGGCATTCATTTTCATTCACTGGATTGTTTTGTACAAAGCCCAAAATCTTATATTTGTTTTATTTATTTTGCTCAAGTTGTTTCTTTTTCATACTAAAAGTACTGTAATTTGCAGATGCCTCAGGTGAGCGATTTAGGACCATCATGGTCCTCTTGTTTTTTTTTTGTTAGGGGGTGGGGGTGTCCTAAACAGACACACTGGCTGGGGATAGGACTAAGTCAGTTTTCTGCCAGGATCAATTTTTTAGGGTAATTTGTGACCCCCCTGTCATGATTTCTGTCTTTTTTCCGAAAGAGTTCCATTATGATTTATGGGCCAGAATGGTCTAAATTACTTGGAATAAAAGAAACAAACAAATAAAGCAAAAAAGACTAGCAGATTTTTTTGCTGTCCCCAAATTTAATGGAAATCCCAGGTTTTGGTTCATCTGCCACAATTACACAATTTCGTTGTCTGTAGTGTTTACAAAACCATCCAGGTAACCCAAACAAAAATTTTTAGTCAAAGGATTACATGTAGAAGGATATCACCTTAATTAATAAATCAACTACAACAGGTTGACAGATTTACGCAAACCTCTATTTTAGCTGTTCCCTGGTAGTAGAATGAACTTGTTTTGTACACTTGAGCTCAAAGATCATTCATTGATACATTTACTTATTTATCATATACTAGGCTGCAAATAACTCATTTTCTAACCCAATACAAAATATGGCCTTTTATATTCATATGTGGATACAACTGAAATAATTCATCTCATGAATTTGCACTAAATTGTATTGTCTTTTCAAATCCAAAGTGACAGATCTTATGTTCCTTTAATCTATTACTAGATATCCAAATTCTATATAAGTTCAAATTAAAACAGTTAAATACGTCAATTTTAGGTCTGTGAAATTAAAAAAAAAATGTGTGCTTGTAGGATGGAGATATTTTGGACAATGAACAAATTGCTTTTTCAAGCCATTTCTTCACTTTAAAAATTGTTTTTCTGAGAAATTTGAGCTCGTTTAGAAGTTTCCTGAGCACAACATACTCATGGTGAGCTTTTGTGATATTTGAATGTCTGTCTCTTTTGTCGGAAATAAAAAATTTTAGTGTTTTATCTCAATCTTGTTATTCTTTCTATTTCCTTGACTACTATGAAAAAACGTGGTTGATTTTGAATAATTTAATCTGTAAAGTCAAGAGGGCAGAGTGAAACAGGAACAGAAGCGCTTTTAGTTTGCTTCTCTTGACAAATTCCTGTGGGGGCTATTGTCATGGCCTGTCATGCATCTACATCCATCCATATGTCCATCTAAAAATCTAAAAAAAAAAAAAAAGATTTGTTGTAACAGATAGTTTTTCTTTAGCCTTTAAACACACTTTTTTTTTTATAATTTTCTCCCATTTATATTCCAACACAATCCCACTTTTTTACGTCCAATAATAAAGCAAAAAGCTTAGTACATGTATAACATTGTGGAAAATGAAGAAAGGCTTGCATCAAGTATTATCATCCTTATCCATAATATTTTCAACCCCAAAAGACAAAGATCAGCAAAATTTCAATATCTTTATCTATTACCACAAAGTGACGTTTCTGAGCACATGAAGAAATGTGATTAACAAGTAATATCTTGTCTTCTCACAATATTTTCTGTGTGATTTAGAAATTATTCTCAATTTTACTGCATTTTGAATTGCCATCTGCAATTTCTTTCAAAGTAGACTTGTTAGAATTTAGGGCTTGTTGTTTTGGAATGGGTAAAGCTTTATTCAATTATTTTATTGTGAATCTTTCTTGATCAGGAAGGAAATTTATACAATTTGAAAGATATGATCAAATATTTATTATTTCCTTTTAAACTTCTTACAAATCAATCCTTGTCATGCTGAAGCAGCAATATTTCTGTTTTAGCAGGAGGTCTAGACAAAATATTTGTTCACAGGAATAAGATCTGTGTAATAAGAGGAGTTGCAGGCAACATTTTTAGGTTAATGGAATTCTGAAAATCTTTATCTACCTTGTAGATAAATAAGAAACTGCTTGGAACAAGCAATTTCTTTATTTCTACAATGTTTACACCCAAAAAGACAAAGATCTTAAAAATTTCATCTGATTCAAATCCCAATCTGTTTCTTCTTTCAATTTGACCAGTTAAAAATATTTCAATCTGTAAATGGGTTAACCCATTCCTGCACAATGAATGACACTTTTATTTGCCCCACAAGAAAAAAACATTGGAAAACATTGTGGAAAATGAAGAAATTGCTTGTTGCAGGCAATCGCTTCAGTATCTACAATGTTTTATTCCCAGAATGCTGAAAAAAACCCCAGGATTTCATGAAATTTTAATTTATGTCTGCAACTCCTTTCAATTTAGACTTGTCTAGAATTTTGCTGTCTGGTAATGGGTTAACAATAAGAGAACGAAGCAACCACGATGAATTAGAATTTCATGAAAAGCTCAGAGCTCATACAGAGAAAGTGATGGCAGTCTGAATCGGTTACTTCTCTCAAACTCTACCTTGTCATTGCTCAATTTAACCCATTACCTGATGACAAAAATATTAGACTGGTCCAAATTGAAAGGAGTTGCAGACAGCAATTTCAAGCTAATGGAATTTTGAGTATTTTTCATATTTTTATTCTGAAGCTTCTTTTCTTGGGGGCGTCAAAAGCGTCATTGATTGGGAATCGGTTAAATGTCTTTACAGACGATTCCAATGAGTGCCCATAATAATGGGTTTGATGGATAAGTGATTGAATTTGAGCTCTGAAAGCTCCTACATTTTTTTTGTACCCTCTGTTAACATTTTTTATTGATAACCCTTGTCACACTGAACTCAGAATAGTCCTGTCTTGATAGGGGGTATAGACAAAGATCAGCCTACACAAATGATCAGTCTGATCCCATTGAACTATACACAACCAGTGACCTGTTTATCCCAAATTGCAACAATTGTTTAAGGAATTAATTTTCAAAAGAAGTAATAACCCACAATTAGTGCTTCCAGTGCTTTCAGTCCTTTGATTTGATTGTGATTCTAAAAGAATGATTTTATTCAGCATGACAAGGTTTAACATTAACCCTTCTCATGCTAAACCCGGAATATTCCTGTCTTGACAGGAGGTATAGACAAAGATCAGCCTGCACATGTGTGCAGTCTGATCTTTGTCTACAACACCTGCTTGTCTCATTTAAGCCAAAGTTGTTTATAGAATGATTTTTAAAAATGATTATTCTAAAATTAGTGCATCCATTACAATTAGCCCTTGGATTTTAATGCTGTTTTGCAGAGGATTTTTATTCAGCATTACAAGGGTTAATACTCTAAAAATACCTAAAAAATTTCATTTGTGACCCTTCTTGACCATATTGGAAGTGTCAAAAATACTTTACAAAAAAGTTGGGGCTCAAAGTTCACTTCCGGTCTGAATAAACGATTCATTGATTGACACAATCGGTCAATTTGGTCTGAATCTGCATAGTTTGTCCAAAAAGGGGGTATCTAGGTCAAATCTAGGTCAAATCTTAGATCATTATGTAAACTGTTTGTGTCTTCAAAAATAATTCTGCTTTGAAGTTGCAGTTTCATATTTCTTTGTCCAACCAAAAACCCAGGAGGGTCTTTTAGCATCTTGGCCCGTCTGGTCTCCTGTACTCCCCTGAACAAAAAAGGTTTGGAAAACATTGTTGACAGTGAAGAAATTACATGTAAAAAGCCATTTCTTCATTGGCCCAACGTTGTTTTTTCACCAACTTGAAGTTCAGACTAGTTTAACATATTGTCATGTGGGAACAGGTTAAGATTTAATTATTTCAGATGGACTCTGTGTTCAACATGAAGAGACCATACGATCTAGTAGCCTTTCTCAAACAGGAGGAGAGAGCCTCAATGTTGGAAAAGCTGAAAAAAGAACTCTTATCCAGGAAAGATGAGATTGATAAAACAGAGGATGGGGACACTGGTAGGTGAAGACTGCTATAAGTTGGGCAAAGGCATTGACTTTCATGTAATCTATTACCACACAAACCTGTATTTTGACACAATTCAGTCCACTGTTTTAATTGATTCCCTTTGAACTATCACAGAATGATTGTATCTTCATAAGAATTGTTCCTTTTAAATTTGGTTTGTTCTGCAAAGTATCACAGGAAAAGGGGCTGTATAAAATTTCCTCATTAACACAATAAAGTCCACAGATTTCACAGATTGATTGTACCATGATTATGATGGTTGATTTTGACAGTGGATCTGATCTGTCAAGTATCACTTGAAAAGGTGCCTTATCAAAGATATTTTTAACCCATTCCAACACAGTGGAATTTTAGACCGGTCCAAATTGAAAGGAGCTGCAGACGACAATTTCAAGTTGATTGAATTTTATTTTTTTTTTGTCTTTTGGATAAAAAACATTGTGGATAATTAAGATAATTAAGCAAGTTCTTCATTTTCCACAATGTTTTCCAAAGCCCTTTCGTTGAGGGGTGTAAAAAGGAGGGATTGAGTGGGAATGGGTTAAATATTCTAGATAGCAGAATGATGTCCAGTCAAAATTTCACAAGAATGATCTCTTTATCAGAATTTTCAAAGAATTTTAATCAGTTAAAAATCAAGGCTCTTATGGGTGGGGTTATATTTCCTTATATGGTATAAACTTTGAAAATCTTCTTCAAACAAACTGGCAAATGGATTCCAACAAAATTTCACAGGAATCATTCTTGGTTTACCTTTTATCAGATTCCCTCAACAAATTTTGAATGGGTAGTTTACATATGAAAACATTGTGAAAACTTCTCAAAACTGCACAACCATCTTTAGGTCTTCCTGTAACCAGATTTCTTATAGAAATTCTGATTGTATGAAAAACATGACCCTTATGGGTGTTGCTAATTTACATGCATGGTATGTATTGAAACCATAATTTACAGGAATGATCCTATGGTGACCCTTATCAAATTCTTCAAAGAAATTTTGATTGAATAAGAATCATAGCAATTATGGGATGGGTATATATTCATAGATAGTATATAATGGAAACTTTAAAAATCATCTTCTCCCAAATCAATTGATGGATTTTATGTATTTATATGGCATATAGTATAAACTTTTCTTCTCAGATTTCAATCAAATTCCACAGAAATGATCCTTGGTGACCCTTTACCAGATTCCTTCTAGAAATTTTGATACAAAGAAATCATCACTCTATGGCCATTTTCCATTAGCATATGTGAAAACTGTGTAAATCTTCTCCCCAGGTATATTCAAGGGGCTTCAACCAATTTTACAGACATATACTTTAGTGACCCTTTAATACATGTTTGAAAGGAATGTTGATGAGATGAGAAACATAGCTTTGACAGGCTGGAGTTATTTCAAAATATGGTATTTGGAGTAAATTCTTGGAATCATGTTTTCCATATCAGTAAATTTAAGAATGTAGAGTACTTGATTTTCTGTATTTCTCTTTATTTAGGGTTAGAAGAAAAGTTTTACAAGACAGATCCTGATTGTCTGGCTGCAGGCAAACATTTACCAGATTTAGATCTCTACATTAGTACGGTCCTACCATTGGAAAATAAAGGCATCAGGTTAGTTTGTTATCTAAAAATCTTTTTTCCAATTCATAAATCTATGAACTTAATTCATTCATCATGAAGAAATCCAATAGTCATAGTAATATGCCTGTACTGTTACAGTTTAACCCTTTCCCACATAATGATGCTTTTTAATGCCCCTTAAGAAAAACAAGCAATTTCTCCATTTTACACTATGTTTTCTACCTAGAAAGATGGAGATAATCTAAAATTTCTTAAACTTTCAATTGTTGTCTGCAACTCCTTTCAATTTGGACCAGTCTAAAAGTTTGCCATCTGGTAATGGGTTAATTATGATGTAAGTCCTATAGCTATAGTTAGGTACTTTTACAGTCTAACCCATTCTCACACAATCCTGCATTTAACAAGCTGAGATAAGGTGGTTATAGAAAACACTGTGTTACAAGCACTTTTTACAATTCCTTCTTTGCTCAGTGTTTTTTACCCTCTCTGGGCTAAATTTTTTAATTTGTACAAGCTTTAAATTGTTGCCTGCAGTTTGTTTCAAATTGGACTAGTCAAAAATTTGATGTCTTGTAATAGGAAAACTGGATGATTGTTCAAAGTGAGATGTAACACCAGATTAACCCTTTCCTAAACAGAAAAATAGACAGGCCCAAACTGAAAGAAGTTGCTGAGAACAATTTTAAATTGTAAAAATTAAAAAGTCTTTGATTGTGTAAATAGTACAAATCATGTAAAGAGCAAAGTCCAACAATTTCAATAGCTGACAATATTACTAGTTCAAGCTTTATCTGTGCAATTGCCCGTTAGTTCAAGCTTTATCTGTGCATTTGCCTGTTGAAAGATCATTTACCAGAGGTGTGTACCTTTAACCCTTTCCTGGACAAACCCGGGATTTTACGTCACGGTAATTTTATACTTGAGAAAACATTGTGGAAAAAGGAGAAATTGCTTGTAACAAGCAATTTCTCCTTTTCCCACAATATTTTCTACCACATAGGATGGTCAGATTTCAAATTGCATGCATTTTTCATTGTCGTCTGCAACCTCTTTCAAATTGAACCAGTCTAAAATTTCATAAAACAGGAAAGGGTTAATCGAGATTATTATTTAGATTCTTAAGAAATAACATTCTTTAGAATTCTTAATGAGGAATTTAAGCATACTCAGCATTGGCTTACATGAGTAGCCTTGACAACATCGAATTTTTTCACTTAAAATAACGAAAATCTGCCTTAAGATAACCTTATTTAGTGGGTTTTTAATTTGTTTCTTACATGATACAAGCTTCTAAATGAAGGAGAAGAAAAAACAACTAAATAAATATTAATGATCATACTTGGATCATACTTAAAACTGAATTTTTTTAGGCTAAAATGGCTTGTTGAAGTGCAAAATAAACAGATAAGATCCAAAATAATAAAATTGGAAGGGAATAATTTTATAATCATGTTAGTCTAGTCATTCCAGGTTTTTTTTACAAGCCCAAAATAATTTTAACCCATTCCCACTCGGCAAAGTTTTAGACTGGTCCAAATTAAAAGAAGCTGCAGACGAAAATTTTAAGTTGATGGAATTCTGAACTTTTTCGTCGTTTTGGATAGAAAACATTGTGGATAATGAAGAAATTGCTTGATACAAGCAATTTCTTCATTTTCCACAATGTTTTCAAAAGCTATTTTCTTGAGGGGCGTAAAAAGGAGGGATTGAGTTGGAATGGGTTAAGCAGTTTTTGACAGTAGGACTAGTGTGATTTTTGATCACTGATTACATACTAAAAAATAAGCTCAAATGAGTTAAGCTCAAATAAATATTACAGACCAGAGGATCATTTACCTGAGTACCATCCAGGGTCCTTCTTGATGCAACCAGACTGTACACTATACACAGACTTACCATACAGTCCATATACATTTGAACATCTTGAGGGGATGAAAGATCGACACAAACTCCCCGGTACCCCAGAACTGGGATTGAAAAATGCAATAACTTATCAGGACAATGAGGATGAGTATGGACACAGAATAAATGAGGCAATACAAAATGTAAGTCTTTTGTTTCTAGATGACATGCTCTTTAACCCATTACCACACAGTAAAACTTTAGACTGGTCCAATTTGATAGTAGCTTCAGACAACAATTTCAAGCTGATGGAATTTGATTTTTTTCGTCTTTTTGGATAGAAAACATTGTTGATAATGAAGAAATTGCTGGATACAAGCAATTTCTTCATTTCCCACAATGTTCTCCATAGCTTTTTTCATTTGAAGCCTAAGAAGGAGGGATTGTCTGGGAATGGATTAATGTTTCCAATCAAAAATAATGATTACAGACACTGAATTAGATAAGCTTTTGTGAATTAACCCTTTCCTGTACAGACCAGTGGTTTTGCTATGATTTTTACTTGAGAAAACATTGTGGAAAAGGGAGAAATTGCTTGTAACAAGCAATTTCTCCTTTTACCACAATATTTTCTACCACATAGGATTGTATCATTTCAAATTGCATCCAAATTTTATTGTTGTCTGTAACCCCTTTCAATTTGACCAGACTAATATTTCAAAAACGGGAAAGGGTTAAAGAAGTTAAGCTGATAGTCATACACTAGGAAAGAAATATATCATATTTTCATCTTAGAGTTTTAGTTTACCTGAGCATATAATTCTCATGTGAGCTTTTTTGGTGATCACCCTGTGTTCAGTGTTTGTGTGTCATGCGTTGCCCGTCAACAGTTTCTTACATCACCTTATTCTCCCAAACTATAAGACCAATCTTTATGAAGCTTTGCAGGGATGTTCCTTGGATATAGCTCTTTTAAAAATAGCCACTTCAGTAGTTCAAAGTTTGGAAAATTCTCATTCAGCGCAAATTTAAAACAACACAGGCATTTATACTTTGCTAGTACCATAACAGATGCCTACTATTTTATTCAAATAATGACCTTGCAGTTTAACCCATTTCTACACAATCTCATTTTTTTGTCACTGAATAATTGTGTTATAGGAAACATTGTGAGAAATGGAGAATTTGCTTGAAACAAGTAAAATGTTTTCTACTGGATTTGGGCCTTTGTTTTTAATTTCAAAGCAATTTGAAAAATCCTCTAACTTCTTCCAATTTGGACAAGTCCAGAATTTTGATTGGTGGTAATGGGTTAATGCTTCTCCTCCCAAAGGGTCTAGATTTTTGTCTATTTAGACCTTCATATAGAACTTCTCAGTCAAGCAACCCAGGGCAAATGGCCCTCTTGTCTCAGAGAAGACCCAAAGTATTGCTTTAGCCCTTGCATTGTCAGTGTCATCATTGAACTGAAGATATCTAATTAAAACTTGGAATAAATGATCACTTTCAATAGAGTAGTTTGTACTGCAGAGGGGCATAACTTTAAATGCATTTTTCTTAAAATTATGCCAGTTTGGACCTAAATTTTTTGTTTGACAATCAACAGACTACTGAGGAGCAACAGGCACCCATTGTTCCATAAGGTAAACAAAAGCATCATACAGATGCCTGATGCTTTTAGTCGTGGTCCGAAACAAAAAATCTTTCAGAGACCTATAGCCTTTTGATGAAAATTGTATGCTCATTTTCTTACCAACAATTCAATGGATTCAATTCAAACGGTGATCTGATTATCCTGTTTTTGGAGAAGATATGCAATGAACAAGAACAATACAATTTGCTCATGGTGAGCTTTTGTGATCCTCACACATTCAAATTCCATTATATATTAGTATGTTGTCCATATAAACCAACAATCCCTTTATCTACATTCTAGTGGCCACATATTTTTCTATTTTGGAGAAACTTGGTCAGAAATTTGTCAAGTCATAATGGTGAACCCTGTATAAAATGGGAATATTACGTAGGAAAATGCAGTTAAGGGGGTCTATATGACAATTACTTTACTTAAACTTTACTTAAAGGACCACAATTTAGGCTTAATCATAGGTCATGTCATGATTACAATCTCAAATCATCCAATATCAAGACCAGTGGATTTTACATTTATTATTAATTGGGTAATGAAATAAAAAACAAACAAGTTCTACACTACCCTTATTTCTAGTTGTCTATATAAATTTAGTTAAATTAAGTTTTTAATTGGCATTTATATTTCCATCTATGAAGGAAAGGGATAAAATCTAACAAACCCCCATAGCGATATCTACTTGGAGACTGATGAGTTGTTGAATACCTGGGGTTACTGACGCTTTGAGAAAATGTCACATGGAGCAACCTTCAAACTTCTTTTGGGCTAATGGACTTTGCCTGTTTTCTCTACCGTCATTTAGAATATCAGTAAATGAAAGTTGGAATGGGTTAAATTACAAACAATTTTAGCACAAGATAATTTGCTCCAGTGTATAGGATAACATGTAATTGAATGGATTAATTACCAAAATAGTATAAGTGAATTTTAGTTTCTGGAAAGAAGATATCAATTATAATAACAAAATTATTAGAAAAAATTGAGGTTATTTGTCTTCGCTTTTTCACATGACATTGAAATAGATAACTATAAGGGAAGAATTTTATAAAGAAAAAAAATGAAATTTTTGTAGGTAGTGTTTAGGAAAATTATTTTTTCTCAATGTGAATATAATCTGCCATTATTCACATTGTGTAAAGGCATAATGGGACACAAAAACAATTAAAACTTTAGAAAGGATAGGGTTTGATATTGCTATAGTGCAGACAGTATACAAGCCCTTGCAACAATCCATTTGATGCAGGTGTGAATGAAACAATAATATTTTCTATCAATATGCACTTGATTTACGTTCACAGCTGTTGTGTAATTGATTTACTGTCCCCTCATTTGATTGTTTCTGGGTAAGATTGTAGCCTCAGTGACCAGGAAACAAGGCAAATTCTTCAGCCAAGGTATCCACTTTGAAGAGCCTTGTAGCCTTGTCTACTGATTGACTCTCCATAAATAGACCCACTTAGAAAATACAGTTTCATGTTGCTTTGTTCAGTATGAAATACAGGTGAGCGATCCAGAGCAATTTTTGCCTTCTTGTAGTGATTAATATCAGCTTGATTCCACACCATAAGAAAAAAAATCTTGGGTAATGGTGACAAGATGAGCAAGATTGTAATTTTCAAAAAATATTTGAAAGGCTAGCAGAGTGTGATTGTGCTTTGCTGTCTGCAACATAGTCTTACAGCAGGTTTTTTACTGTTTACTGTTTCAGAATAAGACATCCTGGGTCCTTTATAATATGGCTGCATTTTACTGGAGGATTAAAGGAGATCCGTTCAATGTGATAGAGTGTGCAAGAAGAGCACTTCATTACTCACCAAGGTGAGGTACCTTGAAATATCTAGATTCTGTTAATCCATTCCCATACTTTTTATGTGACTTTACCCTTTTCATGCTGTATAAATTACCTTACTGAATTGCTGTAAAATCAAAGGGCTGAAATGGCTGATAGAACATGTTCAAAAATCAATATTTTTTTGAAATCAACTTCATAAACAACTCTTGCAGGAAAAGTACAAGCAGGTGATGTAGACCAAGATCAGACTGAATTTAAGTGCAGGCTGATCTTAGTCTACACCTCCTGCCAAAACAGGAATATTCCGGGTTCAGCATGACAAGGGTTAAGAATTATATTATGAAAAATAAATTGAAAACAGGAGGGATTGTTATAGGTAATTTCTCCTTTTTTCACAAAGTTTTATACCCCATACAGTATTTATTATATCCCTGTTCCAAAGAAGAGGGGGTTACCTCTGTCCAGATATTTTTTGTTGCATTCTTCTCAGTAACTTATTAAAGCAGTGAATTATAATTTGGGTCTCACATGGCACTTACTGAATTTAGGTCAGCAAATAGACTACTTCCTGTTATACGACTTCGTTTAATTTCAGACACTGCTGGATATAGCGGTATATTTTCGTCGCATTTTTACCAGCAACTATTGATAGCATTGACTTGAAACTTGATGTGTAGGTTTATCTAGGGGTCCTTCATATTGCTTACAGAATTTACGGCTGCAATTTAACTACTTCCTGTTTTAAGGCTTAGTTTATTTTTCAGACATAAACCAGTATATTTTTATTACTTTTTTCTCAGCAACTATTCATAGAATCAACTTTGAACTTAATGAGAGGTTCAGTTTTGTTGCATTCAAGGCACTTTCTAAATTAGGTCTGCTAGTTTTCTAATTTCTTTTTAATGACAAAGTTTATTTGCTTGATATAGTGATATTTTTTGTGGCATTTTTCTCAGCAATTATTGATAGCATTGACTCAACTTACTTGCAACTGGATATTGAGGTTCAGCTAGATGTCTAAGTAGTGTGACACCGTCATAGCACAGTGGGTAGCGCATAAGACTCCTCATCTTATATCATGGAATGTCATGGGTCCGATCCCGGTGGGGGCACATATCCTTTGTCTGTCATCAATGGGTGGATAATTGTAAACCTAAGTTGGATAGCAGCTGGAGGCTTTGAAAGGATGTAGTTGTAGCACTGGTGTGAGAAATACCAGGAATCCATTGTTAGGTGCTCCAGCTGCCGTGATATTACTGAAATACTGTTATAAGTAGCGTTAAACACCATTCCAGAGCTGAATCTAGGGCGCGGGATTGCGGGAGTCACGCGTCTAAATAGTTCAGGACGCAAAAAACATAAGGCCTTGTGCCACTTTTCACGCACGTTTTAAAAGGTTGGCGCATTGTTAAATCAGCGGTGCGTTTAACTTGAATCCATTCAGATGCTCTTGAGAAAACCCCCTAATTTCTATTGCATTGTATAAAGCTATTTATACGTACCCTGGAATACTATAAATAGAATCCCCAGTCAGCTCCCCCGATAAAGTTACACTTCAATGAGTACAGCCCACAGGAAATAATGTGTAGGAATTTTAAGGCCATAGAGTCGTAAGTGATATCACATTATAGATAAAGCTTTATTTAATCAGATTTCACATTTCTTTTCGACACAGTACAGTCGACCCCAGCTTCTGAAGTCGTATTTTGATGTAGCATTCGCCATCAGGACCTAAGACAGATAGTTGTCAGATAATAAACGAATAAGAAGCAGATACAAAAGCTAGATATTATTCCGTGGTCTATATCTGGTGAAAAGATTAGTGTCAAAAAATTGGAATGATACACAAAGAGTTTGATAGTCTTTAGGGGAATTTTGATTTTATTTATACATGTCCCTTGTAAAAATGTGTCAATCAAAACACCAATTTTCAACAACATCTGAATAGAATATCGTCGATAGGCGGCCGAGTCCTTGTGAGTACAACTCCACTGAAGCTGTACTTACGATAGTTTGGTCGCATATATTACATTGAGTAATGCCATGGTGATCCAGAATTGTTCACATTTCATATTCTCTTGATTTGCAATAGCAAATACAGCAGCCTGTATGTCAAAGGTTAACCAGCGGTGGGATATTTAAAGCTCTACCAGATCTGGTAATGGGCTAATGTTGAGTGATTAATGTCATGACATGTGTATGAAGAATTTTTTATGACTGAAGTTTTTCCCATGTCTATCCATCAGAATTGTAGACTAGTGCAGATTGAAAGTAGCTGCAGACGATAATGTAAAGAAAATGAAATTTTATATTGTTTTTTTATATTGTTTTGTTATTACGGATAGAAAAAGGTGTGATACAAGCAATTTCTAATTTTCCATAATGTTTTCCAAAGCTTTTTTCTTGACAGGCATAAAAAGGAGGGATTGTGTTGGAATTGATTTACCCTTTCCTCTTCAATCCCTGGTTTTTACATCCATGTTAATTCACACTTGAGAAAATATTATAGAAAAAGAAGAAATTGCTTGTAACAAGCTATTTCTTCTTTTTCCACAATATTTTCTACATGGTGAATGGTTAGGGTTAAACAAAAACGACAAGGAAGTCATTCATAGTTACCCTCCTACAAAACCTGAATGTTGGCCATGCATTAAAATGTATGGGATGAAATATCACTTACCCTCACTTTCTTTAAAACCCATTTCCACATATTTTTTTTTGTCTGGTCTAATTTGAAAGAGGTTGTAAAAGACATTTCAAAGAATGTTTAACCCATTCCCACACAATCCCTCTTTTCATGCACCTCAAGAAAAAAGCTTTGGAAAACATTGTAGAAAATGAAGAAATTGCTTGTCACAAGCATTATCATTATCCACAATGTTTTCAACCTCAAATGACAAAGATTTTAAAGAATTCATCATTTTAAAATTGTTTTCTGCAACTTTTTTGAATTTGGACCAATCTAAAATTTTGTTGTGTGGTAATGGGTTAATTTTTCTTATGCCCCAAAAGGGAGGCATATAGTAATCAACTGTCCGTCTGTCCACCCGTCAGTCAGTCCGTCCATCCTGCTTTCGTGTCCGCTCTGTAACTTATACATAAAAGTGGATTTCAATATAACTTTGCATAAATGTTCACAAATGTTCACCGCTAAAAGACGACATGTCGCAAAAAAGACCAAGGTTCCTATCTAAAAGATCAAGGTCACAATCTGGGGTCAAAGGTCAAAAATTGGCACTTTTTGCATGTCCGCTTTGCAACTTCTATAATCATGCAGGCAGGTACAAATTTTTTTTATACAAATGTTCGCCACTTACAGACGACATGTCGCGAAAAAGACCCAGGTTCCTATCTAAAAGGTCAAGGTCACAATCTGGGGTCAAAGGTAAAAAATCGGTACTTTTTGCCGTGTCCATTATGTAACTTCTATAATCATGTACAAAGGTACAAATTTCTTTCATACATATGTCAACCACCTATAGACAACGTGTCGCGAAAAAGACCAAGGTTCCTATCTCAAAGGTCAAGGTCACAATCTTGGGTCAAAGGTAAAAAATCGGCACTTGCTGTGTCTGCTCTGTAACTTCCATAATCATGCACGCAGGTACAAATTTCTTTCATACAAATGTTAACCACCTTCAGACAACGTGTCGCGAAAAAGACCCAGGTTCCTATCTCAAAGGTCAAGGTCACAATCTGGGGTCAAAGGTAAAAAATCGGTACTTTTTGCTGTGTCCGCTATGTAACTTCTATAATCATGTACAAAGGTACAAATTTCTTTCACACAAATGTTCATCACTTTCAGACAACATGTTGCGAAAAAGACCCAGGTTCCTATCTCAAAGGTCTCAAACTGGAGTCAAAGGGGCGTCCAGAGAGGTTAAATTGCGTCCAGAATGGTTAAATTGTATTTACTCTCTTATTCTTCAATGGATTGCTTCCATATTTGGACTGATGCTTAATTGGGTGGACCACTTTACGTGACCTTGACCCAGTTACCTTGACCTTTGCCCTACTTTTGACCTCAGAAAAATCTGTCCATAATGCATTTCTCGATTTCATTCTGTATTTATAGACATTATTGTATGTATTAGAATTTCATTTAGTAAAAACCCAGACGTATAGATCACAAATGCATGTGGTGGTGTTTACAGAACAAATCAAAGTGCCACATACTTGACCCTGTCCTTTAGGGGCATTTGTCACATGACTGTGACCAGCTCTTGTTTCAATAAATTTCTTCTTTTCTCAAATGTTTTTCTACTCTATATTACGCTTATTTTTCTCATTCTAAAAGGACTCTAAATTGTCATCTTAGACTAGTCTAAAATTTGTTTTCTGTCCATGGTATGAAGTATGTCTAAGATATAGATTTCCAAAAGAACTTCCCTCATTTTCAGAAACCATAAAGATGTTGCTCTCATTAGTTTAGCTAATGTTTTACATCGAGCCAGATACTCTAATGAGGCAGCAATTGTTGTTCATGCAGCATTAGATATCTCAAGGGAACTGAATGTAAACCATTTTACACTTGGCAATATTTATGCTGTAAGTATAGTTTGTATTTTTACATGATATGAATTTAATTATAGCCCCCCCCAAAATTATGTAGGGCAGGTACATATCATGGGTTAATTGCAATACTGTTCCAAGTGTCTTTACATTGTATAGGTACTTGGAACAGTATTGCAATTAATTCTTGAATTGTGCATTATATGAATTTAGTTATACCCCTCAAAACTTTGTAGGGTTGGTATATTATATGGGTTAATTGGGATACTATTTCAAGTGTCTATACAATGTATAGGGAATTTGAAAAGTATCAAAATTAATTGTACATGATTTGTACATGATATGCATTTAATTATAACCCCCAAAATTATATGGGACGGTATATATTGTTGGTTAATTGCAACACTGTTCCAAGTGTGTTTACAGTGTGTATATACTTGGAACAGTACCGTAGTTAACACTCAATTTGTACATGATGTGAATTTAATCATAGCCCCAAAAATTATGTGGGATGATATTATGTGGGTTAATTGTGTTTCAAGCATCTATTAATTGTAGCCCCCAAATCTTTGATGGGTGTCAGCTTGTCCATTAGAGGCTGAGTTGGTTTGTTAGTAGGTCTGTAGCTTTTTCTTGTCCACTAGATTTCCTAGAATACTGTGTTAATTCAACCCATTCCCAAACTTTCTGAATCAGTGACATATTTTTATTTAAGACAAGCGGATCTAAATTTTGTTTACAATTTGAATGATAAACTCACCATTGCACATTTACTCACTTTTTATGCGCCATTTTATGGTGACAGGCATAAAGAGTTAACTCTGTCCATGGGTGAGTGTGTGCATTTTAGTGAGCATCTTCATTTCTTGTCTGGGGTGTCATGGGTTTGATCCCCTATCTTCTCCATGTGGCACTTATTTTTATGCCCCTGTATTGATAAGATAGGGGACATACTGTTATCTGTGTGTCTGTTCGTCTGTGCACAGTAAACTTAACACAAAGACTTAACATTTTGCTGTCACACAGACAATGTTGAAGATACATGGCAAGTGCTCTCATTAAGAACCAATTTTAGAATTCCAAATTTCAAGTTTTCACAAAATTAAGGAAATTTCTTTTTCATGGCATGTCTCACATTTGTTACACAGACTACTCGCTTTGATAGGCATCAATCACTAATTTTCTAACCTTAAACCAAACCTTAACATTTTGTACTTATTCAAACACCGTTCAAGATAAATGGCTTGCATTTTGTGTTATAGGTTGCTTGAATTGATTCGCATCAGGTGGTAGTTTGATCAAGGTCATCTATCCTGGTCAAGGTCACTTACTAAGATCAACTTAACACAAAAACTCAACATATTGCTGTTATTCACACACCTTTCAAGATACATGGCTCTTATTTTGGACATAGATCCCTTGCATTGATAGGCATCAGGTGTTTGTAAGGTCAAGGTCATCCATCATTTTCAAGGTCACTTATGAAGGTTAATAAAAAACCTCAATACATGTACTATGCTGGAATTCACTATGTAATTCACTATGCTGTATTGCTCATATTGGGGACTTAGTTTCATTGCATTAATATATATCTATATATAAGAGGATTGTGATGATTAGATTATGATTTGATAGGTCAATTTATCTTTCCATTAACAGGGGCAGTAAGTCAATAGACTGATCACTGGCCCCACCCACTGACCTCTAACAAGACAGTTCAACTGAGATATCAAAACATTGTTAATTTACATAATTTATGGTCAGGAATATAAAACAATAGCAAATTATGGGTTGGCAACCATAACATTGTAAGTACAGCTTGGATGAATTGTAGTTACTGTGTTTAAGATGCCAAACCAATAAAGTGCTTGAATTAAGATCACAATTTACTTCTGGATTTGATTGGTCAATTGACATTTTTATTGACGGCAGCAAATCATCAATTAGATTATTAAATATTTCCTATTGTAGGTTTTGGGTGAATACAACAAATCTGTGATATGTTTTGAAAACACATTAAAGATTCAGCCTGATTTTGAGGCAGCTGCTAAAAGAAAACATGCAGTTCTTTGTCATGCTAAATTGGAAAGTGCACTAGAAGCTCAACACAGGTGAGTGTTTTATTAGGCCAGGAAATTCTTCTAAGGGATTTCCTTGTCTCTAGCGCCCAAAAGCATTTCACGGATCTACTTTCAGGCAAAATTGTTGGCCTAGGAGGCCACCTATTAAATTGCTGAATCCACTGAAAAAGTAGATCTAAATTACCAAATATTGATTAAGAAAATCGGCGAAAGAAATACCACCACGAACCATTTCAAGACCATATTCCAATTATTTTAGCAAAGAGCTTCACTTTTAATGTGGAAATTGATAAAAATTACTATTGTTTGGGGACTTCTAAGTGAATTATCTAAGCCCAAACTATGGTGGTACAGAACAGTGATCATTTGGTATACACCTTTTCTATCATAATGTGGATGTTAATCAAAATTACTATTGTTTGGGATTGCTATCGAATATCTAAGCCTAAGCCATGGTAACTTCACGAGTGAAGGGATATCGAGATCATCTTTTTCTCTAATAGATAAGTAGAATGTTCGCCTCCCAAATGGCCATAGGGCTTTTGGCTGCGCGTGGGACTCTCTATCATGAGGTCCAGGGTTTGATCCATGGTTGTGGCAAATATCCCTTCTGCCATTTGTTCACCAATGGGTAGATAATTGTAAACCTAAGTGGGATGAGCAGATGAAGGCTAGAAAAGGATGTAGTGGTAGCACTGGTGTGGGAAATACCAGAAATCCATTGTTAAGTGCTCCAGCTGCCGTAGTACTCCTGAAATACTGTTGAAGTGGTGTTCAACCCAATTCAAACAAACAAAACATGCAAATGGATTAAGACCCTTACGCCTTAGATCTAACTTGGAAATAAGACTTGTTCTTCATATAACATGCACAGTCGGTTGATTTAAAAAAAAAATAATAAAGGAAATTTGGTCCATAGAAGAAAGAGGGAACATCTTACTAAACCCACTATGAGATGACAAAATTTTGGGCTGATCCTATCGACGAGATTAAAGGTGACTTTTTAAAGTTCATGAAATTTAAGATTTTTCAACTTGCTGGGTAAAAAACATTGTGTAAAATGAAAAAAAAAATGCTTGTTACAAGCAATTTCATCATTTTACACAATGTTTTCCAAATTGTTTTCCTTGAGGGGTGCCAAAAAGATTCCTTGTGTGGAAATGGGTTAACCCATCAAGAGACAAAAAATTTTATAAATGAAAAGTTTTAAATTGAAAAATGTTGCAGATGGCAATTTCAATATTGTGAAATTTGGGTTAAGAACATCATGGAAAATGAGCAACATCCTGATGGTGGACATATTTCAGCAAGTGAAGCAACACAGGCCTTCTTTGGCCTCTTGTTTCATTTAAAGGCGGAGCTACTTAGGTCAAGAGCAGGTGGCATGTTCATGGCAGCAAATTTAGGAACTCCTATGAAGGCATTCTTCTTTGACTTAAGTACTCTAAAAACTTAAGATTTAAAAAAAAAATCAGAAATTTTAAATGTTGAAGTTAAAGAAAATAGATGCATTTTAGTTTTTTAGAAAGTGTAAGTTGAATTGAAAAGGAATTACTTCAATTGTACTGTCTCTTGGGTTTCTAATAAACCTTGAATTTGCAAAGACAGTTTAGCATATGTGTATGTATCTGTTAGTCAGTACATCTGTCTGTTTTGTCCATCCCCTAAGTTCTACATCTACATTTTGTAGCTGGATTTCAATAAAAATTCCACAATTGTTCTCCAAACTATTTGCCATCACAAGTAGTTTTTAATTAGAACATTTATCTAGGTAGACTGAATATTAAAGGTTGCAAATTTTAAAGGTTCCACACAAGTTGTTTTTCTACAATTATGTTGTACAGTTCTAAAAGTTTTTTTTATCTTGTTAAGTTTAATTGAATTGAATATTTGATTATATTCCTCAGATCCTTACAAAGGACTTTAAATGACCTAAAAGATTACCAGAAGAAACATGATTTCTGGCAACAACAAAATGATAAACTACAAGCAGAACAAGTACCGGGTGAAGTGAGACTGGCCCAGCATGTCTCATATGAGGAGATTAAGATACGAGAACTGTCAACAGAAATAGGTGAATATCTTAACTGTATGATCTACAAGATGTTGACCACTCGACTATTCCAAGAATAGGGGGGCTATGGGGGTCACCTGGGCGTTGGCATAATGCTTTGGTGAAAGTTTTACATGCAAGTCTCATACTTGTGCTTCAACTTCTGCTATAGCTCTGAAACTTTGTACATGCCTTTGTGACCATCGTATGGAATTATTCTTAATGTCCACATTGAGTTAACCTATTTCCACCCAATGACGCTTTTTGATGCCCCTCAAGCTTTTGAAAAATAATGGACAAGGAAGAAATTGCTTGTAACTAGCAATTTCTACAATGTCCTCAATATTTCTACCTTAAAAGTGAGAGATTTTCTAAATTTCTCAAAATTGACATTGTCGTCTGCAAGTTCTTTAAATTTGGAACAGTCTAAAATTTTGTTGTTTGGTAATGGGTTAACATTACTTTCTAGCAATGGGTCAAGTGTTGCTGTCCACTTACAACCCTTATTTATGCCCTGTTAAATCCCGTGTTTGTACAGGTTAGCCCATTACCACACTGCAAAATTTTAGTCTAGTCCTAGTTGAAAGATGTTGCAGACAACAATTTCAAGTTGATGAAATCTAAAAGAATCTTTGCGTTTTAGGGTAGAAAACATTGTGGACATTTCAGAAATTTCTTGCTACAAGCAATTTCCTTTCTCAATTCCCATCTTGAGAGCTATAAAAAGCACGTTTGTGAGAATGGGTTAGGTGACAACATTTATTAAGCAACCAAAATCAAATTTTCCTGTCAAAAACCAATAACTTTTTAGCTCACCTGAGCACGTAGTGCTCAAGTGAGCTATTGTGATCGTCTTTTGTCCGGCGTCCGTCCGTCGTCCGTCGTGCGTCGTGCGTCGTCCGTCAACAATTTCTTTAAACGACATCTCCTCCTAAACCACTGGGCCGATTTGAACCAAATTTGGCAGAAATGTTCCTTAGGTGGTCCCCTTCAAAAATAGCTAAAAGAATTGAAATCCGTTAAAAACTCTGGTTGCCATGGCAACAAAAGTGAAATTTTAAAATAATCTTTAAAAATCTTCTCCTCCTGACCCAGAAGGCATAGAGCCTTGATATTTTGCATGAAGCATCAGTATATTGACCTCTTTCAAAATAGCTAAAATCATGATCCTCGGGTCCCGAGGGGCAGAGCCCCAGGGGGGTGGGGTTTATATAGAAATAAAGAACGATTTTTTAAATGACATCTCCTCTCAAACCACTGGGCTGATTTGAACCAAATTTTGCAGAAATGTTCCTTAGGTGGTCCCCTTCAAAAATAGCTTAAAGGGCAAATCCATAGGGGTAACATAATTTCAATTTTCAAAATTTCATTAATAAACGAGTTTATTGATATTCATTGAATTTTCTTAAGAACGTTTGAAAACCACTTTATTGGAGTTTTTATTTTTACCTTTTCGTTTTTACGGCCTCGCTTACGTCCCTTACCTATTGGTTACACATGCTTAACTCCCCTGAATTGTGACGTCATAGTAGAAGTTCATTAAAAATGGACGCAGAGTATGAAAGCGATTTGAGCGATATTCCCGATGAAGAAATTGATGTTTCTGGTACTGTAAGGTCATATATTTACGAACCAGTTTGAAGGACAATCGCTCCGGAATCGAGAGATGGTGATGACAATAGTTCTTCGTCTTCTTTTTGTCACGATTTTGACGATATGTCCCTGAGGTGTCAACATGGTGAGTGATTAATATTTGCGGCGAATATTGCCCTTATAAACATTTGAAACGTTATAAATTTAAATTATCCCCTTTTTAAACGTTTAAATCATAAATGATGCGTAGTATGAACATAAAACATATCTGTATTGACTTTAACAACAAATTTAAATCGAGATCCCAATGAGGTGACGTTTACGAATGAGACCCATTTTGAATTTCACGGAGATTATTAACACAGTAAACAAATACTCCCTCGGATTTTTTTTCCGTTACGATCAAACATCTCGTTTATGAATTAAAGACTAGAACAAGAAATTAAGTGCATGGCATTTCCAGTCGAATTGCCCAAACAGTGCATTAGATGATTATCTGGCTGTCATAATAAACTTTCAGTCTGAGCTATCTACTAGGTACAAAGTGAAGCTTGATCAGACAGGATCATTTATGCAAATGTCAAACACTGTCTTAAATGGTTTTTGTTCCTTGAAATCAATACTACATTATCAAATGTTTGAAAACAATTGTTGTTATATGGTTTACAATTGTACGCTATCTATATATACTGCCAAACACCCCTTTCGGGTATTACTGGCAGGTGAATAGGTTCTATTACCCTCATCAGATAAGTTACATTACTGTTTGTTTACTCTCTGTAAATATGGACAGTAAAATCATTCTCAAATTTGAAAAAATTCAATTTCACAGGTGTGAATATGCTATCTGTGACAGAATCCAAGTGCTGCATGACAACAAACATTATAGATGGGAGGGTTGAAGCAGAAGGATTGACATGCATGACAGATCACATTGGATTCCAGGCCAATTTTCTGAACATTCATGTTTTGGAAGTTGCCTAATGACCATGTGTTAGACAGGCCCACTTGAGGGAAATCAAAGAAATCATGAGTAAGTGAAATATTTTCTTGTTTTTCTTGTTTTGTTATCATGACCCTATATTGTTCTTTCCTGTTTTGAAAAAAAATTAGACCTGTCCAAATTCAAAGGACTTAAAGACAAAAATTCAAAGCGGATTCTAGTTGAAAACAACCATTCTGTAGGGTAGAAAATATTGTGGAAAAAAAGAAATTGCTTGATACAAGCAACTTCTCTTTTTTTCAAAATGTTTCTCATTCATAAATTTATAGGACCTTCAAATCAGGGATTGAACAGAAAATGGTTAAGGAAAGGAAACTGCCCCAAATTACAACATAATCCCATGTTCTGACATCCTGAAGCTATATAGTTTGCAAATAATTGTGTGGGAAAAGGAGTAAATGCTGTTAACATGCAATTTTTCCTCCAAAAGTGAACTTTGGACTGCGATTTTGGCCATCTATCATTTTCTTGGTATGTTCACCTTGACATTGTAACTGCAGCTAATTCAATCTTTAGGGAATATTTAGATCACCAGCCAACCATCTTGGAAATACTGTAGAAAAAGAAGAAAATGCTTGTTACTTGATTCTGCCTTGTTTAGACAAAGCCAGTAAAGTTCATCAACTTTATATTGTCATCTGCAATTTTTTAAATTTGGATCAGTCCAAACTCTGTTGTCTGTTATTAAGTTAAACGTCACCAAAAAATTCATGGTGCAAAAGCCAAAATCTCTTTCACAATTTTCTTTTTATTCTAGGCTATACAGAAACCCGGATGATTTATTAGATGGATTTATGGACTGCTTGGGAAAGGATTGAAAAAATTGATTCCTCTATGTGTGGTGACTGCTATCAGAGGACTATAGTGCATTCAAATACCTCCAGTAGTTAACTTTATGATCTTATTTTGCCATGGAGAAAAAGTGTTCAATTCATTTCCATACAATCCCCTTTTTTCATGCTCTGAAGAAAACCAAGCTGAAGAAAATACACAGAGAAAAGTATCCATTGCTCAGGACATTATCTCTAAACTTCATACCTATTTTACACATACTTTTCAATTTTAACATACTGAATTTTTGCCTGCTATTCATGTTCTAGACCCGCCTTAAATTTGTCATTTTTGGTATGAACCCATTGCCATAAAACCCAGCTTTTTGACACCCTAAAGAAATATGGAAATTTTGCAGGAAAAGCAGAAATTGTTAATGACAAACAATTTTTTCTTTCCTCTCAAAGTTTCTAGACTATGTGTCAACCTCAATCCTGTTTAAGCAGGCATTGTCAACTTTTAATTTTGGACTAGTGTAAACTTTTGTTATCTTGGCATTATAGGTTAAGAGCCCCTGATACAGTGGAATCCTTTCAGTCTCAACACTAGCATGTCAACTATTTTACTATTGGGAAGGTAGTTTTCATAGGCTTCTGTTAAAAAGGGGAAAAAAGTCCTGTAAATTTTGTATTTAATCCTTTCCTGTAAAAAAATGGGGTTTTACGTAAATAGAGAAAACATTGTGGGAAAAGAAGAAATTACATCTAACAAGTCATTTCTCCTTTTCCTACTATATTTTCTACCGCATAGGATGGTTTCAGTTCATACTGCATCCAATCTTCATTGTTGTCTGCAACCTCTTTCAATTTGGACCAGTCTTAAAATTCCAGAAAACAGAAAAGGATATGTTAGTTGCATATAAGCACTGAAGTGCAATCATCGGGGTTGTTATCAACCCCTTTCTAGATGATTTACCTGCCAGTAATACCTGAAATGGGAGTTAGGCAGTATATAGTTAGATAAATTTTAGACTGGTGCATATTCAATCAATTTCTAAAAGGAACATGTTCAAGGCTTACAATGTGTTTTCATCCTGAGACTTGACAATTTCGAAAAGCTATTTTTTCACGTTGATTGAACTAAAACAAACTATAATGAAATGGCGAGATATACTGATAAAACGGGACTCCGAAAATAAATAATATCTGCAAGCTTCATACGTTTTATTCTGTTTCTTATTCTGTTTCGCTTGAATTTTATGCAATGTTATTCTACAATTCATTTGAATGACCTACTACCATACTATAAGACACAAAAAATGAGACCGGTTCAATTTTAAGGCTACAGGTGACAATTCACAGTGTTTGGAGTGAAAATTTGGGTACCAAATATGATCTCTAATAACAAGAAATCTCTCCTTTTCCCACTTTCTTTTCCATTTTATAATGTTTTCACATACCAAATAAGAATTGTGTGTTAATGGGTTAAATGCATGTACAAAGAAAGGAAAGTCGTGTGTAATGTGAACATGGGCAAAATTTAAGTGTACCCTAGAAACAATAATTCAAAAACAATCATAGAAAAAAGAAATTTTGGTTCTCAGAAAACCTTTCAATTATTTAAATCAATTATTAACCAATTTATAACAACCCTCAAGAAAAGGCTTTGATTGACATTGTGGAAAATTGGAAAAATTCTTGTTACAATAAATTTCTTCATTTACCACAATGTTTTCTGCCAAGGAAACAAAGAATTAAAATTCTTGTCTGCAACATCTTTCAATTTGGACAAGTCTAAAACTTTGAAATTCAGTAAAAGATTAATTATATGTCATCTACTAGCCATACCAGCATCAATCACAAACTTGTCTGAGACACCAGATAACATTAATTTTTTGGCTGCTGAGAGCTAACTTACAAAGTTTGAGTTAGCTATTGGTGGAATGTTGTTAGTTGTCCATCTACAAAATCATTTCCCCCAGTTATGTGTTTGAGATTAACATCTGTACTCATGTCCAAAGAAGTGATTTGATAGGCAATGATTTTTTTGTTCACAATACGACATATCAAGCTCATATATATGACTTGTCAAGCAAAATGGGACTATCTGTCATTTAACAGAATTTTGATCAACAAAAACGTAAAAAAAGAGAGATTAGATACAGTACTGGTCAGTCAATGTTGGCTTGTCAGGCTTAGCTATGTAGATACTTATTTTTTTTCCACTTTTTAAACTTGTCCAGATTGAAAGATGTTGCCAGCAAAAACAATCTGAAGTCAAACATCCTAATAAGTAGAAAATATTGTGGAAAAGAAGAAATTGCTTAATATTTGATGTTTGTGCAGGAAAGAGTTCAAGTGATTTCAAGTAGGCCTCAATTTGCATGACTTGTTTTCTTTGTCAATGTGAAAACTTGTATTGCCTATTCCCACAGAAACGGAGAAGAAGAACCCTGGAGCTGGTGTTTTAATGTTTAACCAATTTTAATATAATGTACATGCGGTATAACAGTCATTTGCAAACTATTAAATTTTGAGTAAAAAATCGATTTTTGATTTTGATATTGTGTCCCTAGTTTTTCTCAGATGTCGCAAACTTATGAGCTATTATGAGACATTTGTCCCATACTTTTTTCTATCTTGCCAGAACACTGCAATTGGGCTTAACCCATTCCCACTTAGTGACCCTTTTAGACACCCCAATTAAAAAAGCTTTAGAAGACATTGTGAAAAATGAAGAAATTGATTGTTACAAGCAATTTCTTAATTATCCTCTATGTTTTCTAAAAAGAAGGTTGAAAAAATGCAAATTACATTCACTTTAAATTGTTGTCTGCAACTTCTTTCAATTTGGGCCAGTCTAAAATTTTGCTGTCTGGTAATGGAATAAAATGATGGCTGCTGTTAATCTGTTTAATTGGTCTTTGCTTGTCTATTTGTCCATTGTTTTGTGCCATTGGTTGGTCGAATATCAGGGTTAGTTTGAAGTCAAATCTGCAAACCAAGTCACTGAACACAGAGATGATTGGCTAGTCTGTGAAGTTGTCATACTTGTAGCTGATGCAGCTGTAGTTGTAATGATTGTGGTTGTTAAAGCAGCTGAAGAGCTCACAGTAACAATTGGATAAAGTGGAAAAGCTTTGTAGACTTCTCCAAATACAGTTACTTCCTCATCCATGCATGTTCTGCTGTCTGATCTCATGTTGATGATAGTACAATTTATCTAAAATCAAAGAAAAAATACAATAACCAAACAGTTTAACCCTTTCCTGTTTTGAACATTTTTAGACCTGTCCAAATTCAAAGGTTTTGCAGATGAAAATTTAGAGTGGATTCAATTTGAGAAATAACTACCCAGTAGGGTAGGAAATATTGTTGAAAAAGAAGAAATTGCTTCTTACAAGCAATTTCTTCTTTTTCCACAATGTTTTCTCAATTATAAAATTACAGGGACATAAAAACCAGTGATTGTACGGGAAAGGGTTAAAAACAATTTTTATGCATGATTAGAAAGGCTGATAATCCAAACAAGTTGTTTACAAGATTTTTCCTTTTTTAGTTAATAGTTTGAAAAAATGAGAAACTTTGCAAAAAAAGAAAATTTACCCTGACTTGTCTGGTGAAAACAATAGGTGGAGCTCAAAATGTAAAAAAGTTCAAACCCATTACCACACAATCCTGGTTTTTATGACCCTCAAGCTAAAAGCTTGGGAAATATCGTGGATAATGAAGGAATAGCTTTTTCCTTGTCTTCCAAACTTACTACTCCCACATAATTTTCTGTCCAAAATGAGACAAGGATTTTTGAAATTTAAAAGAATTGTCATCTCCATCTTCTTTGAATTAGGGCATGAATGAAATTGAGTCCTCTGTTTAAACCCTTACTGGGCGACAAAATGTTAGACTGGTTAAAATTGAAAGAAGTAAGAGATGACAATTTCAAAGTGATGAAATATTAATTAGTTTTGTCTTTTTGGGTAGAAAACATTGTGGAAAATAAAGAAATTGCTTGTCACATTTCTTCATTTTACACAATGCTTTCCCATTTGTTTCTTTAGGGGTGTGAGAAGATGCCATTGTGAGGGATTGGGTTAACAGAAATCCTTGATCCGCCATTGTATGAGCTTATCCTTTATTGGGTATCCTCCATGAAGGCTACAGACAGGGTTTAGTAACGACCCCTGCCCCCTTCTATGTGCAGACTTATCAATGTCTATATCCTGGTCAAAACAGGAATATTCAAGAATTCTTTGATATCCCAGATTCAGCATTATAAGGGTTAAATCTTTTCTAATTTTGTCATTCTAAAAGTGTCAAAACCTGTCATGTTTGTCTAAGTACATAATATTTCCAAGAACTGTTACAAGGGTGATAATGATTTTTTCATTGGGGTAATTGATATAGATTCATTAGTCAGTTTAACAAGTCAGTTTACTGATAATAATTTCAAACTTTCCAAAACTCAAATAACAGATAGAATTCTCATTCATATAAACAAATTAAGATTAATTCATACATGACATAAATCATGACCTTTTCTAGTATCATCTTTGCTTATTTCCAAAGTCATAATAAGTTGCAATAGAATATAAAGGGATTTAACAAAGGAGTTATACAGTCCTTGGAAGAAACATAGATCACGGGTAAAAATTAAGGGTGCCATATACATCACTAGTTTGTCTAACATGAAAGGATGGTATATGCATCTGTTATGTAATCATTTCCTATATTGTTTAAAACACTCATTAAGACATGACATGACCTTAGTTTACCCTTTACCAAAAAATCAGTAGCTTGTCTATCCGCTAGTGACTATTGAGATCTTATTAAAATATTAACATAATGATAGCCACTGTTTTCTGTTCAATCATCTGTCCTAGTTTGTACTCACAGTAGGAAATAGCTGTGACATATATTGCAGGAAAAGGAGAAACTGCTGGGGTCCCTTCCGATTTTAAGGGATCCCGGAACACTGTTAGTGTCGACCTCTTGTTGTGGCTGAATGGATTTGTTGGTGGTAAAAAAAAAGACAATACCTTCTAACAACTGTGTAAAAGGAACATTTTGAAACTATGTTGGAATTCTAGATAAACAGTATGTTTCTGGGGGAACTATGTTCATATCAATAATTAACACAGTTCTAAAGTAGTTTATAAGAGCAATTAAATTCAAAGCACCTCTTCTCAATTTGGACTAGTCTAAAATTATGTCATTTTTGAATGGGATTAATGAAAAATGAAGGTATGGCTAGGGTAGAAATTGGTGAGAATAAAGGGAAATGACTTATAATTACTAAGTTCTCCTTTTGCCACACAGTTTTTAAGAATATATCAAAATTGACCAATTGCTGGCTCTGCCCATTACTACTAAAGCTCCGCCCATTGACCTCGACAGGAAGTTCCGCTTTAATTTTTACAGCATTCTCTTGCAAAATTTTTGCCCAGTAGCATGTAACAAACAGTAAATTGGTGTGTTAATGACCTAAATGTCGTAGCTACAGATTAAAAAGGCTGTAGCTACGAGGTTTAAGCCGCCAAATAAAAAATAAAGGTAAAGAAAAATGGCAACCAATGTTAGATTTGATAAGCTTAGGTCCAGGCTGAATGAATTATTTGATTGGTCAGTATATTCCTCTATTGAAAGCCCCCTTTTGTCAATTCAAAGGGCAATATCCCAGAAAAAAGGGAACACTTTCATTTCTGCTGTCTTATGAAAATTGGTGATGAGATTCATTATTTTCTTTTTTTATATATATAATCCCCATCCCATAATATAATGGCCGAGATATCAGTTTATTCACCATAATGAACTAACCTCAGCCTCGAAATTTCCCTAGCTGATGTTCGGCATGTCGGTCCCTCTCCCCGTGAGTTCCCCGGGTTAAAGATTGTTGGCACGGCGTCAGGTTTCAATCGGAGTCGAAAGTTCTCAAAACCAACGTCATTTACTAGTTTCGGGCTGATAAAAAAATTAAAGTGTCTCACACAAAGCTTTGCATAACTCGATGGCTCAGAATTTGTCGTTGCTCGGTTCAGTTTATGAATCCACAACTTTTTTTTCTTTTAAAATCAATCGGAAACGTAAAAATGCAGGTCCTCTGAGTTCCCGATTCATCATTACAACCGTAAGCATCACAGATCGTCATTATTCTGATTTAAAATTGTTTTTTTATGTATTATCGCCTGTATTTACTACAGCATCCATTTGACACAACTTCTACTATGACGTCACAAATGCAGGGGAGATAAGCGGTTTGGGGAATGTACAGGGGAAGTAAGCGATGCGCTGTTTTTGAGCAGTATTAAATCGTGACATTTCGAATTGGTTTTTGTACATGTGCACGGCCTGCAATTACGAAAATATTGTTCATGTGTTAAATAACACCATATACATAAAAAATAATGAATGAAAAGACAAAAAAAATTTTTTCTTGAATTTGCCCTTTAAAGAATTGAAATCCGTTAAAAACTCTGGTTGCCATGGCAACAAAAGTGAAATTTTAATGTTCTTTAGAAATCTTCATCTCTGACCCAGAAGGCGTAGAGCATTGATATTTTGCATGAAGCGTCAGTATATTGACCTCTTTCAAAATAGCTAAAATCATGATCCTCGGGTCCCTAGGGGCGGAGCCCCAGGGGGGCGGGGTTTTCATAGAAATAAAGAACAATTTTTTAAATGACATCTCCTCCCAATTCACAGGGCCAATTTGAACCAAATTTTTCAGAAATGTTCCTTAGGTGGTCCCCCTTAAAATAATCTAAAAGAATTGAAATCCGTTAAAAACTCTGGTTGCCATGGCAACAAAAGTGAAATTTCAAAATAATCTTTAAGAATCTTCTCCTCCTGACCCAGAAGGTGTACAGCCTTGATATTTTGCATGAAGCATCAGTATATTGACCTCTTACAAAATAGCTAAAATCATGATCCTCGGGTCTCCAGGGGCAGACCCAGGGGGGGGGGGGTATAGGCATGAAGCATAAGTTCACAGACTTCTTTCTTATTTCTGAAATTATAACCCATGGAAAAAGTTTTTTCCTTCTATTCAAATCGGCACTAAAGCCTTGGAATTTGTAATTTGGACTTTTGGATTCCCAGGTTCATAGTCTTTATATGTAATTGTGGCCCACTTGTTTCATAATCCTAACCTTAACATGAAATTAGACTGTTGAAAGAAAAAGAGCCTTTATCTCAGGTGAGCGCCCCAAGGCCAACGGCCCTCTTGTTAGAATTGGGCATGGTTTTTTTTTAAGAAAAAAATACTTTGTTGTTTGAACCCATTCCAACACAGTGGCGCTTTTGGATGCCCCCCAAGAGAAACAATTAGAAAATATTGTGTTCAATGAAGAAATGTAAAGTTGGTTCAGCAAGCATTAGCTTTAAATATAACTTTTAATTTTTTTAGCTCTACTTGCTGAAGGCCAGGAGAGCTGTTGCCATAGCCTGTATCACATCCATGCATCAGTCTGTCTTTCTGTTGACTTTTGTACAGTTTTCATTGGATTATCTTCAAACTTTAAAAGAACGATTGAATCATCCTTTCAAAATTGGGTCAGATCCATCAAGAAATACCGAAAAAGGGTCCTGATGAAAATTCAATTTAAAAATCCTTGTTAACACAATAAAGTATGTTTATCAGATTCTCATCAAACTTTCACAGAATGATTATGTCATCATTAGGATTTTCTTTTTGAAATTGGGTCCAATGTGTAAAGTAACATGAGAAAAAGGCCTTATGATTTGATTGATAAATCTTTGTCAACACAAGAAAGTCCAAAGTTTTTTAGCTCACCTGAGCACAACTTGATCAAGGTGAGCCATTGTGATCGGCAATTGTCTGGCGTCCGTCTGTCCATCTGTTCGTTTGTCCGTCCGTTACTAAAAGATCTTCCCTCTTCTAAACCATAAGGCCTAGAGCTTTGATATTTTATACATATCATCACCTATTTACTGCTACCAGAATACCTCAAAGAATTACTGTACTCTTAAAATTTACCCTTTTCTGTGCGATCCCTGATTTTACAAAGGAAATCTTTTAAAACCTTCTCCTCCTAAACCATTAGGCCAAAAGCTTTGATATTTGGTACATATCATCACCTGTTGATCCTCTACAAAATCAAAGAATTATCATACTCTGAAAATTAGCCCTTTTCTTTGCGATCCCTGATTTAACAAAGGAATAAAGAAGGAAATCTTTGAAAATCTTCTTCTCCCAAATGAAAAGTGAGAGCTTTTATATTTGGTATGTATCATCACTTATTGACCCTTAACCAAAACACTTAAAAAATCACTGTATTCTCAAAATTTGCCCTTTTCTGTGCGATCCCTGATTTTACAAAGTATTAAAGAAAAAATCTTTGAAAATCTTCTTCGCCTAAACCATTAGGCTTAGAGCTTTGATATCTGGTACATGTCATCATCTATTGATCCTCTGCCAAAAAACTTCAAAGAATTACCTTACTCTGAGAAATAGCCCTTTTCTGTGCGATCCCTGATTTAACAAAGGAATAAAGAAAGAAATCTTTAAAAGTCTTCTTCTCCAAAATGATAAGGCCTAGAGCTTTTATATCTGGTATATATGACATCTATTGACCCTCTACCAAAATTCTTCACATATTAACTGTATTCTGAAAATTAGCCCTTTTCTGTGCATTCCCTGATTTTACTAAGGAATAAAGAAGGAAATCTTTGAAAATCTTCTTCTCCAAAACCATAATGCCTAGAGCCTTGATATTTTGTACATATCATCAGCAATTACCCTCTACCAAAATACTTCACAAAGAATTACAGAATTCTGAAAATTTGCCCTTTTCTGTGGTATCCCTAATTATCCCCCACCGTTTTGGCGAAGGGGATATAGTAATGGTCTCCTTCCGTCCTTCCGTCCTTCCGCCCTTCCGTCACTGAACTTGTCCAGAGCAAATCTCTGAAAGTATAATTGCTATCAACTCGAAACTTCATAGGTGGATAGATCTTGTTGAGGAGAAGTGCAGTGCACAAGAACCACAACTCTTGCTTGCATAATTTTGGAGTTATTGCCCTTTGTTGTTTTCTCTGAAAGTATAATAGCTATTATCGAACTCATTGAGAAGAAATGCAGTGCACAAGAAGCCTAAATCTAACTGGCTTCAGTTTACTATCAAGCTTTTATGGCAGGGGATGGCCATGTCCTACATGGCTCTTGTCTTAGATAGGAATAAAGAATGATATCTTTGAAAACCTTCTTCTCCTAAACCATTAGGCCTTGAGCTTTGATATTTGGTATGTTTTGATTTCTATATTTCAAAGCATTACCTTATTCAGGAAATTAGTGCTGTATGATGAGATCATCAATATACCTAGGATATACCTAGGATTAAAAGAGAAAATCCTTAAACATCTTCTCCAAAATAATTAGACAGAGGGCTTTGCTATTTTGTTTATATCATAAAGCCTTGAACCATCATACTCAGGGGAGAGATTTAGGACCATCATGGTCCTCTTGAGAAGTGTAGTGATGGTGTTACCAGTGCATGCATGCATCTGGCCATCCATCAAGTCATCTGTATGTCTGTTAAGTTTTCTTGTTAACACTTCAGAGTCCACAGTTTTCATCAGATTCTCTTCAAACTTTCTCAGAATGATTGTTCCATCATAAGGATCATTCCTTTCGAAATTTACTCTGATCAGTCAAGAAACACAGGAAAAGGGACCTTATGGAAATTTAATTGAAAAATCTATCAAAAATCCACATTAGCACTCTAGAGTCCACAGTTTTCATCAGATTCTCTTCAAACCTTCTCAGAATGATTGTAACATCACAAGGATTGTCCCTTTCAAAATTGGGCCAGATCCATCAAGAAACACAGGAAAAGGAGTGTAATTAAAATTTGATTAAGGAATCGGTAACACTCTAGAGTCCACAGTTTTCATAGGATCCTCTTCAAACTTTCACAGAATATTTATAGCATTATAAGGATTGTTCCTTTCAAAATTAGGTCACATCATTGAAAATCTTCTCCTCCTGAACCATTATGCCTAGAGCTTTGCTATGTATTAATGCCTATTGACTCTGTTCCAAAATAATTCAAAGAATTACCATACTCTGGAAATTAGAGCTATGTGATGGAGGACGAAAGGAGAAAATCTTTAAAAATCATCTTCTCCAAAATTATTAGATGTAGGGCTTTGATATTTTATATAATATATCATAAAGCCTTGTGCCATCATACTCAGGGGTGCAATATAGGACCATCATGGTCCTCTTGTTTTTGAAACTTGGTTCAGTCAAGTGTTAAGCGAAAAATGGCCTGATAAAAATTTCATTAATAATTCTTGTACCACAAAGTTTCAGCGGATTCTCATCGAACTCTTACAAAATGATTTTACTATCATTAGGATCATTCCTTTCTAATTTAGGTCTTATCTGTTAAGCTTCACATGATAAAGGTTCTGATGAAATTTTTTTACAAAATCCTAGGTACCACAATAAATTTTACAGTATTCATCGGTTCTTCTCAAACTTTTACAGTTCATGAGGGTTGTTTCCTTAAAATTTTGTTCATAGTTTAAAAAAGATTCACCATTTTGTCAGCCGGATTAGCTCAGTTGGTAGAGCACTTGACTTCAAACCTCAAGATCACGGGTTCGAGCCTTGGGCTGACAATATCAACTAACGAACTAATTGTTTTTCGGATGAGACGTTAAACCGAGGCCCCGTGTGATGGTGCTATCCACTGAGCTAGTTAAAGAACCAGGCGAACCTCTCAGGTGTTTCGTCCTGTATCCTTGCACTATCCCCCATAACAACTAACCGTCTTCTGGGGTGTCGCTCATATGGGCATGTGCTATGGTAGCGAAGATAAATAAACGGAAATACACAAAAAAGATTCTCTTTAAACTTTCACAGAATGATTGTATCATTTCCATGATAGTTGATTTTGACATTTGTTCTTATCTGTCAAGTATCGCATAAAAAGGGGCCTTTGTAAAATTATACACGAATAGTCTAGTTAACACAATGAAGTTGTACCATCATAAGGATGGTTCTTTTTAAATTTGATCTGATCTGTTGAGTATCACATCAATAAACACAGGAAAAAGACCATTTTTGTTTTTCGTGTAATTCATTCTAGTTCAAGCAATAAAGTCAATGATTATTTTCATATTCTTTTGAAACTTTGACAGGATGATTGTAGGGTCATAAGGAAGGTTTGTTTTGGATATGAAGTAGATCAGGCAGAAAATATGTGAAAAAGGGGCTTTCGTTTTTTCACTCAAAATATTTTCTTGTTTCAGTTAAAATGTACACCATAGTTATTCAATTCTTTTTGAACTTTTAGAGTTTATTGTATAGTCATAAGGTTTGCTCCTTCTGATAACTGAGTGGATCTGTCAGAAAACACAGTAAAAGGTTGCTCAAATTGATATAGGTTATAAAATTTGATTTATTTTTGTTTTATGCATTCTTCTTTTTGCTATTAAGTTCCTTAAATAATTGATTGAATTTAGGGAAAACTCGATAGCAAGTAGAGCGTTCCAAGCCGTTATTGGTCTCTTGTTTAAAATTTCATTAGACACACAACAAAATCTTTTGAATTATATCAAAGCTTTTTACATTCACATCATTGGATGAAGGGGTATTTATCACACTTTTCAATACTGTTAAAACAATGTCAATAGAATATTTTTTGTAATACATTAACCTATTCCCATTCAATCCCTCCTATTTACGCCCATCAAGAAAAAAGGTTTGGAAAAAATTGTGGAAAATAAGAAATTGCTTTTATCAAGGAGTTTCTTCATTATCCAAAAAGACAAAAAAATTAATTTTCATCAACTTAAAATTGTCTGCAGCTTCTTTCAATTTGGACAAGTCTAATATTTTGTTGGGTGATAATTGTTTAATGCATATTTGCTAGTGACTAACAACAATTCATTCATAACTTTCAACTAAGTTTCAAAGAAATGATAATTTGTTTGTATAATAACTGTATAAATAACAGGTCTTCTTAACTTTTCTTCACAGGAGAATACTGTAAAATGGGAGATAAAGATGGTAAACAAGTATTAATGTGTTCCTGGGGACAGAAAAATGATCCTGCACTCAGTTTAGACCTACTCTCAATAAACAACAAGGGAGGTGGAGGATCAAATCCTGCAGTAAGTACCTGATCTGAAGTGTTCCTTTCATGATTATGCTTTCAGTCTAGTCATCTCTCTATAAATAATAAAAGGAGGTAGAGGATCAAATCCTGCAGTAAGTACCTGATCTGAAGTGTTCCTTACATGATTATGCTTTCAGTCTTCTCTCTATAAATAATAAGAGAGGTGGAGGATCAAATTCTGTAAGTAGCTTCTTCTGAGTGTTGCTTCACATTAACATTTATATTTTGAGTTGAACTTTACCTTATTGTCCTTTAACCCATTCCCACTCAATCCCTCCCTTTTATGCCCCTCAACGAAAAAGCTTTTGAAAACATTGTGGAAAATGAAGAAATTGCTTGGATCAAGCAATTTCTTCATTATCCACAATGTTTTCTATCCAAAAAGACGAAAAAATTTAAAATTCCATCAACTTGAAATTGTCGTCTGCAGCTCCTTTCAATTTGGACCAGTCTAAAATTCCACTGTGTTGGAATGGGTTAACCCAATCCCACACAATGATGCTTTTTGATGCCCCTCAAGAAAAACAGTTTAGATATCATTGTGTTAACTGAAGAAAATGCTCACATCAAGCAATTTCTTCATTTTACTCAACATTTTTAATCAGAAATTTAAGAAAATAACTAAAATTTCATTAACTTTAAATTGTTGTCTGTAACTCCTTCCAATTTTGACCAGTCAAATTTTGCCGTCTAGAAATGGGTTAATCGAGGACAAAAGACAATCAATGAAGAAAATTGTACAAAAAAGACTGTCATTGTTCTAATTACCATACCATATGTGTCCAGAGTCTGTTTAAAGCAAAGTTTTTCAATTGATTTTTGTGATTGGCTAAGTGATATATAATCCAAACAGAGTTCCTATCATGATTTTCAGCTCTACTGGCCAAAGGCAAGAAGAGCTATAGTGATGGCGTTTTCCCAATTGGTGTTCGTGCATTTGTCAATGTGTCCGTCAAGTCGTCCTTCTGTCCCTAACCTTTTCATTGTTAAAGCTCTAGAGTCCAAAGTTTTCACCACATTCTCTTCAAACTTTCTCAAAATGATTGTACCATCATAAGGATCGTTCCTTTTGAAATTGGTTGAAATTGGGTCAGATCCGTCAGGAAACACAGGAGGGCCTAATTAAATTAAAATTTGACAGAAAAATACTGATTAACACTCTAGAGTTCACAGTTTTAATTGGATTCTTTACAAACTTTCACAGAAGGATTGTATCATCATAAGGATCATTCCTTTTGAAATTGGGTCCGATCTGTCAAGAAACATGTGAAAAGGGACATTATGCAATTTTGATAAAAAAAAATCTGTTAAAAATCCCTTTTAACACTCGTAGAGTCCACAGTTTTCATCAAATTCTCTTGAAACATTCACAGAATGATTAAGAATTTTTTTAAAAAAATCACTGCAACTTTCCTGAATTTGACCAGTCTGAAATTATGTCATCGCATTATGGGTTAATATTTGTTGAGCTACTGTAGCCACATAACATGCTAGATATTCAGAGTTCACTTGTATTTGTTGATTGTTACAGATTTTGGAGAAAATGGACAAAGCCAAGAATGATGTAAAGTCAATAGATTACAGTAAACCAATCAGAGGCCAGAAATTTACATATGAAACTGTTAAAGTACCTCGCGTGAGTAACAGAATAGACTGTTTGTGTCTTGATAAACTTATCCTTATTGATAAAACCTTAACCTATTACCACTCAATCCTGCTTTTTGATGCTCCTCAAGAAAAAGGTTCAGGAAAATAATTTGGATAATGTAGAAATTGCTTGTAACAAATTGTAACAAGCAATTTCCATATTTTCCACATTGTTTTGAAACAGATATTTGATATTCTATTAATTTGAAATTATTGTCTGAAACTTCTTTGATTTTCGATTAGTCTAAATTTTTATTGTCTTGTTATGGGTAACTTATCACACTTGAACTTGACTACTTTTCTTCCATTGAAAGGAAGCAAGCCACTAGCCTTTATTACAGGACTTAAAATGTAAATTTAAACTAGTTTTGACAAGAGCAGTACCTGATTACTTTCTAAAATACAGATACAGTAAAATTGGGGAATGCCATTTTCACAATGTTTCAAATTCCTTACAAATGACCTCAGCTCAACCCATTACCAAAAAACAAAATTTTAGACTAGTTCAGTTTCAAAGATGTTGCAGACAACATTTTAAATTACTGTAAAATTGGAAAATATGTGCCATATAAAGCAGAAAACTTTGTTAGAAAGAAGACACTGTTTGTTACAAGCAATTTCTCCTTCTCAAAGAAAGTTCTCCAAGATCATATTTCTTAAGGGTTTCAAAAAGTTTGATTGTGTGGGAATGGGTTATTATATCTTGACCCTATAATGTCAATGTCACCCAGATCTTTTTTAAACTAAATTTACCTGTATTTAACAAATACCTCTAAAACACGATCAATGGGCATAACCTGAGTTTATGGCCAATTTGAGAGGCAAGGGCACTTTTCACTGATAAGTAATTCTCACCACACAGCATTGTTTAGGATTATGTATTCAAGTGTAGAAATTAGATAAATATTCACATGCGTCACCAATTAACAGGTGTTTTGTAGATAACTACATTTACATCAAAATGCTTGGTTTTGTAACAAAAGCTGTTTTTATGTAGTAATTTGATTATACATTTGCGATTCAAACTTAAACAATAAAAGATCAATCGAGTTTGACGATCAAAATTTTGTTCTCAGAAAGTAATTTAGTTTCGTTTTCTAACGGAGTTAGGTTTGTTTGCTGTTTAAATGTGAGAAATGAGTAAACAATCTTGTTGAAGGACTAATTCTGTCTAAATTCTAATTCTAATAGACCTTTTCATGCAAAGCGCCATATGACTATAAAGTCTGTATCTATTAGATGCGTTCAAAGAAAAACAACAGCAACAATTTTCCTCTTCAGGGTTATTTACTTCCAGTTGTGTTTTCCAAAAGCCTGATATTATTGTGTTCAGTCATTTTATGTTCATTTTTCAATCTTTTTCAATGAAAAGCATGGGCTATGTAATGTAGATATTATTGTTGGAAATGTAACATCTGTTTGTTACCATCAATTATCAAAGCTAGATTTTTTTAAAATGAAAGCCTTCTTCGCATTATATCCTGCAGGGTAAAATCAATTTTAGATTCGTTAAATGAAAATATCCGTATTCACTTCATCGAATGTGGAAAAATGCTTAAAACAAACTCCATGTCATGATATTACCATGCTGATTGAAATGAAGCCCGGTCTTTTGAAAATTTTCTTCTCGCAAACCATTAGACCTTTTGGTATCTATGATTGTCTATTGACCTTCTTCTGAAAAACTTCAAAGAATCATCATACTCTGAATATTAGCCCTTTTCTTGATGTTCCTGATGTTGAAAAGGAACAAAGCTGGAAATCTTTGAAAATCTTCTCCTCCCAAACCTTAAGGCTTAGAGCTTTGATATTTGGAATGTATCAAATTTTTAACCCTCTACCAAAGTACTCCAAAGATTTACAGTACTCTGAAAATTAGCCCTTTCTGTGTGATCCCTGATTTTACATAGTAATAAAGAAGGAAATCTTTGAAAATCTTTTTCTCCAAAACCATAAGCCTTCATAATTATAAGCTATTATACCTGGTATGTTTCAATGCATTTTGACCTGTACTAAAATAATTTAAAGAATTACCATACTCTTAGAATTATTCCTTTCGGTATGATCCCTAATTTTACATAACGCCTAGAGCCTTGATATTTGGTATGTATTAACGCCTATTGATCCTCTACTAAAATACTTCAAAGAATAACTGTACTCTGAAAATTACCTCTTTTTTATATGATCCCTGTCTTAAGATAGGAATAAAGAAGGAAATCATTGAAAATCTTCTCTGAAACCATAAGCCCTTGAGCTTTAAATATTTTGTATGTATCAATGTAACAATTGACCCTTTACCAAAATACTGCAAAGAATTACCATACTCTGAAAATAGCCCTTTTCTATGCACTCCCTGATTTTACAAAAGGAATAAAGAAGAAAATTCTTTGAAAATCTTCTTCTCTGAAATCATAAGGCCTAGAGCTTTTGTTATTTGGTTTGTATCAATGCCTATTAACCCTCTACCAAAATACTTCAAAGATTTACTGTACTCTGAAAATAAGCCCATTCTGTGTAATCCCTGATTTTGAAAAAGAAATAAAGAAGGAAATCCCTGAAAATCCTCTTCTCTGAAACTATAAGGCCTAGAGCTTTGGTATTTGTTATGTATCAATGTCTATTGACCCTCTACCAAAATACTGCAAAGAATTACCAAACTCTGAAAATAGCCCTTTTCTGTGCACTCTCTGGTTTTTACATAGGAATAAAGTAGGAAAGGTTTGAAAATCTTCTCTAATACCATATGGCCTAGAGCTTTGATATTTGGTTTGTATCAGTGCTTACTGACCCTCTACCAAAATACTGTAAATAATTACAATACTCTGAAAATAGCCCTTTTCTGTTCAATCCCTGATTTTACATAGGAATAAAGAAGGGGATCTTTGAAAATCTTATTGACCCTCTAATAAAATACCTCAATGAGTGACTTTGCTCAGATTTTAAGGGATCTCATTTTTATTAAAGATAATTATAAAGTAGGAAATCTAGAAAATTTCCTCTTTGAAACCATAAAGCCTTTATAGTTAGGAAATATATCACTCCTTTTTTACACTCTACCAAAATACTTCAAAGAATGACTCAAATCTGAAAATTAGTCCTATGTTTTGGTATCTTGTATTTACATAGGAATAAAAGTAGAAAACTTGATAAATTTATTTCTCCAAAACCTTTAGGCCTAGAGTATATATCATAAAGCCATGAGCCAACATATTCAGGTTAGCGATATAGGACCATCATGGTCCTTTCTTGAGAGTTGCAAAATAGTTGGATTGTACCGGAATCGGTTAAGGAAGTTAACAGAAACTTTTAACCAAAAGTTTGATTTGGTATTTTGTATGTCTCTTTTTTCAGTTTCATGGATCACAAGTGTATCTAAATGATGATTGGCCATCAAAGGAAGAATGTGATACTCATGTCCAAAAAGTTCCGGAGTCAGACAATTTAATCTCCACCTATCTGTCACCAGAAAATAAGGGTTATGAGTAAGTGTTATTGTCAATTCTATTTGTTGATTGTGGGGGATTTAACAACACTTAACCCATTCCCACACAACAAAATTTTAGACCGGTCCAAATTGAAAGAAGTTGCAGACGACAATTTCAAGTTGATGGACTTTTATTTGTTTTTGTCTTTTGGGGTAGAAAACATTGTGGATAATGAAGAAATTGCTTGATACAAGCAATTTCTTCTTTTTCCCACAATGTTTTCCAAAGCCCTTTAATTTAGGGGCGTAAAAAGGAGGGCTTGAGTTGGAATGGGTTAAAACAGGGTTTCAGTTATATCATAGTAATTATACACCCCTTCGAAGAAGATGGGGTATATTACTTTGCACTTTTTGGTCTGTAGGTTGGATGGTTGGTTTCATGGTTGGTTGTTAAACCATTTTTGTCCGGTTTATGACTCAAATGTATTGAAGCTAAAAACACGAAAACTTCACAGATAGATAGATCTCATCATTGAGAAGTGCAGTGCACATGAACTACAACTCTGAACTTTATATTTTTAGAGTTATTGCCATTGGTCAATTTTAGCTCTACTGGTTGAAGGCCAGAAGACCTATAGCAATAGGGTTTTCCCATCTGGCCTCCATGCACCATGTCTGTCTGTTAACTTTTGCTTGTTAAGACACTAGAGTCCACAGTTTTTCATTGGATAATCTTCAAACTTTCACAGAATGATTTTATCATCATAAGGATGTTCCTTTCAAAATTTGATCAGATCTGTCCAGAAAAATAGGAAAAGGGGCTTAATGAAAATTTGATTGAAAAATCCACATTAACACTCTATGGTCCACAGTTTTCATCAGATTCCCGTCAAACTTTCACAGAACGATTGTACCAACATAAGAAATGTTCCTTCTGAAATTTTTTCCGATCTGTCAAGTATCACAGGGAAAGGGACCTAAATGAAATTTAGCTGAGTTTATTACATAATCTTTGTTACCATTCTAGAGTCCACAGTTGTAATCAAATTCTTTTAAAACTTTCACAGAATAATTGAAACTATTAGAAGGATAGTTCGTTTCAAAATTTGTTCCATCAAATATCACACGAAAGAGGCACTTACGAAAATTTAATTAAAAGAATCCTTAAAGCAATAAAAAACACGGTGTCATTGGATTCTCTTCAAAGTCTAACAGGATGATTGTACATTCATAAGGATTGTTATAGGGTCTGATCCATCAAATAACATGGGAAATGGATTCTTATGAAAATTTAGTTAAAATATCCTTGTTTATGCAAGAAAGCCCACAGCTTTGATTGGATTTTTTGAAACTTTCACAGAATGATTGTTAGATCATAAGGATCATTTCTTTCAAAATTGAAACTGAACTGTCCAGAATCATGGGTAAAGGGGCCTTACGAAAATTTTGTTAAAAAAGCCTTGTTAGCAAGTCCACAGTTTTCATCTGATTCCCTTCCAACTCTTCACAGATTGATTGTACCATCATTAAGATTTTTGATTATCACAATGGATGTGATCCGTCAAGCATCTCGGGAAAAGGAGCCTTATCAAAATTTATCTTTAAATCCTTGCAGCACAATGAGTTAAACAATTTTCATCAGATTCTCTTCAAACGTTCACAGAATGATTGTAACATCATTAGGATTATTCCTTTACAAATTCTGCCTGATCTGTCAAGTATCGTGGGAAAAATGACATTTCAATATGAATAATTTCATTGAAAAAATCCTAGTTAAATTATTTAGTCTACAATTTTCATTGTATTCTCTTCAAAATTACTCAGGATGATTTTACCATCATAAGGATTTTCCTTTGAAATATGGCTATTTCTGTCAAATATTAAGGGAAAAGACGCTGTATGAAAACTTTGTCATAAAACCTAGTTAACAGAATCTTGTCCATAGTTTTCCAAATTCAAAGGTTAGGCAGTAGAAAATTTAAAAAGGATTGGAAAAATAAACTTTCAGTAAGGTAGAAAATATCGTAGAAAAAGAAGAAATTGCTTGTTACAAGCAATTTCTTCTTTTTCTCAATTATAAAATCACAGTGACATGAAAACCAGGGATTGAACATGAAAGAGTTAAGCAGTAGACTTTAAAGAATGTTAGATAACTTTCAGGGAAAACCTGATAGCCAGTAGAGCATCCCAGGCCCTCTTGGGCTTCTTGTTTTATGAAGCTTTAATTGAACAAGTTGTGTAAGTAGCAACCAGACTACATTATGAAAACGGACGAAAACAATAACATTTTCAGGGTGAAAGCTCTGCTGACTGAAGCTCTAGGTTTGAAGGACGGAGATGAACACTCTCTACCATGGTATCCACCTGTCTGTGTGACGCTACTTGACATTCCAGAAGGCAACACCAAGTCACATGATGACATACATTCCATATCATACGAACAGCGAACCAAAATACCTCTTAAATTGTATGATAGATTCCAAACAGAGGTAGGAGATTCTAATTTACAAATATACTGAACAAAGTACGTTCAGGAATCCAATATTGTACCATTCATAAATTCAAACTACATTAATATATAAGAAAAGGCAAAATATCAGATTCATTTGAAAACCGATTTTCATTGTTAAAAGTTAGAGCTTTGGAATTTATAAGTAAAAATTTAATGGTAAGGACATAAGGCTCATAATGAAAGTTCACACCCTTATGTCAATGTCTTGTATTGTGTCCAATAAAGTCCACCACAGCTTGAAGAGGGTGCATTCTTGATTGGCAACATGTTTATATCTTTGTTCAAAGGAGTATTCTGTCACGCCATAATTTTTATCACCTGAAGAGTTTTTTAAGGTAAATTCGTTTCCCCTGCCTCCTTTATGCCTACACCTTCCTATTGGCAAGAGACAAACTAAATTTGAATCTTTTTGCATGTACCGAAAAAACATTGGAATGACATTTAACTTTGAATCATGGTCCAAGGTGCACAAGCATAAAGTAGGCAAAAAAAATGTATTGCTTGATGGACCTATGCACAAAAATTCTGACCACTGTCTGGTCTCTCATTTGCTGTCTTAGACAAATGATTCTGTCCAATAATAAGAGAACATGGATATTGGCATAAGTCCTTCACATAACTTCCCTAAAAAAGATTTGACATATGCGCTTTAGAGACAAATTGCACAAATTTGATCAGAATGTCAAATTTTGGACACTTGCACGTTTTAGAAGAGAAAATTTCATATTAAAAGTATTGAAAATGTCCGAGCTTGCATCTCCAAAAAATTCCAATACTTTTGTGTTCAGTATGACTTTAAATTGTTGCCTTACTTTTAGCTTGGGTGTAATACCCAAGGTATTACCTTACCATTGTCGTTGTGCAAAAGATATGACATTTTGTAATATCTCTTGTATTATTGAAGGCATTCATGTCATGAACAAGCTCTATTAGGGGGTATTAGTCCGCTTTGCAACAATGTCTAGTTGCCTTAGGATTAAAATTAGCCCGTTCCCCGATGTCACAAATTTAACATAGGCTTATATAGTAAAATTTTTAAAAAATTTCTTCTCCCAAACAGGAGGGCCTAGAACTTAGATATTTGGTATACAGCATCCTCTTGTGTACCTTTATCAAGATTGTACAAATTATTGCCTCGGGATTAACCCTTGTCATGCTGTATAAATTACCTTGCTGAATTGCTATAAAATAAAAGAGCTGGGAGCTCTGATAGAACCTGTTGTTCAAAAATCAATATTTCTTTTAAAAATCAACTTCATAAACAAATCTGGCAGGAAAAATACAAGCAGGAGGTCTAGACCATGATCAGACTGCACTTATGTGCAGGTCTACACCTCCTGCCAAAACCGGAATATTCCGGGTTCAGCATGACAAGGGTTAAAATTACCCCGGATGTCACAATTTTAACATAGGCTTATATATTGAAAACTTTTAAAATATTCTTCTCTCAAACAGGTAGGCCTAGTGCTTTGATATCTGGTATGTAGCATTATCTGGTAGATCTCTATCAATATTGTATGAATCATGGCCCTAGGGTCATAATTAGCCTATTCCCGGACATCACGAATTTTACATAGGACTTATATGGTGAAAATTTAAAAATCTTCTTCTCCCAAACAAGAGGTCCTAGAGCTTTAACATTGTGTATGTAGCATTACCTGGTGGACCTCCATCAAGATTGTATAAATTATGGCCCCAGGGTCAGAATTAGCCTGTTCGAAGATGTCCCAAGTTTAACATAAGCTTGTTTAGTGAAAACTTTTAAAAATCTTCTTCTCCCATACTAAAAAGCTTATAACTTTGATATTTACTTATTTAGTAATAGTATAATCTGGTTGACTTTTATTTGTTTTTATGCTCTTTGGACTCAGGTGACCGATAAGGCTCTATCGGCCCTTGTTTATCCTCTATCCATTCCTCAGAGATTTCATGGGTGATTATTTACCAGATAATAGAATTTTTTAGAAGTTCTGAGTTTAAAACTTGTGCCAGTGTTGTGCCTAGGTCAGAATTTTTGGGGGACACAGGTGTCCCCCTACCTAAATTTCAAGGGGACATTGGGAAATTTAAGGGGACAAACTAAAACAACTAATTCTTACCTGTTATTGATAAATAGTCTAATTTGAATATAATTTTATGTCCATGCTGGATTCTTTTGCAATAAAGTACACTATTTCCATAAGTTTTGTTATGGCTTCATCTTTTTTATTGAATGAGCGATCTATAGCAAGGCAGGGCTCGGCAGAGTGGGCGACTCAGGCGAAAAAGTCGCCTGGTTTCATAAAACTTCGCCTGATTGCTGATCAAAGCGAAGTCGAAGTCGCCTGGAATTTTCGGGAAGTCGCCTGGATACGATAGGTGATAACCAAAACTGGCCCGGTGGCTATAAAAGTGCCGGTCGGAAGCCCTTTGATCGTACTTTAAGTGTGTATCGATAGTCGGGAGGCCAGCAGATTATCAGAAAGAGGGATATGTTCTGGCAGCTAGTAGTCAACATGCTCGCTTCATTCACACCTACGCTGATTGGTTTCGGCAATGCTTTGTATACTATCGGCACCAGAAATCTTTATTTAAAATCCTTTTCCGTCTTAGGTTTTAATTATTTCTGTAAATTAAGTTATCATCAGTCTACGAGATTTGTTGCTTACTTTCACATAATGGGAATAATGGCTGACATTTACGGACGCCGTGTCATTTACCATAAGTAAAAAAATTGAAATCTTGATGAAAAATAATTCTGCCGAAAATCTACGTAGAGTAAATTCATTTTTCATTAGAATCCTTCAATTTGAATTATCTGCTTTAATTGTAACAAGTAAAGAAAATTATGGCAAACAATTTAAAGGCTGCTACGATCTTTTCCTGAGTTTCTTGTTGTGATTCCAAAAACTAAATTTCACTTACTTGTGTTGGTAATAATTCCTTTAAATAACATGTAATCCTATAAAATTGAGCAAATTATCTTGTGTTAACTTTAAACCTCTGCATGTACAGAGTCTGGTTTTGTGTACTGAGTAGTAACCCTTACCCTTTACACACTATAACTGACTTAATCACAGAGGACCTTTTTTGACCAATTAATGACAATTTTTATCCATTTATATGTTATCAGGTAAAGTGGACAGACTTTAACTCATTACCACACAATCCCCCATTTTGACATCTTGAAATATTTTTGTGGGAAATTGTGGAAAAAGGAGGAATGATTGCAGCAAGCAATTTATGCTTTCCCCACATGTTTCTACCCTCTTTGGCACATTCTTTTTTATTTAAGATCACTTTGAAATGTCCTATTTAGCTTCTTTCAATTTGTAATTTGTATCAGTCTGAATTTTTTCTTCTGGTAATGGTTTGATTAAATACACGTTACAATAAAATCTTTCTCATTTCATTCAGACCGCCTAAACACTATTTGCATTTTTTTTATTTGTTGACTTTTTTATCATTTATGAATCTATTATGAAATATTAAAAAAAAATTCAGAATCAAACTCTTGAATTCTCAAACCTAAAAAAAGAAAAATACAAAAGTATCACAGTATTTTCTATGTTTATTGCATTATACATGATATTAAGTGCAACTACTTGGTTGTAAAGCTATTTTATTTCTGATAGATATGAGTAACACGCGCAAAAACTTTATTTTTTTACGCGATCCACTTCTCCTGAAAGTCTCACCACTTCTCCCCATTTTGAAAAACTTCTCCCAATTCTCAGACTAGTGAGAAGTGACTTCTCCCAAAATTCTGGGAGTCTGCAGAGCCCTGCAAGGGCCCCCTCATATTTCAAATGCAAAGCTACAACTACACGTACATGATAAGCCCAATTTCTTTAGGGTACTTGAGCGCATATTGGTACACCAAGTGTCTGTAGCAAATGGTTTGGATAATTTTAGTTTCGATTCCAAACAGGTCTCGCATTTCTGGCCGTCACCCGATTCTCGCAGCTAAGGAAATTTTGACAACCAATTCTTTTGGAAATTTCGTTCCTTCCGTTTTTTTGTCTCTGAGGAAGAAGGAGATGACTGGGACATTTCGCCGTCTCCATCAGCAGATGTTGACACGGCTGGATCGCAGCCGTCTCCGTTGATTCAACATCGTCTGCTACCTTTCCACATTTTCCTGACATAAAGTCAGTCAAGCGCATCTGTCGTTTAGCCATTTTTAATTTTAGTAACAATTCCGAGACCGGTTCTCGTTAATTTATATTAAAATCGGCTGAATCAAATGGCATGTTGTGGGTGACAGTCAAATTTTTGTAGGTGCGCGACTGGTTCATAATATTTTACTTCAAAATTTGCAGAATCGAAAGGTAAATTTCGGGTCACAGTCAAGTCTTTGAGGGTGCACCGTGTACGTGTAATAATATTCAATGCGTAAATTATACTATCATAACAAATGTAAACGCCGATCGAGCAGGACTTTTTTCGTAGGCATTACGGAATATAAAAGATCGCGTAAATTTGAGCGCGCCCGAAATCCCGCGATGGCTTAGATTTTAGGGGACATCGGGAATAAATTTGCGGGAATCCCGCGATGCCGCGGCCTAGGCACAACACTGCTTGTGCATATTATAAAATTTGGTGAAAATATGAATTTGATTCACCTATGATATTGTAATTCCAGGTCCTCTTAAAGCATGTCAATAACGGTAAGGTTACTATTGAAGAGATAGGACAGAGAATACTCACAGGACTAAAACAGGTTTGTGTGTTTGATAAGCATTTATTATGCAAGAAATAGGAAAGAAAATACTGACTGGACTGAAACAGGTACACTGCCACTCCATTATAGCGCTATATGCAACAGTGCTAAATCCATTATAAGGCAGGGTTTGCGTGGCTCCCAAAATTTGGTGTGTGTGTATGTGGGGGGTGATAATTTTTTGTTGCTGCTGCGATGGTTCCTGATTCGTCTTTTACACTGATTTAAATGTGATTTTTACTATCAAATTGAAAACCATATAAAAATCAATAATTCCCTAAAGCCAGGTAAGCTTTAGCTAGATAAAGTATTATAAGAGTGGACGTAGGGGTGATTAATGCCTTAGGGCATGGATAATTTTAAATCAATAGAGAATTGGCACACACCTGGGTATCCTTTATATACTAACTGTGAAGATGATGAGATAGAAATATCACTCTTGGATTCTCTCTTTTCATTCTTAGTTTTCTTCAGTCAATGGGAAGATCTGTTCTGAAAGGATTGCGCGACAGTGAAATTATACAAATTGACTTCAACCTACTTTTGATTAGAAGGTATTGGTTTTGGTCGTAACAAATGAAATTAAAATTTGCAACGATAGGCTTTAAAAACAATCAGTCATTACTACGTTTTCCCCAATAAGGGAAATGTGTGAATTTTAATTGTAAATGTCACAAAATTATTAACTTCTTATCAAAACGGGACAGATAATATTTGTAGATTAAAATAGAATACTGTTATTTTTCCGCGTTACTTTGAATAATCCAAATCTTTAATCCTATACTTTTTGAACAAACTCAAGAAAAAAGTCTCATTGACAAAAATGAAGTAGATTTTTCTGGTAGTTTATTTTACTACGAGGGAGGAAATGTGATATAAGGCGCCGCTGCCAGATGTTCAGCTATTTATGGGGGAGTTTCCAGAGTTGACACCTGCAAGTCACGTACCCCCGGAGAATTCTTGGTGGCTGAATATTAACCTGGTATCCTAAAACTCTGCGGTAAATAATCTGAAAAATGAATAAATAGATATACAAATGTAATATAATAGTAATTTGGGAGAGTTACCTCGAATTATCAGGTTTATTCAGGTGTATTGTTCCAATCCACAGGTCAAATTTTTTACTGCAGTGTGTGTGTAATAGCATTATAGCATAATAACTCAACTTCTTCCTCTGTTTCATTCCTTGGACCCCACATACAGCATTACAATAGAGTTGCAGTGTATATGTGTTTTATCTAATCTACAAAAGATTGGCATTGTTTATTCTAGGCAGGGGGATTGGCAGATTCCCACACTTCTTTCAATCCCCATCTTTTTTCAAAGATCCCCTACATTATCAACATTGTTTGGGGATTTTTGTTTTTGTAATATTCAAACATTTGTCTGCGTTTTGTAACAGATTAGTCTAGAAATATGGTGTCTGGTAATGGGTTAATTAACGGCAGCTAGTGTTTGATAAGTCACTTTGATGACTGTTTTCAGTATATTCTGATAAGAACTTTGCCATCTGAATTAACCTATTACTAGATGACACAATATTAGATTGGTCCAGATCACAAGAAGTCGCAAATGACAATTTCAAATCAGTGAAAGTATAAAAGTCTTAGTCTTTCTTGGTAAAAAACATGGTGGGAAATGAAGATTTTGCTTTTTACATGGAATTTCTACATTTTCAACATTGTTGTCTGAAGCCATTTTCTAGAGGGGCGTTAAAAAGCGGAAATGTGTGGGAATGGGTTAAAAGCCTGACACTAAAGTAATCTACAAGATGACACAATATTAGATTGGTCCAGATCACAAGAAGTCGCAAATGACAATTTCAAATCAGTGAAAGTATAAAAGTCTTAGTCTTTCTTGGTAAAAAACATGGTGGGAAATGAAGATTTTGCTTTTTACATGGAATTTCTACATTTTCAACATTGTTGTCTGAAGCCATTTTCTAGAGGGGCGTTAAAAAGCGGAAATGTGTGGGAATGGGTTAAAAGCCTGACACTAAAGTTATCTACAAAATTTCAGAATGTTGGTCCAAAATGGATATTATTCAATCTTGCTGGCCTTTACTGGCGTATCATAGGCAATAATTACCATGGAATTGAGTGTTTTCGACGGTCAGTTTATACAGCGCCTGACGATGTACAGGATGTTCCAGAGGTCAACCTTGCAAATATCTTGTATCGCTGGGGAAGATACAATGACGCAAAAGAGTTGATCAGGGAGTCCATGAAATTAAACCAATATGAGGTAAATTATAGCTCATGACAATAAAAAACCCAAATCATTCCCAGCCAACATCATAGCACAGTCGGTAGGGCATTAGACTCCTAATCTCCAATCATGGGATGTCATGGGTTTCTATCCCTGGCACATACTCCTTCCCACATTTGTCTCTCACAAGTGGATGGATATTCGTAACCTAAGTGGGATAGCAGCTGGGAGGCTAGGAAAAAATGTAGTGGTAGTACTTGTGTGAGAAATACCAGGTATCCATTGTTAGGTGCCCCAGTTGCTGCAATACTTAAATACTGTTAAAAAGGTGTTAAACCCCATTCAATCACTCAATCTAAAGCATTCCCACACAATGCCACTTTTTGATGCCACTTGAGGAGAACAATTTCTCCTTTTCTCATAATGTTTTTACCTTAGCGTCACTTTAGTACCAATTTAAATGGGCTTAGAATCGTTGTCTGTAATGTTCTTCAATTGGAAAAGCCGAATATTTTGTTGTCTGGTAATGGCTTAAAACATCTCTGCAGTAATTTACCTTTATAAGAGCTGACTAGATTTACATAGCCAATAGCCAGTACATTAAGGTCCACAAATGAGCCAAAGCTCAAAAGGTAAAGGCTTTATTATAATGTCACCTCTAGTTATAGGGCTAGCCAGTTCTGTCTTAAGAGACCTTGCTTACGCATTTTCTCCTGAATCTCTTCTCTTTGTTCCCTGTCAGAGAGATTGCCTATTGTAACCATTTGTTTAACTAGCTGGTAGCTCACCAACCAGCCATGTCAGTTTTAATACAGCAGGCTTCCATAGTGATTCCAACCTTTGACTTCTGGCTTCCAAAGTGGATACCCTAACCATTCGGCCACGGGAGTTGTAAAAGAGCCTGTCAGTTATGATTGATAGTAAAAGAAATATCACTGATAAAATTATATGTATCATATAAATAAATTTTTCACCTGTCATAGTTTAGACTTTAAAATGTCTTGTTTGATTGATCATTTAGTTATTTTAAATGATATAAATTATTTGAGACTTTATTTTTTCTTAAAATAGTTTTGTCTGTATAGGATCAAGGAGTTGTAGCAAATATATGCATTCGAAATAGCTTTAGAAAAAATAATTTTTTTAGACAAAGGCATTTGAATCCATACAAGATTTCTTAACATTTTACAATTCTTTCCAGCCTGCAACCAATTTTCTCTATGGTAACATTTTATGGGCACAGAAGAACTATACAGGAGCTATATGGAGATACCAGCTAGCTTTAGAGGCTGACCCACATGACAAAGATGTACTGAATACACTGAGAGCCTTGAAATGTTTCTTGAAATACCATCAGGCAGCTCAGTCTGCTGCTCCAGTAGAGCATGAAGCTAAGGTACTGTCAAACTGCGTACCAAGGCTTACTGCCCCAAATGATATGATGCAATCTGAGAGTAGGGTTGTATGTAGAAATGTGAGTATGTAAATATAGCAATCAAGAACCAGTCAAGCACCTGCAGATGGTTTCCCACAATGCTTCTGTATCCAATATGGTGGTAAGGAGGAAGGCTTTTCTTTCTTCATAAAATTTCTCTCTGGCTCTCAAGTCGGGTTATCTTGAATACAATGTATAGTGGAAAAATGTCTGAAATATTGGTTGATGATTGAAATGCCGTTTCTGGGAAAGGAGCTGTTTGATCCAAAAACACTTAAACTGAAAGCTTCTGTGGCTATGGGCTTAGTTTTTTTTTTTTGTGAGGTTTCATGTGGTCTATGAGTCATTTTTTTCCAGCATAAGTTTACATGATTCTTTCAAAAATTTGCTCTAGTTATTAGATGGTAACTGATATACTTGCTTTTGATCCCACTGTTCTGTTTGCACTTTTATTTTTAACAAAATAGATTCAAGAGCAAAGAACAAACAAAAGAATTCAGGCAGTGTAACTCTATATTCAATCAGACATGTTGCTTTCATTGTCTTTTAATCAGCTAAATGACAAAAATTAAAATTGGTCTAATATGAAGATGTTAGTATTGATATTTTATAGTGTGTTTGAATTAGAAAGATTAGTATCATAAAGGATAGAACAAGGGGGTGTTAGTAACAATTTCCCTTTAAAGTCATTATTCTTAACCCATAAAGGAGTTCAAGCGGTAGTGCCCATTATGTCAAAAGCAGTTTCAGTTTCACAGTTAAAATTATTTTGCTCCAGTTTCTTCTTCATTATACTGAAAAATACTTTAACTAGCAGATGATTCAGATGAGCAATGGTATTTTAATGTCTGGCAACCATGCATCTGACCTTTTGACCTCTAAGTTGTGCGTCCGTTAACTTTTTCTTGTTAGGAGTCCAAACTTTTCATCAGACTCTCTTCAAACTTTCTCAGAATAATTGTATTGTCATAAGGATTGTTCATTTGAATATTAGGGCTGATCCGTCAAGAAATATGGGAAAAGTGGTCTTATGAAAATTTAATCCATTCAAATTCCTCATTAACACTCTAGAGTCCACAGTTTTCAACAAATTCTCTTCAAACTTTGAAATGCGATTTTTTTTAGATTGGTCCAAATTGTAACAAAGGTGACACTTTCAGGTTGGTGGAATTTTTTAATTTATTCATTTTCCACAATGTTTCCAAAGGTTTTTCTTAAGGGGTGTCAAAAAGGGTGATTGTTGTGGGAATGGGTAAAATAAAAAAATGAAAGCTTCATTTTGAAATTCCTTTTGCGCTTAACATTCAAGTGAGCTGAGATAGGTTTTGATTAATAAGAATTATTGAAGCATAGAATAGATTGGAAGTGGGCCTCTTTGTCTCAGTTTTAAGTTAGATAGTTCTGTCAAACTATCAAATCCAATTCTATAAGTATAGATCTAAATATTTTTGTAGTTTAGGAAACTATCTGCAAAAGGTCAATTTGACTTTTCATTGTTGTGAAGTATTGTTGTATATGTATGGTGAAAAGTTATATTCTTTTATTACTTAAACTGAAAATTGCTAAAATGGACTGAAAGCTGTGAAGTGTTTTTGTGTCATTATTTTTTAAATTGGAGTTTTCAGCTGAAAATTCCTGGCTTTGCTGCCAGGATTTTGTTACCTACCATATATCTACCAAATAACCAAAAAAAAATGGTTTGTTAAGGTCCTTAGAGATAATTTTTTCCCAAGATCTTTTGAATTTTGATGTATTTTCAACTAAAATTCATTTTCAGTCTGTTGGCATTTGTCTGCATAGCTGTTTTTGTTAGGCAAAAAGTTAATTTGAAATAACTAAATTAATCTGTAGAGATATGAAGGCTTAATCTTATTATGCATTTATTACTTAGCCTTATTTCATACACTTCTAACCTTAGAGACTTAATTGATTAGTCAACATTGAATTCAATTTTGTTACTAGTGTGTATTTGGTACTTTGACTATTTCTTGGAACTCAGGAATTTCAACACAAAATAGAAGAACTACTGTTGTTGTGAAGTATGTTATATTCACTGTTGTGGTGGAGTAGAAGTAATAGTTATACCCCCCGCAACATAGTTATGGGGGGGGATATACTGGAATCGTGTTGTCCGTCTGTCTGTTTGTCTGTCTGTGGACATAATTTTGTGCCCTCATCTCCTCCCACATTCCAAGAATAATTTTGCCGAAACTTTACTGAAATCTTTGTTGCAATGGGAACTTGTGCACCTGCAATTTTCATTATGATTAATCAACTGTTTCAGGAGTTATGCCCCTTTGATTTATTTTCTTATATACAATATATAGAAAATAAATTATGACTCCTGAACAGGTTTACAGATTAAAGAAATAAAAGTGGCTCACATGTACGAAGTTATGGGGGGGGGGGTTATACTGGAATCAGGTTGTTGATCTCTCTGTCTGTTCCTCTGTCTGTCCATCTGTCTGTTTGTGGACATTATTTTGTGTCCTCATCTCCTCCCACATTTCCAGACCAATTTTGCTGAAACTTTACGGAAATCTTCTTTGCAATGGGAACTTGTGCACCTGCAATTTTCATAATGATTAATCAACTGTTTCAAGAGTTATGCCCCTTTGATTTATTTTCTTATATACAATATATAGAGAATAAATCATAACTCCTGAACAGGTTGACAGATTAAAAAAATAAAAATGATTCACATGTTTTTATTCCAGAACATAAACGCCATGTTCTACGTTGCACGAAATCCATGATTTCCACTTACAATGTTGAACAAAATCCCTACTTTTTATTACACAGTCATTCCCCCTCATTGACTTAATATTTGTAAAAAAAAAGAATTTGTCCGCTTGAATGGCCAACATTTCAATGGTTGCAATTTTCATATAAAAAGAGGCGGCAGTGGGGGGTATTTGTCAGCCCTTACAGGCGACAGTTCTAGTTTTGTATTGTGAAGTGTTACCTTCAATTATAGTATGTACAGTTGATCCTGCTTTAATCACAACATGTATCAAGTAGCTATTTTCATTAAAAAAAAGTAGGATAAAATGTTCCTTTCAACCAATAACTAAACAATATTACCCTCAGAAAAATATTTATGGAAAATATTTTGGGAAAAGGAATAATTGTTTATGACAAAGATTTTTTCTCTTTTTTTTTCTATCTTAACAGCATTAATTTTTCAAATGTTATGGTTGATATGTAACATGCTAGATGTTTCAATTCTATCTTCTCTTAAATTCTGTCATCTGGTAATGGGTTAAAAGGCAGAGAGCTGTCATCAGTCGGATGTTTTCATCAACAAAAAAATTGAACCCGTTCCCACATAATCTCGCCTTTTACACCCCTCAAGATAAGAGCTTTGAAAAAACATGCAGACAAAGAAGAAATTGCTTCTTCAATGTTCACAATGTTTTCTACCCTAAAAGAAAAAGATATTTTGAATTTCACAAACTTGAAATTGACATCTGCAATTTATGTCAATTTAGGCAAGTCTGAAATTTTGTCATGTGATAATGGATAAACTCAACTAAGTCTTATGCTATTGGTACTCATCAGAATCATCTTAATGAGATAATTCTAAAGGGTAACAACAATATACGAGTTAACCCGTTCCCACTCAATGACGCTTTTAGACGCCCCCAAGAAATAAAGTTTAAGGAAACATTGTGGAAAATGAAGAAATTGCTTGTTACAAGGAATTTCTTCATTTACCACAATGTTTTCTACCCAGAAAGTTGAAAAAATTCAAAATTTCATTCACTTTGTATTGTCGTCTGCAACTCCTTTCAATTTGAGCCAGTCTAAAATTTTGCCGTCTGGTAAAGGGTTAAAGAAAAAAATGTCTTACCTTTAGATTGAAGGCTTTTTAGCTCTGCCGATTTTTAGCTCACCTGAGCACAATGTGCTGAAGGTGAGCTATTGTGACTGGTAAATGTCCGGTGTCCGTCTGTCTGTCCGTAAACAATTATTAAAAAATCTTCTCCTAAACCACAAGGCCTAGAGCTTTGCTATTTTGGTACATATCATTACCTTTTGACCCTCTATCAAAACACTTCAAAGAATTACTGTATTCTGAAAATTAGCCCTTTTCTGTGTGATCCCTTTTTTACAAAGGAAATCTTCGAAAACCTGAGGTATAGCAAAAGCCTTGTTGTCTGTGCTGTTGCTATTGTTTTTGTCATGCAAAAACTTGGACATTTTGTTTTATCTCTGGTCTAACTGAAGGCATTCATTGAAAATTTAGAATTTATCTTAACATAATAAGACCAACCCAAGTATCAAGGCAGGTAACTCAATGCATGTTTGTAAGAATTATGCCCATTTTTTGGCTTAGATTTTTTATCTATTATCCAGCATCCAACAGCTGAGTGTCAGTCAACTGTAGGCAGTGCTGTTTGTATAAAACACAATAATCATCGTTGTTAACCCATCCTTACACGATCCCTCCTATTTACGCCCCTCAATAAAAAAGCTTTGGAAAACATTGTGGAAAATCAACAATGTTTCTATCCAAACAGACTAAAAGAACCTTTTTCAATTTGGACCAGTCTAAAATTTTGTCATGTTGGAATGGGTAAAGCTACAATTTGGGTAAGCAACCACCTTTTGCTGGTCTAATGAGTGGTCATTCAACCCTTTCCTCCACTATCCCTTTTTTTACATCCCTGTAATTTTATACTTGAGGAAACATTGTGGGAAAAAAAGAAACTGCTTTAGTCTCAAGCAATTTCTTCTTTTCCCACAACATTGGATGTCATGGGTAGAACCCCAAGCGGTGGCACTTATCCTTTCCCCGACATTTGTCTCCCACCAATGGGTGAATAATCATAAACCTAAGTGGGATAGCAGCTGGAGGCTAGGAAAGGATGTAATGGTAGTACTTGTGTGAGAAATACCATGAATCCATTGGTATGTGCTCCAGCCCCTGCGATACAACTGAAATACTGTTAAAAGTGGCGTTAAACCCCATTCGATCAATCGATTCTATTCCCACGATATTTTCTAACCTGTAGGTTGGTTACTGTTCAAACTGCACCAATTTTTAATTGTCGTCTGTAACTTCTTTCAAATTGTACCAGTCTAAAATTTTGTTAAATGGGAAAGGTTAAATACAGTTTGAGGTGTGTATATGAGGTTGTAATAACACTAGTTAACTCATAACCAGACACAAAATTTTAGACCAGCCCAAACTCAAGGGGAATGTAGACAACAATTCAAAACCTTTGAAATATAAGAATTTTTAGCTCACCAGAGCACGAAGTCCTCAAGTGAGCTATTGTGATCACCTTTCGTCTGTCCGTCGTCCGTCAACAATTTCTTTAAACAACATCTCCTCCCAAACCACTGGGCCAATTTGAACCAAATTTGGCAGAAATGTTCCTTAGGCCCTTCAAAAATAGCTAAAAGAATTGAAATCTGTTATAAACTCTGGTTGCCATGGCAACAAAAGTGAAATTTTAAAATAATCTTTAAAAATCTTCTCCTCCTGACCCAGAAGGCGTAGAGCCTTGATATTTTGCATGAAGCATCAGTATATTGACCTCTTTCAAAATAGCTAAAATCATGATCCTTGGGTCGCCAGGGGCGGAGCCCCAGGGGGATGGGGTTTATATAGAAATAAAGAATGACTTTTTAAATGACATCTCCTCCCAATTCACATGGCAAATTTTAACCAAATTTGGCAGAAATGTTGCTTAGGTCGTCCCCCTTAAAAATAGCTTAAAGAATTGTATTCCGTTAAAGACTCTGGTTGCCATGGCAACAAAAGTGAAATTTCAAAATAATCTTTAAAAATCATCTCCTCCTGACCCAGAAGGCGTAGAGCATTGATATTTTGCATGAAATATCAGTATATTGATTTCTTACAAAATAGCTAAAATCATGATCCTCGGTTCTCCAGGGGCGGAGCTGGGGGGGGTATAGGCATGAAGCATCAGTTCACAGACTTCTTTCTTATTTCTGAAATTATAACCCATGGATCCAGAGGGAGGAAAAATTTCTTTCCTTCTTTCAAATCAACACTAAAGCCTTGGAATTTGTAATTTAGACTTTTGGACCCCCAGGTTCATAGTATTTATATGTAAGTGTGGCCCACTTGTTTCATAATCCTAACTATAACATGAAATTAGACTGTTGAAAGAAAAAGAGCCTTTATCTCGGGTGAGCGCCCAAGGGCCAACAGCCCTCTTGTTTCATTTTTCTGGGTAGAAAACATGGTGAAAAATGAAGAAATTCCTAGTTACAAACGATTTCTTCTCAAGCGATTTTTTCATTTTAAACAATGTTTTACTAATTGTAAGCTCCCCTAAGCACGAAGTGCTCTGGGGGAGCTATTGTGATCGGTCATCGTCCGTCGTCCGTCCGTCTGTCCCTTCACAATTACAAAAAAATCTTCTCCTCCTAAACTAACCATGGAATTTCAATAAAACTTCACAGAAATGATACTTAGGTCATGCTCTTTCAAAATACTTCAAAGAATTGAAATCCATGAAGAACTCTGGTTGCCATGGCAACAGAGTGAAAAAACTTAAAAAATCTTCTCCTCCCAAATGGTAAGGCCTAGAGCTGTGATATTTGGTATATATCATCATCTATTGACCCTCTACCAAAATACTTCAAAGAATTGCCGTATTTTGAAAATAAGCCCTTTTCTTAATGATCCCTGATTTTACATAGAAATAAAGAAGGAAATCTTTAAAAATCTTCTTCTTCCAAACGGTAAGGCATAGAGCTTTGATATTTGGTATAAACTATCATCTATTGACCCTCTACCAAAATACTTCAAAGAATTACCATATTCTGAAAATAAGCCCTTTTCTTAATGATCCCTGATTTTACATAGAAATAAAGAAGGAAATCTTTTAAAATCTTCTTCTCCCTAACCATAAGGCCTAGAGCTTTGATATTTGGTACAAATTATCATCTATTGACCCTCTATCAAAATGCTTCAAAGAATTACCGAATTCTGAATCTTAGCCCTTTTCTATGTGATCCCTGATTTTACATAGAAATAAAGAAGGTAATCTTTAAAAAATCTTCTTGTCCCAAACCATAAGGCCTAGAGCTTTGATATTTGGTACAATCATCATCTATTGACCCTCTACCAAAATACTTCAAAGAATTACTGTATTCTGAAAATTAGCCCTTTTCTATGTGATCCGTGATTTTAAATAGAAATAAAGAAGGAAATTTTTAAAAATCTTCTCCCAAACCATAAGGCCTAGAGCTTTGATATTTTGTACATATAATATATAGACCGTCTACCAAAATACTTCAAAGAATTATCATACTCTGAAAATTAGCCCTTTTCTGTGTGATTCCTGATTTTACAAAGGAATAAAGAAGGAAATCTTTGAAAAATCTTCTTCTCCCAAATCATAAAGCCTTGAGCTTTGATATTTGGTACATATCATCAGCCATTGACCCTCTACCAAATTACTTAAAAAATTAGCCCTTTTCTGTGCAATCCCTAATTTTAGTTAGGAATGAATAATGATATCTTTGAAAACCTTCTTCTCCTAAACCATTAGGTTTACAGCTTTTATACTTGGTATGTTTGGATTTCTATACTTCAAAGCATTACCATATTCAGGAAATTAGTGCTATATGGTGGGATCACCAATATACCTAGGATTAAAAGAGAAATCTGTTAACATCTTCTCCAAAATAATTAGACAGAGGGCTTTGCCATTTTGTTTATATCATTAAGCCATGAACCATCATACTCAGGGGAGCGATTTAGGACCATCATGGTCCTCATGTTTTTCTTTAGGGGCATCTAAAAGTGTCCGTGTGGGAATGAATTAATGACCAAATACAGGCTTTGTATAAAAATTGGGGGTTGTACCCCATTATCAAACAATAAAATTTTAGGCTTGTCCAATTTGGAAAAAGTTGCAGATAGTATGTCAAAGTACAATAATAATGAAAAATAACTGTCAAATAGGGTAGAAAACATTGTAAGAAATTGAGAAATTGCTTGTTATAACAATAATTTAATCTTCATCATTATTCATTCTCAACTCAGATTCTCTTTTGGTACATGCTTCCAGGAGGACGGCGAAGAGAAGTGTATTATTGAGACTCGGACCAGAAACAAGGGGGATTGTGGGGAATCATGTACCAACACATGTTCTATGGGTCCCTCAGACACTTGTCATGGGACCCCAGGGGTTGAAGGTCCAGAGGGTAAGGATTTGTTTGTTTTTCCTTCCTTAGTAGAGATCTATACTCGAATGGTATCGCTTACTCAAAATTTGATTTGATAAACTGCATTCTATCTAATTTTGTAATTCCCATGTCTCTGAAAATTCACTTAGTTTTGGATCTTATTGTTTGACTTACTTCTTAGTGTAAAAATCCAATTAACAGTTTGCTCTTATTTTTTGAAATTAATATTTTGGCTCGTTTGAACACATTGTACTCAAGGTGAAATATTGTGACCACTCATTTTCTGTCATCCATCCACATTTTCGTTAAAATCTTCTCCTTTGCCACTGAGTAAATCGTGTTGAAAAGAAGAACGTCATTAAATGTCTTCTGACAAAGCATTGGACCTAGAGGTATCAGATAGGCCGGATCACCTACTGGCCCTCTTCAAGAGTCATTAAAATAAATTCCCTTGGGTCTCATTTGGGCTTTGCTGTAGCATTCAATATTTTTAAAGGAAATCTTTAAAAATCTTCTCCTTATGAACCATTGAATGTTTCAAACTTTGCTTAAAGCATCACTTGGTGTCCTCAACAAATTTTTTAAAGGAATGCTCCTGTAGTCCAATTAGGGCCCCACCTTGACACACCTTTCGTGGAGCCCAGTTGCGGTGAGCAAGACATAGTTGTCACTATGACAAGTCGGTGTATGTGTGTTAGTCCGTAAGTCCGTAAGTCTGTACGTCTGTCCGAATTTATCTCGACAATTACTCCAACAAAGAAATTATCATTAAAGCCCCTTTTCCTGTGTTTTCCAATTTGTTGAGGACACCAAGTGATGCTTTAAGCAAAGTTTGAAACATTCAATGGTTCATAAGAAGATTTTTAAAGATTTCCTTTCAAAATATTGAATGCTACAGCAAAGCCCAAATGAGACCCAAGGGAATTTATTTTAATGACTCTTGAAGAGGGCCAGTAGGTGATCCGGCCTATCTGATACACTCTAGAGGCCACAATTTTGGCTCAATCTTCTTGAAACTTGGTCAGAGTAATTGTTAGGACATAAGGACCAACCCTATTGATTATTGAAAGGTTCTATTGGAAAATACAGGAAAAGGGGCCTTAATGACAATTTCTTTGTTTAAAGTCTAGAGGCCACAATTTAGGCTCAATATTCATGAAACTAGGCCAGAATAATTATTAGGGCATGAGGATGAAGCCTATTGATTATGGGAAGGTTCTATTGGAAAACACAGGAAAAGGGGCCTTAATTACAATTTCTTTGTTTACGCTCTAGAGACCACAATTTTGGCTAAATTCTCATGAAAATTGGCCAGAATAATTGTTTAGTCACAAGGATGAACCCTATTGATTATAGGAAGGTACTTTTGGAAAACACAGGAAAAAGGGCCTTAATGAAAATTTCTTTGTTAATGCTCTGGAGGTCATCATTTTGGCTCAATTGTCATGTTACTTGGTCAGGATACTTGTAAGGTCATAAAGATGAACCTTATAGATTATGGAAAGGTTCTATAGGATAACACAGGAAAAGGGGCCATAATGACAATTTCTTTGTTTACAATATAGAAGTCACAGTTTTGCCTCTATCATTGAACTGGTTATAGTTATTTGTCTCTAATTGCATTTTCTTAACAGCAGACAGTTCAGGTGAGTGATCTAGGACCATCATGGTCCTCTTGTTTGAATTTGGACCAGTCCAATATTTTTTCATGTGGTACTGGGTTAAATGTATGCCTGTTGGGTCACATTTCGACTCTGCATGCGCACAACCTATTTTACATAGAAACGAAGAAAGAAAACTTTAAAAAGATAAATCTCCCGAAATCCATGAGGCAATGCAGCTTCACATTTCCATCATGTTGCATCACCTGAAGACACTCTATGATATTTACTTAAAGATTTGTACCTTGGATTATATTTGGGCTCTGCCTGGGGGCACCCTATTTTATCTAGAAACAAAAGAAGAAATCTTTAAAAAATCATCCCTCGTAAAACCATTAGATGAACACTTTGTATTATACCTGTGGCATATCCATCTACATCAGTTGTTGAAAAATGTTTCTAAGACTCCATTATTGCTCTGCTAAAATGTTCCGTAGATCCATTAGTGCTCAACCCAAGCATATCAACAGTTATATAGTCACTAAGGCAATATAGCTATGGCTTAATTTCTCACCTGATTATTGTTCAGGTGAGAGATTTAGCAACATCTTGGTCCTCTTGAAAATAGAATTTAAATTATATTGCATTATATTGAAATTTGATCATCTGAAGAAAGCAAATATCTTAATAATCTTATATAAGTAATATATATGTATATGATTTAACTGATAGTCTCTTCTATCAAAGAGCACTCTGATTGGTCAAGAAAATTGCTCATACCTCCACCAACAAAATTTTTAGCATGTGGCTATTTTATATGCCTGGGCACAGCAAGCAAACAAAATAGTTCCATTTAAAATATATCAAAAATTGTAAGTTATTTGTTTGTTTTGTTTGATATAATAATTATGATATTTGCTTGATAGTAGGGGCTTTTGATAGAAGACCATACAGAAATAATCTTCTCTTGAATTTTTAACCCATAGCCAGAAGACATAATTTTAGGCTGGTGGAAATTCAATGAAGATGCAGATGACAATTTTTTATTAATGAAAATTAAAATTTCTTTTTTTTCCCCGTGAAATTATTATAGTAATTGCATTGTATAATTAATTTCTTCATTACTCAATTTTTTTTAGCTCACCTGAGCACAAAGTGCGAGGTGAGCTATTGTGATCGGTCGTTGTCCGTCGTCCGTCCGTCTGTCCGTCTGTCTGTCTGTCCGTCTGTCCGTCTGTCCGTCCGTCCACAATTTCTTTAAAAATCTTCTCCTCCTAAACCAGTAGGCCAATCAAGCTGAAACTTTGCAGGGATGTTCCTTGGGTGAAGTTCTTCAAAAGTTGTTAAAAGAATTTAATTCCGTCAAAAACTCTGGTTGCCGCGGCATATGAAAATGGGAATCTTTAGTTATTCTTTTAATATCTTTAAAAATCTTCTCCTCCTAAACCTGTTGGCCAATCAAGCTGAAACTTTGCAGGGATGTCCCTTGGGTGAAGTTCTTTGAAAGTTGTTAAAAGAATTTAATTCCGTCAATAACTCTGGTTGCCGTGGCATTTGAAAATGGGAATCTTTAGTAATTCTTTAAATATCTTTAAAAATCTTCTCCTCCTGAACCAGTTGGCCAATCAAGCTGACACTATGCAGGGATGTTCCTTGGGTGAAGTTCTACAAAAGTTGTTAAAAGAATTTAATTCCGTCAAAAACTCTGGTTGCCGTGGCGTTTGAAAATGGGAATCTTTAGTAAATCTTTAAAAATCTTTAAAAATCTTCTCCTTCTAAACCAGTAGGCTAATCAAGCTGAAACTTTGCAGGGATGTTCCTTGGGTGAAGTTCTTCAAAAGTTGTTAAAAGAATTTAATTCTGTGAAAAACTCTTGTAACTGCGGCATATGAAAATGGGAAATTTTAGAAAATCTTTGTTGTCTTTTTTTCCACAGACTACAAGGCCAAAGGCATTTATATTTTATATAGAGCTTCATCATATGGTTCTCTACCAAGTTTTGAAATATTTAATCTCTGGGGTCAAAAATGGCCCCGCCCATGAGGTCCAAAGTTTGGAAAAATGCTTAATTAGAGCAATTTCAAAAGACTTCTCCTCTTAAACTATTAGGTCTAGGATATTCTTATTTGGTATGAAGCATAACTAGATGGTTTTGTACTATATCACTAAAAGTTGTCTTCCTCGGGTCAAAAACTGCCCTGCACTAGGGGTCCAAAATTGGGAAAAACGCAAAATTTGAGTATGCTAAAAAAGAATTTCTTCATTTTAAGGAGGAGGGCATTTATATTTTGAGTGTAGCAATTAGCCTGGCTGTTATCTATCAGTTTTGATTAAATTTATGCCTGTAGGTTAATAAACCACCTTCCCAAAGGTTGTAAAAATGCTCATTTAGACCATGTTCAATAGTCTTTTCCTCCCAATCTACAAAGTCTAAGGAACTCATATTTTGTGTATAGCATAACCAGATTGTTCTCTACCATGTTAGCTAAAATCTTAGCCCTTGGATAAAACATGGCACTGCCCCAGAGGTCAAAAATTTTGGAAAACACCCAATTAGAGCAACATCGAAAGTCTTCTCCTTCTGAACTATAAGGTGATGGGCATACATAATTGGTATGTATCATGACTAAACAGTTTTGTACTATGTAACAGGAAAATATGCTCTTAGGATAAAAAATGTCTCTACTCCTGGAGTCACATTGAAAGAATTCTTCTCCTTAAATATAGGTTCTGGAGTATTTACATTAAAAACATAGTATAGCATTATTGTTATCTACAATGTTTATATCCTTTGGACAAACATGGCCCTTCCCAAGGCATCCAAAGATATGTAAAACGCTCAATAAGAGCATGTTCAAATATCTTCCACTCCTCATGTATCAGTTGTAATGCATTCATATTTTGATTTATGGTACATCCAGATTGTTCTCTACCAAGGTTGCTAAAATTACACCCATTGAAGTATCAGACAGTAATTAGAGTTTGTTTGAAATCTAAATACAAAGAATTTCAGGTAGAAAACACTGTGAGAAATGGATAAATTGCTTGTCACTCCCTTTCTCACTATGTTTTTTCAAACCTATTTTCCCTGAGGGTAACAAATTCTTGGATAGTTTGGTAATGGATTAAACTATAAAGCCAAAGGAATTCATTCTTATTGTAAAGCATTACTGGATTTTTTTGTACAAAGCCCGAAATCTTATATTTGTTTTATTTATTTTGCTCAAGTTGTGTCTCTTATATACTTTAAAGTACTGTAATTTGCAGATGCCTCAGGTGAGCGATTTAGGACCATCATGGTCCTCTTGTTTGTCTTTAGTTGTAGCAGACATGCCATAATTTTTTCAATCAATTCCAGTACAATGGACTGAAATTTCTGGGATTTACAGAGTAGTTTAGAACGCAAAAAGAAAGAATGAAATAATTAAAAAAGAAAAAAAAAGAAATGCAAAAAAAATGACTTTTTCAGCTTAACGGCCTACCAATCAATATTATCATAAAATTGATGTTGTTTAGTTGGATTTATAGTTACAGTTTTAACTTACTATTTCTATTCTACCTGTCTAAATTTCATATTTAAAGATCTGTGATTTAAACTGGAACATAGATCAAAGTAGATGTGTTCTTTTTCTGCAACTCTTCTTTAGCATCCCTTAACCCATTCCGATGGAAAGATTTATTTTAGACTGGTCCAAATTGAAAGGAGATGCACACGTAAATTTCAAGTTTATGAAATTTCAGATTTTTTCAACTTTCTGGATAGAAAACTATTATGTGAAATGAAGAAATCGCTTGTTCACACTATGTTTTCTCAATGGTTTTTCTTGAGAGGCATCCATAAGTGTCACTATGTGGGAATGGGTTAAATATTCCCCTGTTGATGGGAAAACAGGGTAAAATCACAAAATATCATGTCTATCCATTCAACCCTACTGGAGTGTAGGATCGTAAATAAAAGAGACAGCCTAGAGAGAAATTGCATGTGTTGCACAGTTTTGTCTAAGTACACATTTACAGATTTTGTTCATAACTAAGTCATTGGTGAATTTTAGTCAAATCTAGATTTGTTAATTGGATCTATAACCTGGATTTGTTCTCTTTCTTAAAATAAGATTTTCCTGTTCATTGAATTATTAATTATATATTTGGCAGAACTAACAATTCTACTGGTAATTAGTCTTTAACCCATTTCCTCACAAAAAATTTTAGACTGGTCCAAATTGAAAGATGCTGCAAAAGACAATTTCATGTTGATGGAATTTAAACTTTTTTGTCTTTTTGGATAGAAAACATTGTAGATAATGAAGAAATTGCTTGATACAAGCAATTTCTTCATTTTCCACAATGTTTTCCAAAGTTCTTTTTCTTGAGGGGCATTATCAGGAGGGAATGGGTTAATTAGTATTTCTGACAATAGATGAAACATATGCATTCTGTGGATTTCCCCTGATTGTTTGAAATCTATTGACCTATTGATAAGAAAATGACTCATATGTGAACTAACATCATGACTAAAGTTCCATCCAAAAGGCAGGAGAATAAAATTCCATTGTTTATAAGAAACTATAAATCAGGACTAGGCTATAGAACTAGCATAAATACAGCTAAATTTTGCAAAAGTTACAATATTTTGGTAGCAAAACAAAAGTGTATATTTGGGGAAGGGAGAACCATGTTGCAAATTAAATTCTCTTTTTGTAAGATATGGTAATTTTGGAACATGTGAGAAATGCTATTCTAGCTGATGATGGTAAATAATGGACACAAATGTTGTGAGGTAAAATGGAAATAAAAGTATAGCATTATGATAAATGCGGACCTTATTTACCACATATTGATGGGTCAGCATGAAACAGTTGCACTGCCTATATGGTTATAGACCGTTGCCACTGTTTCGAGGTTAGCCATCGATATGGACTCTGCGTGCTTGGCACAATATACTGTCTGATATCAGTAGAGGTGTTAAAGTCATTGTCAAACTGGTGATTGGTGAGTGTTAGATGCAATCTCTAATTGACCAATTGCAGCTGTCAATCAAGGAATAGACCGACCAATCAAATAATCTATTCAGCCTGGACCTGAGCTTATCAACTCCGACATTGGCCACCATTTTTGTTTACCTTTTGTTGGTTTGGTGACTTAAACTTAGTAACAACAGTTTATTCAAGCTGTAGTTAAAACGTTTATGTCACAAACCAACCAATTTATTTTTGTTACATACTACTAGCCATAAATTTTGCAAAATAATACTGTTATAAAATCAAAATGGAACTTCCTGTCGGAGTTAATTAGTGGGGTTTAGGTAGTCGGGGGGGGGGCTGCAGTTGATCAATTAGGATCCTGATCATTTGATACAAGTCAGTTATGGTACTTATATTATTTATTTGTAAAATCAAGACCCTGTACACGAGTTTGGCCTCCTAAAATTTTTGGATTGGCTTTTCAAAATTTCTAGGACATCTTCCAGAAGAAAGTAACTTAACTTTTGTTGAAGATTCTGAAAGATTATATAAAGCAGTATTATACTATCTACAAATAAATATCAACTTTGTTACATGAAGCCCCCTTTTCTAGCATAGCTCATAGTGTGTATACTCGGAATGTTTACAGGCAGGAAGCATGGCACATGTGGGCATTGTCCCAGTTGTTGCAATCATTGTCAGCGATGTAGTGGTATGAATAGTTATAACACTTGGCATAGATCTTCTTACTTGCTTTACAGCTCCTGCTTTTTTAGTTGTGCATTTTTAGTTCGGCATTTTTCAGAGAAAAGTCTGACGTATTGCTATAGCCCTGATGTTGCTTGCTTTCCACATCTGTGCCAGCAACATTGACGACCAAAGAAATTGACTATTTCCTATATCTTAACCCTTGTCATGCTGAACCCGGAATATTCCGGTTTTTGCAGGAGGTGTAGACTAAGATCAGACTGCACTTATGTGCAGGCTGATCTTAGTCTACACCTCCTGCTCATACTTTTCCTTCCGGAGTTGTTTAAGAGGTTGATTTTTAAAAGAAATATTCATTTTTGAACAACAAGTTCTATTAGTGCTTTCAGTCCTTTGATTTGACAGTGATTCAGTAAGGTAATTTATACAGCATGACAAGGGTTAATTATCACTATAGGTAGGGATTTTATATTACTGAAGTCTATTACTTGTGACAAGATCTTTTGCCTGTTATAAAGTTCAAGGTAACTGGTCAAGGTTATATTCCAAGGGAATCTTGTCCAAAAAAACTGGCATTTTCTGATATCTCTATTTAATTTGTAAAGCACCTCTAGTCAAGCTTTGGCATCTGCATGCAGTGCTATTGTTTTTCTTTTGTTCCTTGTTTTATTCTTAATTGAAAATTTTTATGAACTCACTTTTTACGCTTTTATATAACAAAGACGCAAATATAGTTATTATAAACATTAAGTTAAAGAAACAATTTGGGACAATAATGGAATATTGGTACTTGTAAGAAGCACTTTCCTAATTTACCTGATATTTTTCTAATCATTTTGTATAGAAAATACTTTGTGTTTTCAGTTTTTGTGCTCTCCAAAGGGTGAGCACATAGCTGTCGCTTTGTCTGTCTGTTTGTCCTTCCATTATTCCAGTCTGACCATTAGTCCTCCATGATATCTCCACAAACCTGGGGCCAAATTGGATGATACATGTACTTCACATATGAATTCCTTATGATATTGCACCAATGCTTTCCCCAAGTTTTTGGATAGCTCAAAGGTCAAGGTCACAGTTCAAGGTCAAACAAAATTGACATAGTCCAGAGCTCCTTCAATCATGGATGGATTTCAAAACCACTTGGCACAATTGTTCTCTATCATTAGTAGTTGAACCGTTTGAAAAAAAAAATTCAGTTAGCTCTAAGGTCAAGGTCACAGCTCAAGGTCAGATAGTAAAATTAAACATTTTGGGAACATAGCTCCTAAAGTTATGGATAGATTTTGAAATAACTTTGCATAATTGTTTTCTATCATGAGTAGATGTTTGAAACAAATTTTCAGATAGCTCCAAGATAAATGGTCTTATGTTAGCATGACTAGAAAAAGGCGTGCATATAGCCACATTTTTGTCTATTGGTCTGTCCGAATCCTTTCCCCTGTTTATTTCTTACTTTTGTGATAGTGCTATATTCTCTGATGACTCTTGTTTAAAGCATGTTTAAAACATGTTTGTCAAAATTAATTCAAGATTAATTCTCTTTAAACCCATTACCAAACAACAAACTTTAGGCTGGTCTAAATTAAAAGGAAGTTACTGCCAACTATTTTGTGTTATAAGAGTCTTTGTCTCTCTTGGTAGGATCACAGAAGGAAATAAAGAAATCGAAAAAAGCATTTATTTCAACAATATTTTTCCCAAGCAGTATTCTAAGGGGTGGTAAAAAAAGTGTGATTATTTGGGAATGAGTTACGGCTTTAGCTCAGCAGAATGCAAGAAAATTTTAGACAGGTTCAAATTGAATGAAGTTGCAGACAACAATACAAATTTGATGAAAGTTGTAGAATTTCTAACTCTCTGGGTAGAAGACATTTTGGAGAAAGAAGAATTGCTCGTTACAGACAATTTCTTCATTTTCCAAGATGTTTTGGGATGGGTAAACCCATTCCCAGACAACAAAATTTTAGACTGGTTCAAATTGAAAGAATTACAGACAACAATTTAAAGCTTATGAAGTTTTAGATTTTTTCAACTTTCTTGGCATCTTCAATATCATCTACATTCAGGTCAATAATACAATCAATATTTTTTTGACAATATTGTAGACAATGTGTTGTTGACAATATTGTAGACAATGTGTTGTTGACAATATTGTAGACAATGTGTTTTTGAAACCAAATATAAGCAATACATTTATTAAATATAATTGTCTATGGTATTGATAGTGTATGTTTACCGTAGCTCATTCTCCAATCAATTTCTTCATTTTACACAATGTTTTCCCAATTGTTTTTATTGAGGGGTGTCTGAAAGTGTCACTGTGTAGGAATAGGTCAAATGCATGCTTAGGCTGACACCAAGATATGTTCTCAGGTTGGAGACCTATGAAATTTTGGAGGGAATGTGATAACTTTCAGGTCCTATGGGCCTGTAGGTGTGCTCATATATTTTCAAGCCTTGCTAATTAGTCTTTTTCATTTGCCTCATATGCATCATATTCAAAACCTGTAAACATGTAGTGATATATTGTTAAAAAAACCCAACAACAAATAAGTATATGAAGTCCTTTAACCCATTACAAACAGTGATTTTGGTCGAAAATGAAAGAAATTGCAGCCAACAATTTGGAGTTTGTATAGAATTTCAAATATTTCTGTCTCATTATGTAGAACACAATGTGAAAAAGGCAGACATTGCTTATTACAAACCATTTTCTATATTTTCCACATTGTTTTCTTGATTCATTAAATTGTGGATTATCAAAAAGAGAGATTACGTGGAAACAGGTAATTCTATTCCAACACAATACTGCCTTTTTCATCCCTCAAAAAATGCTTGGGAAAACATTATGGAAAATGAAAAAGGATTGTATTTTACCATAGAAAATAAAGATTTCTTAAATCTTATGAACTTAACTACTTGTTTGAATTATAATCAGTCTGAAATCCTATCATTTGGTAAGGAGTTAATCCAATCCCTCACAATGATTCAATTTCATACCACTCAACAAAAATGCTTTGGAAAACATCGTGGAAAATGCAGAAACAAGCAATTTCTACATTTCCAATTCTGTTTATTTTCCGAGAGTTAGAGATATTTGAAATGTTATCAACTTGAAACTGTTGTCTGCATCTTCTTTGAATTTGGACCAGTCTAAAATTGTGTCATCTGATAATGGGTCAATCAACATTCAGGATCAGTAAACATTGGTACCAACTATTTAGCAGGCCTATGAATGACAAACTACCATGTTTTGGAAGACCAGTAAATTCATTCAGTCCTGAGTTTGATGTTTATCTCCTTCACTTTTGTAAAACCATTTGGCTAGTTTGTGACCAAAATGTTATACCTTCGACCCCAAAAGACAAAGAATTCTTAGAATTTCATGAACTTTAATTTGTCACTTCAACTTCTTAGGATTTGGCTCAATCTAAAATTTGGCAGTGTGGGATTGGGTTAACAGTCCCTAAGTCTTGATTATTCCGTGACCTAAATGCATGAACAGCAAATGAGCTCAAAATCAGCAACACCCTCACTGGACTGAAGATTCATTAACCCATAACCACAAAAGAAATTTTTAGGCTGGTCAAAATTGAAAGAAGTTGCAGACGTCAATTCAAGTTGATGAAATTTTGAAAATCTTTGTTGAGGCAAAAACATTGTGATTATTGAAGATATTACTTGTGACAAGCAATTTCTTCATTTTCCAAGAATGTTATCCAAAGCCTTTTTCTTTGGGGTGCCAGAAAACGTCAATGTGTTGTAATGGGTTAAAGCATTACTAGAAGACCCGTTCAAATTAAATTTTAGACTTGGCCAAATTGAAAGGAGTTGCAGACTACATTTCAAATTGTGTTAAAATTGGAAAATAAGTACCAATTAACCTTTTCCCAAACAATGACGTTCTTTGATGCCCCCAAGAAAAAAAAAGGCTTTAGAAAAAAGTTATGGCAATTTCTTTTCTTTGAACAATGTTTTCTACCCAGAAATTTGGAAAAAAAAAATAATCAGAAATTCATCAAGTTTCATTTATTGTCAGCAACTTTTTTCAGTTTGGACCAGTCTAAAACTTTCTTGTGTGGTGACAGGTTAAGGTGGAAATTATAGCAAGAATGAGAAATTACTGGTGGCAAGAAACAACTTCTCACAATGATTCCTTACCTAGTTAACTCTTCTGCTTTTACTGATTTCCACAAAATCCTGCTTTTTGATGCCCCTCAAGAAAAAAAAATGAAAACATTATGGAAACATAGAAATTGATTGTAACAAGCAATTTCTTCGTTTTCCACAACATTGTTTCTATTATTAAAACACAGGAATGTAAAAACTAGGGATTGAACTGGAAAGGGTTAACCCTTTCCCACGCATTCCCTCCTTTTGACACCCTCAAGAAAAAAGGCTAGGTAAACATATTTTTTATCCGAAAAGACGAATATTGTTAATTTCTCTTGACATAAAATTACCATCTACAGCCTCTTTCAATTTGGACAAGTCTAAAATTTTGTTTTTTTGAACGGGTAAAAACTATATTTTGAATACTAGTCAGTTTGTGTAATTGATTGAGTTCAACTAGCATTTACAATCCTCAAACCTCCAAGATGGTACTGTTTCTTTTGCAATATGGTTCACAAATGTTATGTACAGGTGTTAGCCTATGCCTAGTTTCTCTAGGTGCAACTTTATTCCAGCTTGATTCGCAAAGCTATCATTTAACAGGCTGAAATTTCATGTATTTTTTGCATTTTTATATTGTACATGCATTTTGCAGATTTTCTACAAGATGGTTTACTTAGAACTCTAATTGGACTTTAACCCATTACCAAATTACAGAAATTTAGACTACTTAACCCTTGTCATGCTGTATAAATTACTTCACTGAATTGCTGCAAAATCAAAGGGCTAAAAGCACTGGTAGAACTTGTTAAAAAAATCAATATATCTGTAAGAAATCAATTTCAAAAACAACTCTGGCAGAAAAAAGTACAAGCAGGAGGTGCAGACCAAGATCAGACTGCACTTATGTGCAGGCTGATCTTGGTCTATACTTCCTGCCAATACCGGAATATTCCGGGTTCAGCATGACGAGGGTTAAGAGTGAAAGAAGTTGCAGAAAACATTTCAAATTGCATAAATATTGGAAAATAAGTGCCAAATAAGGTGGAAAACATTATAAGAAAAGGAAAAATAAGTACTTGTTACAAGCAATTTCTCCTTTTCTATAAGGTATTCCATGATCATATTTCATGAGGGCACCTAAAAGCGTCTGTGGTAATGGGTTTAGATTTAAGGGTATATTGTTTTATTCATCTTGCAATCAACTGGCAGTCAATCAATGTAGCTGCCCAAAACTTTACCTATCAAACCTTCAAAAATTAGCCCATTCATATTGTATCTTGTTTACTTTGAAATCTTGCTGTACTTTACTGTGATGCAATTTGAATATACTTTCTTGTAATTTCATGAAGGAGTTTCAATTTCTTTACATACAAAAGTAAAAGAGAAAAGCAACAAGCATAAAGAATGTCGCTGATTATTTACAACTCATAAGCATTTACTTATTGATATTTCAAAATGATTAACCCTTTCCTGTAGAAACCTGGGATTTTACGTCAGTTAGATTTTATACTTGAAAACATTGTGGAAGAAATAACTGCTTGTAACAATAGTTTCTCCTTTTCCTCAATATGTTCTATCACATAGGATAGTTTCATTTAAAATTGCATCCAATTTTGATTGTTGTCTGCAACCTCTTTCAAATTTGAACACTTCAAAATATCAAAAAATGGGAAAGGGTTTTTCACCTGCAATCTTTGAGAAAAGAATCAGATTGATTTCAGATCAGCAAAGGTTTTGTATGCAGAAAATCACCTTTAAACAAAAACTTTTAGTCCTGAACAACTGCCTACACTGTATGTGCAGTCTGACCATGACTTTGGACTCACCAGACAGTATCGGACTGGTCCAAATTGAAAAAAAGTTGCAGAAGACAATTCTAAGCTGGTATAAATAGAAATATCTTTGTCTTTTAGGATAGAAATCATTGTTAACAATTAGAACATTCTATGTTATTCACAATGTTTTTCAAAGTATTTTTATATGCCACCCAAAAGTGGTCATACATTGATATCATCTTCTCCATCTGTCTGTCATTGTCTTTCTGTCCATCCGATGTCTGACCGTTATCTTGTTAACACATCTCCTCCTTCATTTTCGGACAGATTTGAATGAAAATTTCACATAATGTTCTTAGTCACCTGACCTTGCACAATTTGTCAGGTTTTGCCATTTTAGGCTGTGTACTAGAATAAGTCAGCTTAATAGAAAATTATCTTCTTCATTTATGGGCAGATTTGAATGAAATTTTCACAGAGTGTTTCCCTTCACCTGACGTTTTGTATATTGTCAGGGTTTTTACCAAAAAAGAGGGCTTAATGCAGTATTTTGTCTAGGCAAGTTGGCGGTGTATAATATGACTATGGCACTCTTGTTTTTCTTAAGTGTTGAGAAAAGATGAGATAGAGTTTTAATTGGTTAAAGTCCAGTCAGCTGGACAGGTTTACAAATTTTGTTGGATGGATGCAAAGTGTGAAGAAGTTTAAAACTTTACTTAATTATGTAGCACAAAGTTTTGGGGTTGTTATCCCCAAATTCCAGGAGCAGATTTGGTCTTGTGGTAACACTCTAGACTCCAATGTCAGGAATCCCTGGTTCAATCCCCCGCTTCTCCAATATTTCGGACAAAACTTTTACCAAGGCCCCATCTTGATATGACCTGAGTTGTTGATTGGGATGTTAAATTCAATACATTCTAAGAGGGTTTTTTTTTAACAAGTTACCAGAAAATTTAAAACTGGTTCAATTTGAAAGAGTTCACTGATGGCAATTCAAAGGTAGCGTAATTTAAAAGATAAATGCAAAAAAGCATAGAAATCATTGTTGACAAGGAGAAATTGCTTACAACAATTACATATAAATAGCAGATCATTGACAGCTGGCTAAAGATTGCTTACCAGCAAACAATAAATAATCATGGAAAATCAGAATAATGGTGTGAATGGACGCTGTTTAAAAAAACAGTTCGCACAGTTTTTATTGTCATTTTGTGCTCTTTCGGAAAAATGTGTGCTTATGATGGTCAAATGGGCACTTTTTTAAAATGCAGATCCCAATTATACTTTAATATTTTCAGATAATTTAATTTCTAATTTCAGTTCCAAGTGGACATACAAATTCCTGTCAACAACCAAAGGCCAATAAAGTCCCAATAACAGGAGCAAGAACTGAAGAAATTATGTGTAAGTTGTGTTACTTTCAGAAAAACACTTCTAAAGTATTTAATTTGTGAGATTTAGGTATTTTGTTGAAAGCCATAATATTTCTGGGAATTTTCAGTGATGGAAAAAATAGATATCATAACAAACCCTGGTTTGAACCTAACTATTGAAAAGACTTATTTCTAGCAATCCTTTGAGCACTTTCTTTCACCCCCAATATTTCCCTTTGATTAAAGGATGGTAAACCCTTTCCCGTTTAATCCCTGGTTTTTACATCCCTGTGATTTTATCATTGAGAAAACATTGTAGAAAAAGAAGAAATTGCTTGTTTAAAGCAATTTCTTCTTTTTCCACAATATTTTCTACCCTACTAAATGGTTATTTTTCAAATTAAATCCATCCTATATTTTCATCTGCAAATCCTTTGAATTTCAACAAGTCTAAATTTTGAAAAATAGGAAAGGGTCAATATAATATGCCCATAAACCTTGACCCAGCCACAATTATACAGATTTCAAATGAATACAGGTTATATAATGAATTTCTGTAAAAAAAAGAAAATAAATATCTGCTACTTCATAATATCAAAATATTGATAATTCAATTCTAACCTGAAGTTGGATGATAAAAGATTTTACTAGTGTTAGCAAACAGTCATAACATGAAATTAACTAAGATCCTGTCACCAAACTGGTGCACTTGGTTTGTTTAAGTCTCATTGTCTGTTTTTATATCGTTGAAAAATGATGCAAGAGTATACAATTCAAAGTGAAATAATTGTCAAATAGGGTTAAAAACAGTTGGTCGAAAGGGGAAATTGCTTAAAACATACAATGTTTTTTTCTTGTTATACCCCCCACAACGAAGTTATGGGGGGGGGTATACTGGAATCAGGTTGTCCATCCGTCTGTCCGTCCGTCTGTCCGTCCGTGGACATAATTTTGTGTCCTCTTCTCCCACATTTTTTGACCAATTTTGCTGAAATTTTATCAGGTTGTTTCCTATCATATGAAGTTGTGCACCTGAAATTTTCATCTTGATCCAGTCTTTAGTTTCAGAGTTATGCCATTTTGAACTTTTTAATGGGGGGGGGGAGTAGTCAAAATTTAAAATTGCAAAACTCAGTAACCATAAGGGGAGTTACCAAATTTGGTAAGTAACATCATCTTGTTGACCTTTACAAAATATCGAACGGTTTATTTCCTGAGGTCAAATTTGACCCCGCCCCCGGGGGGTCAAAAATTTAACATAGGCTCATATTGACTTTTCATGGATATAATTTTGTGTCATCATCTCCTCACACAGTTTTCTTTAACATAGGCTCATATTGACCAACCTTTCCTAATCAGTCAACTCTAGCAACAAACACAAAATCAGAAAGAGGTGGAGGGTTGGCAATGTTCATCCACCATGACATGCATGTGATTAAACAGCTTCAAATTCCACTCCTTCATAGAAAAGCCTTTTTAGCGGTGTGGGGGGTATTCTCGTCAGCCCTTGAGGGAGACAGCTCTAGTTTATTTTTCTTTTGTATGAAATGTAGGATTGTGTGGTAATGGGTCATTTAGGACTTAGCTGAAATTTTATTGTCTGGCTTTGACTTACTTGTACATTACAGTCAGCAAAGACTTTGTAGGAAATCTAGATGAGGTCACAGAGCATTTAGAGAGGACAGGATTCTGTGATGGAGAGGAGTGCAGTCAAATTAAAATACAGGTAATTAGAGTACAAGGTTCAACACAAAAACCAATTGACCAATCAAATCATTCAATTAGACCAGAACTTTGGAGTTACCGTTTTCTGAAAATAAACCATTTTCTGTGCAGTCCAAGATTTTAGAAAAGACTAAAGAAGGATTTCTTTGAAATCTTCTCCTTTTTAACTATTAGGCTTAGAGCTTTGATATTTGGTATAAATCATCATCTATTGACCCTCTACCAAAATACCTCAAAGATTTACCGTACTTGGAAATTAGCTCTAAATGGTAGGATCTTCAATATACCTAGGATTAAACGAGAACATTTTTAGAAAACCTTCTCCAAGATAATAAGGCTTTAATATTTTTTTGATATCATAAAGCCTTGAGCCATCATACTCAGGGGAGTGATATAGGACCATCATGGTCCTCTTGTTTGTGATTGTGATTCATGTGAGCAATTTACGACAATCATGGTTGTCTGGTTTTAATGTAGTTGTGAAAAAGTTTTGAATAATTCAGTACTTTTTTTGTTTTAGCAAAATGGTAAACAGCCTCATATAAAGTTAGAACACATCAAAGGTGTGTTACACCAGAAGCTCATCTTCTCACAGTCTCAAAATGAAGTTACAGTAGAACCTGAGGAGTGTGTTATTTTCAACGATGGTACAAAAACTTCCGGTTGTTCTCGTCCAGAATATAGAGACTATGTGAGTAAATTGAGCAATGGGTGATATCCCGCTAGTCTCCTTGGAATAGGGCTATTATTTAAGTGTACAGGCTTTGTGTCAACAGATCTTTCCTTTAAATTTTTGCCATCCAACAAAAGCATCATTTAATCCGTTCCCAGACTACAAAATTTAAGGCTGGTCCAAAATAAAATCAGCTGCAGACGACAATTTCAAGTTGATTTAATTTCTTACTTCTTTTTCTTTGGGGGCAAACATTAAGGGGAATGAAGAAATTACTTGTTACATGCAATTTCTTCATTTTCTAGATTGTTTTCCCAATGTTTTTTTGGGGGGGAATTAAATGTGGGACTGTGCAGGAATGTGTTAAGAGCAAGCTACTTCCTGATTTGGTGTCGAATAATATCTTTAGCATTCAACTTCACAAAGTAATTTAACACATTTCCATTTAATTCCACTTATTTTCGACTTTCAAGAAAAACAACAATTTGCAGCATGCAATTTCTTCAATGTCCACATTATTTTCTTGATTTTTTTGTCTGCAATATAACAATTGGGAACAGTCTAAAATTCATTCCCACTGTTTTGACAAAGATTTTTTTAAGTTTCATCAACTTTGAATTGTCATCTGCAACTTCTTTGAATTTGGTCTTGTCTAAAGTTTTGTTGTGTGGTAATAGGCTAACTTTTGATAGCATAGATAGAAAAATTCATGAAGAAGAAAGATTGACATTGCAGTGATTTTCAGTATTTTTCCATTTCCTTTCATAATGCTCTAAAGATTCTTACAGTTTGGAAAAAGTTGACAATGCTATTTGCTATGTAAATGAAATTTCACTACTTTGAATGCCCTGCTTCAACAAATATCCTTCCAAATTTTTAATCCATTTAATGACAACAAAATATCAGACTGGTCTGAATTTACAGCTATTGTATATTTTTGCAGATCTTTAAATTTGCCTATGGGAACAAGTTTTGTATTTCTTTATAAGTTTTAACGAGCATGAGAGGGCATCTTTTTTCAATAATTTATAAAGAAATTGCTTCAAAAGAATCGAGTAACCAGTATTTTAGTCTTGAATTTGAACCAGTAAAATATGTCACCTGAAGAAAATCTGGTAAAGACAGTACACTATTGATATGTTAGATCAGGAAATCCAGTAATGACAAAACATCTTTATGATGACAGTGCCTATCTGTGAAAATGTAATACTTATTCAATTTTGCATTGCTTTCTATCCTTACTACTGAAACATCTTTACTTTCCTGAAAATTACTTTATCCCATTCCCACACAATGATGCTTATTGACGATAATTGGGAAAACATTGTGTAAAATGAAGAAGTTGCTTGTAACAAGACCAATTTCTTCATCTTACACAGTGTTTTCTACCCAGAAACTTGAAAAAATCTGAAATTCATTAACTTTAAATTGTTGTATGCCACTCCTTTCAATTTGGACCAGTCTACAAATGTCGTCCGGGAAAGGGTTAAGCAGAAAAGTCTCTAGTGTGATTGTATGTTAAAGCTAAAAATTAAAAGTCCCCCTTGTTCTTTGTTGTTCTTTACAGAAACCCAATTTTTGAGGAGTTTGGTAAAACGTCTAGACAACACAATGTTGTTTTTGCTCTTCTTTCATAGTAAATTTCAGCTGACACCAAGTGTCCAGACTGAGTTAGGTGTGATTGATTGTAAATGTCCATCTCATAGACTGACGCATGTGTTGACATTTATAAACCCATCACCACATGGCAATATCTTAAACAGGTCCAAAATGAAAGAAGTTGCAGACGCCATTTTGAATTGCTTTTAAATTGGAAAATAAGTCCCAAATAAGGTAGAAACTGCGAGAAAAGGAGAAATAGCTTGTTACAAGAAATGTCTCCTATTCTCACAATGTTTTTCAAGATATTTCTTCAGGTAGATGAAAAGCTTCCTTGTACATTGATGGGTTAACCCATTTCCACACTATGGCACTATTTGACACCCACAAAGAAAAGACATTGGAAAACATTGTGGAAAATGAAGAAATTGCTTGGTTTGGTGACTTCAACATTGTAACTACAGCTTAATCAGGCTAACTGTCATATGGGAGGTCTTTGGGCAGGGATAACAACCTGTTGATTATATAAGAATTGCTAAATCCCTCAACTTTAATCAATAGTTGACATTTCCAAATTTACTTATCTACTTGTTGTAATAGTCTATTCTATTGTCAGGTGAGCAATATTGGACCATAGGTATCCTCTCATCTTGAGCATGTTGACAAAAATTAAAATCTTTTATATGATACATATCACTCATGTTGTCTGTATATGTCTTCTCTTTTGTGAAAAATGATGCTTTCATCTGATGGAGTAAACCTATTCCCACTTAATTCTGCTTCTTTATGCTCCTTAAGAAAAAGGCTTCGGAAAATATTGTACAAATTGAAGAAATCGCTTGTTACAAGCGATTTCTTCATTATTGGCAATGTTTTCTAACCAAAAAGACAAAGTTTTTTTTTGAATAAATTTCATGAGCTGTAAATTGTTCTCTGCAGCCTCTTTGAATTTGGACAAGTCTAGCATTTTGTCATTTGGCAATGGGTTAACCCTTTTCTGTTTTTTAGCTCAATGGCTGAAAGTCAGAGAGCTATTGTCATGGCATGGTGTCCGTTGTGCGTGCATGCATCCATCAAATTTTCGTCTGTTTGTAAACTTTTTCTTTGAAAATCTTCTCCTTGAAATAAACTGAGCAGATTTCATCCAGATTTCATAGAAATGATCCTTGGGTGACCCTCTATCAGATTCCTTCAAAGAATTTTGATCAGATGAAAAACATGGCTTTAACGGGCGGGCTAATTTCCATATATGATGAAAGCTTTGAAAATCTTCTTCTCAGAAACTGGTGGATGGATTTCAACCAAATTTCACAGAAATGATCCTTAGGTGAACCTTTAACAGACTCCTCTTTAGCATTTTGATTGTATGAAAAAGAGGGCTTTAATTGGCGGGGCTAATTTCCATATATGGTAAAAGCTTTGAAATTCTTCTCAAAAACCAGTGGATGGATTTCAGCCAAATTCGATTGGATCGATCCTTAGGTTGAAAAATATGGCTTTAATGGGCAGGGCTAATTTCAATATTTGGTATATACTGAAAACTTTGTAAATTTCTCAATAACCTGTAGATGGATTTTAAACAAATTTCACGGGAATGATAAACAGATGACTGTTTGTCAGTTTCCTTATTATATTTGTTTGATTGAAAAACATGGCTATTATGGTGGTTGATAATGTCCATATATGGTATACAGTGAAAAATTTACAAAATGAATTTTACATAACTTGACTTATCTTTTTTTCAAAAACAATGAAAAGTTTGAAATAGTTCTCTAGAACTATTTCAAAGATTTCAATGACTTAGATTTATTTTCCTTTTATTTAGTTTATATTGAATTCATGAACTAAAATAGCTTAATCAGTACATTCATGCCTTTGGAGCAATACAGGCGCTCAATAACCTCTAGTTTTCAAAATTTTAGACTTGTCCAAATGCAAATGTTTTGCAGATGTAGATTGAAAGTGGTTTTAATTTGAAAAATAACCATTCAGTAGGTTAGAAAATGTTGTGGTAAAAGAAGAAATTGCTTGTTGCAATGTTAAAGCCAGGGATTGAACAGGAAAGGGTTAAACTTACTTTCTTTTGTACAATCTTTGCTTGGCTGAAATAAGATTTGCTTAAACAAGAAGACTGTAATGTTCCATGTTATTATACTGAAAGGAAAAAAAAGCCAGAATAGCAGGTACTATAGGCAAAGATCTGTTTGCGAATCTATGCAGACTGATGTATATCTATGCTGCCTGCTAGTACATGGATATCCCAGGATATTAGGAAAAGATAGAAATGAACCTTTGACAGGTGTTACAAGATCTCAACAAATTAGTTGAACCTTAGTCAATTATATTTTCTTGAGGGACATAAAGAAGTGGGATCATATGTGAATGGGTTAAGTATATTCATGTGCACAGTTACATTTACAATGTGCTTCAAATCCTCCATGCAACCATGTTTCTGTTTCAAATTCGATCAGTATTGTTACTAAAAGAGAAATCCATTTTCTGATATTTTTCATTTTTATTTCACCTGAGCACAAAATGCTTTGATTGAGCTTTTGCATACTTTGAATGTCTACCAATCTGTATGTCTGAACAACAGTAAGAAAATCCTCATAGCTTTGACCCATTACCATTCAATGATGCTTTTTGACGCCCAAAGAAAAAGCTTTGAAAAACATTGTGTAAAATCTTCATTATCCACAATGTTTTCTATCCAAAAAGATGAACAAAATTAAAAACCCATCTGCTTAGAATTGCTGTCTTAAGCTTCTTTCTATATGGACCAGTCTAAAATTTCACTGTGTGGGAATGGGGTAGTCAACAGAATTTTACATGAAAAATTTTCATGAAGAGCTAACAACATAACCCACACAATGCCTTCTTTTTATATCCCTAAAGAATGAACATGACACAAAACATTGTAGGAAATGGAGAAATTATTTGCAATAATTGATCATTTTCTCAATATATTTTCTACCGTATTTGGTATCTTCTACCATATTTGATCTTTATTTTTCAAATTTCACTCACTTTGAAATGTCGTTTGCAACTCTTTTTAATTTGAACCAGTCTAAAAATTTGTCATCTGGTAATGGGTTATAACAGGGATAGTATTTATCTTACATAGGATAATCTGGTCACACAATCTGTATATCAAATCTTTAACCCTTTCCTGTACAAACCTGGGCTTTAAGGTTGCCACAATTTTATACTTGAGAAAAAATTTCTCCTGTTTCCACAATGTTTTCCATCCTTAAGGATGGTTTCATTTCAAATTGCGTCCAATTTTCACTTTCGTTTGCAACCTCTTTGAATTTGGACGAGTCTAAAATTAAAAAGAAAAAAAAAAAAAAAGGGAAAGAAAAATGATATCGCTCAGAAACACCTCTTGTTGTAAGACACTATTCAGAGGTGAGCTTGTACAATTTCAATCAAAAGGAAATACATTCTCTTTTAGATTTATTTTGCCTTAGAAATTTGGTTTTCTTTTATTTTTACATATACCTGCAATTTATGTAATTTCAATATTTTTTCTATCATTTCTGGTATAAATTTTATCTAGTAGAAGACATGGAAGTACTGATTCTTGTAGTATGCCACAGCATTTTGTACAGGAAAATTGTGGTCAAATGTACTGCAATGAGCAGCAAGACCTTAGAATGAATAGTACATTGTATTACCAAACATAATCTTTGTTCATTTTGATTAACTTTTGTTTCAAATTTAACCCATCCCCACACATTGACTCTCTTTGACTCTCTTTAAGTGAAAGGCTTTGGAAAAAATGTGGAAAATGTGCCCATTCACTCCAATAGAGAATTCCATTTCAGTTTTAAACGGCGTTATTTTGCAAATTTTATAGCCAGTAGCATGTAACAAAAAACGTAGAAAGGTTGGTTAATCAAGAAAATCAACTGGGAAAACATTGTGTAAAATGTAGAAATGGCTTGTAACAAGTAATTTGTTCATTTTGCAAAATGTTTTCTATCCAGATAGATGAAAAAATCTAAAACTTGATCAACTTTAAATTGCTGTCTACAACTTCTTTTAATTTGGACCAGTCTAAAATTTTGTTGTCTGGTAATGGGTTAATAACAGATTAGATCTGTGTTACAATTTACAAGTAATGCATATTATTAAGCAGGATTACTTCATTATATTTACACTTTGTTTGAAAGATCTGTATTAATACTCTGATCATGTGATAATGAAATGTATGAACATTTAAAGGTCAAGGTTAAGGCTTCTGTTTCCTTGATGATTGTTTACTATTTTTTATTGCAATAAAGATCTCTGCTTTCTAAAATGCTTCTTTAAAAGTTTTTGTTATTTAATAACTAATTGTCAAATTTATCCTCCTCCTAAGACAACCTGGTTAAGCTTTTCAGTTCCTTGATATTTTTAGCTCACTTGAGCACAGCATGATCAAGAGGAGCTTTTAAGTTGACTCAATGTCTGTTGTCTGTCTTCAACAATTGCTTTTAACATATTCTTCTCTTAAATCACTTGGCCAATTTGGACCAAATTTTGCAGGAATGTTCCTTGAGTGACCATTTTCAAAACTTGTTTCGTGAAATTTTGATTTGTGAAAAAAGTGTGGGCATAGCAGGGCAGGCTTATCAGACTTGGAGAAATCATGGAATAATTCTTTAGAAAATCTTCTAAACAATGAGGCCAATTGGAACCAAATATGGCAGAAATAATCCTTAAATGGCCCTTTTCAAAACTTGTTTCGTGAAATTTTGAATCTTGTAAAAATGGGGGCGTGGCAGGGCGGGCTTATCAAACTTAGAGAAATCATAAATAATTCTTCTCCTCCTTAACCGTTTAGCCATTTAAGACCAAATTTTGCAGGAATGTTCCATGGGTGACCCTTCTCAAAACTTATTCGTGAATTTGTGATTTGTAAATAAATGTGGATGTGGGAGGGCGAGCTTATCAAACTTAGAGAAATCATGAAATAATGCTATAGCCCATTCCCACACAACAGAATTTTAGACTGGTCCAAATTTAAAGAATCTACTTACAACAATTTAAAGTTGATGAAATTGTAAACTTTTTTTTTGTTTGGGATAGTAAACATTGTGGACAATGAAGAAATTGCTTGTACCAAGCAATTTCCTCATTGTCCACAATATTTTCTAAAGCTATTTTCTTGAAGGGCGTAAAAAGGAGGGATTGTGTGGGAATGGGTTAAAAATCTTCTCCCTGCTTTTGGTAGAATGACCAGGCTAGATTCAGGAAAGCTACTAAGTGCAATGGTTTCAACCCTGATCAGCCTGCATAATCTTCTGACCAAGTTTATGCTATTTGTAATTGTAAGATAGTCCCTTTTTGCCTGACATGTGACATATGTATAGGATATTGCTCAACCCTTTCCTGTTAAATCCCTAGTTTTAAACATCCATGTGATTCTATACTTGAGAAAACATTGAAGAAATAGAAGAAATTGCTTGTAACAAGCAATTTCTTCTTTTTCCACAATATTTTTTATCCTACCGAATGGTTATTTTTCAAGTTAAATCATTATACCCCCCTTAACTTTGTTTGGGGGTATATAGGAGTCAGCTTATTGGTCGGTCGGTCTGTCCGTCCGTCTGTCTGTAGCTTTTTGTGTCCACTCAATTTCTGGGCAACCATTGGACGGATTTGATTTAAATTTCACTGATATAATCAGATGTGCATATTTTATTTTGGTTTCACTCCATTGATTTTTGACGGAGTTATGGCTCTTTGTGAAAAAACATGTCCACTCGATTTCTCAGCAACCATTGGACAGATTTGATTCAAATTTTACAGAAGCACTTGGTATAAGTCAGACATGTGCATATCCTATTTTGGTTATGGTCCATTGATTTTTGACAGATTTATGGCCCTTTTATTAAAAAAGTCCATTTTTTGTTATGGCCCTTTTGCAGATAGCACTTGTATATGGACAAGCGCTGTTTGGGGGTATTAGTCCGCTTTGCGACAATGTCTAGTTTTTCAATTCTCTTCTGCAAAACTTTCGAATTTGGACTGGTCTTAAATTATTGACCATAATACTGATTCAATATATTGATAAAACTTTTTCTATGATAGTATTGATAATGTGTGGCGATGTTGAAGACTGATCAATAATATTGAACCAATATTCTTGGTAATGCTATTGATAGTTTAAGTAATTGAAAGTAATAATAATAAACCCAAATGTGATATCTATTAATACCATATCCTTTGAAATTAACCCTTATCATATTGAACCCAGAACATTTCTGCTTTTGCAGGAGGTTTAGAATAAGATCATAATGTGCAGTTTGACTTTAGTCTAAGTCACCTGCATGACATTTTTAGACAGAGCTGCATATAGAATTTTTTAACAAAAAAATTGACGGACAATCATAGCCTAGTAGTGCTTCCAGCTCTTTGATTTTACATGCAATTCGAAAGAATGATTTTATTCAGCATGACAAAGGAACAGTTGTTAGCTCAACTGGCCAAAAGGTCAGCGAGCTATTGTCATGGCATTGCATCCGTCTGTGCATCAGTCCATACTTCCATCAGTAAATTCACTTTAAAAATCTTCTCCTCAGAAAGTACTGAACAGAATCGGACCAAATTTCACAGGAATGATCCTTTGGTGACCCTTTATCAGATTCCTTCAAGATTTCATTGCCAAAATCTATTTGCCACTCATGGTGAATATGATTAGTTTTATATTGAATTCCTGAAAACACCATTTGCTTAATCAGTATAATCAGGCCTGTGGAGCTATACAGGCGCTCAAGCGCCTCTAGTTTCATAAAAGAGCCAATATTGAAGGTATACTTGTCAATAATTCTGGATTATAAACTTGTCACACAATGGATGAGTACAAGTCTCTTCTAAATGTTCATTAAGTATATAGATACTTAATGCTGTTTTGGGCTTACTTTAACCCATTCCCGTACAAACCCTCACTTTTATGCCTCTCAAGAAAAAAACTTTGGAAAGCATTGTGGAAAAAGACGAAATTGTTTGTATCCAGCAATTTCTTTTTCATCAACAATATTTTCTATTGGATAGACAAAAATATTTAAACTTATATCAAGTATAAATTGTTATCTGCAGCTTCTTTCAATTTGGACCAGTCTAAAAGTTGTGTGTGGGAATGGGTTAATATGTCAGAGGTATATGTAGTTTGTCAAAACAAATTTGGACGGGACTTTGGAAGAGTTTAGAGAAGATGCTCCCATTAATTGGTAAGATATAAGCACGATGTTTTAGTTGTAGTGTTTGTAAATGTTGTATCAAAAATTTGCCACATTTTCTGAAAATTGGCTGAGCCTGAAAGGCTATATAACTAAAAAATGAAACATTAGGAGAAAGAAGTATCATTCGTAATTCATTTCATGCAAAATAACACTTAACAATGTGTTATGTATGGAAACTTTGTTTTTATTGAATCAATTTTCTATTGTTCTTTATTCACAGTTTATTGTTTGTTCAATATTTATGTAGTTTACATTCAACATGATTGAGATCTCTTTTGCTTGATTTTGAACTTAAAAATGGTGCCTTTTTTCTCTGAATATGGCTGAAATTGTAGCAATACCTGCATTCTAATTGTTGTATTTTGTTTCTGTTAACATTTTCTGTTTTATAAAAAATTTTTATTTTATTGGAACCGTCTGTGACATTTTCAACAATTCCATGTACAGGTTAAGTGTCGAAAGCCAAAGTCCCCTTGTTGACATAGTCAATTTTATTACAGCTATTCACAAGCTGCCAGAGATTGTTTATAGTTATACCCCCCAAAACTATGTTTGGGGGTATATAGGAGTCAGCTTGTCATTCCATCCATCTGTCAGTCTGTTGGTCCGTCCACTCAATTTCTCGGCAACCATTGGACGGATTTGATTCAAACTTCACTGATATAATCAGTATCAAGCAGAGATGTGCATATTTTATTTTGGTTACGGTCCATTGATTTTTGACGGAGTTATGGCCCTTTGGTGAAAAAACATGTCCACTAGATTTCTCAGCAACCATTGGATGGATTTGATTCAAATTGCACAGAAAGTTTCGGTATAAGTCAGACATGTGCATATCTTATTTTGGTTATGGTCCATTTATTTTTGACAGATTTATGGCCCTTTAATTAAAATCTCCATTTTTTGTTACGGCCCTTTGGCGGGCAGCACTTGTATATAGACAAGTGCTGTTGGGGGGTATTACTCTGCTTTGCGACAATGTCTAGTTTTAATTTAATTTGAGTGTAAAACTAAAAGCCTTTACACTCATAAAGTATATTTAGAATAGTCACTAATCAAGTTAACCCATTTCAAACCAATCACGCTTTTAGATACTCTAAAGAACTTTTTTTTTTTTAAAACATTGTGGGAAATAAAGAAATTGCTTGCTCTAAGCACTTTCTTCAAAATCCACAATATGTTTTACCCAAAAAGAAAAAAAAATCATAATTTTTAAGTTTGGGTTCTTACTTGGCAAACATGGATGAATGTTGAAAATGCCATTTGCAGGCTTATTTTAATCTTACAGATTTTATCCTAGATTGATCTATTGCACCTTGTATTTGGATTAATTTTTCAGCTTGTGTATTTGAATACCTTCCAAACTAAATTTCAGCTGCAGGTATTCATATGCTATTCCATTCTTATTATTTCTCTGGAAGTTTTCCAACAGCAACATCATTTAAATTTTGTGAAAGTTTTTAATTTTATAGATTAGAACTCATTCATCTTGCATGCTTTTTATGCCCCAAATCAATAGATACAGGGCATAATTTTATTATTTTACTATTGTCCACCTAGCTTGCCATCATTATGTCTGTGTATCTGCGATTAACCCTTTCCTGGTTAATCCCTGGTTTTTACGTCCCTGAAATTTTTTGATTGAGAAAATATTGTTGAAAAAGAAGAAATTGCTTGTAATAAGCAATTTCTTCTTTTTCCACAATATTTTCTACCCTATTGAATGATTATGTTTCATATATGTTGGACTTAAAATTGTTGCCTGAAAAACCTTTCAATTTGGACCAGTCTAAAATTTTAAAAAATGGGAAAGGGTTAAAGAACTTCCCATTTCTTCTACAATATTCAAGAAACAAGTTACCTGTCATTGATACAAATCTAGTAAGGGTGATATAACCATTATAAATATCAAGTTTTTAACTCTTCACACCTAAAAACGCTTTCAAAACTCAACCATAAAATCAGTATTTCTGATTACTTCTATCCTTTTCAAGATTCATTGCTCATAATAGGCAAGATGATAGCTTTCATTGATACAAATCTGCTGATATCAAGATAAAACTTTGGAAAAAATTGCTGTATCAAGGATATTAATGTTTCTGAAACATCTTTTTTATGCCTGCACCAATCAGATCGGGGGCATATTGTTTTTACAGTGATCATGCCCCCATCCATCCACTCAATTTGTGGTACATAGGAGTTCAGTTTTGAATTGGTTGGTCTGTATCTTTTTCTTCCCAAGAATTTTTGGATAGATTTGATTTTAATTTCGCAACAAGGCTAAGTATAAAGTGGGGGTGATGATATTCCATTTTAGATTCTGTCCATTTTTTCAAGAGTTATGACTCTTTGATGAAACATCTTGTCTTCTTCATATCCTACTAGAAACTAGATGGATTTAGATGTGAATATTGCATTTGGTTACATTCCAACATTTTTAAGGCAGTTATTGCCCTTGATGTAAATTGTTATCTGTAATTTCTCATCACATTCAAGATGTATTTGGTTCAAATCTGGGAGAAAGACTAAGTATCAGTGACAGTTTTGCATATTCTATTCTGTTCATGGTCCATAGACTTTTCACAGAGATAGTCCTTTCTATAGAATTAATACTGTCTGCTCATTTTCTCATCAAATACGAGATGGGTTTGATTCAAACTTCATAGATAGACTCTGTATTCAGCATAGATTTGCATTTCCTATTTGAATATATCCTAGTGACTTTTTACAATTAAATTTTCAATTTTTTAGTTTACCCATTTTCTGTTCTATTACTGTATGGATTTGATTCAGATTGTATAGAAATACAGGGTACCTACTACATAGCAATTCTGGTAGTTTTCTATTTTCTTGCTGAGCATTGAGATTTTATTAAGTAATGCAACATATACGAAATTTCTTTTCCACTCATTTACAAATAAACTATCAGTTGGATTTGATACTAATTCTAACTAAAACATTTTGATAAAATTTTGCCTTCTTTGATTCCAAAACTTCTTTTGATTTTCATGTGACCTAGCTTTTTAATTGAAAATGGCATCATTTGAATGATGAACAATTATTCTTCTGACATAGAGTAGTTGGAGGGTATCATTAGTATTCAGTGATAGCTCTAGTTTCATTCTAGATTTTTTTCTCTAAAAAGATTCTTGTAGTTATTAAAAAGTTAAAAAAAAATGATGTGCTTAGTTTATACTGTCTGCTTTTGTACAATTTCTATGCAATGTGTTTCTTGTACTTTTTAGATGAATTTTGGGATAGCTTCTGCACACTTGTAGTCAATTATACTGAGATTTTTTGAGATAGTTCAGATAAAAGATTCCTTGTCTTAGGAATGCCTGCTACTTTCTATTGATGGATTGATAAATATTATTTCATATAATGTACTTGTGCTATATGAAGATTTTTTCTTGAAAGGTCTTTGCTAAGTCTTTTACCTATTCTGATCATTTCTTTTTAAAGTTTTTTAACATATTGATTATTAATAGAATGCAATAGTCAAAAATTTATTAGTGCAACTACAGACGCAATGAACTGAGTAAATGGCAAGTGGATGGTACTGATCACTTTTTGCAAAAAGGGTATAAATGTTTATAATGTTCCCACATGTACAGTCTTTTTGAATGTATGCATTTAATACAGTAGATGAATAACACTGCAGCTATTCTAATTTCATTAGTTGTTGACTACAGTTCTTGTTGTGTAGCTGGATTAACACAATTGACAGGTTGTTACTCGCAATGAAAATGTCCATGGACTTATCAACCAATTCCCACCCAATCCCACTTTTTTACGCCCCCCGGAGAAAAAAGTCTTGGAAAACATTGCGGTTAATGATGAAATTGCTTGTTACAAGCAATTTCTTCAATATCCACAATGTTTTCTACCATAAAAGAGAAAGATTTTAAGAATTTCATTAACTTTTAATTGTCGTCTGCAACTTCTTTGAATTTAGACTGGTCTAAAATTTTATTGGTGTGTAATGGGTTAAATCAATCTTTTAGACTGAAAGTGAACTTTTAACTCTAACATTTTATGTTACGTGTTTTATTTCTATCTGGTGGCTTAAATGTAACTATAGTTTGAATACTGGTAATCTTTAGGTCACCAACCATTGATCCAGCTTTGATTGTCATCCCAGGCTTCACATTTTACAAATTAATGTCGAACTGCGATGGCGTAGAAGCCTTGACAATTGCATGATGCATGTAGAATGTTCGCCTTTTGTCCATGCCCATTACCTGACAGCAAGATTTTAGGCTGGTCCAAATTGAAAGGAGTTGGTGACGACAATTTAATGTTTATGATTTTTTCCTCTTTTTGTTAGAAAACATTGCAGAAAATGAAGAAACTGCAAGCAATTTCTTCAATTTATCCAATGTTTCCTAATTATTTGTTTTTTCAGCGACATCAAAGATTATCATTGTGTGGGAAAAAGTCAACCCATTCCCGCACAGTGATGCTTTTGGAACCCCTTCAAAAAAAACCCAATTGGGAAATCATTGTGTAAAATGAAGAAATTACTTATTACAAGCAATTTCTTCATTTTACACATTTTCTACCAAGGTAGTTTTGAAAAATGTAAAATTTCATTAACTTTAATTGCCATCAGCAACTCCTTTCAATTTGGACCAGTCTAAAATTTTGCTGTCTGGTAATGGGTTAAGAGTCTATAGTGAAAACAGATCAGACTGTGGTGATGTGCAAACTGATCTGAGTCTTCACTTGGCACACATTAGTAATTGTTTGCAGTATTATTTTCAGGCATTATTTATTGGGTATAAACTTATTGTAGTGCATTTTGTATAACTTGCAATGCTTAACCAAATCTGTTTGTCTAAATGATTTTTAGCTCCACTGGCTGAAAGCCAACAAGCTATTGTCATTGCGTTGTGTCCGTTGTGCATCTGTCCGTCCGTCTGTCTATTTACTTTGACTTTAAAAATCTAATCCTCAGAAAGTACTGAACAGCATTCAACCAAATTTCACAGAAATGATCCTCAGTAACAAGCAATTTCTCCTCTTCCCACAATATTTTCTACCACATAGGATGGTTTTATTTTTAAATGCATCTAATTTTCATTGTCATCTGAAACCTCTCTCAATATGGTCTAGTCTAGAATTAAAAAAAAACAGGAAAGGCGTAACCCTTTTCTGGTTAATCCCTGATTTTTACGTCCCTGTGATTTTATGATTGAGAAAACATTGTGGAAAAAGAAGAAATTGCTTGTTACAAGCAATTTCTACTTTTTCCACAAAATTTTCTACCCTACTGAATGAATATATTTCAAATAAGTTTGACTTTAAATTGTCATCTGAAAAACCTTTCAATTTGGACCAGTCTAAAATTTCAAAAAACAGGAAAGGGTTAAGGCTGACCAGTATCTTGGCTTTCTCTGACTATCTAATATTGTTGAAAATGTCACCACCTGCTCATTGTGTTTCCTTTGATTCTGCATGATAAGTTAGAATTTTGTTTTGCCATTTTTTCCCTGAAAAGAATAAAAAAAGTGAATAGAAATGTCTTTAATTGGGTAATGTAATGTTATATTACACCTAGAAATATTGACCCCCTTGCCACAATCATTTGATTTGACACACTGCAGAAATATAGCTATGGAACGATCTGGAAAGGGAGAAAAGGCAATTTCTCCTTTTGTCATTATATTTTCTTTCCTATCTTGCACTTTAATTTTGGTGCAATTTGTATTGTCATCTGCATTTGCTTTCAGTTGGGACCAGTCTTAATTTTTTCTGTATAATGATGGGTAATAAATTCAGGTTACAGAGCTTCATATTTAACCCATTATCACACAATTAGACTTGTCCAAATTCAAAGATTTTACAGACAAAGTGAAGAAATTGCTTTCCACACAATAACACTTTTTGACTCCCCCCCCCCCCCAAAGAAAAACAATAGGGAAAACATTGTAAAGATGAAGATATTGCTTGTAACAAGCAATTTCTACATTTTACACAATGTTTTCCATCCAGAAACTTAAAAAAAGTTTGAATTTCCATAAATTTTGAATTGTTGTCTGAACTCCTTTCAATTTGGACCAGTCTATGATTTTGCTGTCTGGTTATTGGTTAATAAAAAGATTGTGGACTTCTTCTTCTATTCACAACCTGATAATGATTTCTTCATGTAAGCACTGTAGATAGTAAAGTGAAGGATTTCATAAATGTAAAAGAAAAAGTTGAAGTATTTAGACAATAGAACAAAATATTAGTTGGAAGCATTCTATTGTATCCATAAATACCATGAAATGCTATTACTGCTATTACTGCTATTTGACATTAATTTTGTTACGGCAACAACCAATTTTTATAAAGTAAATGAAGGATAAATGTTGGTTTCAGTGTAAAATTGATTTATCTTAATCAATTACCAAATAACAAATTTTAGACTGTTACAAATTCATAGAAGTTCCAAAAAATAATTTTAATTCCATAAAATTGTCTTATGAAGGAGAAAGATTGTGAATAATGAAGATATTGCTTGTATTGTTTAGGAATGGGTTAACCTATTCCCACACAGTGACGCTTTTAAACACCCTTCAATATAAAAATTGTGGACAATGAAGAAATTGCTTGTTACAAGCAATTTCTTCAGTGTCCACAATGTTTTCCACCCATTAAGACAAAGATTTTGAAGATTTCTTCAACTTAAAATTGTCGTCTGCAGCTTCTTTGAATTTGGACTGGTCAAAAATTTTATCATGTGGGAATGGGTTAACTGACAAACAAAAGCTCTACTTTCACAGGTGATGGGCAAGGAGTAAAATTGTTGTTTTCATTAAATAAATGTAAAGAAGCTTAAAAAAGTGTGAAATTTGTTGAAAAAATCTCTAATAGTTCATTATTTGGCACATAATCTACATGGTAATTTGATGGCATCACCAGTATCTTTGGTCATGTAGTGCAAATGAACAAAAGCAGGGCTAACCTGGCTAACCTCAGTACAGAGAGTTTGTTGTTTTAATAATTTTAACGGTTTGCCAGTAAAACTAAGGTCAAATTCCACCCAGAAATCTCGATGATTTTTTACTGATTTTTTCCCAAAGGTATTGGAATTTGAAAGGATCAACCAAAATCCAGACTCCCTGACAATTCTCATTAATGGTCACCTGGCTAAAATACTCCCAATACATATGAAAGGAGAGAAGTCACAGAAAATTATTGAGAAGACAAAAGAACTTATTGACCTTGTGGACAGGGTACCTACATTCCAGGGTCATGCTGATTTCCCAGTAGGAGATGAATTGTATGCAGCACAAACTAAAATACTTCAACTCAGAGAGGACAAACTACCAGGTGTGTAATGTTTCTTTCAAAAGCTATCACATTGTAACAGTATAAATCATTCCCTCACAATCCCTCCTTTTTACACCCTTTCAGAAAATAGCTTTTGAAAATGGAAAATGAAGAAATTGCTTGATACAATTATCCACAATGTTTTCTATCCAAAAAGACAAAAAAAAAGAAAAAAGAAAAAAAGAAATAAATGAATAAGTTCCATCAACTTGAAATTGTTGGCTGCAGATTCTTTCAATTTGGATCAGTCTAAAATTTTGTTGTCTTGTAATTGGTTAACTGGTTTGTGAGTCCCAATTATAGTAGAGTAAAGCCCCTCCTTACGACCACCCCGGAAATACGGGCACCCCTCTATTACGACCGAATTTTTACAGAACGGAATTTTTTGTTCTTTATTTCCATGGTCGCGAACCCCTCTAAAAGGGCACCCCGCTATTCCGAATTACGACCACTAAATTCAGTACCAACCATAGCTGATACACTATTTTGAACCCCACTAAAACGACCAGTTTTCACACATTGAGACCGATCACCCGAATTTCACACTTGATAAGAGCGACACTAATTGGGTACGAATACATTGTAAATACATTATCGGAATTTTGATTATGTGATATCGAACCCTTATTATAATAGGTGTTATGATTAAAGTGGCCGATCACTTTTAGAAATTATAGTTTGTATTATTTTTCATTGTTATTTGAATGTTTCACAGGTTTTGACTCGAGTAATAAATTGATTAGTTTGTTTACGGCATTTTGAACAGTTAATTAGCAATTGAATTTTGATTTCACCGTAATTGATGCTTGGTATTCGCATTATAGAAGATATGATATCGACAGTTTGACACTTTGAACCTGTACTTACGAATAAATAATCTGAGGTCGGTGTTCTTAATCAGATCCTAATGGAGAAAAGAGAAAGTAGAACTTACCGAAGTTGGTAAATTTGAAAATAACATATGATTCCGCTGTAATACATGTTCTTATAGTTTCATTTTTGTATGTATAGTATTAATATATTCAAATAACGAAAATAAAATAAACACGCATTACTTGACAACAAACGACCAAATCTCAGTAATACGACCACCCCACTATTACGACCACTTTCTGAAAGTACCGCAAGTGGTCGTATTAGAGGGGGTTTACAGTATGTTAGGTTTCTGTTGATGCAGTTTTATCAAACTTTTTGGGCAACTTCATGCATAACCCTTTCCCATTTTTGGAAATTTTAGACCTGTCCAATTTCAAAGGTTTTGCAGACGATATTTTAAAGTGGATTTGATTTGAATAACAACCATTCAATAGGGTAGAAAACACTGTGAAAAATGTCTGTACAGGAAAGGGTTAACTGATAAAGCTTTCAAACTTCCACTTTTACTCTTGTTCACACAAATCTTAGAATAAATAGGGATAGCAGCTGGAGGCTAGGAAAGGATGTAGTGGTAGTACTGGTGAGAGAAATACCAGGAATCCATCGTTAGGTGCTCCAGCCGCCGTGATATGACTGAAATACTGTTAAAAGCGACGTTAAACCCAAATCAACCAAACAACTTAGAGTTAATAGATGACAGAAATACAGTAACTACAGCTTTATCTAGACTGTAACAATATTTGAGTCAACTACCACCTTATTTCAATAATACTTAATCTTAATAGAAGTAATCAGTTTTGTTACCATTTCAGACACCAGAAAATATGTCGGAACAAGAGTGTTTATATCCATCCCAAGGCCAGCTGAATGTCAAAAACTCAAGAAAATTAATATACAGAAATTCTCAAGTACTTGGCTGTCTTTCTCAGCAAAAAAAGTCAGGTTTGTCGATATATCATGCTCCCTTCTTTGACTATTTGTTTTCGTTTGTCTAAAACTCATATTCAGATGATGAAGTACAATGAACTTGTAAACGAATAAGGATGCAGATAATAATTCAAAGTGATCGTAATTTAAGAACAAATGGTTTGCTATATTAACCTTTGTCCTTCTGAACTTGGCATATTCCTGTTTTGGCAGGAGGTATAGACAAAGATCAGCCTGCACATAAGTGATCTTAGTCTACACCTCCTGCTTAGCCCTTTTAGGCCAAAGTTGGTTGTAAGATAATTTTTCAAAAGAATTATTAACTTACAATGGTTACATCCAGTACTATCAGCCCTTTGATTTGGATGCAATTCTGAAGAGGAATTTATTCATCATAACAAGGGTTAAGGGATAGGTGGAAATTGTTTGTAATTAGATGTAGAATTAAATTGAAAGAAATTTGTCTTTTTCTTTGCATAGTTCACAGACATGCTTTGATACTATGCTGCAGTTCTGGTGTAATTATCTGTAGCAAAAAATATTTCATGGTTGAATTGAAGAGGGATATGGTAATTGAATGTGTTTGTCATTCTTCCGTTTTGTTCCAAATTTGTCCAAAGCAAATCTCTGAAAGTATTGTAGATATCAAATCAAAATTTTATTAGTTGATAGATCTCTATGAGGAGAAATACTGTGCAAAGGAACCATACTCCTGGCTCATCTTATTTCTGGGTTACTTCCCTTTGTTGTTTTTTGACTTAATCCATTACCACTCAAGAACATTTTATACTGGTCCAAATTAAAAGAAGTGATAACAATTTAATCTGAAGGAAATTCTAGATTTTTGCAACTTTCTAGGTAGAAACACTGTGGAAAAAGAAGGAATTGCTTGTTACATACAATTTCTTCATTTTACATAATGTTTTTCCAGTTGTTTTTTGAGAGGTATCCAAAAGCTCCACTGTGTTGGAATGGATTATTCTTAATATATCTTAAAATGTGCAGTAGCTATCAATTTGAAACTCAATATGTAGTTAGACCTCAATAAGGAAAAGTGCAGTATACAAGAACCATTACTCTTGCTGGCTTAAACTTGATGAAAATTTCTTTTGTTATTTTCTTAGACTTCAATTTTGTCCAGATCGTAACAATGCTGTCTGGTGATCTTGCAAACCTAAGAAGAATTTAATAAAGTATTAAACTCAAAAGATTTATATATGTCTTATAACTATTTCACAGTTTACACAATATCTTTTTGAATTCATAGGCACAGAATTTCAAAGGGAATTTTAATTCCTTAGTGCAAAAATCCAGCAAGTATACAGCTACCATCATGGTTTTCAGGGTGTACAACTGTCAGGTGATCTTGTGCATTTGCATAGTATGACATCATCAAGATGAATTTTAAAGATATTGTGGCTCTTAAAAACAACACACACTCATTATGATTCGGTCATACTCAACCCGTCCATGGTTTTCATCAAGTTAAAAGAATGGCGGGAATTGGAAGGCAAAGATGTTTGCCTGCACTAAATGCATTAAAACAGAGAAATTTCTGTTAAAAGTATATTTTAGATCTTAGATCATTACTTTATTTATTGTTTTTAAGAGTTAAATTTGTAAGTGGACTAAAAGATTCAGCATGATTGGAAGGTAAAATAGCATAGCCACTCTACATTTGAAACTGGATCAATAGGCAGGGTTTATGAATACTTAATTAGGATGACGTCATACACAAATAACATCAGACTTGAGTAGAAATGTTTACTCAAATTGCTTTCTGACCAGTCTTAGTTACTATAAGCAGTAAAACATTCATGGCAGATAAGCTTTAACTGACCAAACAAGATCACAGGACACGACTGAAAATTATCTTGCTTACAGAACTTTTGAGTGATTTCCTTTTGTTGTTTTACAGACTTAAATTTTGACCAATGCATATCTCTGAATATGTAGTCGCTATTAACTTTAACCCTTTCCTGTTCAATCCCTGGTTTTAACGTCCAAATGATAGTATAATTGAGAAAACATTGTAGATAAAGAAGAAATTCTTATAACAAGCAATTTCTCCTTTTTTCACGTTAATTTCTACCCTACTGAATAATTAGTTCTCGAATTTAATCCGCAATAAATTTTGGTCTGCAAAACCTTTGAATTTGGACAGGTCCAAAATTTTGCGTACAGGAACTTCATCAGTAGATACAATGTATATTCCGTTAATACACTCATATTGAGGAGCTTCTTCCCTCTGTCATCAGGCAAAGATGGCAAGGGACTGTCATCTTTGTATGGTTCTTGTAAATGCAATATTGTCGTTGAGCCACCAAAATCTATAAGTATGAAATTTTGCTCTCGGACTGACAATATACTAGTTCATTGATCTTCACTTCTGACATTGTTTCTTTATATTATATATTGTGATAACCCATTACAAAACCGCAACATTTTAGACTGGTCTGAATTGAAAGGAGTTGCAGAAAGTTTATGAAGTTTTAGATTTTTTTCAACTTCCTTGGTAGAGCAACAAGCAATTTCTTCATGGTCCACAATTTTGTCCAAAGCCTTTTTCTTATTGGGCGTCCAAAAGCATCATTGTGTGAGAAAGTGTCGACCTGAAATTATTTACCAAATTTGTTTCAGTATTCATGATCATATCAATTTTAAATCCACTGTGGTTAAAGGACAATATGAAAAGCCATATTGTGAATTTGAAGTTCCAGAAGAGACCACCATAGACACGCTACCTGGGGTAGAGTACAGAGGCTCACTAAAGTATGAAGCAGAAAATGGGCTGAGAGAAGTAAGGAGTTACTGATATTGAACCTTTTATCATAGATTGAGTAGTAACTTCAGGGCATAGATTATAAAATGTCTTCTTACTGAAATGAGAATCAATTCAACTTCTAATTTGAATAAATGTTTCAATTCAGCTCTATTTGGATATTAACACACAATGACACTTTTTGTCACCCTGAGGAAACATCATGGTAAACTTTGAGGGAAAAGGAGGAATGTTTACAACCTTATTTTGCACTTATTTTCAAATTTTAGAGCAATCTAAAATGTTGTCTGCAAGTTGTATCAAATTGGACCAGTCTAAAATTCTGTTGTCTGGTAGCCAGTTTAAGCATAGTAAGTAACAATTAATTGACATGATTGTGCACTTACCATTGCAGTTAGGCAGAAATAGATTTTTAAACTTGACTCATAAATTGAGTAAATTGAGAATGGAAAAAGTTTTATAATGTCTGACTCGGAAACAACAATAATGACAAAATCCTACATTTTGATGCAGTGGAGAAAAATACCTTTGGAAACATTAGGAGAAAAGAAAAAAAAGGTTGTACAATCTCTGAAAGTTGTAGCATGTATCAAATTGAAATCAATGTATGGATAGATCTCTATGAGGATAAGTACAGTGCATGATCACAGCTTTCCTTTTTAGCTCTGGGTGAGCTATTGTGATCAGTCATCATACGCCCTCTGTCCGCCTGTCTGTCCTTCCATCCATCCATTCACAATTACAAAAAAATCTTCTCCTCCTAAACTAACCATGGAATTTCAACCAAACTTCACAAAAATGATCCTTAGGGCATGCTCATTCAAAATACTTCAAAGAACTGAAATGCATGAAGAACTTTGGTTGCCATGGCATCCAGTGAAATAACTTAAAAAATCTTCTCCCAAACCATATGGAGGTTTGATATATGGTATAAATCATCATCTATTAACCCTCTACCAAAATACTTCCAAGAATTACCTTATCTTGAAAAGTAAGCCTTTTCTGTGCAATCCCTGATTATATCCCCCCCCCCCCAATTTTTTTTTTAAACCACAAAACTATGTTAGGGGGGTATATATGAGTCAGCTTGTCGGTCAGTTGGTCGGTCCTGTCTGTAGTTTTTTTGTGTCTGCTCAATTTCTTGGCATCCATTGGACGGATTTTATCCAAACTTCACTGATATAATCTGTATCAAACAGAGATGTGCATATTCAATTATTTTACAGTCCATTGAATTTTAACAGAGTTATGGTCCTTTGGTGAAAAATTGTGCCCGCTCAATTTCTCAGTAACCATTGGACGGATTTGATTCAAATTTCACAGAAATAGGGTATAAGACATGTGCATATCCTATTTTGGTGATGGTCCATTTATTTTTGACTGATTTATGGCCCTTTAATTAAAAATTCCATTTTTTGTTATGGCCCTTTGGAGGATAGCACTTGTATATGGACAAGCGCTCTTAGGGGGGTATTAGTACGCTTTGCAACAATTTCTAGTTTTGCATAGAAATAAAGAGCAAAATATTTAAAAATCTTCTCCTCCCAAATCATAAGGCCTTGAGCTTTGATATTGGTATAATACATCATCTATTGACTCTCTACCAAAATACTTCAAAGAATAAGCATAATCTGAAAATTAGCCCTTTTCTGTGTGGTTCCTGATTTTACATAGTATTAAAGAAGGAAATCTTTGGAAATCTTCTTCTCCAAAACCATAAGCCCTAGAGCTTTAATATTTTGTATGTATCAATGTCTATCATTACCAAAATACTTCTAAGAATAACCGTACTCTGAAAATTAGCCTGTTTCTGTTGAAATTGAAATAAAGAAGGATATCTTTGAAAATCTTCTTCTCCTCAAAATCCATTACATCAAAGAATTACCATGCTCTGAAAATTAGTCCTTTTCTGTGTGGTTCCTGATTTTGCATAGTATTAAGGAAGGAAATCTTTGAAAATCTTCTACGAAACCACTTTAATATTATGTATAAATGTCTATTGACTCTCTACAAAAATACTTAAAAGAATTACTGTACACTGTAAATTAGCCAGTTTCTGTGTGATCCCTGATTTCACATTATGAATTAGGAAGGAAATCTTTGATAATCTTCTCTCGAACCATAAAGCCTAGAGCTTTGATATTTGGTGTGTATCAATATCTATTGACCCTTTTCCATATCACTTCATAGAATTACTGCATTCTGAAAATAAGCTATTTTCTGTGAAATCCAAGATTTTAGAATAGTGCAGTTGGTAGTGCGTCGGACTGCCAATCTAGAGGTCCCGGGTTCGATCCCCGACAGTGGCACTCATCCTTTCCGACATTTGTCTCTCACCAATGGGTTGATAACCATAGATCTATATGGGATAGCAGCTTGAGGCTAGGAAAGGTAGTACTGGTGTGAGAAATACCAGGATTCCATTGTTAGGTGCTCCAGCCGCCACGATATAACTGAAATATTGTTGAAAGTGGCGTAAAACCCCATTCAATCAATCAATCAAAGATTTTAGAAAGGAATAAAGAAGGATATCTTGGAAAATCTTCTCCTCCTTAACCATTAGATCTAGAGCTTTGATATCTAGGTTGTATCAATGCCTATTGACTATCTACCAAAATACTTCTAAGAATTACTGTACTCTGGAAATTTGCTCTAAACTGTAGGATCTTCAATAAACCTAGGATTAAAGGTGAAAGTCTTTAAAAAAAATCTTCTCCAAAATAATAAGGTGTAGTGCTTTGATATACTCAGGAGAGTGATATAGGACTATCATGGTCCTCTTGTTTTTGACAAGTTTCTAGTTTTCTAATATTGCCTTCTAGCCTTATGGTATTTTCAATTTGCATCCTCCTGATATTGTATGTTGTGATTTTCGAGTTTGGAACAGTCAAAAATTTTGTTATCTGGTATAGGGTGAAGTAGTTTGTTCTATTTGAAACTCGGTTGGTTTACCCTGTCCTATTTTGCAAATTCTAGATATGTTCAAGTTTATAGCTTTCGTAGACAAAAAAATATTATAGATTTAATTTGAAAAATAACCATTCGTAAGGATAGAAAATTTCATGGAAAAAGATGAAATTGCTTGTTACATGCAGTTCCTTCTTTTTTTTTTTTTTTACAATATTTTCTCTATTACAAATATAAAGGGACATAAGGGATTAAGCAGGAAAGGATTAACCATTTACTACACCATAATTTTAGACTAGTATGCATTGAAAGTTGCAGACATGAATACAAAGAGCGAGTAAATTGAGAAATGTTATTATATGGATTGTGTCAATCATTTGCTATTATAATGCTTGCCTGTATGTTATCATTTCAGGTTTTACAAAAGTTAGGTGGAACATATGAATCTATTGATGCTGTTGGTACTAGAATAGCTCGAGCATTACAACAGGTAGACACATTCAAACGCTTTCAAAATTAACAAAAGTAAGGTTAAATGTATGAAACTATCAATGCTGTTGGAACTAGAATAGCTTGAGCATTACAAAAGGTAGACTCATTCAAACACTTTCAAAAGTAATAAAAGCTAGGTAAAACATATGAAACTATCAATGCTGTGTGTACTAGAATAGATCGAGCATTACAAAAGTAAATACATTCAACATTTCAGGTTATACAAAGGTATAGATGCTGTCAGAAGTGAATTAGTGTGAGCCTTACTAAAGGTGGACACATTCAACTTTTTATGCCCCAGCATCGATAGATCGGGAGCATATTGTTTTACCGGTGTCCATCTGTCTGTCTGTCCGTCTGTCTGTCTGCAAAACTTCCAAGTAAACATTTTCCTATAACTTCATCCCTAGTTAAGTTACAATGCTAATATTTGGTATGAAGTTAGGTCTCAACAAGGCGCAACTGGAGAAGGTCATTTCATCAAGGTCAAGGTCAAAATGTAAACCCTTTTCCCTAAAACATTAATCAAAAACTTAACCTGCCAACTAAACAATTCTTATAACTTCATCCCTAATTAAGTTACAATGCTAATATTTGGTATGAAGTTAGGTCTCAACAAGGCGCAACTGGAGAAGGTCATTTTATCAAGGTCAAGGTCAAAATTTTAACCCTTTTCCCTAAAACATTACTCAAAAACTTAACCTTCCAACCAAACATTTTCCTATAACTTCATCCCTAATTAATTTACAATGCTAATATTTGGTATGTAGATAGGTCTCAACAGGGCGCAACTGGGGAAAGTCATTTCATCATGGTCACGGTCAAAATGTAAACCATTTTCCCTAAAACGTTACTCAAATCTTAACCTTCCAACTAAACATTTTCCTATAACTTCATCCCTAATTAAGTTACAATGCTAATATTTATTATTTAGATAGGTCTAAACAGGGGGCAACTGGGGAAGGTCATTTTATCAAGGTCAAGGTCAAAATTTTAACTCTTTTCCCTAAAATGTTACTCAAAAACTTAAACTGCCAACTAAACATTTTCCTATAACTTCATCCCTAATTAAGTTACAATGCTAATATTTGGTATGTAGTTAGGCCTCAGCAAGGCGCAACTGGGGAAGGTCATTTCATCAAGGTCAAGGTAAAATTTTTAACCCTTTTCCCTAAAACAAAGCAATTTCTTCATTCTCCACAATGTTTTCGAAAGCTTTCATATTGAGGGGCGTTTAAAAGCATAACTGTGTGGGAATGGGTTAAGTTACCATAGACATTTGCTCATTTGCATTGTCATTATACTAGGGTATTGTACCAATGTAATATTGAAAATGTTTTGTGGAATTTATTTAATCTCCGCGTCATGTCATACTATAAATGTCTACTTGCCCCTCTATCCCTTGTCATTCTGTCTGAGTTATCTGGTGCAAAGTTAACTTTCTAATTTAACCCTTTCCTGTACAAACTAGGGAATTTACGCTGCTGTGATTTATACTTGAGAAAAAATGGGAATAGGAGAAATTGCTTGTAACAAGTAATTTATCCTTTTCTCATATTTTCCACCAAATAGGATTGTTTCATTTCAAATTGCATCCAATTTTTATTGCGGTCTGCAAACTCCTTCAATTTTGACTAGTCTCAAATTTCATAAAACAAGAAAGGGTTAACACTTTTCTATAACTTTAAGACTATTCAAGGGAAAATGTACAAGTAGTTTCTTTGTTATGCCAATGCTTTCCTTCTGAGGCTTCAAAATGGGATTGTGTGGTAATGGTTTCAAACACCTAGAAGGCTTGAAGACTTTTTTCACAGACAACAATTAATTAGGTATAATTTTCTTAAAACCTTTCATAATTTTCAGAATGACACATCTTGGGTACTCGCCAATGTTGCTGCGTTGTACTGGAGGGTCCAGGGAGACGCATCTCGTGCCTTAGATTGTCTGCGGACAGCTTTGTTTTTCTCTCCATCCAAAACAAAGGTTAGATCTTTTTAGCTTGTTTTGTATATTAATCTGATACTAAACAACACAATAGTACAATTGATGGATTGCCTATCTGGATTAAAAAAATCAGTTGACCAGTCAAATCATTCATTTATACTGGTAGCTATTTAAAGAATTTCATTCCATGAAAAGCTCCGATTGCATTTAAAAATTGGAGATTTTAGTAAATCATCAAAGTTCTTTCCCTCCAAAACCAGTTGGCCAATCAAGCTGAAACTTTGCAGGGATGTTCCTTGGGTGAAGCTCTACAAATTGTTAAAACAATTTCATTCTGTGAAAAACTCAGGTTGCTGCAGCATTTGAAAATAGGAAATTCCAGTAAACTTTTGAATTATTTTTTCAGAAACTGCAAGGCCAAGGCATTTATATTTCATATGTAGCTTAATCACATGGTTCCTAAGTTTTCAAAATTTAATCCTTTAGGTCAAAAATGGCCCTGCCCCTGATGTCCGAAGTTTGGAAAAATGCTTGATTATAGCAAGTTCAAAAGACTTCTCTTCGTAAACTATAAAGGGAAAACGCCCAATTAGCAACTTCAAAAGTCTTCTCCTTCTGAGATATGAGGTGAAGAACTTTCATATTTGGTAAGTTGCATTACTACATAATTTTGTACTTAGTTACAAGAAAATATGATGAAAAACATTTCTGCTCCATGGGCAGCAAAATTGTAAAATCACTCAATTCGAAAAAATTCTTCTTATGTATAGGGCCTAGAGCAATAATATCAAAAACATATCATAACATCATTGTTATCTACCATGTTTCTTGAAGTCATACCCTGTTGTACAAAAAATGCCCCCCCCAAGGCATCCAAAGTTATGAAAAAAAGCTCAATAAGAGCATGTTCTTATCTCAATGTATAAGTTATAATGCATTCATATTTGGTTTATAGTACATCAAGATTGTTCTCTACCAAGGTTGTTAAAATAATACCCATTGTATCAAGTGGCCCTCCCCAGAAGCCCCAAGTTTGGTGAAATCAGAGCAATTTCAAAGCCTTAACACTGGTTCACATTAAAAGAAGTTTCAGACGGTAATTAATGGTAGAAAACATAGTGAGAAATGGAGAAATTGCTTGTAACTACTAAGTTCTCCCTTTCTCAAAATGTTTTTTAACCCATTACAACTCAATCCCTCCTTTTTACGCCCCTCAAGAAAAAAGCTTTTCAAAACATTGTGGAAAATGAAGAAATTGCTTGTATCAAGCAATTTCTTCATTATCCACAATGTTTTCTAACCAAAATGAGGAAAAAATTCAAAATTCTATCAACTTGAAATTGTCGTCTGCAGCTTCTTTCAATTTGGACCAGTCTAAAATTCCACTGTGTTGGAATGGGTTAAACCTATTTTCCGCTGGGGGCGTCAAAATGTGGATTGTTTGGTAATGTATTAAACTATAAAGCCATAGGCCTTCACACTTATTGTATAGCATTACTGGAGTTTTGTACCATGCCCAAAATCTTATAATTCTTTTATTATTTTTTCTCAAGTTAACCCATTCCCACACAACAAAATTTTAGACTAGTCCAAATTCATATAAGGTGCAGATGACATTTTTAAGTTCATGAAATTTTTAAAATCTTTGTCTTTAACGGTAAAAAACATTGTGGATAATGAAGAAATTGCTTGTAACAAGCAATTTCATCATTATCCACAATGTTTTCCTAAGCTTTTTTATTGACAGGCATTTAAAAGCGTCATTGTGTTGGAATGGGTTAAGTGTCTTTTTTATGCAAAAAAGTACTGTAATTTGCAAATGCCTTAGGTGAATGATTTACCCATTTCACTGATGATTCCTTTTGGTTGTATATGTATCGTTGTGTGGAGCTTTTGTTTAGCGCATTACCACACAGTCCTCCAATTGATGGATGAGCTCCTACAGGAACTTTTACTTTGATAATAAACTCGATTATTTTGCAAGAGTTGTGGCCTGTATCATGTAACAAAAGAATAAAATGGTTGGTTGGCAACTTAAGTGTCCTAACTACAGATTGAATAAGCTGTAGTTACAAAGTTTAAGTTACCAAACCAACAAAAAACTCTCAGGTAAATGTAGGCCAATATCTGAAATCAAAGTTTACTTCTGGTCTAATTGAATGATTTGACTGGTTGATTGATTCTTTGAATGTTACAAGTAATTTCTCCTTTTCTCCAAATGTTTAACCCTATTTGGCATTTATTCTTTGATTTTAATGCACTTGAAATTGTTATCTGCCACATTTTCCATATTTGAACAGTGTAAAATTTATTTGCTTTGTAATGGGTTAACACTGTTCGCAACAAAGATGTATACAGCATTGTCATGCTAAATAAATTCCTCTGCAGAATTGCCTTAAAATCTAAAAGGCTGAAAGAACTTAAGTGAATTGATATTAAAATTTATCTTTAAAGGAAATTGAGTTTTATAGGATAAGCAGGCAGTGTAGACTAAGATCAGACTGCACATATGTGTAGGCTGATCTTTGTCTATACCTCTTGGCAAAGTAGGAATATTCCAGTTTCAGCATGACAAGTGTTAAAAAACTGACAGTGTTGTCATGGTTCATACAGAATTTTGATGGCAAAATTCAAGGGTTGTTCAAGTGTTTTTCAAGGAATCAAACTTCAAAATTAAGGGCTATTTACATGCTTCAATCTAAGTAAAAGTTTTTGACAGGTACATGTTTTGATACACTTCATACTACTTAAACTTGCAACATAATACACTATGTTTGTCCGATTTAAATTCTCGGACCCACAACTTGAATTTTTTGTCTACCAGCCAGCTTTTGTTGAAGACACACTTTCCCATTTTAAATTTAAAATTTATAACTTTCTGCAGACGTGCAGGTGATTACGTACGGAAAAAGGTAGACTGGTACCACTGTCGACTTTAACAAAAAAGCCGACAGGTATACACCAATTTTCGGTACATACACGGAAAGCCTGGCCCTTTAGGTTTTTCCTTACTAAATTCGAAAAACGAGGCTTACACATGCGCAGCTAATTTTGTTGAAAAATTTGGACTCGCCGCAGGATTTCCATCCAGTACGATAAAAATCCTACTTTTGTAGTTTTAAAGCATTCAGTTTTAATGTTAAAATATTGACACATGATCAATCAAATTTGTGTGCAAGAAAAACCTTGGAATGTTATCCTTTTCATGTAAAATATATAAGGTACTCCGCGTTCCGCTTCAGCCATATTGTTTACAAACAATTGACCAGCCAATCAGATTCGATGTTTGGGTAAACGTCAGTAAATGCCCATCAGCCAATCTCTATATGCAGTCGTTTGGGATCTACCTGTGGGCTTTGGTAAAGTCGACGGCGGTACCGGTCTAGGAAAAAGGTTGATTCATCATCTCATAGTCCATTAAATGCTTATAAAATAATGAGAAGTAAAGCGTTGTCTTTGATTGATAGTGTATATATAACGTCATTATTTGTTACGACAGTCACGGAAAATTGGCGATTTCAAAAATTCCAAATATCTTTACACGCGATCTTATCACTCCTTTTATCATCGTTTTTAAATACAGAAAGAAAAATTATTTCTTTATTATATTTATTTTGTCTGCAAATATGTAGTGGTTAAACTGAAGTACTATCCCTCCCACAAGGATGACAATGACGAAAAGCACTTCTTCTTATTCAGTATCATATTTGGTATCTAGACTGGTACCACTGTCGACTTTAATAAAGCTTTGTTAAAGTCGACTGCGGTACCAGTCTAATTTGGTATCCGGTTTTTCCGTCTAAAAATAGTATTAGGCTGGAAACAAGCATTTTAAAAAGGCTGGAAACCCTTCCCTTTGTTTAGATAGATGTTCCAATCGGGGAATAACGATTTTACCCTTATTTTTAAGGATAGTTGACCCGGTCTCAAATAAAACACAATGAAAAATTAAAATTCAAGGGTTTTTTAAGGACTTAATGTCGTTTTTAAGGGTTTTATAAGGCTCAGGTAAGTTTTCAAGGGTTTCATAAGGCTCAGATCAAATTCAAGGGTTTTTCAAGACCTGTGTGAACCATGGTTGTTTATATTACAGGATATTGCGTTGTTAAGCACAGCCAATATATTACACAGAGCAGGATATCTAAATGATGCAATAGCAGCCACAAGTTATGCCATGGATGTATCCCAGGGTCTAGTGGTTAGTCATTTTAATATGGCAAACTTGTACGCAGCAAAGGTAATATTATACAACTCAGTTTTCTTGTAAGAAATAGGACAGCAATAATGAGTCAATATATGGCTGATCATTGCTGGTAGATGTGCAATGGTAGGCACTGTCGGTACAGTAATAGGTCAGTTGTAAATAAGACATATCAAATTTGCTGTATGGCTTTAACCCTTTACGGAATGACAAAATTTAGTTTTGCCCTAGCTGTAAAAGAGTTGCAGACGACAATTGAAAGTTTATGAAATTTTAGATTTTCTCAACTTTCTGGGTAGAAAACGTTGTGGAAAATGAAGAAATCGCTTGGTTGAAGTTACTGTAATCATTAAATCATTAGTCTATGTTTTAGCCCACCTCAGCACAACATGCTCAAGGGGAGCTCTAACTAGAGGCGCTTGAGCACCTGATTTGCTCCACCGGCCTGAATTTATTTATCATTCCTGAGAAGTTTGGTTATAAACCATCCTGCATTTTGCAAGAGTTAGATTTTCAAAATTTCACTATATGTAAAATAGTGGATGCTATTAATTTTCATTCCAAAGCTAATTTACATCAAGATAGAAATATAAGCTTTGGAATTAAAACTACCAACCTACTGCAATCCAAGAGTAAAGGAAAGCAACAGTTAGTCCCTGACATTAGTTGCCTTCTATGACAGGCCGAAGAGAACGGCAAGGGTATTATTCTGGTAAAATTCCCAGCACCCAACAGTACTGCTCAGTATAGACTATATTTTACTTTAATGATTACATGCAGGAGTTAACCCATATGGACACAACAAAATTGTAAACAAGTCCAAATTGAAAGAAGCTGCAGATGACATTTTTTCGTATACCCCTCAATGCTTTGGAAAACATTTAGGCCATTGAAGAAATTGCTTGTAACAAGGAATTTCTTCAATATTTAAAATACTTTTACCTCAAAAGACAAAGATTTTTGAAATTCCATGAACAAGAAATTGCAGGAGTGTAAAAATTTGGGATAATTTCAAAATGGGTTAATGCAAATGGTTGGTAATCATAGGTTGTCATTAGAAAAAGATTAACTGGAAGTAACTAAGGAATATAAAAAAATCTTGTACATTTCAGGGTCAATGGGACAGAGCAGCGATGTTTTATGAATCCACTCTTGGTCTGCAATCCACATTTGAACCTGCCAAACAACGACTACAAGTTATTCTGTGTTTACGAACTTCACAAAAACAGGAAAAGAAATCCTCATGATAAAGTCAATTTTTAAGAAATTCCATTCAGATTCACAAAACCACCGCTTTTAATTTGTTTCTTGTTGGAAAAGGAGTGGCAACAAGTCTGGATCACTTTCTAGTGGTTTAATCCTTTACTATACAATCACACTTCTTTTGCTCCACCAGAAATAAGCTTAGGAAAACACTGGAATATAAAAAAAAAATGCTTAAGACAAGCAATTTCTGCATTTTACACATTGTTTTCTTCCTTGAAAGACATGGGTATTTAAACTTCTATCAACTGAAATTATGGTCTGTTACTATATGCTTTGAATACTGACAGACTGAATATTTGTGGTCTGGTAAAGGAATACACCCTTGCCAGACAACAAAGGAGAAATCACTTCCAACATATAATTTCTCCTTTCCCCTCAATACTCTTCTTCAAATTCATCTTCAGGAGCACAAAAAATCAGGATTGTTTTGTCATTCATTAATCTATTACCAGACTACAAATTTTTAGATTGGTTCAAATTGAAAGATATTACAAACAACCATTTGAGCTCTACTGGCCAAACTCTTGTTAGTTGTTTGAATATTGAAATTTTTCATCCTTTTTGACAGAAATTATTGTGGATAATGAAGAAATTGCTTGTATCCAGGCATCATTCTTGAGGTACACTAAAACCAGGATTATTGGTTCAGGTGTGGGTTAAGGATAATACATAAGTTAGATTGATAAGTTGATATGTTAAATCCATTCATATGTTTTTGATTTGAGTTGAACATTTTTGAGAATGGCATCCTCATTCCAGTTCTTGTTAAATGTTTAGATTTTTAGATATTTTCTTAAGACTATGTTATCTGATGACACTATTTTTGTTAAAATTAAAATATCAAAAAGTTTGCTGGACCCATTTGTTGTCAGTGATCCATCAAAAGTGGTTCAAGTTCACTTTGTGCAATGTGCTCAAGGTGAGATTTTGTGATCATCTGTGCCCATTTTGCATGTCTCCTCAAACAATTGGCCCATTGGTTGATAATCTTCCAACCAGTAGCTTTAGTTCACTTTAGGGCATTCATATTTCATAAACAGCATAACCTCATGGTTGTCTACAAAGTTGGCTAAATTTTACCTTTTGAGTCAAAAATAGCTCTGCCCCAGAGGTCCAAAGTTTGGGAAAAAAATTATTAGAGCAAGTTCTTCTCCTCCTAAAGTATAAGGCTTTTGTCATTCATATTTGTTATGTAGAATTACTTAATGGTGTTGTATTATTTTACATAAAATTATAACCCTTGAGTAAAAAACAACCCTGCCCTAGGGGTCAGAAATAGAGAAAAATTGAGTTAGTTAAAAAATATTTACTCTTCTTCACTGTAAGGCTAAGGGCATTTGGAAAGTAGCATAATCTGATAGTTATTTACCAATTTGGATGAAAATATGCCTGTGGAGTAAAAACCAGCCCTTAAATTGGTGTCTAAAGTTTAAAAAGCTCAATAAGAGCAGGTTTAAAAGTCTTCCCCTCCCAATGTATAAGATCCAGTATAAAATCCAAGGCATTCACGTTTGGTATGTAATATAACCAAATGGTTTCTCTACTATGTTTGATAAAATTATAGCCCTTGGGTAAAACACAACCCTGGCCAAGAGGTCCAGAGTTTGGAAAAATGCTCAGAGCAATTTGAAAAGTATTTTCCTTCTGAAATACACGTGTATAAGGTGTAGGTTATTAACATTGTAATGTAGCATTGCTAGGCTAATTCTGACCCTGGGGCCTTAATCTATACAATCTTGATGGAGGTCCACCAGGTGATGCTACATACCAAATATTAAAATGTTTTGAAAAGAAGAGTTTTAAATTTCACTATCTAAGCTCTATGTAAAATTCGTGACAAACGGGAATGGGCTAATTGTTACCCTGGGGCCATAATTTATACAATATTGATAGAGATCCATCAGATGATGCTACATACCAAATATCTAAGCTCTAGGCCTATCTGTTTGAGAGAAGAAGATTTTTAAAATTTTCACTATATAAGCCTATGTTAAATTTGTAACATCCGAAAATGGGCTAATTTTAATCCTGAGACAATAATATGTTTTGAAATATGAATATTTTTTCCACTATCTACGAACATCAGAGCATATTTCTTCTCAGTGTTGCACTGCGATCTCTAGAAAGCAGTTTTTGAATCATCTTAGCAAATGCAGAGGACTGAATTAATTTGGGTAGAAAGTAACTTCTTGTGTAAATCTAGTTTCTGTTTCTCGCCAGAGGTACTTTCAGTGCTTTGATTGTACAAATTATTGAACATAAAATCCCAGCTGAAGTTTGAAATGAATTTTTGAATAAACAAGAGTACCGCCCACAGTGCAACGCTCAGCTGCAGGTGCTGGATAATGCAAAAATTCTAAGTCATAAAAAGTGGCATTACTCTTACCAAACGCCCTGAGAGTAATCCCTCTTGATAGTGTAGATAGCTCTTGTGATTGTCAATACACATGCTAAGTTTCATGAGGATATCTTCAATTACAACAGAGATATGACCAAGGTTAAATTTTGTCACCCCAACGCCGACGCACACAACGCCAAGTTGATGACAATACCTTGGGTTTTCTCCGAAAACAGCTGAGCTAAACACGTGGGTATCTTCAGAAAAAATATGCCCTTATTTGCTTTGACTTCAAAGTTGAGAATATTTCAAACATGTATTTGCTTAATTTGTATGCAACATGAGAAGAGTCGATGCGACAATGACAGAAAATCTGTTTGAAAAATGATTTGACTAAATTTGGGGAGAAGGCCAGAACCGATCCGGCTGTACAAACACAATTTTTGTACAAGAGAAATCATATTTTTTAACCTTAAACTATCAACAGAAAAAAAGCAGGAATCGGTAAAGAGCTCTTGAGAAAACCATGACCTAATTCAGAGTTTCATTCCATCTGGTTCATACATCAAAACAGCCTATCAAGGATTTGTCATTAATCTGTTATATAAACATTGTCTGGAGGGTTAATGCCCTTTCTTGTCACAAGATAATCTGTATTGAAATTAAACAACGAATCAGATTTAAATCAGGATTAGTTTCAAGGCAGGATATCAACAAGTGCACATGCATAGTACACAAAAAGGTGTTGATAATAACCTGCATTCAATAGGTAATATGGGGCTGTTAGGTCTGACCCGCTAGAATTGAAATCACAAATAACTCCGCAAATTCAATATTGAATATACTGATGTGAGTATAAATGACATTATTTCTAAGAAATACAAAATGATGTGAAGATGGACATTGCAAAATGATGTGAAGATGCACACTGTCCTTTCGAGTTTATGGTATTTTCATCAACACTGACAATCTAAATGTTGTATCTATCGTGGCTACTTACCCTTAGAATGTAGTTCGCTTGTAAACTCAAGTTTGAAAGAATTTACAGTAATTTTGTATTGAAACCTTTCAAATTGAAGCCACTTTTTAAAAGAGTGTTAAAAAAGTTATAATCTGGACTGATAACACAGTATGACTCTATTTAAGAAATGGGACTGTCAGGGTGGTTATTCATCAAGGGCTATCGGAATACATGAGATAGTAAAATCATGCAACGACAATGAGTAGCTTCAGACCTTTGGTCTGACGCAACTCAAAAACAGGAAGTAGATAGCATGCAGTGCAATGGAGGGCCCCAAGATAGACCTCCATATCAAGTTTCAAGTCCATGCTTTGAATGGTTTCTGAGAAAATGCGATGAAAATATACCACTACACCAGGCAATGTCCGAAAATAAACAAAGTTGTAAAACAGGAAGAAGTTAACTTGTAAACCTAAATTTGGTTAGTGTGTTGTAGGACCCCTTGATGAACCTCCACACCAAGTAGCTGAGAAAATGCGATGAAAATATACCACTACACCAGGCAATGTCCGAAAATAAACAAAGTCAAAAAAACAGGAAGAAGTTTACTTGCAAACCTAAATTTGGTTAGTGCGTTGTAGGACCCCTTGATGAACCTCAACACCAAGTAGCTGAGAAAATGCGATGAAAATATACCACTACACCAGGCAATGTCCGAAAATAAACAAAGTCAAAAAAACAGGAAGAAGTTTACTTGCAAACCTAAATTTGGTTAGTGCGTTGTAGGACCCCTTGATGAACCTCCACACCAAGTAGCTGAGAAAAATGCGAAGAAAATAAACCACCAAGCCAGTCAATGTCCGAAAATAATCAGAGTAGTAAAACAGGAAGTTGTTAACTTGCGGTTCTAAATTGAATTATTGTCATAAAGGACCCGTAGATTAACCTCCACACCAAGTTACAAGTCAATGCTATGAATAGTTGCTGATAAAATGCGATGAATATATACCACTATACCAGTCAATGTCCTAATACAAATGAAATTGTAAAACAGGAAGTAGAAAGACTATGGATCTAAATTCGGTAAGCGCCATGTAGGACCCCTAGATGAACCTAGACACCAAATTTTGAGTCAATGCCAAGACTAGTTGCTGAGAAGAGCAATGAAAATATTGGTTAAGGACGGAAGGATAAACAAGGGTAACCCATTATAACCCCCTCTTCTTCGAAACAGGAGCATAAAAATATCACTTTAAATAACTTTAAATTAGATTTATACAAAATGGGGTGTTTAATAACACTGAAATATAACAACAGTTAACAAGCTTCATGACATTTATTTAAGACTTAAATTGAAACAAAATTATTAATATCACAGGCTTTTAAACATATACATGTACTTCATTTTACAAATTGATAAGTCAGTGCAAAACAGTTTTTTTAACTGCATATATGCAGTTACAACTGTTTCCAACTGACCCATCACATGTAACCCATCACACAATAAGGGACAATCCAGGAATTTCACAGTACAAAGAGACTAAATCCAGCTAAGGTAATTCAAAATTTGACCATAATACATCAGAATGACCATTTTGCATTTGGAAATTATACACTAATCAGATTTCAGGGATTGTGCATGTTGATGCTGTCAAATCCTTTTTCAAGTACAGCAAACAATTGTAAATCATCACAACAAATGTCTTAGTCTGCTCTTAACATTATAAAGATTTTAGATTCTTCCAGCTAATGTTGGTGAATTCAACATAAGCTACGCATTCTGGTGCTGTACACTTGGTCATTTGGTGACTGATAGACGTTGAAAAATCTAAGTAGAAAAAAGGGCATAATACCACAAAATGTTTAGACTTACCTCCATTTATAGTATACCTTTCTCTTTTGATAGTGAACAAATCGTCGGTGGGAAAGCAAAGTACTGTAAATACAACTTTAATAAAGCTGTATTTATGACATTTTGCTTGCCCACCGAAGATATATATATTATTTTAATGTGAATGCCTTTCAGTAATATAAGAGATACTACAAAATGTCAAAGGTTTTGAACAACAAGTTTATGACAATGCCTAGATTTTTCTCTAAAACGGAACTCATTCTATAAAAATCAAAAAAAATTTGGACCGGGCCAAATTCATACAAAAAATCTGTAAGTTCACACTCATTGAGTTATACCCCCTCTTTAAAAAATTCCACCCCTTCATGCAGAGTTCATATTAAAAAATTATCTGAAAAAAGTTGACCTGACAACCTAAGCATTATGAAAACTTCTATCTGAACACCATACAATGTTTCAAATTGCCTTGGAAACATTGTTTGTAAGAAAAATTACATAACATTTTGGCACTTACAAAGTTCAAAGTCTCTTGAGTTTCAATCTGAGAAAAGTGCTACTAAGATTTGATCCTGACTCTGTTTTGCTGAAAAATAAACTAAGTTATAGAACAAGACATAGATATTGTGAAACAAGAGAAGAAGAAAAAGAAGCAAATTCTTTTATAATCAATAACCTTTTCATGAGACCCTTCACAAAAAATGACTCTTCTTAGATAATTTCTCGATAAATATAATTCAACTTTATCTATCAGTGTGACTCTTATCTAGCATTGATCAGGGTTTATGCTTACTACTATCAAGTTCTATACCTGTATTAGTATTTCTGCACATGCCCATATGAGCAAGGCCCCCAGAAGACGGTTAGTTGTTGCATGGGATAGTGCAAGTTTACAGTACCAAACTTCTGAGAGCTCCGTCTGGTTCTTTAACGTGCTCAGTGGATAGCACTGTCACACGGGGCCTTGGCTCATCCAAAAGCCAATTAGTTAGTTGATATGGTCGGCCCAGGGTTTGAACCTGTGATCTTAAGGTTTGAAGTCAAGTGCTCTACAAACTGAGTTAATCAAGCTGACAACTCTATGCCAGAAGACCAGACATCACCTTAAAACTGAACCTGTCATACTAAGAGTTGGATTTCTATTGGCTTGAATGATTTTTCTATCAAGTGGATTGATTATTAACCCTTTCCTGCTTAGCAAAAATTTAGTCCTGTCCAAATTGAAAGGTGTTGCAGACAAAAAATTAAAATGAATTGAATATGAAAAATAACCATTCAGTAGAGTAGAAAATATTGTGAAAAAAGAAGATACTGCCTGTTACAAGCAATTTCTTCTGTATAGAAAATTTTTTCTTCAATTAAAAAATCATATGGACGTAAAAACAAGGGATTAAACAGGAGAGGTTTAAAATAGAATCATGAAATGAACAACAAGTGAAAAAGAATAGGCATAAAATCATGTCAAAATGAAGTCTGTTTGTATTCAGTCAAACACATTGCAGCTCCATGAACCCATTACCTAACGACAAAATTTTAGACTGGTTGAAATTCAAAGAAGTTGCAGACAATTTTAAGTTGTTGAGAATTTATATCTTTTGGGATAGGAAACATTGTCGAAAATTAAGAAATTGCTTGTAACAAGCAATTTCTTAATTTTACACAATGTTTCCAAAGATTTTTTCTTGATAGGTATAAAAAGCGGGATTGTTTGGAAATGGGTTAAGCAGCTCTCTGGTCTTTGAAGTCATTTTCAGCAAAGGGTTACTGATGACACTCAAAATAAGTGTTAGTTGAAAAACAAGTTTTCTTGAATATTGAAAAAAATGTATGAAAAGATGGAATTGCTTGTGACAAGCAACTTCTTTTCTCACATTGTTTTTCTAGATCAACTTTTGACAACCAGTTATTGTATGAAAAAGATTAATACATGTTTATCATAAGATCTGATCAGTCATTTCGAACATTATGGTGTCACTTGTACCTTTTTATCACGATGAATTTATGGAGGTGACTGAAATGAAGGGACCATGAAGATCAGCATTAACTCTGATTAGACAACAATTTATTCAACTCCCAATCAAAAAGTACTATTGCCCTGATTCAACAAAGTGCGTGTAATCTTCGCAATTATACCTTCAGATAATCAATACAATTATTCCTTCATGTAATCAGTGGGGTGATTCCTTCAAATAATCAAAACAACTATTCCTTCTTGTAAACTGTAAAATTCATTTCCATGTAGCTGGTGATGGGCGGCCCTTTGGCTCTCTTATTCCCCGAGGACCAAGTGCTCCGGGTCCCAGCTTATTTTTAGGGTCTAGTGTAATAGGATCTGACTGGGCAAGGTCTTCATCATACCTATATACAAAAAAAAAAATACAAATTCTAATTCAACATATGAAATTGCTAGTGCATGCAAAGGACAAATCCAATGTCTGATTTTGAGAGGAATAAACTTGATACTTAAATATAGAGAACACATTCTTTATAGCAAGATGTTTGAGCCAATCAAAAACAACATTAAACCATTCTTACATGTTAAAAACGTCTAAAATTTTGTTGTCTACTTACGGGTTAAGAAGTCTTATTGTGGAAAGTAAGTTAAATATCATTGACTTAAACAAGTATCCTTAACAATCAATAAAGTCATACCACTGACAATAAATTTTGCAAAATAATTTTGCTATGAATAGATCTGTATTGGTTTTCATACACATGCACAAAAAACTATGGTTTGACCCCAAGATTTTACCTACAATGTTCATCTAGAAGTTAATAGAAATATCAATTATTATGAATTATAATCAAATCACAATTCAGAGATCAAAAGAACCACAATTACAAAATCAAACATTCAACTTACAGGACATAAAAGTTTCCAAGGTTTTCTTTTCCAACAGTTTTATTCCATCTTACACTGAAATTTAAAAGATAAGTTAGAATATATGGCCCTAGAACAAACAGACAGTTGCTGTATTTCTCATTATCAAAAGCTTCTTTGCTCATACTAGCTTCCTCTAACAAACTAAAACTAACATTTTCTTTAAAACTTTTCTACTTTGCAGACTGCAATTCAACCCAAGTTTCACAGAAATGATCCTTGGTGAAGACTTTTTTCAGATGCCTTCAAGGAATTTTGATGGGAAGAGAAAAACATGGCTTAGATGGGGGCCACATATTATTCACCCATTTCCACATGACAAAATTTTAAACTGGTTCAAATTCAAAGGACTTGCAGACAACAATTTAAAGCTGATGAAAATTTATATTTTTTTAACTTTCTGGGTTGAAAACATTGTGGAAAATGAAGAAACTGCTTGTTACAAGCAATTTCTTCATTTTCCACAATGTTTTCCCAATTATTTTTCTTGAGGGGCGTCCAAAAGCGTCACTGTGTGGGAATGGGTTAAGAGAGAACTGAGATAATTTCTCGTAGCCCTCATTCATTCTCTCCAGAAGGCCAAGCACCATCATGAATGGAGTTTACTGTAAACACTGACTTACTCTGGTACATCTCCAGGTGGAATAACAATGTTGATGACGTCATTCATCAGTTTATATTTCATCACACGATCGCTGGATGTGGTGCTTGTCAATGACGGGGACGCATTCACTTCAATCAACCAAGGTTTTAAGTTGTCATCTATAATAATATCGTACCTGTTGAATGATAAGAAGTTTCCATCAGCTCATTACCAGATGACAAAATTTCAGATTTGTCTAAATTCAAAGAAGCTGCAGACGAAATATTCAGTTGGTGATTTTTTTTAAAAACCTAGTCTTTTGAGCTAGAGAACATTGAGGTAAATGAAGAAATTGCGTGTACTTTCTCCATTTTCCACAATGTTTTCCAAAGCTGTTTTCTTGAGGGGTGTCAAAAAGTAGGACTGTGTGGGTATGTATAAATTAATCCTTGTCAAGTTAATTCCATGTTGGAGGTCTAGGTATATAATTCCTGGTTAAAAAAATTTGGGAGTGAAGGAAAAGTTGCTCATTTTCCCTGGCAATAGACAGAGGAATGGTTTGGCATCTTTCACCCAAAATTGTTTGCATTAAATCTCTTCTATCAAATCGAGCTTGTAGACATAGGAAACTAACCCATTCTTCATAGGCAACAATTTTAACAAAATTGTGCATAACTGATACCAGGAAACAACAATTTATACTTAAAATATCCAAATCTGATGTTATTTGAGTCTTTCATCAATAACTGATGACATCAATTTAACCCATTGCCAGATTACAAAAATTTGGCAAAAATTTAATTGATGAAATTCAAAATATCTCCATCTTTAGACGTAGATAATAAAATGGAAATTAAAGAAATTGCTTATACCAAGCAATTTCCACATTTTTGATGTTGTTTTGTTTAACATTTAATTTGAGGGGCATCAAAAAGAAGGGTAGCTCGGTAATGCGTTAAGTTAACCCTGATTGCCCAGCATATTTCTCTCCTGTTTCCGAAAATAAACTGATGTCTAGAAATTGCCTGCAATTGACTATGCTTCTTTTGCTTGAGTCCTCTGTTAAACAAAATAACTTGTTTTCTGCAGACAAAACACATAAAAAGCTTCTGTATTTGGAGGATAAATTAACCCATTACCAGATGACTACATTTCAGAATAAAATAACAGAAGTTACAGGCGACAATTCAAGATGATAGAGTTTTAAGTATCTCTGTCTTTCTAGCTTGAAAGAAAGAGCAAAACTAAGAAATTATTTTATGATGGCCACATTCTTTCTTCAAATTCATCTCTTTAGAGATATACAAAAGCATACACTGGTGGGGATGGGTTAAAAAGCATTAGAATAATGCTTTGTTACCTGTAGTTTGATATCATATTAAATTAGTTATGACTGACATTTTATAGTAATAAAATTCAGATTTGAAAATTGATGAATCCTTGCTGCCAGTCAACCAATCAATGAGGCTTAAAGGTTGTAACTACAGCTTATTTGATTCACCAACCATTTAACTTTCTTGTTACATGTTACTGACCATAAAGTTTGCAAAATAACACCTTTTAATATCAAAGTGGAACTTCCTGACAGAGGGTAGGGCCAGTAATTCTACCATTCCCTAACTGGCTGTAATGCTAGGTTTTTATGCAGAACTTTATGAGTCCCAAGCTTATTTTTCATTGAGAAAATAAAGGGGTGGTCATCAAATTCCATCTATAACTAAGCATGGCTAACTCACACACCAATAATCATATTGCCAAAAAAGTCTAGAAAACCAAACTTAAACCCTTGTTTGTATTTATCCTTTATTCACATGTTTTTTTATTTTTGTGTCAAATTTAGATCTACCTTGTGTACACATATTTCCTCAACACTAAAAGAACAAGTAGGTATTGTAGACTAAGATCAGACTGCACGCCTGTGCAGGCTGATCTTGGTCTATACACCTACCACAACTATTGCCAAGGATACAGGGATCAGCATGATGAGGGTTAATAGAATTTTCTAAATCCAAACCCCTGTTTTTCCCAAAAATCAAGAACTAGAACCAAACTCAGTATTACCCTTGTCATGATGAACAAAAACCCATTCTTTAAGAAATGCATTGAAATAAAAGGGCTGGAAGTACTGGAAAGTCTTTTTGTGGGTCAATATATCTTTTGAAAATTGATGTTATATAAAACTCTGACTTGAAAGGGACAAGCAGATAGAAAAGACCATGATCAGACTGCACATAAGTGCAGGCAGATTTTGTCTGTACTTCCTGCCAAATAGGATTATCCTGGACTCTGTATGATAAGAGCTAAGCAATCATTACACTCACACACTATAAAACCAGCTTAATACCAGCTATCATTTAGGAAAACTAGCTTCGCAGATCCATGTGTACCCGACCAAAGGAGCATGTCAGTGAAATGGTTTAGAATTTTCAATTTATTGGGAGTCACACTAGATTGATCCAGATGTAAGAGAGCACATACAAAACTAGACACTATGGATATATATTTAATCCATTCCCTCACAATTCCACTCCATTAGCCCCATTTAGAAACAAGAGTTGTCGGAGATGGATTATGCTCCCCAAATATGGCTTTTGTCACAAAACTGTATGCCATTATTGGACAAAAAAACTTCTTATTGAATGAAACTATAGTTTGAGAGTTCACTTCACAAGTAATATGGAAGTTTGACAAACATTGAAGGAATCTGTTTGGCTACACAGGCCAGATTCTAGTCAAATTCAATATCATTATATGGTAAAGGGTTAAACATTTTACCTTGACTATCAAAGTTATCAATGAAAAATGTCTTCATTCAAAAATCAAAGACTCTAACTTAAGTAGTCTTGCAGAAACAATAGACTGATTTATTTTAGAGTAGGAAATATAAAAAATGTAAAGCTACATGGCATTAAGCCCCCTTTTAGCATGGTAAGGTTCATTTGGTCAAAAAGTGAAATAAACATTACCTAGGGCACTTAATAAACCACATTTATGTAAAGTAACAAGAAATTTAGCCAATTTGTAAAGGAGGTATATTTGAAAATTAATGACCTTGACAATTTGACCTTGACCAATGACCTTGAACTTAGTACCAACAGAAAGTCCATGTCATAAGCAATGAACATGTAAAATATGAAGGTTATATCACTTACCATTGTAAACTTATAGACAATGTTAAAGTTAACATTTTTGAACTTTTGACCTTGAGAAGGACCTTGATCTTGACAGATGACCTTGAACTTAGTACCAACAGAAAGTCCATATCATAAGCAATACACATGTAAAATATGAAGGCTATATCACTTACCATTGTTTACTTATGAGCAATGTAAAAGAAATAAATTTCAAAATTTTGACCTTGAGAAAAGACCTTGACCTTAACAGATGACCTTGAATTTAAAACCAACAGAAAGGTTTTGTCTTAAGCAATGTACATGTGAAATATGATGGCTATATCACTTACCATTGTAAACTTATAGACAAAGTTAAAGTTGAGATTTTTGAAGTTCTAACCTTGACACATGACCTTTACCTTTACTGATGACCTTGAACTTAGTACCAACAAAAAGGTTTTGTCACAAGCAATGCACATTTGAAATATGAAGACTTTATCTGTTACCAATCAAAAGTTATGGCCAAAATAAGTTTTTGCATGACAAAAAGAGAGCTTATGTAAAGCTAATAACATTAAGGCCCCATGACATGTTTTTTTAAACATAAATTTTTGATAGTTTAAGGTTAAGAGGATCTGATTTCGTACTCAATTATGAAATTTCAAAAAATTCTGACAATTAGACTTATAGAAGTTGGCAAAAAAACTAATTTTTACATTAAGGCCCCATTTTCCATGGCGCAGCCTTTGAAATTTACTAGGAAGATTAAATATGACGTTTCATCCAATTAGGCCCAGGGGTTCCTGAGATTGGACGTAAGGACAGACAGACGGAGGGACAGATGCACGGGCGCACAAGCCGGTGACTATATGCTCCCCCAGAAATTTTTTCAGGGAGCATAAAAACGAGGAATGAGTGATAGAACCTATGACCGCTGATACAAAATTCTACCACATTACTACTAGACCATATCTTCCTATGGTAATTTATATTCTTTGGATGACTAGACTTTATGTACAATGATATAATTCAGTTTCATCTAATGAATGCAAATATTCATTTGTGGATATGTCACAAATGTAAGATATTTGTGGAACAAAAAATGAAAGGTGTTGCTTCCTCACACAAATAGTTAATACTTACCCATAGCACTCAAAACAATGTCTATCATTGGAGATGACACCCTGAAATATAAAAAAAATTGTAAGGTTTTAACTCCAAAACATGGTTGCTTAACCCTTTTCATGCAGAATAAATATCTTTCTAGGAATCGCATTAAAAACAAAGGACTAAAAGCACAGTATATCTTTTTGGTCAATATCTCTTTTGATAATAGCTTATTCTAATCCTTTCCTGTTTTTCAAAATTTTACACTAGTCCAAATTCAAAGAAGTTGCAGACAACAATTAAAATTGAGTGTAATTTGAAAAGTAACTAACCTATAGAGTAGAAAATATTGCGGGAAAAGAAGAAATTGCTTGTTACAAGTGATTTCTTCTTTTACCACAAAGTTTTCTCAAGTATAAAATCACCAGGACGTAAAAACCAGGGATTGTACAGGAAAGGGTAAATTCACAACTTTGGCCTAAGGTGATGTAGACATAGGTGCAGGCTGATCTCTGTTTATACTTCCCGTCATGATGTTTCCAGGTTGAACATTACAAGGATTAAGAAACTGTTGCTCAATATATTTCCTTGTAGAATATTCTGTTCAGGGAAATTTCATCTCGGTTGCTTTGTGTTGGTTCTAACCTATGGAAGTGGTTAGCAAAGTTAACCCATTCCCACACAATCCCTCTTTTTTTTGCCCCTCAAGAAAAAAGCTTTGGAGAAAATTGTGGAAAGTGAAGAAATTGCTTGTAACAAGCAATTTCTTCATTATCCACAATGTTTTCTATCTTAAAAGACAAAAAAAAATTAAAATTCCATCAACTTGAAATTGTCATCTGCAGCTTCTTTGACTTTGGACAATTCTAAAATTTTGTTACGTGGGAATGGGTTGAATGACAGTCTATTTATCACAGATTCCACTTTTTGGGGTCTATTTTGCTCATAACAGGTTTTACATGATATGCATTTAGCATTTGGTGAACTTAGGAAACATATCCAAGAAAACATAATAAGAACAGCAAGAACTACTTGCAACAAGCAATTTCTCCTTTTCTCACAATGTTTTAACCATATGCAGGACCTTAAAGACCTTAAGAATCTAGAGAGAAATTATTTCTCCTTGGTCTGAAAAGATATGGATTGACAGACAGATGGTCATCAAGACAGACAGACAGCAGCATATAAAAAGTTATAAACAGCTTATGCTTAATATGGGTGTACTCTTTACTCAGTCACAAGTTGTATCATGATAGAAACATATTATTAACATGTTACTATCAAACATTTAGATATTTTTCCCTTTACAAACTAAAGGCTAAAATATTATAATATTTTCTTTTTTTCATGAAAAATAGCCCTTTCCATCTTTGTTTTGATTCATCCAGTTTGAGAGCCCTCATTTTGGCAAAATGGCCCTCAAAATCAAAAGCCATGGGCCTGTGAGGCCCCCTAAATGCAAAGCTAGATTGAAAATTGAGAGAAGGGTAAAACATGAGATTTTGAGCGGTGATAGACTTCATAAAATATTTTCTTACAGCCACAGCTTTCAGGGAATGTACAATTTGCCAATCTATTTCATCAAAGAGTTTGTCTGTAACATCTTTCCCTCGAGTGCTCTCTAAATACAGTCTTAAATTCTGAACGGTCCATTTCCCACCATGTATGGCATTGTAGTCTTCCTATAAAATAATAAATAAACATACAGTGTAAAATTAACATTGTAAATTGTGATGAGCCATCTTTCTTCTTCATATTTTACCCTCAACAAATGGAGACAAGAGTCATTCTATCTTAACAGTTACCAGTATAACATAAGTTAAATGCAGGATCAATTAACCCATTCTCACACAATGACGCTTTTTGATCCCCTCCCCCCAAGAAAACAATTGGGAAAACATAGTGGAACATGAAGAAATTGTTTGTGACAAGCAATTTCTTCATCTTCCACAGTGTTTTCTATCCAAAAAGTTCTAAATCTAAAATTTCATAAACCTTAAATTGTCGTCTTTAATTTCTTTCAATTTTTTTGCTAAATGTTCTCCTTTACACAGAATCTTAGGGTCTTTTATGTGATTTTACTGAATCAAATTGAGAATTCAACCCATTTCTACCATGTCCCACTTTTTGGTGCCCTCAAGAAAAGAAGCTCAGTAAAATATTGAAGAAAAAGAAGAAATCACTTGTGAAAAGCAATTTCTTCCTTTCGACAATGTTTTCTACAAAGAAAGAAAAGATTTGTAACTTGATATTGTAGTCTGCAACTTCTTTCAATTTGGACAGGTCTAATTGTTGCCTGGTGTGTTAAGTGTTAAGTATTGAAGAACAAAAATTCCATTATCAAAATCTGATAAAAGGTACTTTTAACCAATTACCAAACAACAAAAAATGAGATTGAAAGAGGTTGCAGACGTCATATCAAAGTTATTTAAATTTTAATCATATGAGCCAAATATGGTAAAAACATGGTGGATAAAAGAAGAAATATCTTTATTTCCTCATTTTCCACAATTTTTTCAAAACCTTTTTTTCTTGAAGGTGTAAAAAAGATGGCATTGTGTGGGAATTGGGTAAAGTGTGTTCAAAGCCAAATATAAGAGCCAAATAGGATAGAATACATTCTGAGAAAGGTAGAAGTTGCTTGTAAAAAGCAATTAACCTTTTTCAACTATGATTTCTCAAAATAATTTTAGAGGATTAAAAAGTCAAGTTTACTTGGCAAAGGATTGGATTAAAATAAAATAATCCTCCTATATTTCCATTAACTTAAAGACAAACATGTGGCCAATGATGCTTATAATCAACCTACAAGCTAAAATCATTCAAAAAGATCCCACTGAATGATAATACTTAAAAACATGCTTCATCTTTTACCGAATGGAAGAATTCTAGACTAGTCCAAGTTGAAAGAAGTTGCAGACAACAATCTAAATTTTTTCATTTTTTCAACTTTCTGGGTAAAGAACATTGTGAAACAAGAGGGCCATGATGGCCCTTTACTACTCACTAGATTTCAGAAGGCAGGGTTCAAAAATAACAAGGTTGTGAAACAAATGTGTTTGATGATGTCAGTGCTAAGTGATGAGACAAAAATAATCATAACTAAAGTATGAAAATGTTTTATACCAGCTGGGTGGCTTCAGCACATGATTCTTTTTGCCTAGAGTGGGGTTTGAAGGCCTAGTGGTTCAGCAAACTTTTATATTTTTACTAGGCACTGCTGCATCCAAATTATCCAGGCTCTAGGTTTTGTGGTTCTTATGGAAACGATTTTTAACTTTTCTTATATAAATCCTATGTAAAATTAAGTGACTCCTGGGGCTGGGCCAATTTCACACAGGGTCATGATTTGAGCAAACTTGGTTGGGGTTTACTAGGTAATGCTTCATATGAAATATCAAAGCTCAAGGCTTTGCTGTTCCAGAGAAGATATTTTTTGAAGTTTTTGAATATAAATTCTATGTACAGTGCACTCCATGTATATTGAGATCTGTTACAACGAGATACCACTTATAATGAGTACTTTGCAAAGACCCAACCATTATCCTTCTTATTCTTTTATGTTTTTTTACCGGGTATAGCAAGATCTGTTTGAATGAGATATTGGATACAAAATACATATTTCTGTGTCCCTGAACATAATTTTCACACCTTATAACGAGGTTCAATCACCAAGGATATTGTCAGCAACTACATATCAAGGTAATTATTGATCAATTTTCGGATTAACACGTTACAATTATACTATCGTCATGGTGGGTATGTTTGGGCTATTAACCATTAACGTTTAGCTGAATACATGTACTTGACAAATCATTTTAGACATTTTAAAGATTGGCACTGACCAGTTGTTATTTTATTTTCTGTTCAGCGTACATGTGCAGGATTTTACAATTTGGAAAAATATGGGTGATAATAATAAAAAACGAAAAGCTATTTCACTAGAATTTAAATTTGAGATTGTGAATGAAGTCGAAAAAGGTACTCATATCAAAGGCCAAAATTGGTAGACATTATGGACTTGCATCAAGTACGCTCAGTACAATTTTGAAAAATATGGACTCAATAAAAGCTAACTTCGAGAAGAGTTCATTCCAGTCTAGTAGGAAACGTTTTCAATAAGGAGACTATACAGACATAGAGGATACCTTATTCAAATGGTTTTCTTCGGCCCGTAGCGCAGGCATGCCTATAACAGGACCAGCATTGGCCACTAAAGAGGAGTCTTTGGCTCAAAGGCTAAGATGTAGCGACTTTAAAGCGTCAAAGGAATTCATAGAAAGGTTTAAGGAGCGCCTGGGTATAGTGTACAAAAACGTTTGTAGGGAAAGTAACGCCATGGATACTGATCAAGTTCAGTCATGGAAAGAGAAATTGCCATTTTTAATTGGAGAATTTAAAAACGCTCATTGTTTAAAGAGCGTTAAAAGTCTGCCTGTTCATTATGAAGCTAAAGCGAGACTATTTGCTGGATGTCCACCACATGGCAAATGGTATCTGAGAAGTGTATCATTAATTGATTTAAGAAAGCAGGGTTCAAACACAGAAGTCAGGTTGTCAATGATATTGATTCTGAGGATCCGGAGGAAGATCTCCCACTGTTTTCACTTATTAGTGATAATTTACCGGAATCATCTGCTGATTTATACATGGACGTTGACATTGAAGTGGCTGTGACCAAATGATGAAGATGATGACGACAACGATGATGAAAAAGGGTTACTCATGTGAAAACACTTATGTCAGTGTCAATAGCGCCATGGACCCATTAAAAACATTACAAAGATTTATTGAGTGCGAGGCTGATATAGAGCAAAACATGTTTACAATCTTGACAAATATTGAACTGTTATTACAAGAAAAAAACATGAACAAAAAATGACAATCTAAAATTACATCATTTTTCAAGCAAATTTATTATGCAGATCTATTTTAATCCATTGATAAAATGTATATTATTCGTATTTTATTTTTGATCATGTGAATTAAAATATGAAGAATTATATATTGTTTTACTCTCTAATTAGAAGATATATATAGACATGCTGCATTCCACTTTCGGTGAAACCGAAAGTAATCAAATGGTAAGTGGATTTTCTTTCTCCCTGGTTACATTGAGACCCGGTTATAACGAGGTAGTCGGCTATGTCCAGACGATCTTGTTATATCCGGAGTGCACTGTAAAACCAATTGACCCTGGGGCTAGGCCAATTTTACCCTTGGAGTCATGATTGGAGCAATCTAAGAAGAGGTCCTCTAGATGATGCTACACATCAAATATGAAAGCTCTGTACTTTGTAGTTTCAGACAAGAAGATTTCTGATATTTGCAAATTTGAACCCCTTTTAGGGCCTCACAACTAGTGTGCATTCGACTGGAACAATATGAACAATTTTGGTAAAGGGCCACCCAAGGAGGATTTACATGAAATTAATTCAAAATTGCTGTTTGGAAGGAGATGCTGTTTGAAACAAGAGGCCAAGTGGGCCTTAACGGTCACCTGAGTAAAAGAGCATCAAGACAAGTGATTTTGTTTGAAAGAATTAGAAAAAGGTCCACCAAAGGAACATTCATGTGAAATTTGATTAGAATCTACCTAGTAGTTTTAAAGAATTTTGTAATCAAAATTTCTATTAGAAATTAATTTTGTTTCCATAGCAACCAGAGTTCATGGAACAAAATTATTTTTAGCAGTTTGGAAGAGGATTGTGCAAGGAACACCCCTGTTAAGTTTGGTTAAAAATTGGCCCAGTATTTTTCAAGATATAGTTGTTTAAAGAAAAGTTTACGCATGCACAGATGTACGACGGACACAGGACCATGACAATAGCCCCGCTGGCCTTTGGTTAGTGTAGCTGAAAATGTGGACTTTATTGTGTAAACAAGAGAAATATGCAATATGGTTCCATTTCCATTACTGCTTGATGGAATTTGTTCATTTTGGTTAGCCTTCTTGCCTTCGTGTCAAAGAAACTCTGAGAAAATTTTAAAAGAATTTGGCCAAAAATGCGGACTTTATTGAGTAAAAAATAATTAACTTTAAGTGTACTATGAGAATTAATCACTCAGAGTCTCAATATTTTTTTCAAGAGTTCTGAATCATTAAATCTATCACAGCATTTTAAAAAATGTATAACGTCGCCATATTGTACGAAAAAGGCACAAAGCCGAAATATTGAGACACTGAGTGATTATTTCTCATAGTGTTATTCATTCCCTGAGGAATTTGTAAAATAATTGTAACTTTAAATCGTTAGTTTTTTTAATACTGTTAAACGGATTTTCTTCAATTTCAATAGGGTTTGAGCTCTTGACGGGCGAATGAAGCTGTGCAAGTTATAGAAAGATAAAATTAAAATTGTGGAGTTTTGAGTAAACAACAAAAAAGTGTAACATCAGGACAAACGGATGACAGAATCCACACCATGACAAAAAGCTCCTCTGGTTTTGGGCCAGTAGGGCTATTGAAAACATGAGGCATCATAGTTTTGTGACATAGATTTTTGCCCCCGATTGGGCCCCTATGGCCCCCAGAACCCCTATTTTCACAAACTTGAATTGGCATCCCCCAATGATGCTTTCTACCAAGTTTGGTTGAAATCGCCCAGTAGTTCTTGAGAAGAAGATGAAAATGTTTAAAAGTAACAGACGACGGACAACGCACGACGACGGACAATTGATGATTGCAATAGGTCACCATGACCATTTGGTCAGGTGACCTAAAAATATGAATTTCTTAACATGATGAACTTTGAACCCTGGGCGTAGCCAGATACATGACCCCAGGTACATAAATTTTACAAACTTTAGGATACCTGTCCTACCAGTCATGCACATAAAATATTTAAGCTCTTGCATTTAGGGCTTATTAGAAAAAGATTTTTTAAGAAGTACAAAAATTTATCCCTTTCTGCCCCTGACTGGGGCCCCTTTTACCCCAAGCCTCCCCAACCTCTTTTCACAAACTGAAATTGGCATCCCCCAATGATGCTTCCGACCAAGATTGGTTGAATTCCCCTCAGTAGTTCTTGAGAAGAAGACTAAAATGTTTAAAAGTTACCAAAAATGACCCCCTTTTGGTCCCCATTTTAGGCCCCCCCCTGACCTCCAGCCTTTTAATTTTCACAAATCTGTATAATCAGTACCCAATGATGCTTTTCACCAAGTTAGTTTGAAATTGGCTAAGAACTTCATCAGAAGAAGATGAAAATGTGAATTTTTTAACATGATGAACTTTGACCTCTGGGTGTGGCCCCAAACATGAGCCCAGGGGCATGAATTTCACAATTTTTAATATACCTGTCCTAGTTGTCATGCACACAGAATATTTAAGCTCTGGCATTAAGGTTTATAAGAAGAAGATTTTTAAAGATGTACCAAAAATAACCCCTTTTTGCCCCCTATTTGGGCCCCTATGACCCCCAGAACCCCTATTTTCACAAACTTGAATTGGCATCCCCCAATGATGCTTTCTACCAAGTTTGGTTGAAATATCCCCAGTAGTTCTGGAGAAGAAGATGAAATATTTAAAAGTTACCAAAAATTACCCCCTTTTGGTCCCCATTTTAGGGCCCCCTGACCCCCCAGCCTTTTAATTTTCACAAATCCGATTAACCATTACCAGATGATGCTTTTCACCAAGTTAGTTTGAAATTGGCTAAGAACTTCATCAGAAGAAGATGAAAATGTGAATTTTTTAACATGATGAACTTTGACCTCTGGGTGTGGCCCCAAACATGAGCCCAGGGGCATGAATTTCACAATTTTTAATATACCTGTCCTAGTTGTCATGCACACAGAATATTTAAGCTCTGGCATTAAGGTTTATTAGAAGAAGATTTTTAAAGATGTACCAAAAATAACCCCTTTTTGCCCCCTATTTGGGCCCCTATGACCCCCAGAACCCCTATTTTCACAAACTTGAATTGGCATCCCCCAATGATGCTTTCTACCAAGTTTGGTTGAAATATCCCCAGTAGTTCTGGAGAAGAAGATGAAATATTTAAAAGTTACCAAAAATTACCCCCTTTTGGTCCCCATTTTAGGGCCCCCTGACCCCCCAGCCTTTTAATTTTCACAAATCCGATTAACCATTACCAGATGATGCTTTTCACCAAGTTAGTTTGAAATTGGCTTTGTACTTCATCAGAAGAAGATGAAAATGTGAATTTTTTAACATGATGAACTTTGACCTCTGGGTGTGTCCCAATACATGAGCCCAGGGGCATGAATTTCACAATTTTTAATATACCTGTCCTAGTTGTCATGCACACAAAATATTTAAGCTCTGGTTTATTAGAAGAAGATTTTTAAAGAAGAACCAAAATTACCCCTTTTTGCCCCCGATTGGGGCCCGTATGACCCCCAGAACCCCTATTTTCACAAACTTGAATTGGCATCCCCCAATGATGCTTTCTACCAAGTTTGGTTGAAATCCGCCCAGTAGTTCTTGAGAAGAAGATGAAAATGTTTAAAAGTTAACGGACGACGGACAACGCACGACGAGGGACAACCGATGATTGCAATAGGTCACCATGACCATTCGGTCAGGTGACCTAAAAAAGTTGACAGACAGTCAACTGACATCCATCAACTACATGCTCAAGTGAGCTAAAATTTAAGCTCATTTTTCACAATGTTTTCCAAATTGATTTTCTTCAGGGGCTTCAAAAAGCATAATAGTGGTGTGGCATAATAGGGAATGATAGATAGATTGAACAACTTACCCCAGTTTTCTGTATAGAAACATTTGTTAGATGTACAAACATGTTGTCCAATTCATTTACATTTGCATTGTATTTGACTGTACAAAACCGGCAGAAACCCAATCGAAACATGTAACATTTGAGAGGACGGAATGATGTCACAAGCACATATAATCTCAGATCGAATTTCTTGCCTCCAATAAGAAGAGGATTGTCTATGTATTTAGATATCACATAGGTGTCTTTGGAAGTAGGTGGTAAGAAGCTGAAATACAAATGAAAATAGAATTATGTTTACATAACTATTTCTTAAAAGAGGTGAATGCTTGTTTTCATCTATTGATATGCAATTTTAACTTCTAATGCCAAGAAGAAAAATAGTTATGGAAAAATATCATTGACAAGGAGAAACTGTTAGTTTCATCTTTTCTCACAATGATTTCCATCCTTGACATTCATAATTTTCACTCTTCTCATCCATTCAAAAAGCTCCTCAAGTCAGGATGAACACATGATAGTATTCACTTTTAACCCATGAGTCTGGTCAAAATTAAAAGAAGTTGCAGAAGACAATTTCTAATTGTGAAATTTTAAAATCTTTGTATTTTGGGGGAGAAAACAGTTACTGTAATGAAGAAATTGCTTGTTACAAGTAATTTTTTCATTACCACAATGTTTTTCAAAACTTTTTTCATGAGAGGTGTAAAAATAGGGATTGTGTGGGAATGGGTTAAAGTCAGCAAAAAAACATAATCTGGGAAAAAGCATAATTTTTGAAAAGGGCATTTAGAATTTCTCTCTTTTGACACTGTTCTAAGCAGAGTTTACTGTGTTTCTAACAAATTTCCATTGCATATCTCTATATTCAAGTACAAACAAATTATACTGATATTTGAATGCTTGAAACTTGAATGCTATAACTTGTCCTACAATGCCCTGTCATGGTTTAAATTGTACTTAACAGATCGATCACAAAAGGTTTGTATTTCAGGAGAATTATCAGATGCTTAAGACATTTTATCAGGGGTACCGCAAGGTTCTGTTCTTGGACCACTTCTCTTTGTTATATATATCAATGATCTACCGCTACATATTCTGTCTGCAACTACCGACATGTTTGCTGATAATACATCAATATCTGTGATTGGAAATTGCATTGATGATGTCCATATTATACTCCAAAATACCCTTAATTCTATCAAGAAATGGTGTAAATACAATTCTATGATACCTAATGCAGAAAAAACTAAAGCAATGTGTATTTCTTCCTCTAATAATACTTTAATGAAAATGAAAGAGAGATCTAATCTACAAATTGAATTAGATGGTCAATTCATAGAGTATACAGATACAGAAAAGTTTCTGGGGGTCCATGTTGATAATAAACTGAATTGGAAAATACAAGTTCAAAATATTCTACAGAAATGTAACTCTTTGCTTTATCTGTTACTGAGAATAAGAAAATTCCTAGGTATTGAAGTGCGTAAATTATATTTCAATGCCTACATATTGCCACACATGGATTATTGTTGCATTTTTGGGGGAAATTGTAATAAAGATCTTCTTGAGGATGTTTATAGGTTTCAAAAACGTGCAGCTCGAATTATTCTTGAACAATCAGTTGATACATCATCAGATACACTCTTTAAAAGTCTAAGATGGATGAAATTTACAGACAGAGTTGACTAAAAAAAGGCTCTACTTATGTTTAAAGCGTCAAAGAATGATTTGGCTCCAGAGTACATCCAAACAAAATGTATAAAAAAAATCTATCAACAATGATCTTAGGCTAAGGTCTTCTGATAATGAAAATTTGCACATTCCGAAACCAAACCTTGAAATATTCAGAAAATCATTTATCTATTCAGCACCCAAAATTTGGAATGCAATTCCTGTTTCAGTGAGAAACTCGGAAACAAAGGTTTTAAGTCCGGTTATTTACAGTGAAAGTTTCCAGGTGGTCAATTCTAAATCAGTCCCAGTGGAAAAAAGGAATTTATTGCTACTTGTGAATAATGTCTTAATAATGTTTACACTTTTAGTAAATTTGAAAGGTTATTTTCACCTAAAATGTTTGGATGATTTTATGCCATGAAATATAGTCTTATTTCAGTTATTCTGAGTTTTAAGATATTATATGTAACAGAAATTTGATCTTTAACACATTCCCACACAAATATTGTGGAAAATGAAGAAAATGGTTAAAACACACATTTTCTACTTTTTCCACATTACTACTTCTACTCAGAAAAAGTACATAAATCTGAAATTGTTGTGTGCCTCTATCTCTTGACATGTGTTCATTCTATGTCTTTGTTCCGTGCATTGTAAATATTGTGAAATATTGATGAAAGAGGCCCACATGGAAGATTGGGCAACCAAATGTGTAGCCTCTGTAAATAAAGTCATAATTATTACTATTACTATATTAACCCCAGGGCCTTAGCTGGCGATTGCCATTGTCGCCAAATGCTAAAATAAAAGTTAAGTGGCGATAAAAAATCAAATCTAGCGAAAAAGTTGGTGATAAAAAAAGTCAGTAGAAGTCATATTGATTTTCCTTTAAAGTACCACCTGTGCACCAAAAGTTTGTATCAGACTGCAATCAAGGCAGATTATCATAGTCTAGCAGTTATAACGCCGATGATTGTGTCGAATTTCAATGAATAATAAACAAAGTGTGATAATAAACCAATTGAAAGACCTACGATACCGGTGACAGTTTCTGATATTGTACATTACGTCATCAAATCGAAATCAGAAAATCTTACTCCAGTGGCCTGACAATAAACCCAGAATATATTTCTGATGAAGAAAATTGTAAATTGACTAAAATATACAATTGACTGATGTTTGTGCACAAATCTGTGTCTAATTTCTTTTTGCGGAAAATTGTGTAGCGTGAGCAGCTCTCTACAGTCTGTCTCGTCAGTCTCTTTGATGTACACCACAACCCTCCGCCCCTTTAGGGTAGAATGGAATGGCCCGACATTTATGTGACGTCAGCTGTGTTGTCCATCAACAGAACAATATTTGAGGGTAACTTGCTGACAGAAAAAGGCAATGACTTTGATCTCCATTAAAGTAAATCCTTGGTCTTACAAAACATAACTTTTGATAAAAAATTTAGGCAAAAAGAATATACAACAATAATCAACGTCATTTCACTTTATAAAATTGATATATTCAACAATTGAAATGGTTCATAACAGACACAGAAAAACTTGTTTGCGAATCTCTGTGGGTGGGTGGAGTACTTTGGGGGGGATACAACCCGGATTTTCTATTCCAATATCCCAAAATTTCTTGGAAAATATTTGTTTGCATGATTGAATGAACAAGATGGATCACACATTCAGTTATCAAAGTTTTTTTGGTTTTTTTGGTGGGTGTGGGTGGGGATCTTTTTTGCATTCAATAGTCTCCTAGTTCAGCGGATTTCAGTGGTATCAAACTGAGCAAAATAATTGACTTCTCATTTGGCTTCTTGGCAAGAGATTTGGCCCCAGTTTTTCAATTTGGTGAAAGTGATTGTGAAAATATAATTCAACCCAGAGAAGGCCCTGAACCCATCCCAACAAATGATTCTTTTTGATGCCCTTCAAAATAAACAATCAGGAAAACATTGTGTAAAATGAAGGGATTGCTTGTTACAAGCAATTTCTTCATTTTACACAGTGTTTTTCTACCCATAGAGTTGAAAAAAAACCTATAAATTTCATAGACTTTAAATTGTTGTCTGCAACTCCTTTCATTTTGGACTAGTCTAAAATTTTGCTGTCTGGTAATCAAACCAAATCATGAACAAGAGTGCCATAGTCACAATATACGCCGCCACTTTGCTGCTGTTTCAGGAAAATAATTGTAGACACTACTTATTTCGACAAAACCAAATTCAAAACATTTGCAGACTACATTTTTAAATTGTCAAATTCAAACTGTTTGTTATGATTGATTGATTGAATGGGCCCAGAGTCTAAGTGTCAAGGGGAATAACTGAGGCAAAAATCAATGAACCAAAAAATCCTTGATCCATGTACACCTACAAATTATGGTGATGACATTGACCAAGTTTCATTTAAATCAAGACAAAAATTTAGGAGGAGTTGAGCTAACAAGGCTGCAATTTCAATAAGCCCCAGAGACTAAGTTTTAAGGGGGCATAAGTCAAGGAAAAATTAATGAACCATAAAATCCTTACTTCATGCACATCTACCAATTTAGGTTATAACATCCACTAAGTTTCATTTAGATCCAGCCAGAAACTTAGGAGGAGTTGCATTCACAAGGCTGCAATTTCAATAAGCCCAAGAGACTAAGTTTTAAGGGGGCATAAGTCAAGGAAAAATTAATGAACCATAAAATCCTAACTTCATGCACATCTACCAATTTAGGTTATAACATCCACTAAGTTTCATTGAGATCCAGCCAGAAACTTAGGAGGAGTTGCATTCACAAGGCTGCAATTTCAATAAGCCCCAGAGACTAAGTTTTAAGGGAGCATAACTGAGGCAAAAATCAATGAACCATAAAATCCTTACTTCATGCACATCAACCAATTAAGGTTATAACATCCACCAAGTTTCAATTAGATCCATCCAGAAACTTGGGAGGAGTTGCATTCACAAGGCTGCAATTTCAATAAGCCCCAGAGACTAAGTTTAAAGGGGGCATAACTGAGGCAAAAAACAATGAACCATAAAATCCTTACTTCATGCACATATACCAATTAAGGTGATATCATTGACTAAGTTTCAAAAAGATCCATCTAGAAACTTAGGAGGAGTTGCGCTCATGAGAAAAGTGGACGTACGGAAGTACATACGGACGTATGGATTGACAGACGGACGAACTGAGAAGATGACACCAATATAAGACGACCTCCGGCTGTGTATAAAAACAGAACCAGTTTGATAATTTATTCTTATAAATTTGTTAATGCCAAGCATTTTTACCCATTTGCTTTACTTTTAGTGATACAAGTATCATCTAAAGAGTTCAAAACAAACTACATACTTGCTAGTTTTGCTGTCTCTTGACCATTTCTTGAGCTGTGATAGTTTGTTAACAAGGAAAATACCGATACCTCTGGCTGAAAAATGAAATTACCTTCACTATTTTTTGCGTACAAGTATTGTGGTGATAAAGTGCACTTTAGCCCTTGTCATGCTGAACCCGGAATATTCCTGTTTTGGCAGGAGATACAGACAAAAATCAGCTGCACATATCTGCAGTCTGATCTTAGTCTTCACCACCTGTTTATCTCTATTAAGCAAGAGATGTTAATAAAATATTTGTTTTTAACCCATTCCAACTCAATCCCTCCTTTTTACGCCCCTTGAGAAAAAAAGCTTTGGAAAACACTGTGGAAAATGAAGAAATTGCTTGTATCAAGCAATTTCTTCATTATCCACAATGTTTTCTATCCAAAAAAGACAAAAAAAAAAATCAAAATTCCATCAACTTGAAATTGTTGTCTGCAGCTTCTTTCAATTTGGACCAGTCTAAAATTTTGCTGTGTTGGAATGGATTAAATAATTAGTAACCCACTATTAGTGCTCACAGTTCTATCAACCCTTTTATTTCAAAGCAATGGAATGATCTTTTTTAGAAACTATGCACAAACAGCTAAAAATTTCAAGTACATTTCTATATCAATTCTAATAAGATTTATAATTGATTGTTCTCTAAAATAATGACTACAAAACTATTATATGTACCTTTTCCACAAGGCTTCATTATCCAAGTTGTATTTGGATTTTTTCTGAACTCTTCAACAAACAGGTTGTAATCAGCAGGTAGCATGTATGTTTGTGGAATAAAATCTGAAATAGAGAATTCTTTTCTATATCTACCTTTAATGACATTTAAGCAAACAATTAATTGCCAAGACACATCTTTTAATTGCCAAGACACATCTTTTTTGGAGCATCATTGATTTTGTCTGAGATATTTATTTTTGTAATAGCATATTACAAATTACTATGGAAAATATCTTGAAATTCTTTGGTTATGAAGATAGATTATTGATTTTGACAACAGTGTAGATGTTAAATGTATTTATATTGCAGTGTGTATACAAAATGTTCGACAAGTTGATAACTGTCACATTTAAAGTGATTTGCTGTAATAAAGATATTTAGTTTGCTTTTTTTGTGTGTAAGGCATTTTAAAATTTATTGTTCATATCTGAAATGACCATCTCCAAGGTCAAGGTCACTTCTAAAAGGCTCTAAGGCTCTCATAGGGACAAAATTTCTCACCCACAGGTGACATAGAATAATTTTGAAATTTATTTTTTTTTTCTTTTCAGCGATGCTTTTCAAATCAGGCTTGTGACCTATTCTGAAATTATTAGTAGAAGCATCTGTAAAAAAATTACCAAGGATTTCAGGATTCCTTTTGGTGAGATTTTTTCGTCTCTATGAGAGCAATAGAGCCTATAACCCATTATGAGACGGCAACCAGTCATATTGAAAGTAGTTGCAGTAGACAATATAAAATTGATGGACTTTTAGATTTTTTTCAGCTTTCTGGGTAAGAAACATTGAGGAAAATGAAGAAATTAATAGTTGCAAGTAATTTCTTCATTTTATACAATTTTTTGCTCAATAGTTTTTTAAGTGGGGCATCATATGGGAATGGGTTAAGTCTTCACACATCGAAATATGGCCTGAATACTAAGGATATCATTATCTACCTTAATGCAGAAATTTAAAAAATCTCTCGTTAATTATTTTTCTATATATTTAATGATACCTGAATTTCCTTGAGTAAAACACCTATTTTGAATACATACAAATATGTCCTGTTAACCCGTTCCTATAAAACAAAATTTTAGACTGGTCCAAATTAAATGAAGCTGCAGACAACAATTTCAAATTTTTCGTCTTTTTGGATAATGAGGTAATTGCTTGATCCAAGCAATTTCTTCCTTTTCCACAATGTTTTCCAAAGCTCTTGTATTGAGGAGCATTTAAAAGCTTTAAAGTTTGGGATAAACAAATACAAGTTTGGTCAAAATTGAAAAATATTAAATACAAGAATTAAAAGTTTATTTATATTGTAAGTAAAAACTACCATGTACAAGGTAGAAAAAAATGAGAGAATCTGAATAATTGCTTATTACCACCAATTTTTTTCCATCATTTTTCCATGGCTATTTTTCTTCAAAGGATCAAAACGCAGGATTGTGTGGTAAAAAATTAAACTGATTAAGCATTATAACTACAGAGGTTGATTTTAAAACTTATCATGCTGAATAATAATTCTGTTTAGAACTGCACCAAAATCAAAGGATTGAAAGCACTAGCTGTAGGTCAATAGATATTTCATTTGAAAACTGATTCTATAAACAATTCTGGCTTAAAAGGGCAAGTGGTGTAAACTAAGATCAGACTGCACATATGCGCAGGCTGATCTTTGTCTACACCTCCTACCCAAACAGGAATATTACGGGTTCAGCATGACAAGGCTTAATATAGGTTCAAATTATAAATGCACTCAATTCTTATAAGAATGTGTGTGCTTTTTTTTACCCATTCTCAAACAATGACGCTTTTTGAAGCCCCTGAGGAAAAACAGTTGGGAAAACATTGTGTAAAACGAATAAATCGCTTGCAACAAGCAATTTCTTCATTTTCCATGTTTACTACCCAGAAAGTTGAAAAAATCTAAAACTTATCAAAGTTTGTATTGTTGGTTGCAACTCCTTTCAATTTGGAACAGTCTAAAATTTTGCCTTCTGGTAATGGATTATGAACTTACCAAGATAAACAAATCGACCCAGTTCATCTTTCTCTGCCAAAGCACTGTTTTCTTTATCAAGCTCCTTTCTGTAGCGTTTGATATTTTTTACCATGAGATCTTTTCTTGTAAGTTCCATGTGGTTTGGAAAGTGGTTGATTACCCTTAATAGTGAAAAGAAACTACATTTATATGAGTAAAATAATTATCATTGGATCTGTTTTTTATTGAGTTCCATCTATATTTTTTACAAAAACACTAATTTCTAACAAATCTATGACTATTTCACACGTAGTGTGGCTGGAGGGTTACAGAAATTGTACTAGACTTAGCAACCAAACTACAGAGCTAAAGAGATATCTCCTTAAAGAGTTGTTAGGCTTTGGATACACACCAGAAAACAATAAGATTTCAGTGGTGTGATCACCTTTTTTTAATTAGTTATCGGTTTAAATCAAACCATTTACTCGTTTTCCTCATCAATATGTCCAAGTGACAATGATTTTTGCACTAATTACTCGCGGAAACAAATCTAAAATTTTGCTTTGAATGATAAATAATCCATTACCAGAAAACAATTCAAAGTTGAAAGAGGTTGGAAATAGTTTTTTGAGGTGCAAGTAAACTGGGAATAAAACATCAATTAGGACAGTGTTGGGAAACAACAAATTCCTTTTTTCATGCAATTTCTTCTTTTCTTACCATGTTTTCCTTAATAACTCAATTCAGCTCATTGAAAACTAATGGTAAGTAAAAGTAAATATCTCACTGATCATCTGACAGCCTGTATCCATTATCCACACTGAACACTCCCCGTATACTCTGTACATTGGCCCTGGAAAATTCAATGAAAAAATTATGATTTACGAGATTGATAAACAGTACCAGATAAAAATAATTCCTTACCTTTTTGAATAAGGCTTAACAGGGACTGTTGAAAACTAATGTTTGAATTTTAGAAAGATCTATTAATCTTACAAGTAAAACAACCATTTCAACCTCTACACTGTAAAAGGGGTCATGATAGGAAATTCTAACAACAAAATCTCTAGAAAAGAAATTGTTTCTTAAATTAAGTTTTATCATTTTATCATCTAATCCTGTATCAGACTATCCCATATTTTGATGTTCTCGGGAAAAAAGCTGTTGAAAACATTGTGGTAAAAACAGGAATTGCTTGTTGTGGCTTTTATAATGTAGCCATTGATCAACCAAGAATTAGTCTCTATATTTCACTGTAAAGCATTCAAGATCAAAACGTGTTTGTGAAACTCTACTGCTCCAGAAACAGCAAATTTCACAGAAGTTCATCTATCATAATGAACTTGATATATGACTTCGATCCTATCGGGAAACCTTTTCCTTGACGTTAGAAAGTGCCAATTTATGAGCATAACCTTCATTTCAACCACAGCATTGAAGCTTAAATAGTTTTTAGGTAACTGATAAATATTGACTTTGCAGGATAAGGTTCAGACAGAAACATAGACAGAAGGATTGACAGAAAACCTAATAAACAGGTAGACAACAGCAAAACAATATGCCAAAAATGTCATAAATGTAGGAGCACAAAAATGGTAGAAAGAGCCATGAACCTTTTCTCACACAGTCTCGCTTTTCAACGCCCCTCAAGAAAAAAGCTTGGGAAAACATGTCGGAAAATTTCTCCATTTCCGACCATGTTTTCTACCCAACCATTTCCCACCATGTTTTCTACCCAAAACGACAAAGATGTTACAATTTCATCAAGTTTGATAGGTTGTTTTAAATCTAGGCCATTCTATAATTTTGTTCTTTGGTAATGGGTTCAGAAAGACATGATGTACCAGTAAAAGTTCCAGTCGTCATCTGGCCCCACAGGTATCCAGCCTCGTGCTTCAAAATTATTCAAGAGCACCGACTTGTCTTGATCACATGCATACTTCAATCGAACTGTCTGCTTACTCATCCTTACACTAGTATCTGTTAATAAAACAGGTGAGATCATTGGTGAATCAGGGTCTTCGCTGGCAATCGCCAACCTCGCCAAATGCGGAAATTTAAGCCAAGGGGCGATAAAAAATCGAATCTGGCAAAAACGCTGGCAATAAAAAAAGTCCGGAGAAGCCATATTGATTTTCATAAAAAGTACCACCTGTGCACCAAAAGTTTGTATAAGACTGCAATCAAGGCTGATTAGCGTAGTCTAGGTGATAAAATGGTGATAATCGTGTGGAATTCAAATAAACATGCAAATTAGTCAATAAACGAAGTGAGACAAACACTAATCTATGACCTGCGATACAGGTGACAATTTCTGACCATGATCGAAAAGACTTAAATGACATCATACATACATACATAAAATTCAACAAATCAAAATCAGAAAATCTTACTTCAATTGGTTTACAATAAATCCAGAATACATGTCCGACAAAAAAAAAGAAAAATAATAAAAAAATTGTAAATTGACTAAAATATACAAATGACCGATCTGGGTCTAAATTCTACTCTGGGAAATTGTTCAACACGGGAAACCCTCTCAAGGCTGTCTCGTCAGTCTCTTTAATGTACGTCACAACCCTACGCTCCCGTGGAGTAGAATGGTCAGACCCAACGTTTTTACGATGTAAGCTGTGTTTTTGTATCAACAGAGGAATATTTTAGGGTGACTGGTTGGCAGAAAAACGCAATAACTTTGATCTCCGTTAAAGAAAATCACTGGTCTTTGGATAAAAAGTTTAGAAAAAGATATTTACAACAAAAGCTAACGTCATTATATCTCCATTTCACTTTAAAAAATCGATCGATTTGACAATTGATATGGTTCAAAACATAACAGGAAAAACTTGTTTGCGATTCTCTGTTGGTGGGGTACTGTGAGAAGGATACAATTTTTTAGTGAAATATCCTGAAACTGCTTGAAAAATTATGGCTTGTCTGATTGAATTCAAATGGAAATGATAGATTACACATTAAGTTATCAAGTTTTTGTGTGTGTGTATGTTGTATGGTTATGGGAGTCAATAGTCTCCTAGCTCAGCGGATTTCAATGATATGAAACTCGGCAAAAAATTTGGTTTCTCATTTGGCTTCTTGGCGATGGATTTGGCTCCATTTTTTCATTTTGGTGAAAGTGATGGCGAAAAAGAAAAATCAGCCCAGGGGAGGCCCTGGTGAACGGTCACACTAAAACAAGCCCTACAGAGATTTATAGCCCTACAGACGCCCTACGGAATTTGTACACGCCCTACGAGTATATGAGCGATAATGGTGTATAATTTTGAGTTTATTTGATTGAAATTAACATTTTTCTTCATATTTCAAAATATTGTCTGTGAATTTATGTTATTTATGATAATTTTGATGTTTATAATATCTCATAACTTGACCAGAAGTACTTGACGAAAGCCCTATCGTTTAATTGATCGCCCAACAAATTCATAAGCAAATACCTTTCTAAGTATTAGTATTTTTGAGATACAAAATTATTCATGTTTTGGTTTTTTTCTTTATTTTGGTATAATTTCATGTTATAAAAGACTTTTTAGATACAAAGGGATCTCAATGCAATGCAAGGGAAGCAGCTCTTTATTTGCAATAAAAATAGACTGGACAGAGAATAGACTAGAATAGACATCAAAATCATCATAAATAAGATAAATTCACAGACAATATTTTGAAATATGAAGAAAAATGTTAATTTTAATCATATTAACTAAAAATTATACACCAATATCGCTCATATACTCGTAGGGCGTGTACAAATTCCGTAGGGCGTCTGTAGGGCTATAAATCTCTGTAGGGCTTGTTTTAGTATGACCCCTGGTGAATGTTTCTTTCTAGATGAAATTATTGCATTAAGACACTTCAAACTGTCTCATTTAAGTAATTGTACAATGCAATTGGGAATTAAAAATTTGTATATACCTTGACTGTTAAAAAGAAGAAAGGAAAAAGAATGAAAAAAACACTAACAAGGAGGTTTTCCCTATTGCTAAAAATGATTCCTTCCAGGTGTCAACTGTAAAATTGTCTCAGTCTTCCAGTATAGTTGAGAAATTAATGGAAAAATATCTAAATATCATTTAATATCAAAACTGCAATATTAATTCAGTTTATACATTCTTTCAAAAGAAAATACTTGTACAAATAAAAATCCACATTTGCAAGATCCGACTACAGTGCATGTCCGAAATAGTAACAACTTCAAATTCGACCTGAAAACGTGTATAACCCTGTGTTCGTAATTAGAAAAGCTCTATAAAGCTTGCAAGAACCGGTAATATCATCTGTTAAATCCTTTTAATCGACACAATGATATTGAATCAACCTTTTTGTCGTTTTCCAGTTGGTTGAGTCGTTTCTCAGGACGCTGATCAACACTTTTCTCCCTGGATTTCCCACAATCCCATTTGTTTACATCATGGCGGCGAATATGGAAATTTGTTCGTGCTTGTTTTCTAAAATGAAGATTTTAGTAATTTTAGCGACATCGGTGCTAATTTTCCCAACGATTGTTAAGTGTACAACAACACAACCGCCGGTCACTACCACTGTCGCATCTACTAACGCGACAACAACAACACAAGCTCCTACAACCACAACAACACCACTACCAACTACAACCACGATAGCCCCAAATCAACCCCGAACAGAAATAGGTGAAACTGGTATGTGTTCTTAATAAGTTGGTCTTTCGTTGAATTACTACACGGGGCCCATCTACTGACCAATCTTGGGTTCAAACTCAGCCACAAATTAAGACCATAGGGACTTGTCCCAATTGCTTTTTCTACATACATAAATATAGACAAGGGGTTGAACTTAACAAAAATTACAAAAATATCTGTAAAGAATGAAATCCCTTTTCTGACGTGGATTTCTGTCATTTTGTGTTGAATGATGCATAAATGTGAAGGAAAACAAATAAGCTACACAATATTTAAACATTCTAGAACTCAGGTGATATAAATATTGAAATACAAACTGGATTATCGGGCGAATCAATCGTAATTTTGTTAGTTGGACAAATCTGTGCACAGCTGCATATTGAGTTTCTCTCACCTTACAAAGCTAAATATCACTGTCAAATCTAACATTGACCTGTTTCACACCACTTGCACTTAGTATATTCTTTTGATAACAAATAATGCATAAAATATCAATAATCTAGGGCACACAGCTGAATATTATAGAGATTGTTGAAAGGTACGAATCTTTAGTCACAATTACGTCACACTTTCATTTCATGTGAAAGAAGACATTTGATTGGTGGAAAATCAATTTGACATAAACCATGAAACAGCGCCACAGTAAATGTCTTATGAAAGTGACTGTAAGACAAAGGTTAAGAGGTCAATGTGCACAGTTTTGTCCGACTAATAAGAATGACATTGATTTGCTTGACAATCCTGTCTGTAATTCAAGTTTGATATCACATTTGCACAAAATCGTTGTTTTCCTGTGTAGATTATTCATTTATATTTACATTTGAGTATTTTTTAGCATTAAATCTCCAAATTTGCCATCAGGACGGGGACTTTTGTACAAGGTATGGTCGTACTCTTTGTCAAGTTCAGTCCCTTGTCTATATTTATGTATATAGTATTAAAAGAACATCAATTGTTACAAGTCCCTATGATAAAGACCCTGTAGATTGTTTCTAGAAAGTGTTTGCTGCATAACGTAGCTCTCTCTTTAGTCTATTACCACTCAGCAAGACTTTAGACTAGTGCAAATTCAAATATGTTGCAGACAACAATTTCAGATCGGAGAAATTAAACAATCTTTTCTTTTGCTTTGTGAAATTTTTGATGCTGAAGTGATATGTCTGTCCTTAAGTCAGTGTGAGGAGTTGTTGTTTCACAATATACAAAAGCAGCTTGTTTCATAAAATACAAACACATACCTTCTTGTCTCAAATCTGGCAGAGGCAAGTAGATTTGCAGTCACTGAAATTTTGAAATGCCTTGTTTGAATGCTCAAACATGTCATTCTATTCAGAATCATAAGGATATTGCACTGATACATGCTAGTAACTTCTAAAGCCTTGCGCCATGTGCCATAGTAGCATTAAGATATAAAAATGTCACATTGGTTTTTCAATTTTTGATTGTGTAAAAGGTAGGCAAAAATTGTTTTGATCAGAGGCCAGATAGATGCTCTATACAAATGAGTAGCATAGATGCTTGAAATCATTTGTTTTTGGCTTCAACATGAACACAAAATTTGTAGAAAAATAATTAGTTTACCAAAGGCCAGGCCTCAATAAGTAGTTTTTTTTCACAGATATGTTACTCTCTAACTGAACTGACTTACTCAAAATAGTGATGATCTGAATGGATCGTCCACCTGGCACCATGACACTGTGAGATGATCAATTTTCGTTGCAAAAATAATACTTTTGTTTATCAAACCCTTTGTATTATGACTTAACAAAAATGTCCAAGTGTTTAATTCAGGACTTTTTTTATCAAATTCTTGAGGTAAATTTACAGCTAGGTCTGATGCTCTGATTGCTATCAGTCTGGGCACTTTATACGACATCATATTGGCACTTGGAATTTAAAACATCTTATAAAAAGATCTCACTCTATAATAACTTTAACAAGGTTGTGCAGCTGCCATTTTTTAAGGGAACGGATCACTGGTGCTGTCATTTACTCGTAGGAATACGGAACCACTGATGTCTGTCAAAACATTCATTACCTTAAAAATGGCAGCTGCACTACCTTGTTAATAATATACTATAGAGTGAGATACTTCGTAAGTTGTTATAAATTCCTGTATCCAAGTTCCTTTGCAACAACATCTACATCTTATGTTGTCCATTTATTTGGAACACAGAAATAGATCAAAACTCAGGTTTTCTGTACCAGATGGGCATTGTGGGTCTCACTGCAAAAAAATGATGTTATTAAATTCTCACATTGTTTTTCAAAATGTATCATTCATTTTTCATACCAAAGGGACATTATCTCATTGCTAAAAATCCTTTCCTAATCACTGTGCATCCAGGCTCCTGCTTTGCAGGAATCTAGGATTATTTTGCATTTTTCTTGCTCAAACAAAGCCCAAAACAAAGCGTTAGGTATAACAGATCACCTGTGTCATCTTCTCAATGATCAAGTAAGCTCAGATGTTAAGATATTAAGCATAAGTCAGAAGAGACTAAAGAGATATTGCTAATGGAATGTCTGAGCTATTTTTATTTCCATCATGCTTAGAATACTGTAGAAATCTACTAGTAAGGACCAATCTAATAACCCATTCCCAAACAAGAAAATTTTAGACTGGTTCAAATTGAAAGAGGTTGCAGATGACAAAATAAAGTTAATTTAAAAAGAAAAATGGCAGCCATATGAGGTAAAATCATTGTGAGAAAAGTAGAAATTACTTGTGACTAGTAGTCTCTTTTTTTCTCACTATGTTTTTCATGACTATTTTTCTTTGATAGTGGATTATGTACCTTTTCTTCCACAGACTATCTATGTAACAAGCAATTTCTCTTTTCCTCAATATTTTCTACCACATAGGATGGGTTCATTTCAAATAGCACCCAGTTGTCATTGTCGTCTGCAACCTCTTTCAATTTGGACTAGTCTAAAATTTCCAAAAACGGGAAAGGGTTAAAGTAGCTTTAACCCATTACCACACAATCTCAGACTTTGATGCAGTGAATTCATATAGTTGCTGAAAAGCATTGTGAGAAAAGGAGAAATTTGCTTGTAACTAGCAGTTTCTCATTTTCTCTCAATGTTTTCTACTGAAACTACCATTTTTCAGCTTAAATGCATTTTGACTTGCCTCTGCAGTCTCTGCAGCTTCTTCAAACAGTTTAAAATTTTCTTGTATTCCCACATGACAAAATTTTTTTGGCTGGTTCATATCAAAAGAAGCTGCATTCAACAATTTTAAGTTGATGGATTTTTTTTCATCTTTTTGGATAGAAAACATAGTTGAGAATGAAGAAATTACTTGATTCAAGCAATTTCTTCATTTTCCAAAATGTTTTCCAAAGCTTTTTTCTTGATGGGCATAAAAATGGTTATCTGGTAATTGGTAATAAGGCACATTTTTCATATCTAGACTTGTTATTTTCACAGTTGTTGGTCAGTGTTTGTGTGACTTGACGGGCAACAACTGTGATGTGAACTGCTGTTGTGATACTGATTGCTCTGCAGAAGAGATAAGTAATGTCTTCGACTGTAACCCTGTCTCTGTCACGTAAGTTGGTTATTGTTACCCCATTACTAGATTATTACCCAGTGATTTGAATACATTTTTTTTTAAAAAAATGTCGAAAACATTGTGTAAAAGCAGAGGAGCTAAATTTTATATTTGTTATCTTTCATGCTATTGTACTCATATGTCATACTTGTACTCAGCAGGTGGTGGCTGTGCATCTAGTACTAAGACCTTTGACCTAGAGGTTTTGTGACGTGACACTATTTTTATAAACTTAACTCAATACTTTAATCTTGCTTATATATTCTGAATGTTTATACTTAGGACCTTCATAATTTATATAAATACTTATCAGGTGATAGGTTTTCAATAGATCTGTGATGATTGATTAATTTAAGCACTTCTTTTGACAAGCAACCATAAGCACAACCTATGTTGTCTGCCATTGAGTCAACTCTTGTTTTGTAATGTTTTCTATTCTCGAATTGTTCATAAATTTCAAATATATATTGATTTGATGTCAATAACATCATTTTGGACTAGATAATGTTCTTTCTTGCAAAAGAGAGATGATCGTATTTGTCTTAACATGTTAAAGAAAATACAAAAATGCCCCAGGTCAGACATATGAAAAATTTGACTTTTGTGAGGCATTATTGTGTCACAATTACATCTTGTTTTTCAAATATCTATCCTGATTGACAGAAAATATTGTCTAAGAAACCACCTTGAATTTGCCATAAAGAAAAGTTTTCTGCATAACACTTTCTATTCTGTTAAATCATTATCTTTCACAGAGTTGATGACAAGTTATGTTTCCAGGAAGATATTTTTATTTTCTCTAACTCTCCTGAAACAACTAGAACTGAGGGAAGCCTGTTTTGTATTGTATTTGATAACTGTAAGTAAAAAATCTAGAAGATACATAGTTAATTTCAGTGAAAAATGAGTTCATTTCAGTGAAAAATGAATCTATCTTTCCAGAGCTCTAGATAATAGTAAATTTTGTCTAGCCCACATACAAGCATAGTTGTTACCATGACAAGTCAGTGTATATTCGGAAGTGTGACAGTGCATCTGAGTTTATCAAAAGTATATTATTATGGATTTCAAAATAACTTGGCACAATTGTTCTTCATTATGAATGGATTTGCCGTTAGAAAATTTATTTATTGGATAGCTGAGCACTAAGATCAAGGTCACAGCTCAAGGTCAAATATTCAAATTGAGCTTGTACAGAACAACATCTTCTACACTTTTTAATGAGTTTCAAAATAATTTGACATAATTCCTACAAATTATGAGTAGATGTGCAATTCAAAACAATTTTTTTGATAACTCCAAGGTCAAGGTCACAACTCAAGGTCAAATTAGACAGGCTTGATATGTTGTCCTTGGACAATTTTCCTAGTTGAAGAGGAAGTTATAACTATCTAAATTATTCGTAGCTCTTCTAAACCCTATGTTATGGGTACACATTTGAGTTGTTTTATAAGTATCATTAGAATAAGGTATGACAATTGAATATACAAACTTTTCATTTTTAACATAAAATCACTCACTCTATCTGGAGCTGTAATTTTTTGTTTAGTCTACAGCATTTCCAGGAGAGAAATCTTTAACTACTCACAAATCAGAATATCTGTCAAGCCATTACATAAGTCAAAGAATAAAACTTTTGCCTTGAAGCTAAATAAATGGAGAAAGTCATATCATACAACAAATCTATTGAAAACATGCCATTCCATATGAGTTCTTGGTTTCATAATCCGTAATCTGTCAGGGAAAATTAATATTATGGATAATAGATTATTAAGAAATTGACGTTTACTTTCTTTTTCTAATATTGTTTCCCTTTCTACTGTATCCTAGGGAAATGTAAGAATGTGCAGGAAATGTTAAAGTATTCCACAGTGGTTTTATTAGCTCGTCTGTTTTCGTAGAAAACCCGAGGTTTTGTGATCACCTTGGCGTCATAAGGCGTTGGCGTTACAAACTTTAACCTTGGTCATATCTCTGTTGTTATTCAAGATATCCTCATGAAATTTGGCATGTGTATTGACCATCATAAGAGCTATCTAGTCTATCAAGGGGGATTACTCTAATAGCATTTTTGTAAGAGTTATGTGCCTTTTTCGACTTAGAATTTTTGCATTATCCAGCACCTGCTGCAGAGCGTTGGCACCCGTGGGCGGTGCTCTTGTTTCATTGTTCTAACTGCTGTGACTTGCAGGCTTATAATGATCAACTCTGCAGATCCATATATCTTTTTTTCTAATTCTTCTATTCCTTTGATATACATTAGTACAGTTTGTCCTGAAAAACACCAGACAGGATAATCTTTTTATTGCATCCTCATTTATAGATAAAGAATATTTTCTGTTATTTTCACAGTCAATTTTCAAAGCCCTACTTCAAAAGATTGGCTGTTCAGTGGCATATATTCTGTCTTTTTCAGATAAAGAAAGAAACTACTACCTAGACCCCAATTTCATACTTGATTTCCCGACTTTTAACCAATACCTGGATAGATATGCTACTCCAGGATTTCAGGGAATTCGACAGATTCCAGAGACTGTCTACACCCTAAATAGTTTCTATGTATCTGGAGATGCCATCTTTACAGTGTATCCAAATGAATCAGTTGGTCAGATGGTTTTTCCAGTGTCAACTGCAAGCAGTCTTTGTAATGATCAGAACCCTATGGGTAAGATATAATCTCATACCAGGCAACAAAGTTAATTATGATTGAATTTGAAATAATATGTAGATATCATTTCATCGTTATTGTCAAAAGCATACAAAGTAACTTAACCTATTACATTGTATTAGATGGTAAAGTTTTAGACTAGTCCTAATTGAAAGAGGTTGCATAGAACATTTCAATTACTTTTGAATTTGAATGTTTGCCGAATTAGGATAGAAATTTTTTAGAGCTATTCACTCTTTTCCAACAAAACTTTCTAAAGCTATTTTCCTTAGACATTGATTGTTTGATGATAATTTAAATGGTGGAAACCTTGTAGGAACAAGATAAATTGCTTGTTACGAGCAATTTCTCCCTTTTTATATGCCCGTCGAAGACGGGACGTATTATGGAATCACCAGTGGCGTCCAGGCGGTGTCCACTTCTTTGTCCAGAGCATATCTCTGTCACCGTAAGTCCAATTGACTTAAAACTTGGCAGTTATATTCTTTTCATTAATACGGAGTGCAGTGCTCAACAACCATAACTCTACCTGGCCTATTTTCTGAGTTATTGCCCTTTGTTGTTTTTCATACTTGAATCTTGTCCGGAGAATATCTCTAAAAGTATTATAGCTAGGATCATGAAACTTCATGGGTGTATGGATCTTACCAAGGGGAAGTGCAGTGCACAAGAACAATAACTCTACCTGGCCTATTTTTTGAGTTATTGCCCTTTGTTGTTTTTCATACTTGAATCTTGTGTGGAGTATATCTCTAAAAGTATAATAGCTAGAATCATGAAACTTCGTGGATTTGATAGAGCTCACCAAGTGAGAGTGCAGTGTACAAGAACCTTAACTCTACCTAGCGCATATTTTGAGTTATTGTCCTTTGTTGTTTTGCATACTTGAAACTTCATGGTTAGATAGATCTCATCAAGGGGAAGTGCAGCTCATTAGAACTATAACTCTACCTAGCTTATTTTTTTAGTTATTTCCCTTTGTTGTTTTTCATACTTGGAACTTGTTCAGAGCATATTTCAGAAAGTATATTAGCTATGATCTTGAATCTTCATGAGTAGATAGATCTCATAAAGGAGAAGTGCAGTGTACTTGAACACTTCCTAGCATACTTTGAGATTTATTGCCATTTGTTGTTTTTCAGACTTGGATTTTGTCTGGATTATATATCTGAAAGTGTAATAGCTATGATCATGAAACTTCATGAGTGGGTAGATATCACCAAGGGGAAGTGCAGGTCACAAGAACCATAACTCTACCTGGCATACTTTTTGAATTATTCCCCTTTGTTGTTTTTTACATTTGATTTTGTTTTAAATTTCTCATGGTGTGATAGCCTATGGTTTTCAAAACCTCATTATAACAAGAAAAACACCAGAACCATTAGTTATCATTGTGAATTGTTACTCTTTCTTGAAATTAGACTTAAATTTTAACCCCCTTCCCCAGTCAACAACCAGTGGTGTTATGGGCGTATTTTGTGACAATTTGCCACCTTGTTCTCAAATTGACTCAATGGAAAGTCTCAGGGTATTACATAGACATGATATTGTTGGAAATGATTTATGTTTAAAAGTCACAGTAACACTTTTTCTCAAACAGAATCATTCAGATAACAGACTGTAAGCATTTCATATTTCACATCTTGGAGACATCATTTAAATCAAATGTATCAAAAAGTTTTATGTTTTTAAAAAAAAAACTACCCCATGATTAAAAAGCATGAAGTGTTTAGACCAAACACTACATTTAACCCTTCTCATGCTGAACCCGGAATATTCCTGTTTTGGAAGGCAGTATAGAAAAAGATCAGCCAGCACATATCTGCAGGCTGATCTTTGTCTATACCTCCTGTTTATCCTATTTAAGTCAGGTTTTTTCTGTAAAACTTTAACTTCAAAAGAAATATTGGCCCACAACCAGGTCTTACAGTACTTTCAGTCCTTTGATTTTGATGCAATTCTGAAAGAAGGATATTATTTGCCCCTCTACTGTTTTTCAAAAGTTTTGACTAACCCAATTTCAAAGGAGCAGCATTGTAAAGTAAGTACAATTAAGAACATAGCCAACCTATATTCTAGAAAATATTGTGGGAAAAGATGAAATTTCTTGTTGCTAGCAATTTCTTCTTTTTTGACAATATTTATTCAAGTATAATATCACAGAGAGGTAAAAATGAGGGTGAGCCAAGTATGGTGTCCTCTTTAGGTACTCATGTTTTAATTTTGTTCTTGTATTTTGGTTAAACTAAAGTTAAGGCCTTTACTGCTACATTGAAATTGTATATGTTCAGTATATGTTAGACTTTGTATATATTTCACTGTATTCACATTATGTTTGTTACTCACATGATGTTTGTTGTATCTTTTCAGTTTGTACACAAGAAGTTTGTTGAATATTTTCAGTCTTTTGATTAGTTTGATTTATTTCTATGGGGTATTCTTAAGATATTTGTTTTATATTTACAGCATATTAACAAGATGTTTGCTGTGAATTTTTAGCATATTTACAAGATGTTTGTCGTATACTTACTGTATATTTACAAAATGTTTGTTGTATATTTTCAGCATATTTACAAGATACTACATCCTCCTGTACCAGAACTGTGACTCTGTCTCAACAGACATGTGAAACCTCGACACCAGCATTTATAGCAGGATCTTACTATAATGGCTTTAGGGTGGTCAAGGTAATATTACAGTAGTTTAAGCCTTTCCTGTACAAACCCGGGATTTTACGCTATAATGATTTCATACTTGAGAAAACATTGTGGCAAAAGAAGAAATTGCTTGTGCTTTACCCACAATATTTTCTACAACGAAGGATGGTTTCCTTTCAAATAGCACCCAAATTTTATTATTGTCACAACATCTTTCAATTTGGACCAGTCTAAAATTTCTGAAAATGGGAAAAGGTTAAATTCAGCAATTGTCACTATTATGGTAGTTTGGTTGAGATTTTAAACAGCTTTATTTTGCAAATTCTATGTTTAGGAACATAAAGCAAAAAGCAAATTTTTGGTTAGCAACCTTATCATTATAACTACAGCTGTAGCTTTGACATTTTAGTTGCATTTTAGTTGCATTTTAGTTGCCCTCCAACCATAATGCTTGACATGAATGTTGATGAACACTCCTTTATGGTCTTAAATAATGATTTTTTGGTCAATCCTTTTTTTGACTGACGGATGCTATATGCAAATAAGCCATCTTTCTCAAATTTTGACACACCTCATGAGAAAAACCTGGATCACAGTTTTGAAAAATAAAAAAGAGAAGTTCCAAGTAATAAGCAATTTCTCTTTCCTGCAGGATTTCTTTCCCTTTACAAGGCTTTATATTTATTGACACATACTTAGTCAATTTGAAATGTTGTCTGTCAGAGTAAAAGGCTTGAAAAATGACTGATCTTTTAAAACTTGTCTGTTTTCCAGAAATTCTTGGGTATGGCTGATAGCTTTAACAGCAGCAGAGAGGTCTTTTAAATAAAGTTGTATGTTCACTATTAAAAAGGTTTTCATAAGAGATAACTACAATAAGTAAAAAATGTGTCTCATTTTTAGTCTAGCGTCTTGGCACTACTGTTGGAAAGATAAGATATGTGCACTTATAATTGGGATTTTAAATTTTTGTGAACATCTATCAAGATTTTTAAAATAAGAATTGATGATACTGTATTTTCCAGATATGTTTAGACAAATATAGTTATTGATATCTTGTATTTGAAAATTAACAAATTATTTTCCTTAGTGTCTGAAATTTATGGTTAACAACTGTACTGCAGCAAACATCTGTCATATTCACTACATGGGTACAGGCTAATAGTGGGAGATTAAATGATTATAAGAATAAAGCCATGGAATATGTAAATTGCAGATGAATATGTGATGTGTCAAAAAATTACCTTACTTAACCCATTACCACTCGACAAAATTTTAGACTAGTCCAAATTCAAAGAAAGTGTTGATGACAATTTCAAGTTGAGAGAATTAAGAGCCTTTTGTTCTCTTAGAGATGATCACTACTTGTGTCCTTTTGCACTCATCATGCATTTTTGAAGAGATGAAGTATATCCTATCTTTCTCCTATCCATTTTCACTTTTGCAGAAGCCTTAAAATTTCTTTAAGCTTTTATATATTGAGAAATGATAGTAGATTATTGATTGATAATCTCACTGCAAAGCAGTGAAAATATCAAAAACCTATTCCCTGCTTTCGTTCATTTCACTTTATTTCACGTTATCTGAAAGAGCCCATAAAACAAATCTTAATGACATCATGATGATATTGCCTAGTAAACACATACAAAATGAGGCTCTTTCAGTAATTTTGTCTCAAAATTTCCACATTTCATCCTTTTTTTGCATTAAAGAAAGAGAATAATTGTTTATCTTTGGTGAAATATCAGTAAATCTTTCATTTCATGAACAGTAAAAGGCGTATTTTCGCTCTACCGCTCTTGAAAATATAGCTTTTGTTGTTTACTCAATGAAAGATAAAAGATCTTATAGTGAAACAAACAATTATCCTCTATTTAAACCTTTCACTTACACTTCTTCAAAATTAAAGCGAAAAGGTTTACTATAAAAAAGACTTTTTTAAATCAGTGGGGGACTCCTGTAATGCATTGCAATACGACCTGCACTTGTTTTCAATACAGACTCCAGGTTTGTTTGGATATGTAGAGAATGGTACACTAATTGAGATAACTACGGCAGCTCCAGCTACAACAGCCGCTCCAGCCACAACCACTGTGGCTACAACTACAATCAATGGGACCACAATTGGGATAACCACAACAACAATTGACCCCACAACAACCACACCACCACGTGAGTACATGCTATCTGTCATGCTATTCTTTCCTCCATTCACTCCTAGAAGGGCATATAGAGTTGCTTGTCCCCACTTGAGTGTTTGTATATATCAGTAACTAATTTGAACTGTATTTAACCCATTCCCAAGCAATTTATCTTTTTCTAACAATGTTTTCAACCATATTTTGCACTTGTTTTTCAATCAGAATTCGATTTGAAATGCTGTCTGCAACCACTTCCAATTCAGACCAGTCTAGAATATTTTTGTCTGGTAATAGGTTAAGTGTCAAGGCATTGTACAATCTTGCACTAACACCTAGATAAGACAGTCCTACACTTAAGTGACTTCCAGCCAGAAATTATCCTGGAGAAAGTAACTGTAAATGAATTTTCTGCGGTCAGTTTAATATGCAAACTGACCCTCAAATCACCCCCAGGACACCAGATTGGTATGTTTACTGATAAGCCCAGGATGTAAGTTGAGTAACTTGAGTATAAACTTTGTAATGGTAATAAATCCAATTCTCGATCATTAGAGGCTTTTATCAGCCTAACTACATTCTAAATGAAACATTCACTCTGTACATATCAGCAATTCCATATTAAATCATTATCACAAAATTTGCCCTTTTGACAAACTTAAGAATATGAGCTTAGAAAAGTAGAGTTGAAAAAGAAGCAATTTCTCATTTACAAACAATGTTTCTTACTTTAATGACATTTTTCAATTTGAAAGCTTTTTAAAATGCTGTATTTGGTAGTTTTAGCTCACCTGAGCACAAAATGCGTTCTTTGTGAGCTATTGTGTTCCGTCATCGTCCGGCATCCGGCTGTCTGTATGTCCGTACATAATTAAAAGAATTCTTCTACTCCTGAACTATCATGGAATTTTAACTAAATCTCACAAAAATGATCCTTAGGTCACGCTCTTTCAAAATACCTCAAAAAATTGATATCCATGTAAAACTGTCGGTTGCTATGGCAACCAAGTGAAAAAACTTAAAAAGTCTTCTCCTCCCAAGCCATAAGGCCAAGAGCTTTGATATTTGCTAGAAATTATTATCTATTGACCCTCTCCATAAATACTTCAAAGAACTAACGTATCTTGAAAATTAGCCCTTTTCTTTGCAATCCCTGATTTACATAAAAATAAAGAAAGAACTCTTTGAAAACCCTTTTCTCGAAAAGCATAAGGCCTAAAGCTTAGATATTTGGTATAAATCATTATCTTTTGATCCCTCTTCAAAGAATAACCGTATCTTGAAAATAAGCCATTTTCTTTGCAATCCCTGATTTTATAGGAAATCTTTGAAAACCTTTTTCTCCCAAGCCATGAGGCCAAAAGCTTTGATATTTGGTATAAATCTTCATCTTTTGGCCCTCTATCAAAATGTTTTATAGAATTACCGTATCTTTAAATTTAGCCCATTTCTGTGCATTCCATAAAACACATAGAAATGAAGAAAGAAATCTTTGAAAGTCTTTTTCTCTAAAATTATAAGGCCAAAGCATTGATACTTGGTATAAATCATCATCTTGACCTTCTACTGATATACTTGGAAGAATTAACTTACTCTGAATATCAGCTCTTTTCTAAATGATCCTGTTTTTACATATGAACAAAGAAGGACATCTTTGAAAATCTTCTTCTACAAAGCTATAAGGCCTAGATGTGTATTATCTAGTGTATATCGAAACCCTTTGAACCGCTACCAAAAACCTTCATGGAATAATCGTATCTTAAAAGTAAACCCATTTTTGTGTGATCCCTGTCGGAAAGAATATGTGCCGCCGCCGTTGAGAGATTAACGGACAAATCTTAGTACATTTTCTCCTTGCAGTCCATAAGGCATTTGGCTTTCAAATTTTGTAAGTAGCATCGCCTTATCAAGTTATGGTATTTTTATAAAATACTATAAACTTATCAGTCTTCGACCAACGTAAGCCCAGTGTGTTGTGGGATCACAGATTTTACATAGAGAAAAAGAAGGACGTATTATAAAAATCTTTTCCTCAGAAACCATGAAGCCTGTAGAGCTTCCAAACTGTGCATGTAGCATTTCCCTATGGTGCAAATATATTTCAGGTATATAACTTTCTTTATAAACTTAAGCCCTATGTTGTTGGGTCTCGAATTGAAGAAGAAAGGAATATTTGAATAATCTTCCTATACCATGAGGCCAGGAGATTTCAGTTTATGCCCTGTTGGTACTGCAATAAAATACTTTAAACCATTCCAACACAGCAAAATTTTAGACTGGTCCAAATTGAAAGAAGCTGCAGACGACAATTTCAAGTTGATGGAATTTTGAATTTTTTCGTCTTTTTGGATAGAAAACATTGTGGATAATGAAGAAATTGCTTGATACAAGCAATTTCTTCATTTTCCACAATGTATTCCAAAGCTTTTTTCTCGAGGGGTGTAAAAAGGAGGGATTGAGTTGGAATGGGTTAAATGTTTATTCTTAGATCAACATATAAATTATTTGTTGCGAGATCCCAGATTTCTTTTATCTGGCGATTCATAATTTAAAAGAAAATCTCCTAAACCGAAGACTAGTACAGACAGCATTACTTTATAATAAATCAAAGTACTGAAAGTACTGTAAGCTAGCAAAGTATAGTTTTGTTCAATAATCTTCTTTGTCAAACGTTATCATGATAAAGAAATGAGGTTAAAGTAACAAAGGAGTTAACCCATTCCCACACAATTCTTCCTGCTTACGCCCATCAAAAATTAGTTGTGGAAAATGATGCCATGATACTTTAGAGAAACTAAGAGGCTAGAATACGGGCTATTTTCATCAAATATACAAAGTTTGAAGTGGTTTGGTTGATGATTAGAATGTCAAGCAACTGTTGACAGCATCGACTTGAAACTTGATGAAGCGGTTCATCTAGGGGTTCTCAAATGCGCTTACCAAATTTAGGTCCGCACCTTACCCACTTACTGTTTTAGGATTTGTCAACAAGTTAACCCAATGAATTCCCCATATTTCATCGGATTTACTTTAAACATTAGGATAGATCTTTTAGAAATTTGGTCTGATCAATCAAGAATCAAAATCATGGGACAAGGGACTTCATGGAAATTTCACCACAAAATCTCTGATTATACCACAAAGTCCACAGTTTTCATCGAATTTTCTTCAAACTTTCCTAAGAATTGATTTTTTAAATGGGCAAGGATGATAAAGTATCACGGGAAAAGGGGCCTTATGAGAACTTAATTGAAATACCCTTATAACATAATAATGTTCACAGTTTTAATCGGATTCTCTTCAAAGATGCAAGGAATAATTGTGGTACTGGAAACACTTGAAGAGGGGCCTTATAGATTATCATTCAAAACAATCTTTAAAATGTATGCGATGAAGTCCACAATTATCACCAGATTGTCTTTAAAATTTCACAGACCAGTTGTAGGGTCGTAAAGAAAGTTCCTTTCGGAATTAGAATAGGTCTATAAGAAAACAATGGAAAGGGGGCCATATTGATTGTTGCTCAATATAATAAAGGGGATAAAGTCCAATTAGTTATTTTCATTTTATGCATTCTTCTTTAAGCTATTAGCTTCCTTAAATTTTATGTTAGTTAAGGGAAAACTTGATGGTCAGTAGAGCGCCTCAGGTCCTGATGGGTCTCTTGTTAGGAAGGGAGCCTTAAAATTTCTGAAGAGTAGGGTTTATTAAACCCATGTTTTACCAAAAGATGTTGCATAATGAGATTTACTTATTTTTTATTGACATTGAGATATACCAAAGATATAATTGTTTAACCCATTCTCACACATTGACACTTTTTGACGCACATGAAGAGGAGCAATTTGGAAAACATTGTGTAAAATGCAGAAATTGCTTGTTGCAAGCATTCTATCTATTTTATACCCATAAATTTGAAAAAAAAAGCCACTACTATTTCACAAATCTTAAATTGTCGTTTAATTGCAACTCCTTTTAATTTGGACCGGTCTAAGATGTTGCCGTCTGGAAACAAACTAAAAAAAGTACTTACTATTTACCCCACAATACAGGACATAGATAAGAACAAATTTAATGTGAATGACCCATTACACTTAAAAGAACCATCTTAAGATTACAACAAGCAGTTGGATCAAAGAGAGTCTTTACTTGTCAAGTTTAGTCAATGCAAACACACAAACTCATTGTACAGTAAAGTAGAATGACCATGTGTAATGAAGGTAATCCCTCTGGAAAATAAATGTAAGTATTATCTCCACAAATACTTTTCAATATGGTTTCAAACCTTTCATAAGATGGGTAAATGTAAGCATATAAGAAGGAATTATTGGCTGGCTATTTAGACTTAAAACCAAGGCAGGTACCTTACATGCACCTCTGTATTTACATGACTTATCATTAAATCAGGGTGTAACCTTTTTAAAAAATATACATTCAATAGTCCAAAATCACTTGATACAGTAAAAGTGTGGTTGAAATGGATAATCTGTCTGCTTGGAGAAACATAAAATCAACAGAATAAATATGAATTGTAACACTGATAAGCCCAAATGTGTGACTTCCTCTTATCAGGATTGTTGATCTAATGGTCGGTCAAAATAGTTTTATTACCCCCATGCTGTTAAACTCTCGAAGAATGCCAGAATGACCGTTACAGTGATACTGAGATCTGATTTTATCTTGATTCACTAGTGAATATTTTCAGGCACTAAAGTATCTGACTGAAGAGTAAATATCTCCAAACTCACTTTCTCTTACAAGATTCATATGATTAATTTGCGTCAGATTTGTTTTTCGATTTCATTCTAGTTCGGAATCTGAATGCTCATACTAAGATTATAGTAAGATATACATTTTTTGTACAAATTGAGTTGTTTGTTTTAAAACACCTCAGATAGCATTTTTTTGATTTGGTCAGAACTATAAAATTGCAGACAAATTTCAAGTGAATTTTATTTGAAAAACAACAATCAGAGTTCTAACAACAACAGGTGGTCTTATTGACATGTGTAAAATATATATTTTACACATTTATGTGTAAAAAGATTGTAAAATGAATATTTTGATACTTCACATTAAGTTTACTAATATTTTGTTAAGCTCTGTCTTGAGACCTACTTTTTAGCTTACCTGAGTACTAAATGCTAAGCTGAGTTGTTTTTTTATCACATTCAATACGGTGTGCATCTTCCATCATGTGCCAACAATTTCTTTAAATGGCACTTCCTCCCGAACCACTGGGCAAATTCCGAAAAAGTTAAATTCCCAAAGAAATCTCTAAATATGCTCTTCTCCTGACCTAGACAACATAAAGCTTTCATAATCTGCATGAAGCATCATTGCCTCAATCTCTTTCAAAACTGCCAAAATAATTATCCTCAGGTTCCAAGGGTCAGAGTGCAAGCAGGATGGGCCTGTATAGAAATAAGAAGGGTTTATAAAACGACTACTCCTCAAAAACTATCAGGCTTATTTCAATCAAAGGTTGCAACAAAAGAGATTTTAAAAAAGAATCTTTGAAAATTTTCTCCTCCTAAAACAGAAGGTGCAGAACTCTACTAATTTGAATGAAGCATCGGTACATTGAACTCTTTTGTAATTACTTAACCCTTTCCTGTTCAAATATGGGATTTTACGTTCCTGTGATTTTTATACTTGAGAAAACATTGTGGAAAAAGAAGAAATTGCTTGTAACAAGCAATTTCTCCTTTTTCCACAATATTTTCTACCACATAGGATGGTTTCATTTCAAATGGCATCCAGTTTTCATCGTCATCTGCAAACTCTTTCAATTTGGACTAGTCTAAAAATTCGCAAAACAGGAAAGGGTTAAATAATAACTCTCACACCCCAAGAGGCAGAGCCCCAAGGGGATTTGGCCTATAAAGAGATAAAGAAGGATTTTTGAAATGACACACTCACCTCCCCAACAACAGAGTCCACTTCATCCAAATTAAGCAGAAAGTTCTCTTTCAAAAAATTGAAAAGTATTGAAATCTGTGTAGTTTATGAAATTTTGAATTGTTTTGACTTCTATGGTAGAAAAAACTGTAGATAATTAAGAAATTGCTTGTAATAAGGCATTTCTTCATTTTCCCGACTGTTTTCCAAAGCTTTTTATGCCCCAGCATGGAAAGATAGGAGGCACATGTTTTACCATTGTCCGTCTGCCAATCAGTCTTTCCATCTTTCTGTCTGTAAAACTTAATATTGCCAATTACTACCTGCCTATTCGAGATACAGTGCTCATATTTGGTATGATGATACATCTCCATATTAAGCATCTCCTCATGTCGAGGTCAAGGTCATGTTATAAGGTCAAGGTCACATACCAAGATCAAATGTTTAGTCCTGTTGTGGGGGCATTGTCTTTCACAAACACATCTTGTTTTAATAAGGATTACTTTAAAAAAGAATCCTCTTACAAAGACTTAAGGCCCACATATTTTAAATTATGTTGGAGAATATTACTCTTGGATCAGTGTGAGCCCTTTGTTCTGGGTACCTTGATTGAGTTACTTTACCAAAGAACTTAAAATTTCACACTAGGATCAAAATATTCTAATAACTACTCATCTTTTGGTTTTGAATATTAGTGATGTAATAGGATAGATTGGCAATTCCTATTACAATAATTCATTTATTATGCCAAGCAAACTAGAAGCATTGAAATACTTGGAATTAAAGTGGAATATGGCTTTAATTTGAATGATTAAACCTTTAATGTCAGGGAAAGGTTGAAATATTGATTTAAATAAGTATTTCTTGTTCGCAGCAATTTTATTACTTATATATTCATATGATTTCAATCTTAACTAATTACCACACACTTCCTGGTTATGACATGCCTGAGAAAATATTTATGGAAAGCAATCTGAGAAAATAAAGGAATTACTCGGAACTATATCTCTTTTTCTCATTATGCTTTTTTCATAATTATGATGAATATATAGTTCTAATTTTACACATATAGTGGGACATTGTTTGTAACCCGTTTCAAATTAGACCAGGTTGAAATTTTGTTGTCTGGTAACAGGATAATTTTGAATTGAGATTCAAAATGATTCAGACCCTATCAGTAGAATATTTTCTTATATGTTTCAGCATTGGTGAATGTGTCTGATGTACAGAGTCTTCATGACAATCCTTACACACTTAACATTACCCTGGCTACTCAGCATCTATGTTTACAAGAGGATGGTACTCTAGCTGTGTGTGCCTTTACTGTAGTACCATCACCTACATACACTGTCAACACAGGGATATGTGCCAACATTGTATTGCAGGTAGGTAATTTTGCTTAGGACAATGGTACTCAATCTGTGTGTACCTTTATTGTAGTACCCTCGCCTACACACACTGTCAACACAGGGATATGTGCCAACATTGTATTGCAGGTAGGTCATTTTTCTCAGGACAATGGTACTCAATCTGTGTGTACCTTTACTGTAGTACCCTCACCTACACACACTGTCAATACAGGGATAAGTGCCAATATTATATTTTAGGTAGGTACATTGGGTTAAAGGCAATGGTACTCTAGCTGTGTGTTCCTTTACTGAAGTACCCTCACCTACATACACTGTCAACACAGGGATATGTGCCAACATTGTATTATAGGTAGGCACATTGTGTTCATGGCAATGGTTCTCTAACTGTAAGTACAATTCTGTAGTATCCTCACTTCCTACACTGTCAACACAGGTTTATGTGCCAACATTGTATTGCAGGTAGGTACATTGTGTGCAAGGCAATGGTACTCAATCTGTGTGTACCTTTACTGTAGTACCCTCACCTGCGTACACTGTCAACACAGGTTTATACCCCAACATTGTATTACAAGTAGGTACATTGTGTTCAAGAAAATGGTATTCTAGTTTTGTGTATCTTTACTGTTGTACCCTCATCTACATACACTATCTATATAGCAATACAGAAGGATTTTTAAAACAAAATCTCTTCCTAGGCCAATTTTCACCAAATTCGTCAGAAATGTACCTCATGTGGTCCTCTTTCATGGTAGCTGAAAGGATGGGAATTGTTAAAAAAATCTTCTCCTCCTCACCCAGAAGGGCAGAGCAAAGAAACAAAGTAGGAATTTTCTAAACAATATCTTCTTCCAAACTACTGGGCTAATTTCAACCAAATTTTTCAGAAATGTGCCTTGGGTGAACCTTGGGTGATCTATAGAGGAGGTAATTTTCCCCCTATCATAGAAGTCTTTCTTTTTAGAGCTTTGAAATTTGTGATTTAGAATGTGTTTATGAAAATCTTTGAAAATACTTAAAATCTTGACTTTTTAATCCTTAGGTGCATAGCCTATCTATGTAAAATATATATATAAAGTAAGGTTAGACTGCAGGTATCATAATCCTAACCTTAACATTCAATTTGACTGTTAAAAGAAAGGGTCTTTATCTCAGGTGAGCGCATTGGGGTCAATGGCTCTCTTGCCTACAAATTAGTGGCAACTGGTTTTGTCTACTTAACATGGTTTTGTCTACTTTCATATAAAGTTCACTTTATGATCATCTTATTTCAAGAGAGTAATACAAAATGCAATCTTACTTCAACTTGTTACCTAATATCTAGAATTTTCACACCAAGAGTACTTTATTTTTAGGCAAGGTACACTGTTGTCACAGATGGTACTTCTGGTATAGAGAGTATGCAGGTTCAGTTTGTGTTTGCCAACATTACACAGGCTAATACAACAATAACACAGAGCTTCAGTGCCACTTTTAACTCGGTAAGTATTATCAAATAAATGACATCATCATTTCATTGATATGTACCTCTTCAAACCGAGTTCAATGAAATGTATTTGTTGAAGCTCCCTGCCATGGTAGAATGTTTATAAAATATTGTAGCTTACTTAACCTATTACCTGTCAAGAAAATTTTGGACTGGTCCAAATTCGAAAAATTTGCAGACAACAATTTTTATTTGATGAAATTTTAAAAATCTTTTTCTTCTAGAGTAGAAAAACATTGTTGATGATAAAGAAAATGCGATTAACATGCAGTTTCTTTATTTTCCACAATTCTTTCCATTTTTTTTTCTTGGGGGCATCCAAATGCTTGATTGTATCAGAATGGGTTAAACCCTTACCAAACGACCTACATGTTTATAACTTTGAAATTGATATCCAAGAGAAAATTGAGGGAATAGAATGAATTTTGTTCTTACAAAATTATAAGGCTTTTAACCCATGACCACATGAGAAAATTTTAGACTTGTCCAAATTAAAAGAAGTTGCAGATGACATTTTCGTGTTGATGAAATTTTAAAAATCTTTGTTTTTTTGGGCAGAAAACATTTTGGATAATGAAGAAACTGCTTGTTGCAAGCAGTTTCTTCATTTTCCACAATGTTATCCAAGGCTTTTTTCTTGCGGGGTGTCTCAAAGCGTCATTGAGTGGGAATGGGTTAATTTGTTGAGTGAATCACTAGTTTCAGTAAGAAATACAATTTACAGCTCTTTTAAGTCAACAAAAAAACATAAAATCTTTCAGCATCTTTGTTAGTGGTGGTCTTGACCCTTTCCTGTTTTGCAAAATTTTAGACCAGTCCAAATTTGAAGATTTTGCAGACGCAAATGTAAAGTGGATTTAATTTTAAAAATAACCATTCAGTAGGGTAGAAAATATTGTGGAAAAAGAAGACATTGGTTGTTACAATAATTGTCTTTTTTTTCTATAATATTTTCTCAATTACAAATTCATAGAGGTTTAAAAACCAGGGATTGAACAGGAAAGGGTTAAATGTTGAAACTACAGCTTATTTCAGACTCTCAGGTCACCCAACAACAATTTGCTTTTGGCCCATTTTTTAAGCTACTATTCTCAAGAGTTAACAACATTTTAAGTTCCTTCAAATTGGTGAAGGTTATGGTATTTTCAAAAAATGGATAATTGAAAAAAATCCACAATGGAGAAAACATTTTTGAGAAGAAATGAACATCTTCATTTCATGCAAAATCTCTTGTTTCAACAAAGGTATGTATAAACAATGCATCCCATTCCTTGAAGGTTTTATCCATGTTTTTCAGGTTTTGGATAATCCTAACATAACTAATACGGAGAAGAGTGGAAATCCTGGATATTTACAGGGGAAACCCTTATTATACGGAACCCTGAACAGTACCACAGATGTTGATGGTGTCACTACATATCCTTACTTATGTTATGTCTTCTTTTTACTTCGACTATTCGAAGAATGGGGGGTGGTATTCTGGTCATCCAGGTGTTGGCATAATGCTTTGGTTAAACCTTATGTGCGAGTGTCATATCTCAGTTTCTACTAATACTATTCCTTTGAAACTTTGCACATGTTTTTGTGGCAATAATATCAGCCTCTAGACACAGATTCTATACTCTGACATTCATTTCAGTGGAATTTCAGTGAAACCTTACATGCAACTTTCATATATTTTTAATAACCCTCTTTCTACTGATACTATTGCTTTGAAACTTTGTACATGCTTTTGTGACCATCATATCATCTTCTAGGCAAAGATTCATACTGTGGTGTTTTAACTGTAGAATTTCTACTGAATCATGTGAGATATTCCTATTATACATCTTAAGAAATCTTGAAACTCTTAATCTAAAGGACGCACCTCAGATCCAGCATAGATCAATTAGTATCGTTATTTCAAAAATAAATGAATATTTGATAGAAAGAGCATTTTGTACCTTTGAACATCTGGCTAAAGTGAACAATGTTATGCTTGTCAGAATACATGTACATGATCTATACAGTCAAGAAATTGTCATTAGTTTTTTGGCCCCTGAGATGATCCCTTTGATGTGAAAGATGGAATTCATATTTTCCTGTACAAACCTGGAATGTTATATTGCTGTGATTTTATAGTTGAAAAAACACATTGGAAAAAGAAGAAATTGCTTGTATCATCATATTCTTTTAAAAAAAAATTGAGAAATTGCAATAATTTTCCCATTTCTGTAATGCCATTATATCTCAGGATTTGACTAAAGTAGTGTTGTCTTAAAAAAGGATTAAAGATGTATAAATGTTGATAACCTCAAATGTCGACTTGATCAATGAACTGGAGGTCACGATTGAAGCCCTGCTGTGACTGGAATGAGTTGCTGGTAAGATGCTTAATATCAAGTCTACCCAGATGTAAAATGGGAAGCAGTTGGTGTAAGACCTTCCCTCTGTCACTGGGATATGAATGCATCTTAAATGAGAGACATTATAATCTTAAAGCTTTCATTGCAATCAAACTGAAATATATAAGTATGAAATAACCCATTCCCATGCAACAAAATTTTAGACTGGTCCAAATTCAAAGGAGTTGTAAACGACAATTTAAAGTTATGAAAGTTTAGATTTTTAAAACTCTCTCATTAGAAAACATTTTGGAAAATGAAAAGATTTCTTGCTTTTTCTTGAGGGGCGTCATTTTGTGAGAATGGGTTAAGATTGCAACGTACATTGAACAGATATATCATGAAACAAGCTTCCTTAACCCTAACCACACAGTTTATAGAGAGAGTTACAGACCCTACTCTAGGATTGACAGTGGTAAGAGCGACGGGTACAGGGGATTGTTCATCTACCACTTCTACACGAATACCGCTACGATTTGGAGAAAACATGAGAACTGGGTGTTTGGTCAGGTATACAGTTATATGTTTTTATCATATAATCAGAAAATTGATTGTTGAACCCACATCGATGTCTGCATAGGCTGTGACATTTACTTAAAGCTTTTGTTAAATATTTGTTTGCAATCTTTGTATCTTTAACAACTGAAGGTTTCAAACTTTGATAGAGAAAGGGTATGATATATGTGGATATTAACAAATTGTTATAATGTTCAACTTAAGTTCTGATGACATTATGATCATTATAGAAAATCATGAAATTCCAAAATTTGGTTTGGTTTTTGGTGTAATCACAAGGTAATGCTTTAACTCATAGCCCATTTATAAATTGTTCATGCTATATTTATATCCCCACAAAATGAATATTTTGAGGGTATACTGGAATCAGCCGGTCTGTTTGTCTACTACCAATTTTGTGGCGGGAACATCTCCTTCAGTTTTGCTTCAATAACATTCAATGGTTATACAAAGATTAACCACATGTTGAAGTTTTGCAATATGCAATTTTGATGTCTTAATTCCCCCTGGTTCAAGAATTATCTCCCCTTGAACTTAGCCATTATTTATGCTTTGTAGACATATACAGCTAATCATACTACCAATTTTGTGTCGCAACTCCTCCTTTCTAGAAAAGCAAAGTCAGTAGCTATGTCCTTGTATTGTTTAAGCTCACATTACACTGAAAGCACTTGCAGGGGTATTAAGTCACATACTGTGACAAGTTCTAGTTTTAAAAAATCTGTTGTCAAGATGAAAGAATATGTTAAACCAACTGATCATGAAGTCTATTGTTACACACCATAATAATGATATTAAAACATTGCATGAAAAGGCGGCAATACTTGTTTGAAGGAATTCCTTCATTGTGCTTGTTGTCCGTCATATAACTTTTTTTAAGTCCACTTACATGGGAACATCCTCTGCAATCTCTTCTAGCTCAGATGAGAAGTCATTTGAAATAGTTATCTTCTGTTGGGTTTACCATTCACACACATTGACAAATTTTGACGCCCCCAGAAAAAAGCTTTGAAAAATATTGGTGAAAATCAAGATATTGCATGTTACAAGCAATTCCCTCATAATTCATAATGTTCTCTACCAAAATAGTAAATAAATCCAAAATTTCATCAATCAGAAATTTGTCAACTTTTTTGAATTGGACCAGTCTAAAATTTTGCTGTTTAGTACAGGGTTAAGATAATTATGTACAATTTATAGGATATGTCACTCCCCCTTTTTTTGCTAGCTGATCTTAAAGGTTAAGATCAGCTTGTTTAAACAAAGTTATTGTGACAGATTCTTTTTCTCACATAAGCAACAGATTTTTGGGTTTCAAGTTGAAAAACCATTCCTAGCTTGCTTGAGCACAATGTGTTTGCTCAAGATGAGCTTTTGTGATCGTGTTATGTCTCTCATCCCTTGTGAACATTTACCTTATTGATACCCTAGAGGCTACGATTTTTGTTTAATTATCGTTAAGATTGATGTATTTGTCTTAATAAAATAACATACAATTTCAAATTGGTTCTCTTTGGGTCAAGCATATATCACAAGCTGAGATCTTCCAAAACCTTATTGATTCTTTGGAGGCCATATTTAAAGGTCATTCAGCCACCATCATAGCGCAGTCGGTAGGATGCCAGACTCTTAATCTTTAATCATAGGGTGTCATCGGTTTGATCCCTGTTGGGGGCACATACCCCTATCCAACTTTTGTCTCTCAACAATTGGTGGATGATCGTAAACCTAAGTGGGATAGCAGCTGGAGGATAAGAAAGGATGTAGTGGTAGTACTGGTGTGAGAAATACCAGGAATCCATGGTTAGATGTTCCAGTTGCCATGATATGACTGAAATATTGTTAAAAGTGGCATTAAACCCCATTCAATCAATTGAAGGTCAATCAACATGAAAATTGGTCAGATTATTTGATTGGTGAAAAGTTGGATATGTTTGAAATTGGATCACTGGAGGTCATTTCTTAGGAAGACCATAAGAATTCTCTTGAGGCCAGTTTTAATGCTAAATGAACCTTTAAATTTGTCAGAATTATGTCGTGAGGAAATTGTTAACAAATCTAGAATTGGATCAACTGGGATCAGAAAATTCAATCACTTGGTCAATTTTAAGGAAAAACCTTGTGGGCACTCTAGATGACAAATTTTATGCTCAATCAATCTGAAAATTGGTCAGAAAGATTGTCTCCATCAAATCTAAAGACAAGTGTAGAATGGGGTCCTTTAGGGTCAAAAACTTGGTCACTAGATCAAATCTTTGAAAAACAATTTCAGGCCTTACAGACACCATTGTAAGCTCAATGAACCTGAAAATAGAATGATTGTCTTGAAATGTTAACAAGTTTGAAATTAGTTCATTTGGGGTCAGAAGCTAGGTCACAAGGTCAAACCTTAGAAAAACCTTATGGGTTTTCTGGAGATCAGATATTATTCTGAATCAAACCAAAAATTAGTCAAAATGATTGTCTTGTCAAAAAATCTCAGACCACTTTGAAAATTGGTCACTTTGGATCAAAAGCTAGTGACCACATATGCACTCTAGAGACCACATATTTTTCCTCAATATTCAAAAAAATACAGTGTAGTAAGAAAATTCATTTTGATAAAATCTTGAATATATGGAATTGGGCTACCTAAAAACTAGGTTAATAAGATAAATTAGGAAAACCAATTCTAACCCTCTGGAGTTATGGATTCAAAACTATGCCACAAGGTCAAATGTTAGAAAAATATTGTGGAAACTGTAGCATCCACATTCCTAATCAATCGACAAGAAAATTAGCCTGTTTGTTTGTCTAGACAGTTAACTCAGGCTAGCAGTTCAGTACTATTATGGTCCTCTTTTTTGAAACACTGGACTATTGTGTGCTTAAATGACATCATGATGATTTCATTTTAAAAGCAAGATTTCACCTGTGTGTAAGATGAGTTTTTTTGTAGTTGCTGCTTGCAGTAGAAAACAAGGCTTTTTATCACAGAAACTTTATTTCTTTTATTCCACACAGGCTCACACTGTCAGCAATCACAAATCAAGTTTGTCGAGATATACAGGAAGCCATCATCAATGCCCTAGAGGGCCCAAACACCCCAACTTACGACCCGGTGTTGGACATTTGGATTGATAACAACAAATATGTAGCGACATTTGGCAACACAGGCGTGAACCAAGTGGGTGACTGGGTCAAGGTTATAGCCAGTGATAGACCAATACTAGATGATGTAGTTGTGAGTAACACCTCAACCTAAGGACAAAATAGACAGTTTTAACTCATTTAAGAGATGAAGAGAATATATTTGTTTTCATTGAAGTATGAAAAGAAAAACCCAATCACGTTGTATGAATATGCGAAGCGGATTCATACATAAGTGTGTATGCGAAGCGGATTCATACATAAGTCTGATTAGGTTTTTCATTTCATGAATTCATGAAAAACACACAAAAAATGTCTTCATTTCATATAATTTAATGGCATCAAGCAAAACAAACAAATATTTAAGATACACTTTATGGAACTATATTGTGGGCATGCATACAAAATAGATACTTGCTCAAAATTGTGTTCAGGGAGGTATGAATAATTTTTTCAGGCAATCAGAGCGTTTGTTTTTAATAGACAACACTAAAAATGATATTATTACCAATTGACAATATTCAGACTGGTCCAAATTGAAAGGAGTTGCATATTACAATTCAGAGTTAATGAAATTTATTTCTTTTTGTCTTTCATAGGAGAAAACAAGCAGTTTCTTCATATTCCACAATGTTTTTGAAAAAGCGTTTCCTTAAGAATTTGAAAAAAAGATAAAATTCTTGGTTAAATTGAAAGAGGTTTAAGATGATATTTGAATTAGATTTCTATATGAATTGGAACCAAAGTATGGTATAGGGAGAAAACATGAGAAAATGATATATTACTTGTCTTTGGTAATATTTTGGTTGCCAACATTTTTAGTTAACCCATTACCATACAAGACAATTTTAGACTAGTCCAACTTGAATGAATGCCGTGGCATAGCTCAGTCGGTAGCGCATCAGACTCCTAATCTTCAATATGGCTTGATGACACAGGAATGAAACCTTCTACTTTTGGTAGATATGTATAGCTCCCACATTGGTTAGAGTGTATATTGTTTGACTGGTGTCTGACTGTCGATCTGTCTATCTGTTCAAAACTTAGCCTTTAAGATATGATTTCTAGTCACTTTAAAACTATACAAGTAAATTGGCTGATCATTGGACATGTCTATTGAACTCCAACAGGAGGTTCTATTTTGACAACAAAAGGCGTTATTTTACAAAAACTATGGCTAGTAGCAGTATACAAAAAAGTAAAATGGTTGGCTGTCGACCCAAATGTCGTAACTAAGGCTTGGATACACTCTCTAGTTACTACGTTTTAGTCAACAAACTAACAAGAACGCATTTCTTTTACAAGGAAATAACTGTTTCAAAGCCTGTTTTGTTTGAAGTACAATTATCTAGCTTAATTAAATTCTATTTTTTTAAAATTCCTTCCCTTTATGGTATATGATGGATCCATTATCTTTTTCAAATATTCATTTGAGCCTGTGCTTGACATTTCCAATAGTCTCACTTTGAGCAGCCTGGAGAGAGCCACACAGTGTATTGCAGATATTTGCTGATACTCAAAAGACATTTTGAGTCAGTATCTAACTAAACAAAGTGCATAGTGAAGACTCAGATCAGATTGTGTAGGTGAAGAGACTGATGTGAGTCTTCACTAAACACACATGTGAAATTGTTGGAAAAGCCAAGAAAACTCACTGTTTGTCCATTTTCTTGTTATCTTTACCTCGAGATGGAAAACCACACTGAATAAGCTTTTTGAGATGTCCTAAAGAACAAATTTTGCTTTTTTGACTAAAAACATTCAACATAGCAAAGGCTTTTCTCTAAACCAATCCTGAGTATGCTTTAATTCCTCAATAAGAATTCTTTAGATTCTTATTAACCCATTCTCACAAAATGACGCTTTTGGATGCTATTCAAGAAAAATTCTTTTGGAAAGCATTGTGGAAAATGAATTTCTTTTTTATCCACAATATTTTTTAACCCAAGATGCTAAGATTCTAAAATTTCATTACTTAAAAATTGTCGCCTTCATCTTCTTTGAGTTTGGGCCAGTCTAGAATTTTGTCGTCTGGTAATGCCAGGTTTAAGCAGCATAAAACCTTGATCTAATGAATACTTGGAATACTTTTAAGGTCCTTTGAACATGTTTTACTTGAAAATAAAAAAGGCAATATATGAATTTGATAAAGTAATGATAATAATAATACTCTTTCTTAGGATTCTAAATAAAAACCTTAAGAATCTTGACAAAAAAGACACTCCTGAGGGCAGTTATTACCTTATTGGCAGCTATACTTTTCAGGCTAAGTACTTCAAAGGCCTATTACCCATACTATAACTTTTTGTGGAGAATTCACTTGTAAATATCCAATTCATCATTTTAGGCTATAGGCACCCCAGCAGATACATGTAGACTAAGTATGGGCATGCACATTCAGATCCTGTACTCCAGTGTTGGAGCATTGGCTCTACCACAGAGCAAGATCATAGGGGTAGCCATATTGTATGACAGTGTACAGAACATTAAATATAGAGTGAGTAGATCCTATTTTATTATATACTTTGCTGTGAAATCTTTGGATTTCTCAGTGTAATAAATTTTGATAACGTCACTGAAGTGACGTAAACACTTTTAAGTTTCACTCTCTGCTGTAATTTAGGAACTACTTTTTTTCCAACCCAGTGACATTATAAAGAGTCTATCAAAAAGATTGGTTTCGATATTTTGATAAAAAATAAAATAATAAGGTATATAATAAATAGGTTAATCAACTTGTTATTCCAGAAATGAAAAAAATATTTCACTTGGATGCGTTGTTAGGCGTTAAAAAACTTGTGCCTAACAACGCATCCTCGTGAACTGCTTTTTCATATCCTGAATTACCAGTTAATTTTTACTCTATTTAGCTCCCTAATGATAGAACTGAAGGGGGGTAAAATTTTCATTTTGAGATCCAGAGGAGTTAACTCATTCCCACACAGTGACGCTTTTTGGCGCCCCTCATGAAAAACAATTGGAAAAACATTGTGTAAAAAGAGGAATTTAATTGTTGTAGTAATTTCTTAATTTTTCACGATGTTTTCTACCCAGAAAGTTGAAAAATCTAAATTTTCATTAACTTTGAAATGTTATCTACAACTTCTTTCAAATTTGACTGTTCTAGTCTGTTCTTTCAAATTTGTCTGTTCTAGCCTGTTGAGTATTCTGATGTGGTAATTGGTTAAGTCCTTTAGTACTACCTTCTTAAAAACCCTCTCTTTAGCCCATTGCAAGATAACAAAATTTAAGACTTGTTGAAATTGAAAGAACTTTCAGAGTAAGTATAAATGGAAAAAAGTGACAAATATGTTAGAGAACAATACGAGAAAAATTGATTATTTGAAGTATTTTCTTCTTTTTTCACAATGTTATCTATAGTTATTTTTCTAGTGCCTGTGAATGGATAATCGTAAACCTAAGTGGGATAGCAGCTGGAGGCTAGGAAGGATTCAGTGGTAGTACTGGTGTGAGAAATACCAGGAATCCATTGTTAGGTGCTCCAGCTGCTGCAATATGACTGAAATACTGTTAAATGGGGCTTTAAACCCCATTCAATCAATCAATCTAGTGCCTATGAAAATTAGGGATTGTATGGTAATGGCCTAATGATTTCATATTGAAATGTATCCCTTATTTTCTTTTTACATTTTCTATGTTTCGATATTTTTCAACACAGCATATTGAAATCATTTCATATTCATCAGGTCTAGGTCTATTCCTTTTCCATACAATTCTGCTTTTATATTACCTCACCGCACCCCCAACAAAACTTTGGAAAACGTGTTAAATCAAGAAACCACTTTAGTTTAAGTAATTTCTTCACTATCCACAATTTTATACCAAGATAATCTAAGTACTATCAAATTGAAATTGCTATTTGTTGGATTTTGAATCAATCTACATTTTTGCCCTCTGGTTATGCTTTCTCTTTACATTTCAGTGTACAGGAGCATTCTGTTCTGCAGGATCCACGGGTCAGGAGCAAGTATTTGAGGTCAGTCAAACAGTATCTTTTGTTGACGTGTCCCAACCAGCTGTGAAATATGCAGGAGAAGCTCCGATATTCATTGCTCGTGTGCCAAATGACTTTTTCTATCCATTTTTATACTACACAAGTTCTTCTAGGTCAATGAACTATGTTTCATGTTTGAGCATGTTTGTTACTATATTAGTGACTTTAATAAATTTGAGATTAGGATTTTAAATTGAATTTACATTGTAACTGTGATAATTACATTGTTGCAGGCCAAGGGTACTAATTCCACTTTATTTAATGAATAGTAGCAAGCAGAGTAAGTGTCCTTGGCTTGCACTGATGTGATCAATGAAATTAACTTATTCCCACAAAATCTTGCTTTTTTATGTCAAAATAAAAAAAAACTTTGGAAAACAATGTGAATAAAGGAAGAAATTGCTTTTTAAAAGCAATTTCTTCATTATCCAAAATGTTTTCTACCCCCCAAAAAACTCCAAAAATTCTAATTTCATCAAATGATAAATTGCCATGTACATTTCTTTCAATTTGGACCAGTCTAAATTTTGTTATGTGGGAAAGGGTTAACTAACATTCCTTTTAGATTGCAGTTTTGCAAAATGGCTTAATCAACTAATAGGTAAGAAAATGAGATTGGTTCAAATTTCAAAGATTTGCTGACAACTTCTTACTGGGACTGAATCAGAAAGAAAAAAAACATTTTGGGAAAAGGAGAATATATTTGCAACCACTATATCTTTGCTTACCAACAAAATAATTCATACCTTTTGTTTCATTAATGTTTCATAATGCATAATTTTTATAGCAATGGATTTAAAAGATCCAAAATGTGCATTTAGAATGATCTTTAGAAAGGGGAAGTCATAAAAATAAACAAAATAAAGTACATTTTGAGAAAATCATGATTTTTTTGTGTGTGTTAAAAGCAGTGCTTGTTTTGGAAAGTTTAGCTACCGTCATAGGGTAGTTAGTAGTGCATCAGTCACGCAATCTTTAATCATAGGTTGTTATGGGTTCAATCCCTGGGGGCAGCACATGTCCTTTCTGACATTTGTCTCTCATCAATGGGTTGATAATCATAAACCTAAGTGGAATAGCAGCTGGAGGCTAGGAAAGCATGTAGTGGTAGTACTGGTGAGAGAAATACCAGGAATCCATTGTTAGGTGCTCAAGCTTCAGCAATATGAATGAAATAATGTTAAAAGTTGGATAGCAGCTGGAGGCTAGGAAAGGATGTAGTGGTAGTTTTGGTTAGAGAAATACCAGGAATCCATTGTTAGGTGCTCCAGCCTCTGCGATATGACTGAAATACTGTTAAAAGCGGCGTTAAACCCGAATCAATCAACCATTGTTGTTTCAAAGGTTGCAAATCCCTGTAAAACAGGCACCTTGTTATTCCTAATTGTGACCACTAAATTGATGGATCACTGACCACGCCCACTGAGCTCTGACATTAAGTTTCATTGTGATGTTAAATTTGAACAATTTATGGGCAGTGACCAAAAAAAGTAAAACTGTTGGTTGGTGACCTAAGCTTGATTTCACCCTTTCCTGTTTTTTGAAATTTTAGACTTGTCCAAATTGAAAGAGGTTGCAGACGACACTGAAAATTGGATGTAATTCGAAATGAAACCATCCTATTGGGAATAAAATATTGAGGAAAAAGAAGAAATTGCTTGTCACAAGCAATTTCTTCTTTTTCCACAATATTTTCTCAAGTATAGAATCATAGCAACGTAAAATCCCGGGTTTGAACAGGAAAGGGTCAAGACAAAGCTGTATTTAAGACATTTAATTAAGTTGCCAAAACAACAAAAATGCTTCACATATATGTTGGCTAATGAATTAATCTAGTTTTTTGTCATAGGGTGTGTACTTAAATAATCATGAATCATATTTCATAAGTTATGGTCACAGATGAGTTTTGTTTGAAAAATGTTTATGTCTTCTTACTCAATAGAACCATAAAACTTAATAAAGGTGTTGTCAATAGCCCAGGGAGATATACTATAACTTTGGAGTTATATTGGTCAAATGTCAAGGTTGAATATGAACTTCAAAACTTATTACACCAGAATAAACTTGGTGATTTAACTTTCAATGTTGAGGCTATTTTAAATTTACATTGTTGACACTAATGCAAAATAATAACAAGCTACTTAGTTGAACCAACATTCCCCACAGAAATATGGGTTGTCCATGAAGTTTACCATTTTAACCTATTACCAGACAGCAAAATTTTAGACTGGTCCAAATTTAAAGGAGTTGCAGTCAGTAATTTAAAGTTTATGAATTTTTAGATTTTTTCAACTTTCTGAGCAGAAAGTATTATGGAAAGAGAAGAAATTGCTTGTTCCTTTGTTTTTTTTCTTGAGGGGCATCAAAAAGCATCATTGTTTGAGAAGGGATTAAGACAATTCTTGTTTCAAATCTGCATTTTGTATATATGTATACATGTACTTATATCCGTCCATTATTCAATAATGTTTTATATGTTTCACCTTGTCATGCGAAATAAAATCCTTGCACCAAAATTAAAGGGCTTAAAGCATTGAAAGGCCCTGATTATTGGTCAAACTTTCTTGTATCAATTAATCTTAAACGACTCTGGCTTAACCCATTCTCAGACTGGCCTAGATTGAAAGAAGTTGCAGATGACAATTTCAAGTAAATGAAATTTTAAAAATCTTTGTCTTTTTGGACAGAAAACATTTTGGATAATGAAGAAATAAATTGTTACAATAAATTTCTGTATTTCCACAATGTTTTTTGAAAAACTCTTGTCTTGAGGGGAATCAAAAAGTGGGGATATGTGGGAATGTATTAAAAAGTAAAACAAGTGGTGTAAACTAGGATCAGACTTGACATGCAGGCTGATTTTAGTTGATACATGTACCTCCTGCGAAAGCAGAAATATTCTGGGTTCAACATGACAAGAATTTATTTGTGAATATAGCACATGTATTTAGAATAAGTGTAATTTTAATATTAACCCTTTCCCGTTTTTGGAAATTTTAGACTGGTCCAAATTGAGAAAGGATGCAGACGACAATGAAAACTGGACCCCTTTTGAAGTGAAACCATCCTATACGGTACAAAACATTGTGGAAAATGGAGAAATTGCTTGTTACAAGCAATTTCTTCTTTTTCCACAATGTTTTCTCAAGTATAAAATCATAGCATCGCAAAATCCCGTATTTGAACGGGAAAGGGTTAACCCTTCACAAGAGGACAAAGCTCAAGACTTGAAGATATAAGGACTAATTGTATAAAAGTTCTTCCTTTCACACAATGTTTCCTTATTCCATTCCCACACAACCCAACTTTTAGATGTCCCCAAGAAAAAGAGTTTTGGGAAAACATTGTGGAAAATGAAGAAATTGCTTGTTACAAGCAATTTCTTCATTAACTACAATGTTTTCTAGTCGAAAAGACAAAAAATTATAAAATTTCAACCACTTTAAACTATTGTCTGCAACTTCTTTCAATTTGCAAGTCTCAAGTTTTGTCATCTGGTAATGGGTTTGAATTGTTAAATGTCAGAATTTTGTTGTAAAGAGTAGAGTTGAATTGTATTTTGTGACCATGAAAAGGGTTTAAGGATAGGAGAAGAATTCTCACATTATCCATAAGAATTAATGAACAAATAAATGTGTATATTTCTAACCATTCTTGGTGTTTATTTTATACCTCAGCTTGTTTTTAAAACGTCCTTCTATTTTACTGTCTGTCAAAACTTATTTGCAAGATTCATATGAAATGAAGATAGCCTTCTCAATATTTGAGATGTTCCTTTTGTTGAAATGCATCTTTATTACAAGGTCAATATCATCTCCCAAGATTGTGATCACTTATCGTGGTCTTATTTGAAAAAGTGCTCTTTAACCTACTGGCAGACAAATAAAATTTTAGACTGGTCAAAATCTAAAAGAGTAGCAGATGACAGTATAAAGTGAGTGTAAATTGAAAAATAAGCACTATGCAGGGTAGAGTACATGGTGAGTAAAAAATAATTGAGTGATACAACCAATTCACCTTCCTCACAATCTATTTCCACATAATCCTCCAATTTTACACCCCTCAAGAAAAAGAGCTTTGGAAAACACAGTGGAAAATCAAGAAATTGCTTGTGTCAAGCATATTATTCATTATCCTGAATGTTTCTATCCAAAAAGTTTAAAACATTTAAAATTCCATAAACTTTAATTAACTTCTTTCAATTTGGACCAGTCTGAAAAAATATTTGTGTGGGAAAGGGTTAAAATGATTATTAAAGGGAGTAAATCAAGGATTGTGTGATGGGGGGGGGGTTGTTAATTATTCTCTTCTTCTTGGCATAAGGCTCAGAATCCTACTGTATTAACCCTTACCCGTACAATCCCTTGTTTTTATGCGCCCGAAGAGTCGTATTATGTTATGGCCCCGGTCGTCCGTCCGTCTGTCTGTCCGTCCGTTAGCAATTTTTGTGTGTGCAACTCCTCCTAAACTATCAATGGGAATGAGCTGAAACTTTGCACAATTACTTCCCACGATGTCTAGTTGTGCATAAGACAATTGAAATTTCTCCACTTGTTCTTGAGTTATCATGAATTATCTGCCCTTGTATTGGATGAAAATCACTGTATTTCTTGTGAGCACAACTTCTCCTACATTCTGAATTGGAATGAACTGAAACTTAATACAATGACTTTGTGTGATGTCTACTTGTCCTTAGGACTAGAATTTGTTTGATATTTTAAGTTGTAACCAAGTCCAGAGCTTTCATTGGATTTGCTTCAAACCTTCCCAGAATCATTGTACAATAATTACGACTTATGATGCTGACATGAGACCTGATCCTTCAAGTATCACAGGAAAAGGAGCCTTTTGAAAATTTCATTTAAAAATCTTTACACCAAGATAAAGTCCTCAGTTTTCATCGGTTCATCGGATTCTGTTATAACTTTCACAGAAAGTTTGTACCATCATTAGGATTGTTTCTTTCCAAATTGGGCCTGATCTTTCATGGGAGAAGGGGCTGTAAGAAAAATTATTACCAAATCCTCATTGACACAAGAATGTCCTCAGTCTTTATCAGAATCTCTTCAAACTTTAATAGAATGATTGTACCATCATTTGGATTTTTCCTTTGTAAATTGGGTCTTATTGGTTAAGTGACACAAGAAAAGGGGCCTTATGAAAATTTTATTACAAAACATCATTATTACAATAAAGTCCTCAGTCTTTATCATTTTCTTCAAACTATCATTAGGATTGTTCCTTTGTAAATTAGGTCTGATTGGTTAAGTGACACAAGAGAAGGGGCTTTATGAAAATTCTATTACAAAAACATCATTATCACTATAAAGTCCTCAGTCGTTATCATTTTCTTCAAACTACCTATCATTAGGATTGTTCCTTTGTACATTGGGTCTGATCTGTTAAGTTTCAAGAGAAAAGGGGCCTTATGAAAATTTTATAACAAAAAACATTGTTATCATAATAAAGTCCACTGTTTTCATTGATTCTCTCTATCTTTTAAAGAATGATTGTACCTTCATTAGAATTGTTCCTTTTGAAATTTTGTTTGTTTTGTAAAGTATCATGGGAAAAGGTTCCCTATGAAGATTTCACTATAAACTCATTAGCACAAAAAATTCCACAGATTACACAGATTGATAGCATCACCATTACAATTGTTGATTTAAACAGTGGTTCTGATTAGGGCAAGTTTCACATAAAAAGGGGCCTTATGAAAAACTTTCTGAAATATTCTAGTTAACACAATGATGTCTCTTGATTTCACCGGATTCACTTCCAAATTTCACAGAATGATTGTACAATCTCTTAAATGGTTCTTTTCAGAATTGGGTACAATCCATCAAGTATCATGTAAAAAGGGGCCATAAGTTTTTTTTTTAAATATTCTAGTAAACATAATGAAGTCCACATATTTCATCAGATTCACTTTAACCCTTTCCTGTACAATCCCTTGTTTTCACGTCCTTGTGATTTTATACTTGAGAAAACATTGTGAGAAAAGAAGAAATTGCTTGTAAGAAGCAATTTTGTCTTTTCTCGCAATATTTTAACCTTTGGGATGGTTACTTTTCATATTACACCTATTCTTAATTGTTGTCTGCAACTTCTTTCAAATTGGACCAGTCTAATTTTTTTGAAAAACGGGAAAGGGTTAAACTTTCAAAACTATAAAACCAAAAGTAAAATATCATGGGAAAAGGGGCCTTATGAAAAATTGATTTTAATATCTTTGTTAACACAATAAAGTCAATAGTTTTATCGGATTCTCTTCAAAGATGCATGGAATAATTGTGGCATTCGAAACACAGGAAAAGGGGCCTTACAGATTATCATTCAAAACATTCTTATGTATGTGATGAAGTTCACAATCATTATCAAATTGTCTTTAGAATTTCACAGGGCAATTGTAGGGTTGTAAGGAAAGTTCCTTTTGGAATGAAATTGATCCATCAGAAAACACAGGAAAAGGGGCCTTATTGATTTTCTTTTTAAAACAATCCTGTGATTCTGATGAAAATTTCACAGGATGATTGTAGGGTCATAAGGTAACTTCCTTTTGGAAATGGAGTGGATCCGTCATGAAACACGGGAAAAGGACCCTTGAGGATTGTTGCTCAAAATAATAAAAGGGATAAAGTCCTTTTTTTTCCTTTATGCATTCTTCTTTGAGTAATTAACTTCCTTAGATATCAGATTTCTTTAACAGAAAACTTGATGACCAGTAGAGCATCTCAGGCCCTCATGGGCCTCTTATTTGAGATGAATTGTCTAAGTGTTGGACTTGAAAGTATTGCAACTGAACCTTCTGTCTCTGACATCATTTAATGTTGGTGATGATTATCTTTCCTTTATTTTAATTAAGATTCTTAGAGAAGAAAATATTGCCTGTCCCACTCTTTTATTACCCCAAGAAAAAATGCTTTACAAAAACATTTTGGAAATTGAAGAAATTGTATTATTGCAAGTAATTTTTCAAGTTGCATTAACTAAAACTTGTAGTCTGCAACTTCTATGCATTTGACCATTTTTTAATTTTGACATCTATGAATGAGTTAATGTAAACATATTGCACAAGTTTTCTTTAAGAAATACTACAATACCTTATGTTTTAACCCTTTCCTGTTTTTGGAAATTTTAGACTAGTCCAAATTGAAAGAGGTTGCAGACGACAATGAAAACTGGATGCCATTTGAAAAGAAACCATCCTATGTGGTAGAAAATATTGTGAAAAAAGGAGAAATTGCTTGTTTCTTCTTTTTCCACAATGTTTTCTTGAGTATAAAATCACAGGAACGTAAAATCCCGTATTTGAACAGGAAAGGGTTAAATAATCATATTTCATATAGAATTTCATCAGGATGTAGGCTTTCACTTTGTGGCTGTGACAAAAGTTACATGTACAGGTTTTCAAAAGAAATAGCTTTTAATTTGATAAACTTTTTTAATTTAATCACATATACATTATCATTAGGTTTTCGGATTTTACTAAGAGACTTAAACCTCAAAATTAGCCAGTTACCAGACTGGCAGATTTAGAGCCTAAATATTTCATTTTCCTGCGGATAATAACAGGATAAACAACACCCCCATCAGTAAGTTTGAACCCTCTGAACAGAAACTAAGGATCTGCCATAATCAAAAACAAAATCTTTTCTCTATTAACAATGTTTTTCAAAAAGTTTACTTCAAGGCATCAAAAATGAGGATTGTGTGGGAATGGGTTAAAGCACTTTAAGTTTTAGTTGGGCTGTTTTCAGAGAAAACAGGGTATTGCTATAGCCTGAGTAGATGTTATTAATATAAGTTAGTATTGAACAGAAACACTGAATATAATACACTGTCAAAATAGAAATTCAGACCTACAAAAAGAAATACAGTCGAATACCTATACCTCGAAGTTCAGGGGACTTACCAGAAAACTTCCACGTAGAGAAAGTTCGACGTGTAGAAAATCAAATATTTTCCATGTACGACCAAATGGTGGCGTAATACTGTTAGTAAATAAGGCCACAAATGATTTGTACTAGTATGATTATCTAATTGAACGAAAGATACAATGACGTTGTATTTATCGTAATTTCTTTTATTAATATTACGATATTATTGTAACTCGTAGCTAAAGTTTTGTTTAGACTTCGCTTTTTGTTGCTGTTTTGTTTTTCTTCTTCTATTATTGCTTATTCTTCGTGTCGATTGCATAGTTTGACTATATGTATTTTCTCTTTCCTGTCAAAATACCCAAGTATCCATCTGGATTGGTTACCAGGTTCTTCCTTTAGCGCGTCCCGTCGGTCGAAGTTGTGGCCATCCCCTTGGTAGACCAGATCCAGCGCCAAACAAGTCCTGCGTTGTATGGGCGTAAGATGCCTCTTCATTCATTATAAAATTCCTCTGTAACATTGTCGCCACTTCACTCAATCTTTCAAATTATAAGATCGTAGACAAACAATCAAACAAAATCAAGTTAGCAATCGATATCCAATACTGTAACGCACCAATCTCTTAACTGCGTTGACACGTCGAAATGTGTGAAAAACTTAGTTGATTGCAAAAATCGACCATTATAATGAAGGTTCGTCTTAAAGAGGTGTGAATATGTGCAAACAATAGTGATGGGACATTGCAACTGATTCGACGTAGGGATAGTTTACGAGATAAAGAGAACGACGTACAGAGGTTCAAAAACATAGAAGTAAAGAGTAATAGAATCGGGACTTTAGAATAACTTCGACGTAGAGAGAACTTCGGCTAAGGGACGTTTGAGGTAACGGTATACACTGTAAATTCATTTTGTATGTCCTAAGCCATTTCTCAACATCCTTGGACCAAATTTGATGAAACTTTTTATATGAACTCCTTGGAATATATGCCAGATATCTGTTTTCCCTCTTTCTCAATTTAAGGCTGCATCTCTAAAAATGGAGACTTATCCCATTACCACACAACAGAACTTTAGATTGATTCAAATTGAAAGAAGTTGCATACAACAATTTCAAGTTGATGAAATTACAATTTACAATAAAGTATTCATGGAAAAAGGGGCCTACTGTCTGATAACTTTACATGTCTCTCTATCTGTCTGTCAAAAGCCATTTCTCCACAATACTTGGGCCAAATTAATTGAAACTTAATATATAAACTCCTTTTAATATTTTCAAGATAACACATTTTCCCTGTTTCCAAAATTAAGGCTGTATCACTGAAAAAGTAGAATGAATGTAAAAAATAGTTTTTCTCTAATTTCTTTTGAATTGTTTGATATTTTTTTATTCTCCACAACCCTTGGGCTAAATGGATGAAACTTCACTCTGAATTCCTTTTGATATTACCTGATACATTTTTCCGGATTATTGGATAGCTCCAATGTCAAGGTCATTGTTCAAGGTCAAATATTAAACTTAAGCTTGTGCAGAGCATAGCATCTTCAATAATGGTTGGATTTCAATATTGTTCTATTTCATGAGTAGATGCACCATTTGAAAGAAATACAAATGTATTCAGATAGGTCCAAGGTCAGGGTCACAGCACAAAGTCAAACATTAAAATTTACTATTTCCTGAGCATTGCTCCAAAAATTATGGATGGATTACAAAAAAAAACTGCACAGTTGTTATCTATCATGAGTAGATGTGCCATTTGAAACAAATTTCAAATACCTCCAAGGTCTAAGCTCAAGGTTGAACATTAAGCAATTCCAGAGCATAGCTCCTTCAATTATGGATGGATAAATCTAAAATTATCTATAGAGTATAGATGACAATGAAATAATAACTTAAAAACTCAAAATAAACATGAAATCATTTGTGAAGAAAACTTGTTCTGACGACTCTTATTTTACTTCTATTTATTTTTATTTTTTAATTCTTTCCAGAAATTATCATTCAAGCTCCTTAGGTATCCACTGATAGATTTTTTTGTTACTAGCTGAAGCAGTTGTTAAGGTGCACTGCTTTTTGTGAAAATATCTTTTGTTAGAGGGAAATCACTGCATTCTTACTCTTGATGGTGTATCTAGGCAAATTTACTTCCCTTCTACATTTGTGCGCATCATACCCAGTAAAACTTGATAATGTCCATCCATCATATATAAGGCTTTACAAGCAATGGAGCAAAAAACACATGTGTGTCACCCATTCCAACACAATGACTCGTTTTGAAGCTCCCAAGAAAAAAGCTTTGAAAAACATTTCGAAAATGAAGAAATAATTTGGAACAAGCAATTTCTTCACTATCTACAATGTTTTCTAATCCAAAAGACAAAACTTTTTAAAATTCAATCAACTAAAAATTGTCGTCTGTAACTTCAAGTCTAAAATTTGTCATCTGGGAATGGGTTATGCTTGTTGCTAAGGATGGTTACTTTGAAGTACAGACAATTTTGGTTTAAAATTACATATCATAGAGCACCTGTAAGAAACAAGGTACTTATTGTACTGGAAAAATAATGATTCGACGCAAAACGGTTGTAACTGCAAATATCTTTATTGGCAATAACAACGGTTTCTTGCAGAACCATCAATATGACGGCTCCAGCATTGGGCCTCAACCTGAATTCTAGGCCGGTTGAAGAATTGGTTCCGTTTACGAACTAGTCACCTCAATGAAATTGTTAAAATTAGATGGCTGGATTATAATCAAGAGGTATTGAACGTGCTAGATTCATAGTAATAAATTTTAAGATATTCAGCTTGTTTCAATTGTGTGTCTATAGTGTGTTTTTCTTTAAGTGTGTGCCAACAAAATGTTCTTTTATTTCATATTTTATTTCAATAACACGTATGTATTATAGGGTCAATTGTGTTTTTTTATTTTCAAAACATATTTTAAACCTTTCGCACCTCTTCCCTTTTGTTGTTGTTGTTTGTGATGATACATAGACGTACTTTGCGTACTTTGATTCAATCGCACTATAAAGCGTATTAATCCGAAATTAGAAATTTGATAACATTACTTTACCTAGATTGTGTCTGATTACAAACGACATTATTTAAAAAAAAGTATAATTTTTATCTTAATCAAGAACATTTTACGCGTGAACATTAGAAAAATATTACGGATTACTTTATGGTCTTATACGCTTGCGCCAGAACACGAAAGGTGTCGTACGGTTCGAAAGTAGGATGTCATGGTGTTGCAAGTTCATTTAAATAGAACAAAACAATAGGAAAGAAGCGTGTCATATGTGGACATAAAGGGTTTAAATATCCATGTTTTTTCTATTTAACCAGGGAAATTTGGAGATTAAAAAATAAATTCCTGAAAGGCCGGGTAAGTCATATTGAAATTCATCTTGATCGATTTTTGCCCAATCAATTGGAAATCAGCTGATCCTAGGTCAAACGAACAGTACTTCCTAAAATCCTATGATCAATAGACAAATCAACATACTCTGCAATTACCAAATCTATTGTAAAAGGAATGCAAGAAACCCTTCAAAATGATTAACTCTTGGAAGAAATTGGTGTCAACATGTTGACCCTATGATTCTATTATCCTACTGTCTGTCCTAAATGAGTCTGAGCCATATGAATCGTTTCAATTTACAATATATCATAAGATGAATATTTCAGCATTTACTTTGGTTCCAAACACATGTCCACAATGTGTAATGCCTTATAGGATGCTGGAATGTCATGAGTTAGATCCACGGCAGCAGCACATATCCTTTCTGACATTTGTCTCTCACCATGGATGGATAATTGTAAACCTAAGTGGGATAGAAGCTGGAGGCTAGAAAAGGATGTAATGGTAAAACTGGTGTGAGAAATACCAGGAATTAATTGTTAGGTGCTCCAGCCGCTGCAATATGACTGAAATACTGTTAAAAATTATGTTAAACAGGGTTTTCATTAGTTCCCAAAAGTCAAGAGTCATTGACCCTTGGGACAAAATTTTCAAGAGTCAAATTTGAAATCCCAAGAGTCAAAATGCGATATGCCGAGCAATTTAAAAAAAAAGTTTTAAACTTTTTTTTGCAATGTTGCGTTAGAAGTGTTTATTTATTTTTTTAAAGAAAGGTACCTTAAAAGTGTTAATATTTTTTGTAATATTTTAGCAATGGTGCCTTAGAATAAACTCTGTCTCAGATTGAAACATTTCTTCAATCTGACATTACTCTATTTTTCAATATAAGGTAAATATTAGGAAAAGTTTAGTATTTATACATATATTATTAGTTTGTATCAGTTTTAGAAAATCTCAAGGGTACAGGGAGGATCAATTTATTTTTATTTTTCATAAAAAGAAGTGCCGATTTCATGCACGAAAACCAATGACATTTCTTCGGTAACATTTTCTTTGGTTTCATTTTACTTCTTGCTTATATTTTGTGAGCTTCCTTATGAAAGAAATAGCAAATAAGTATATTTCAGTAGGATTAGAACTCTGAAAATGGGTTTCATCATTAGATTCCACAGGTGTCTATTACCTGACAATATATGATCGTTGATGCATGTCCATCCCTTGAGAGTGTTAATTACTAGTCAAGCTTGGTGTTATCCTTGATAGGGGTGTATATTTTCATAATCAATTAACCATTTTCCAATAATTTTGGCACACTTATGATGACCCTTGACGCATGGCTGCAAATTTTCGAGAGTCAAAATGACGCATAGTGACAAATTTTTGATCGTCAAAATTGCTTCTTTTTGAATTTCTCTGCATCAAAACCTGAGGTCTCGGGTCAATGAAAACCCTGGTTAAACCCAAAACAATAAATCAACCAATATTGTAGGATACAGCCTTATTTGTTTGCCATAGAAGTGGCAGAGGGGGGTCCATGGCAGAGGGCATTTAAAGGTTTTCTGATATTTGGGCTTGAGAGCTTACTGAAGTTTTTTAAGTTAAATAACACTTAAAATCTGACTCTTATTGTTGTTCACCAACAATATTTCAATTCAATGCCGAATTATTATATAGCTGGATAATCAGGGGAAAATCATAAAACTTTCCCCTCAATATTAAAATTACTTATTCCAACTCAATCCAGGTTTTTATGCCAGGGAAAAAGACTAGCAGGGGCCCAGTCGCCCATGGCCCCTAGATTTTGTGCTGGGCCCCTAGATCTTTTGAGAAAAAGCCTATATCTCTTATATTAAATATTGAATTTTGCAAGACTGGGCCCCTAGATTGAAATTAATAGTTTTTTTCCCCTGTTTTGCCTCTTAATACAATTGCAGATCAAGAATTTCTGTGAAGCGGGTTCAAACTTACTAAAGGAGTGTTCATTTTCTGGTTACTAGTTATGACCAAATGTTAATTGCAATCCCATACAAAAAGGCAATAACTAAGTTATAGAGGAAGATGCATTTTTAAAATTGAAAACTGGGAATTGCTGTCTGCAACTTCTTCCAGTTTGGACCAGTCCAAAATTTTGTTAAATGGAACATGTGAAAGTCTGCAAAGCATCATTAGCGTCTTCAAAGATGGATCTGTCTTTTTGATCAAGATTTCCAGTTAATTTACTGTCACATTCATTTATCTGTTTACTTTCTTTAATTTCAGTAGATCAGTGTTTATATTTTGACACAGCTGTAATTGATTAATTTGTATCTCATGTAGCTTGAGGTCTATGATATGTAGTTTCTACTTTTGTCATTTTTCTACCAGGTCGAGAAAGTTTTATTGGTTATGACAGGTCTTTAGATTGAATCAATTTCTTCTTTTGAGGAGTTTACTGTAATAACTAGCAGTAACGTTTGGAACCAGTTACATAGAGTATGCATAATCAATTAAGCCCTACCAACAGTCTTATGTGTACCTTGAGCAGTGATCTGCCGTGACTGTGTTATACCATCTTCCCCCACAAATCATAAATGTCCCCAGTTTTTCCAGGGCCATCAATTTTGTAAAATGTCTCACTTTTTATAGAGCATGTGGACATTGTTCCATAACCTTTGCAGATAGCTGCTCGAGTAGGTAGAAAAATCAGGCCTTTGCATCCACAGTCTCTTAATAGTCTTCACTATGTACTATCAGTCTGTAGACACTTGTAACTTCTGTCCAAAAGTTTCTCAGGACAACCAGATGATGTTCTTGACCCTTGTCTTGCTGAGTGCCGCGGTCTTAGCGCAGTCGGTATATCATGCAAAGGGTCCCGGGTTCGATCCCAGACATCGGCAATGCTCTTTCCGACATCTGTCTCCCACCAATGGGTAGATAATGGATAGCAGCTGGAGGCTAGGAAAGGGTGTAGTGGTAGTACTGGTGTGAGAAATACCAGGAATCTATTGTTATGTGCTCCAGCCGCTGCGATATAACTGAAAGATTGTTAAAAGCGGCGTTAAACCCCATTCAAACAAATCAAAAACTTGTCTTGCTGAAGCTAGAATATATCAGCCTTGGCAGGAGATGTGCAGTCTGATCTTAGTCTGCACCTCATGTTTGAAGTTGTAAGCCAGTCATTGTTTTTCAAACAATATTTGATTAACTCATTCCCACACAATGACAATTCCCATCTTCCTAAAGAATTAGATCTTAGAAAGATTTGTAAAAGGAGGAAAATTTGTTTATAACAAGCAATTTCTCCTTTTTCACATTTTTCAAATGAGTTGCAGACAACAATTCAAAGTTAATTAGATTTTAAAGATCTTTATTTTCTTGGGTAGAAATCATTGTAGATAATGACAAATTTGCTTTAAACCATTTCCACACAGACACAATGATGCTTTTTGATGCCTTTCGAGAAAAGCTATTGGGAAAACAATGTGTAGAACAAGTAATTTATTCATTTCCACATTTTCTTCCCAGAAAGTTAAAAAGAATTAAGTAAATTCTCCTTTTCCCAAAATATTTTCTACCAGATAAGATGGTTTCATTTCAAATTTCATCTCATGTTCATTGTTTTTTGCATACTCTTTCAATATGGACCAGTCTAAAGTTTCAAAACATGGGAAAGGGTTAAGTAGGTTTATATGGCTAATCACCTGTGTATTGCACTGCAATCAATAGAAATGACTCATGCAATGTTAATAACTTCAAGAGAGAAAATGTTTTTTTTTAACCGGCCAATTAGGTTATAGTTTAAAAAAAGATAAGTGATGTCTGAATTCAAAGGAATTGTAGTGAACCACTGTTTTTCATGTCTTTGACGTTTTATTTTTGGAAAACATTGTTTGAAACTGATTGCCATAAGCAGTCATGCCATAAGGAGTTATTTATCCTTATATATTATAATTTCCTATCTCACAATGATTTTAGTTTGTAAGCTTGATTTGTAACTTAAAACCTCTTTGTTTGTGGTTTGAGTCAACCCATTACCAGACAACAAAATTTAGACTGGTCCAAATTGAAAGGAGTTGCAGACAACAATTTAAAGTGTGTGAAATTTTAGATATTTTAAACTTTTTGGATAGAGTCATTGTGTAAAATGAAGAAACTACACCTTTTTTTCTGAATCATTTTTAGCTCCACTGGCTGAAAGCCAGAGAGCTATTGTCATGGCGTTGTGTCTGTCGTCTGTCCATCCAGTTGTCCGTCTGTACACTTTTCCTTTGAAAATCTTTTCCTCAGAAAATACTGAACAGATTTCAAACCAAATTTTACTGAAATGATCCTTGGGTGACCCTCTATCAGATTCCTTGAAAAAATTTTGAGTGGATGAAAAACATGGCTTTAATGGGTGGGGCTAATTTCCATAAATGGTAAAAGCTCTGAAAATCTTCTGGGACCTAGTGGATGGATTTCAATCAAATTTCACAGAAATGATCCATGGGTGACCCCCTATCAGATTCCTTCAAAGAATTTTAAATGGATGAAAAACATGGCTTTAATGGACGGGGCTAATTTCCATATATGGTGAAAACTTTGAAAATCTTCTTCACAGAAACCAATGGATGGATTTCAACTGAATTTCACAGAAATGATCCTTGGGTGAACAGTTATCGAATTGTTTCAAATTATTTTGATGGGATGGAAAATGTGACTTTAATTGGGGGGCTAATTTCCATATATGGTAAAAGCTTTGAAATTCTTCTTCTTAGAACTTAGTGGATGGATTTCAACCAAAGTTGACCGAATTGATCCTTTAGTGACCTTTTATCAGTTTATAGAAAAAAGAATTTTGATTGGATGAAATATATGGCTTAAACCGCTTTAATGCCCAGGGCTAATTTCCATATATGGTATTTACTGAAAACTTTATAAATTTCTCAGAAACCTGTTGATTGATTTCAACCAAATTTCACAGGAATAATTCTCAGATGACTGTCAGATTCTGTCATATGATTTTGATTGGTTGACTATGTGATGGGTTATGTCCATATATGGTATACAGTAAGATTTTATGTAATGATTTTTACACAACTTGACTTTTGTAAAAACAATGAAAAGTTTGAAATGGTTCTCCAGAACTTTTTCAAAGATTTCAATGTCTTAGACTTATTTTCCTTATTCAATTTATATTGAATTCATTCAAAAATTTGCCTAATCAGTACATTCATGCCTGTGAAGCAATACAGGCGCTCAAGGGCCTCTAGTTCTTGAGGTGGTTTCCAAAGGGTTAAGATGGGTAAATTAGAAAGTTTTCAGAATTTCAGAACAAAGTTTGGGGGGGGGGGGGAGACAGAAGGAGATATGGAGAGGGAGTGAGATACAGTTATGTTTATTTCGGGAAAAATACAGGACAGATTAGTACAGCTATTAGTTAAAAGAAATATAAACAGTTACTATGGTGGAGTTTAAAAAGGTTTTTTCCAAATCGCTTTACCACTCAAGTTTACAATTGAATTAGAATAATTTTAATTCTGCATTACAAGGAATTGTTGATCAACTTAATAGTAACAGATACAATATATTATATGTTTCTGTAGGAATAGAATTGGGAATCCTGAGTGAGTTGAATGAGAAAGTCATTTTGGCTCATTTGCAATGTATTAAGTTTTGGATTTCAATGGTGATGTCTCGGGTAAAGATTAAAGATATTGACTAATCAGTCTATTTATGGGTTAAACCTGTCTTCTTTTCAATTGAATCACCATACACAGCTTTAATCTAGCTTAATCTCGACCACGGGTATGGCGTTAAATAGTCCTTTTTTTGGAGCCGGCTTGCGATGAGCGAGACATAGTATGTGTGTTAGTCCGTTAGTTTGTCTGTCCATCTGGACGTCTGAATTTGTCTGGACAATTACTCCTACATTTATGGATGGATTTCAAAATAACTTGGCACTATAATTCTCCAACATGAGTAGATGTGCCATTTGAAAGAATTTTGTTGATATCTACAAGTTCAAGGTCACAGCTCAAGCTCAAACACTAGAATTATGCTTATCTGGAGCATGATACTTACAAAACTTTGCAGGCTCGACAGAAGTTGTCCTGGGACAACCATCTAGTTTCATTTAGATCCATTGCTCAGCTATATAATTTGACATTTACTACAGCTTATCTTTTATCTATTGTCTTTCAGTGATACAGTTAGGCCCTAACCCATTCCTACACAATGATGCTTTTGATGCCCCTCAAGAGAAACAATTGAGAAAATATTGTGAATAATGAAGAAATTGCTTGTAACAAGCAATTTCTTCATCATCCACTATGTTTTTTACCCCATACAACAAAGATTTTCAAAATTTCTTTAACTTGAAATTGTCGTCTGCAACTTCTTCCAGTTTGGACCAGTCTAAAATTTTCTAATGTGTAATGGGTTAAAGCACTTTGCTTGTTGTTTAACCCATTCCCACTCAATTAGGCCTTTTGCTGCCTCTCAAGAAAACATTAAGTAAAATGTAGAAATTACTTGAACCAAGCAATTTCTTCATTTTCCACATTGTTTCCTTCTCAGAAAGTTGGAAAAATCTAAAATTTCATCAACTTTGAATTGCTGTCTGCAACTCCTTTAAATTTGGACCAGTCTAAAATGTTCCATTTGGTAATGGGTTAAATCATTAGCCTAAAGCAAATATTAAGAACAGTGCATACATTCTGTGAATCCAGGATTTAACCCATCACCGATCGGCAAAATTTTAGACTTGTCAAAATTGAAAGGAGTTGCAGACAACAAATTAATGTTAATGAGATTTGGATTTGATCTCTGAGTAGAAAACAGAGAAAATGAAGAAATTCAGCTTTCAGCTGGTCATTCAACCCATTTCCACGCAATGATGCTTTTTGTTACAAGCAATTTCTTCATTGTCCACAATATTTTCTACCTCAAATGTACAAAGTCCAAAATTTAACCAACTAAGATTTGTCATCTGTATTCTGTAATGTCTTTGAATTTGGACTAGTCTAAAATTTTCATGTGTTGTACAGGGTTAAAGGTATGACATAATTGATACAACCATTTAAAGGCAAGTTCTTATTTATTTTTTGATAGGGGAGAAAGCATGGTATAAACAAAATGTTGTTGGTGCCTTTGAAATATTTGTAGATTTAAAAAGGGTTTTGAAGTTTTTTGTATGGTGTTTAGCTTATTCCCACTTTTTGACATTTCTCTCTCCACCACCACTACCCCACACACACACACAAAAAATGCATTGGAAAACATTGTGGGAAAGGAAGAAATTCTTATTACAAGCAATTTTTCGTTATCCATGATGTTTTCTTCCAAAAAGATAAAGATTTTTAAAAGTTCATCAACTAAAACTTGTCGTTGGCAACTTGTGTGAATTTGGACAATTCTAAAATTTTGTCATCTTGTAATGGGTTAAAGAATCTTTGAACAATTTCGCAGTTATATCATGGCATTGATCCCTTATTCATGTGTTTTCATTGGTAGGACTAGTGCGACATATGTCTTGCCCAAGGACAAATCATGTGACCAGTGGCGTGGCTGGGTTTAGAACCCAAGATCTTTGACATCTCATCAGACAACATATAGACTATCACTCTAACCATTGAGCAATGCAGGACCCAAAGCTCTAATTTTGAATAAAAAAAATCCTTATAGGAAAGTACATACATGAAGGAATTATATTTCTATGAAGTTCGAATGCACAAACCAACATTTTCCATCATTAAAAGAAATTAAAAAAAAGTTCCATCCCAAAACTATACTCTGTAATCATATCCATTATTATATTGGCTCTCTTCCTTGTAACAATGCCAGTGTATAGATAATAATAACAATGCACTGACTTAAAAATAGTCTCAGGGATAGGCTATAGGCACTGACCATCAAACTATCTGGGATTTTTGTTTACTAGCTAATTATAACTGCAAGAAATTTGTTGCTCTTTAGCAATAGTCTAAGTCTTTTCAAAGCAAGACAGGTCTAGATAAACAAGCATCTAGGAGAAAGGATATATTGATTGCTGTTGTTCCTCGTTTAGAGGCCCAGGCCATGGCGAAGTGGTTGCACGTAGGATTCCTTATCATGGGGTCCTGGGTTTGATCCCCAATTTCGGCACATAACTTTCCAACATTTGTCTCCAAACAATGGGTGGATGATCATAAGCACCCTTGGATGAGCAGCTGGAGGCTCTGAAAGGATGTTGTGGTATAAGTTAACTGGTGCAAGAAATACAAGGAATCCACGGTTAGGTGCTTCAGCCTCTGTGATATAACTGGAATACTGTTTAAAGTGGTGTTAAACCCCATTTAGTTAATCAATCCTCACTTTGTAAACCAGGTGCTGACTGTGAGGAGGGTACTGAGAAATATGCATTTCTTTATTTGAAATGCTGAATATGTTTAGCTCATCAAGTAATGTGCTTTGCTCTCAATTCTGGTTTCATACCCTGAATTGATGAGAATTCTTTCGATATTACCTCTGTTTAAAACCCATTCCCATTATCTTGCTTTCTTACGCACCTGTAGAAAAAAAGCGATGGAAGACTTTGTTGAAAATGTAGAAATTTAAGCAATTTCCTCATTATCCACAACATTTCCTACCTTAAAGACAAAGTTTTATCAATTTCCTTTGATTTTGACTTTGGACCAGTCTTAAATTTTGTCATATGGGAATGGGTTGACTTAAACTATACTGTTGTAAGTTGTGAATCCCTTTTCAGTCAATCATTTTGTCTGTAATAAGTCTAGATAATTATCTCACACTGTAATGCCACGTCCAGGTGTAGAATAGTGACCAAAACAGAAAATGTGGCAAATTGGATTATAAAGGCTAAATTAGATCATCTGGGATTATGTCAGTGACCTCAGAGTGCTCTATCACTTCAAATAGGATAATATGCATCCATAGACACAATTGTATAGGCAGGTTAAAATTGTATAATACTCTAGTTTGTAAAGACCTAACAAAATTGTATGATCAATATATTTGCAGAATGAATTATACAGTACACACCACTTATCCAGCAAATATATCTTGTTGACATTTGTCTCAGTATTTTGAAAAAAAAAAATTGACCATTACACAAATGTCTGCATTTTTCTCCGTATCCATGATGTTCATTCATGTTTTTATGTCCTACATCATTGTATCCTATTTTAAACCTAAGTGGGATAGCAGCTGGAGGCTAGGAAAGGATGTAGTGGTAGTACTGGTGTGAGAAATACAAGGAATCCATTTTTAGGTGCTCCAGCCATAGTGATGTGACTGGAATACTGTTAAAAGTGCTGTTAAACCCCATTCAATCATTGTATCCTTGTAAACTATTGCTTTTAAACTTAGTATGCGAATCCGCAACACATCGTAGACCAAGTCTCATAATGCTTACATTTTATCTAAAGTAGAATTAAGGTTCTGATAAAATGTAGACTTATGTAATGATGTATTTTCTTTATCCTCATCATTTTGTGCTACCTAATGAATTGAAATTTCTAGCTCACCTGTGCACAACATGCCCATTGTGAGCTTTTTTGACACTTGAATGTCCACCCTTGTTTTACAACTACAATATTTTCTTCATTTACAGTCTACAGCCACAGTTTTTGTTCCAATCTTGAGGACATTTGGTCAGAATAATTGTCAGATCATAAGGATGAACCATATTGAAAATGGGAAGGTTCAATTAGAAAACATGGGAAAAGGGACCATAATGACATTTCTTTGTTTACACTCTAGGGACCACAGTGGCCCAATCTTGATGACACATGGTCTTGTTTGTATTTCCGTTTATTTATCGTCGCTACCGTAGCACGTGCCCATATGAGCGACGCCCCCAGAAGACGGTTAGTTGTTACGGGGGATAGTGCAAGGATACAGGACGAAACTACTGAGAGCCCCGCCTGGTTCTTTAACGTGCTCGATGGATAGCATCGTCACACGGGGCCTCGGTTTAACGTCTCATCCGAAAGACAATTAGTTGGTTAGTTGATATGGTCAGCCCAGGGCTCGAACCCGTGATCTTGAGGTTTGCAGTCAAGTGCTCTACCAACTGAGCTAATCGGGCTGACATATGGTCAAAGTGATTGTCAAGTCATAAGGACACACCCTATTGAAAATGGAAAGGATCCATTGGAAAACACAGAAGCCAGAGTTTTGGCCAATACTTGATAAAACTTGGTCAGAATAATTGTTAGTCATTAAGATAAATTCTATGGGCTCTAATGACAATTTCATCAATGTTTACAAATTTAACAAATTCTATATGCCTTGTGTACTGCTTGTCTCAGGCTTTGGTGTTTCAGTTGCATGTTTTGTTATTCATTCAAGAACTCAAGTGTGTGAACTAGGGCCATCGTATGGCCCTTTTATTCTTTGAAATTACCTTTTAATTTTTTTGTTACAATTTAAACTGAAAAACTAATATATTACTAATATACATCATGTATTCTGTAAAAATAAACCTCCATTGCAAAAGCCAAACTAACAAACTGTTTAACCAATTCCCACTTAACCCTTTCCTGTTCAAACACAGGATTTTATGTTCCTTTGATTTTATACTTGAGAAAACATTGTGGAAAAAGAAGAAATTGCTTGTAACAAGTAATTTCTTCTTTTTCCACAATATTTTCCACAATATTTTCTACCACATAGGATGGTTTTATTTCAAATTGCATCCAGTTTTCATTGTCGTCTGCATCCTCTTTCAATTTGAACCAGTCTAAAATTTCACAAAAACGTGAAAGGGTTAATGACTATTTAGATGCCAATAAGAAAAAAAAGCTTTGGAAAACATAGTGGGAGTGAAGAAAGTTTGTTACATGCAATTTCTTCTTTAACCATAATATTTTCTACAAAAAAGAAATCCAATATTTCATCAATTAAATATTTCATCAGCAACATTTTGAAGACCAAAGAAACAAGCAGGTGGTGAAGACTAAGATCAGATAAAACATTTGTGCAAGCTGATCTTTGTCTATACCTCCTGCCAAATAGGAATAGTCCAGGCTCAGCATGACAATGGTTTAAGGGCAAAAATATGGTCAGGAACATGAAAAAGGGTATTTATTGTTTGCAACCTAAATAATGTCTTAACTTAACCCATTACCAGACAACAAAAATTAAGACTGGTCAAAATTCAAAGAAGATGCAGATGGCAATTTGTTGTTGATGAAATTTATAAAATATCTGTCTTTCTTGGTTTGAAAACATTGTGGATAATGAAGAAATCGCTTGTAACAAATGTCTTCATTTTCCACAATGTTTTCGAAAGATTTTTTCTTTGAGAGCGTCAAAAAGAGTCATTGTGTGGGAATGGGTTAAATAAATTGTAGTTTAGACATTTAGGTTTCAAAAACAACAAAAAATTAAAATAATCTTAGGGGCAAACATTCACTTTAGCTACAAACAAAATATTGATAGGTGAAACAATTTTATTGATTTACTGCAGCAATATGTCAATTTGTGCATAAGTATTAAAAATTTGATAAGTCATGATGTATACTTGTTAAAATGTTTGATTGGTGAAAGGTTGATTTGAGATAACATGGTTTCTTGCCCTTTAACTGTCAGTTTAAGTGGGTCTGAAGTACTGTTAAACTTGTAAGTACAAGTTGTACAGGACAGTAATAAAAGTGTTTCCTGTCATCTAGAGGCCTTTTATACATGTTGCTGTGTAAATGAACTATGAGTGTGGCAATTAATAAAACACTTTGTCAATAAAGTATAACATGAAACAAGATGCTGTTTAATGATCAAACTTATAATAAACACTGTTACAGGCCTGTTCTACAGCTAAAATGGTAGTGATTTTAACCAATTCCAACGCAAGCCCTCCTTTTTTACGCCCCTCAAGAAAAAACTTGTGAAAACATAGTGGAAAATGAAGAAGTTACTTGTATCAAGCAATTTCTTCATTATCCACAATATTTTTTATCCAAAAGGGCAAAAAGATTTAAAATTCCATCAACTTGAAATTGTCGTCTGCAGAATCGTTCAATTTGGACTAGTCTAAAATTTGGTTGTTTGGTAATGTGTAAATGGCTAAAATCAGGTCTCCTCACCCAAGGGTTTTGACCCTCAAAAACTTTAAGTTGTCCTTTTTTGACCCTCAGAAATTTCTCTAAAGTTGCAGTTACATTATCAGATTACAAATCTCTAAATGGTTGGAAGTCTAAAAGAGTGGAAATTATGCTTGGTAAAGGAGAATTTTTCTTTGCCAGATTAAATACTTTAATCAGTTTTTCATGAATATTTTACAAAATGATAATATCATGATTTTCAGAAGTGCATGTTTGCCTTTTAAATGGAAAAACATGCTTATTTAAGATGTCTTTTCAGTTGCAATCAAAGAGTTAATTTACTATAAAATTAGGCTATATAGTTTTAATACTCTAAAGCTTTTAGACCTTTTAAAGCAATCTTTTTCATAATTTACGCAAAGTTTTGTTTCTTTTAAAACTGTTATCATCTTTCTAGTTCGAGCAAGTTTTACTTCAAAAGTACAGAATGAGAGGTTGTGTTCAAAATTCTGATGCAATGTAGTTTTAACCCATTTCCACTTGCCAAAAACCTAGACCGGTCCAATTTGAAAGGAGTTGCAGACAACATTTTAAAGTTGATGAGGTTTTAGATTTTTTAACTTGCTAATTTAAAATCATTGTGTCAAATGAAGAAATTGCTTGTTACAAGCAATTTCTGCATTTAACACAATGTTTTATCAATGGTTTTTCCAGGGGGATGTTCAAAAGAGTTACTGTGTGTACAATCCCTGGTTTTTAAGCCCAAGCCAAGTTATACTCGAGAAAACATTGAGGGAAAAGCAGAAATTTGCTGTAACAAGTAATAATTTCTTTTCACAATATTCTCTACCCATTAGGTGGGTTACTTTTCAAATTGCACTCACTTATGAATGTCATAGACATCTTCTTTCAAATTGAACAAGATTTTTGGGGAAAAAAAACTTTTATACATTTAGAAATATAAATCAGGTGAGATGGTCTGCTTTTGAAATTAAACAGAATGGTAAAAATATAATGCATAACCTTGATATCATGACCTTGTTAATTGGACATTAATTAAACACACATGTCTGTTAGTTATGTTTAACCTTGTTATGTGGTTGACGAACAGGTGCATTTGACATTTACTATTATCTGACTTTAAAACAATTAGTCCTTTGTTGACCATTATTTTGCTGACTAAACAGCAATTGAAACAAAAGTTATAGTAACCTATTATAAAATGACTATTTTTAGGTTGGTCCAAATTTAAATAGGTTGCAGATGGCATTTTATAGTTGATAGAAATTTAAGTGAGGTAGAAAACATTGTGGATAATGATGAAACTGCTTTGATAAAGCAGTTCATTCATTCTCAACAGATTTCCAAAGCCTTTTCTTGAGGAAAGTAAAAAGGCCAGATTGTGTGGAAATGGATTAATCATGTACTGTTTCATAACCTATTACCACATGAAGTAATTTTAACCCTTTCCTGTTTTACAAAATTTTAGACCTGTCCAAATTCAAAGGTTTTGCAGACGACAATTTAAAGTCGATTTTATTTGAAAAATAACCTATCAGTAGGGTAGAAAATATTGTGAGAAAAGAAGAAATTGCTTGTGACAAGCAATTTCTTCTTTTCCCACAATGTTTTCTCAAGTATAAAATCAAAGGCACGTAAAAACCAGTGATTGTACAGGAAAGGGTTAAACAAGTTCAAATTGAAAGATGTAGCAGACGTCAAATTCAAGTTGGTGAAATTAAATGAAATCTTTGTTGGGGGGTGTGCAGAAAACATTGCAGACATTGAAGAAATTGCTTGTTACAAGCAATTTCTTCATTGTCCTCAATATTTTTCAAACCTTTTTTCTTGAGGGGCGTAAAAGGGGTGGATTATGTGGAAATGGGTATATGAATTTCTTTCTTCCTTTGGTGAGACCTCAGGGCTCATTTAAATGAAGCAATCATTTGTAAACTCTGGGTTTTATATTTTGAATCCCTTTATGGTATCTGGACAAACATTTTTCTGGTTTTGACATACACCATGATAGCTGTATGTGTCTAATGCTTCAGATGAATTATTGCAGCACAGTTTGGAATAACATTACATAGTTGGATGAGAACTTTTAAGCTCACCCTATTTGAATGTATTGGAAGAGCTCTTGTAATACCATTAGCATTTTATATGCTTCTTGACCTTAAACCATTGAAAAAGCCTTCAATCAAAATCTTTAATCTTGGTCTTATTTTCCGAATGTTTATACCTAGAACCATCATACTTCATATATACTCTCATCAAGTGATAGACTTTGCATGCCACCAAGTGCCTAGACCCTGTAACCTTAAACTTTACATTTGACATAGTGAAAAAACTTTAACCATAAACATATACCTTGGAGCATGTATTTTAAAGGCTTATACCTAGGATCTTTATACTTCACATGTGCACTTATCAGATGAATGGCTTTCATTTGCTTACCTCTATTTCCTAAATGCTTTATATATGTAGGATGTAGCATCAAGTGCTGTAATCATGTGACCTTGACCTCTTCTGTGTCATGCCTTTTTATTGAAAACTTCTTTTTGGCCCGTATTTGTATCTTCCTTTCACCTTGGACCGTCTAAGTTTTGAATGCAGGTTATGGACTTTCACTTGGCATGAAGAAGAGTAACCCCTTGAGTAAGGATAAGTTATGTTAGAAGAAAAGAAAATGATTATCAGGGCTTGTTGTTCGAGTTGTAAACCAGGGTTTTAACCCTCAGAAATTTGAAAATATCCCGTTTTTACTGTAGAAATTGGCCATATTGAGACAAATTTCTAAGGGTCAAACTGTGAATTATCAAGGTAAGAAAAGAAAATTTATTTTATTTGCTCTTTTTAGCTCACCTGAGCACAAAGTGCGAGGTAAGCTATTGTGATCGGTTGTTGTCCGTCGTCCGTCCGTCCGTCCGTCTGTCCGTCCGTCTGTCCGTCCACAATTTCTTTAAAAATCTTCTCCTCCTAAACCAGTAGGCTAATCAAGCTAAAACTTTGCAGGGATGTTCCTTGGGTGAAGTTCTACAAAAGTTGTTAAAAGAATTTAATTCCGTCAAAAACTCTGGTTGCCGCGGCATGTGAAAATGGGAATCTTTAGTAAATCTGTAAAAATCTTTAAAAATTTTCTCCTCCTAAACCAGTAGGCCAATCAAGCTGAAACTTTGCAGAGATGTTCTATGGGGGAAGTTCTACAACAGTTGTTAAAAGAATTAATTTCCGTCAAAAACTTTGGTTGCCACGGCATGTGAAAATGGGAATCTTAAATAAATCTGTAAAAATCTTTAAAAATCTTCTCCTCCTAAACCAGTAGGCCAATCAAGCTGAAACTTTGCAGGAATGTTTTTTAGGTGAAGCTCTTCAAAAGTTGTTAAAAGAATTTAATTCTGTCAAAAACTCTGGTTGCCGCAGCATGTGAAAATGGGAATCTTAAGTAAATCTGTAAAAATCTTTAAAAATCTTCTTTTCCTAAACCAGTAGGCCAATCAAAGTGAAACTTTGCAGAGATGTTCCTTGGGTGAAGTTCTACAAAAGTTGTTAAAAGAAATTGATTCCGTCAAAAAGTCTGGTTGCCGCGGCATGTGAAAATGGGAATCTTAAGTAAATCTGTAAAAATCTTTAAAAATTTTCTCCTCCTAAACCAATAGGCCAATCAAGCTGAAACTTAGCAGGGATGTTCCTTGGTCGAAGTTTTACAAAAGTTGTTAAAAGAATTTAATTCTGTCTAAAACTCTGGTTGCCGCGACATGTGAAAATGGGAATCTTTAGTAAATCTGTAAAAATCTTTAAAAATCTTCTCCTCCTAAACCAGTAGGCCAATCAATCTAAAACTTTGCAGGGATGTTTTTTAGGTGAAGCTCTTCAAAAGTTGTTAAAAGAATTTAATTCCGTGAACTCTTGTAACTGCGGCATATGAAAATGGGAAATTTTAGAAAATCTTTGTTGTCTTTTTTTTTAACAGACTACAAGGCCATAGGCATTTATGTCAAAAAAAGCTCTGCACTAGGGGTCCAAAATTTGGAAAAACGCAAAATTTAAATATGTTAAAAAAAATTCTTCATTTTAAGGAGGAGGGCATTTATATTTTTGAGTGTAGCATAGCCTGGCTGTTATCTATCTGTTTTGATCAAATTATGCTTGTAGGTTAATAAACACCCCTTCCCTGGGTGTCCAAAGTTAGTAAAAATGCTCAATTAGACCATGTTCAATAGTCTTTTCCTCCCAATCTAAAAAGTCTAAGGCATTCCAGGGTTTTTAGCTCACCTGAGCACAAAGTGCGAGGTGAGCTATTGTGATCGGTCGTTGTCTGTCGTCCGTCCGTCCGTCCGTCTGTCCGTCCGTCCGTCTGTCCGTCTGTCCATCCGTCCACAATTTCTTTAAAAATCTTCTCCTCCTAAACCAGTAGGCCAATCAAGCTTAAACTTTGCAGGGATGTTCCTTGGGTGAAGTTCTACAAAAGTTGTTAAAAGAATTTAATTCCGTCAAAAACTCTGGTTGCCGCGGCATGTGAAAATGGGAATCTTTAGTAAATCTGTAAAAATCTTTAAAAATCTTCTCCTCCTAAACCAGTAGGCCAATCAAGCTGAAACTTTGCAGAGATGTTCGTTGGGTGAAGTTCTACGAAAGTTGTTGAAAAAATTTAATTCTGTCAAAAACTCTGGTTGTCAGGGCATGTGAAAATGGGAATCTTTGTAAATCTGTAAAAATCTTTAAAAAATTTCTCCTCCTTAACCAGTAGGCCAATCAAGCTGAAACTTTGCAGAGATGTTCCTTGGGTGAAGTTCTACAAAAGTTGTTAAAAGAATTTAATTCCGTCAAAAACTTTGGTTGCCGTGGCATGTGAAAATGGGAATCTTAAGTAAATCGGTAAAAAATCTTTAAAAATCTTCTCCTCCTTAACCAGGAGGCCAATCAAGCTGAAACTTAGCAGGGATGTTCCTTGGGTGAAGTTCTACAAAAGTTGTTAAAAGAATTTAATTCCGTCAAAAACTCTGGTTGCCGCGGCATGTGAAAATGGGAATCTTTAGTAAATCTGTAAAAATCTTCTCCTCCTAAACCAGTAGGCCAATCAAGCTGAAACTTTGCAGAGATGTTCCTTGGGTTAAGTTCTACAAAATTTGTTAAAAGAATTTAATTCCGTCAAAAACTTTGGTTGCCGCGGCATGTGAAAATTGGAATCTTAAGTAAATCGGTAAAAAATCTTTAAAAATTTTCTCCTCCTTAACCAGTAGGCCAATCAAGCTGAAACTTAGCAAGGATGTTCCTTGGGTGAAGTTTTACAAAAGTTGTTAAAAGAATTTAATTCCGTCAAAAACTTTGGTTGCCGCGGCATGTGAAAATGGGAATCTTTAGTAAATCTGTAAAAATCTTTAAAAATCTTCTCCTCCTAAACCAGTAGGCCAATCAAGCTGAAACTTTGCAGAGATGTTCCTTGGGTGAAGTTCTACAAAAGTTGTTAAAAGAATTTAATTCCGTCAAAAACTTTGGTTGCCGCGGCATGTGAAAATGGGAATCTTAAGTAAATCTGTAAAAAACTTTAAAAATTTTCTCCTCCTTAACCAGTAGGCCAATCAAGCTGAAACTTAGCAGGGATGTTCCTTGGGTGAAGTTCTACAAAAGTTGTTAAAAGAATTTAATTCCGTCAAAAACTTTGGTTGCCGCGGCATGTGAAAATGGGAATCTTAAGTAAATCGGTAAAAAATCTTTAAAAATCTTCTCCTCCTTAACCAGTAGGCCAATCAAGCTGAAACTTAGCAAGGATGTTCCTTGGGTGAAGTTTTACAAAAGTTGTTAAAAGAATTTAATTCCGTCAAAAACTTTGGTTGCCGCGGCATGTGAAAATGGGAATCTTAAGTAAATCTGTAAAAAATCTTTAAAAAATTTCTCCTCCTTAACCATTAGGCCAATCAAGCTGAAACTTAGCAGGGATGTTCCTTGGGTGAAGTTCTACAAAAGTTGTTGAAAGAATTTAATTCTGTCAAAAACTCTGGTTGTCGCGGCATGTGAAAATGGGAATCTTTGTAAATCTGTAAAAATCTTTAAAAAATTTCTCCTCCTTAACCAGTAGGCCAATCAATCTAAAACTTTGCAGGGATGTTTTTTAGGTGAAGCTCTTCAAAAGTTGTTAAAAGAATTCCATGAACTCTTGTAACTGTGGCATATGAAAAAGGGAAATTTTAGAAAATCTTTGTTGTCTTTTTTTTAACAGACTACATGGCCAAAGGCATTTATATTTTATATAGAGCTTAATCATATTGTTCTCAACCAAGTTTTTTTAAATATTTAATCTCTGGGGTCAAAAATTGCCCTTCCCCTGAGGTCCGAAGTTTGGAAAAATGCTTAATTAGAGCAATTTCAAAAGACTTCTCTTAAACTATAAGGTCTAGGCTATTCATATTTGGTATTGGGCATAACTAGGGCATATCACTAAAAGTTGTCTTCTTCAGGTCAAAAAAAGCTCTGCACTAGGGGTCCAAAATTTGGAAAAAAGCAAAATTTTAATATGTTAAAAAAAAATTCTTCATTTTAACCCTTTCCTGTTTTGCAAAATTTTAGACCCATTCAAATTCAAAGGTTTTGCAGACGAAAATTTGAAGTTGATTTTATTTGAAAATTAACCATTCAGTAGGGTAGAGAATTTTGCGGAAAAAGAAGAAATTGCTTGTTACAAGCAATTTCTTCTTTTCCCACAATGTTTTCTTAATTATGAAATGACAGGGACGTAAAAACCAGGGATTAACCAGGAAAGGGTTAAGGAGGAGGGCATTTATATTTTGAGTGTAGCATAGCCTGGCTGTTATCTATCTGTTTTGATCAAATTATGCTTGTAGGTTAATAAACACCCCTTCCCTGGGTGTCCAAAGTTAGTAAAAATGCTCAATTAGACCATGTTCAATAGTCTTTTCTTCCCAATCTAAAAAGTCTAAGGCATTATTTTGTATATAGCATATCCAGATGGTTCCCTACCATGTTAGCTAAAATCTTAGCCCTGGGATAAAACATGGCACTGCCCCAGAGGTCAAAAATTTTTGAAAACGCCCAATTAGAGCAACATCAAAAGTCTTCTCCTTCTAAAAAATAAGGTGGCGGGCATATATATTTGGTATGTAGCATGACTAAATAATTTTGTACTACATAACAGGAAAACATGCTCTTAGGATAAAAAATGTCTCTGTTCCTGGGGTTTAAAATTGCGTAAATTGCATTGAAAGAATTCTTCTTAAATATAGGTTCCAGAGCATTTACATTAAAAACAAAGGATAACATTATTGTTATCTACCATGTTTATATCCTTTTGACAAAGATGGCCCTTCCCAAGGCATCCAAGGATATGAAAAATGCTCAATAAGAGCATGTTCAAATATTTTCCACTCCTCATGTATAAGTTGTAATGCATTCATATTTTGATTTATAGTACATCCAGATTGTTCTCTACCAAGGTTGCTAAAATTACACCCATTGAAGTTGCAGACAGTAATTAGAGTTTGATTGAAATCTAAATACAAAGAATTTCAGGTAGAAAACACTGTGAGAAATGGAATAATTGCTTGTCACTCCCTTTCTCACTATGTATTTTTCAAACCTGTTTTCCCTGAGGGTGACAAATTCTGGGATAGTTTGGTAATGGATTAAACTATAAAACCAAAGGCATTCATTATTATTGTAAAGCATTACTGGATTGTTTTGTACAAAGCCCAAAATCTTATATATCTTTAATTTATTTTGCTCAAGTTGTGTCTTTTTTATACTAAAAAGTACTGTAATTTGGAGATACCTCAGGTGAGCGATTTAGGACCATCATGGTCCTCTTGTTGTTTGACCCCAGACCTCGGGTTTTGACGCACAGAAATTCAAAAAGAAGCAATTTTGACGCTCGAAAATTTGTCACTGTGCGTCATTTTGACTCTCGAAAATTAGCAGCCATGCGTCAAGGGTCATCATAAGTCAGGGCTCTGCAGAGTGGGCGACTCAGGCGAAAAAGTCGCCTGGTTTTATAAAATGATTTGCTGATCAAAGCGAAGTCGAAGTCGCCTGGAATTTTCGGGAAGTCGCCTGGATACGATAGGTGATAAACAAATCTGGCCCAGTGGCTATAAAAGTAGGGGACAGTGTGCAGTTATACAACTGCTGGTCGGAAGCCCTTTGATCGTAATTCAAGCGTGTATCGATATTCGCGAGGCCAGCAGATTATCAGAAATAGGGGTATGTTCTGGCAATTAATAGTCATGCTTACTTCATTCACACCTACGCTGATTGGTTTCGGCAATGCTTAGTATACTATCGGCACCAGAAATCTTTATTTGAAATCCTTTCCCTTCTTAAGTTTTAATTATTTCTGTAAATTATGTTATCATCAGTCTACGAGATTTGTTGCTTGCTTTCACATATTGAGAATAATTGCCGACATTTACGTACACGTTGTCATTTACCCGAAGTCAAAATTTTGTTAAAAATTTGAAATCTTGATGAAAAATAATTCTGCCGAAAATCTACGTAGAGTAAATTCATTTTTCATTAGAATCCTTCAATTTGAATTACCTACTTTAATTGTGACAAGTGAAGAAAAAGATGGCAAACAATTTAAAGGCTGCTACGATCTTTTCCTGAGTTTCTTGTTATGATACATTCTTTCCAAAAACTAAATTTCACTTACTTGTGTTGGTAATAATTCCTTTAAATAACATGTAATCCTATAAAATGGAGCAAATTATCCTGTGTTAACTTTAAACCTCTGCATGTACACAGTCAGGTTTTGTGTACTTAGCAGTAACCCTTACCCTTTACATACTATAACTGACTTATTCACAGAGGACCTTTTTTGACCAATTAATGACAATTTTTATCCATTTTGGCCCCCCTATATGTTATCAGGTAAAGTGGACGGAATTTGACTCATTACCACACAATCCCCCATTTTGACATCTTGAAATGTTTTTTATTGGAAACTGTGGAAAAAGGAGGAAATGATTGCAGCAAGCAATTTATCCTGTCCCCACATGTTTCTAACCTCTTTGGCACCTTCTTTCTTATTTAAGCTCACTTTGAAATGTCTTATTAAGCTTCAATCAACTTGTACCAGTCTGATTTTTTTCTTCTGGTAATGGTTTGATTAAATACATGTTGTTGTATTGTATGTGTACATGTTGTACATGTTGTACAATAAAATCTTTTCTCATTTTCTGCTTCAAATAAGAACAGTACTCATTTCAATCAGACCGCCTATACACTATTTTCATTTTTTTTATTAGTTGATTTTTTTTTATCATATATGAATCTATTATGAAACATAAAAATAAAATTCAGAATCAAACTCTTGAAATCTCAAACCTAAAAAAAGAAAAATACAAAAGTATTTGTTCACAGGAATAAGATCTTTATTCAGTACTGAAAGGATAAGCAGTATTTTCTATGTTTATTGCATAATACATAATATAAAATGCAACTACTTTGTTGTAAAGCTATTTTATTCTCTGATAGAAATGAGGAATACGTGCAAAAACTTAATTTTTAACGTGATCCACTTCTCCTGAAAGTCTCACCACTTCTCCCCATTTTGAAAAACTTCTCCCAATTCTCAGACTAGTAAGAAGTGACTTCTCCCCAAAATGTGGGAGTCTGCAGAGCCCTGCATAAGTGTGCCAAAATTATTTGAAAATGGCCAATTGATTATGAAAACATACACCTCTTTCAAGGACAACACCAACCTTGATTGGAAATTAACACTCTTAAGTGATGGACATGCATCGGCGATTGTAATTGACAGGTACTTGACACCTGTGAAATTAATGATGAAACCCATTTTCAGAGTTCTAATCCTACTGAAATTTACTTATTTGCTATTTCTTTTATAAAAAGCTCACAGAATATAATCGAGAAGTAAAATGATACCAAAGAAAATGTTTTACAAGAAATGTCATTGGTTTTCGTGTATAAAATCGGCACTTCTTTTTATGAAAAATAGAAATAATTTGATCTTCTAAGTATCTTAGTACTCTTGAGAATTTCTAAAACTGATTCAAACTAATAATATATAATATGAATACTGATTTTTCCCTAAAATTTATATTATATTGAAAATAGAATACTGTCAGATTGGAGAAATGGTTCAATCTGAGACAGAGTTTATTCTAAGGCACCATTGGTTAAAAAGTTATAAACTTTTTTTTTTTAATTGCTCGGGGGGGGGGGGGGGAGGGGTATCGCATTTTGACTCTTGGAAATTTTGGCTCAAGGGTCAATGACTCTTGACTTTTGGGAACTAATGAAAACCCTGCATTCATATTTTGTATATAGCATATCCAGATGGTTCCCTACCATGTCAGCTAAAATTTTAGCCCTGGGATAAAACATGGCACTGCCCCAGAGGTCAAAATTTTTTGAAAACGCCCAATTAGAGCAACATCAAAAGTCTTCTCCTTCTAAAAAATAAGGTGAAGGGCATACATATTTGGTATGTAGCATGACTAAATAATTTTGTACTACATAACAGGAAAATATGATCTTAGGATAAAAAATGTCTCTGTTCCTGGGGTTGAAAATTGCATTGAAAGAATTCTTCTTCTTAAATATAGGTTCCAGAGCATTTACATTAAAAGCAAAGGATAACATTATTGTTATCTACCATGTTTATATCCTTTTGACAAACATGGCCCTTCCCAAGGCATCCAAGGATATGAAAAACGCTCAATAAGAGCATGTTCAAATATTTTCCACTCCTCATGTATAAGTTGTAATGCATTCATATTTTGATTTATAGTACATCCAGATTGTTCTCTACCAAGGTTGCTAAAATTACACCCATTGAAGTTGCAGACAGTAATTAGAGTTTGATTGAAATCTAAATACAAAGAATTTCAGTAGAAAACACAGTGAGAAATGGATAAATTGCTTGTCACTCCCTTTCTCACTATGTATTTTTCAAACCTGTTTTCCCTGAGGGTGACAAATTCTGGGATAGTTTGGTAATGGATTAAACTATAAAACCAAAGGCATTCATTATTATTGTAAAGCATTACTGGATTGTTTTGTACAAAGCCCGAAATCTTATATATCTTTTATTTATTTTGCTCAAGTTGTGTCTTTTTTATACTAAAAAGTACTGTAATTTGGAGATGCCTCAGGTGAGCGATTTAGGACCATCATGGTCCTCTTGTAATTGTTTGTCCCCTTCAAATACAAACACCTAGAATTTCATGGTCAAAGAGTCAATGACTCCTCAATATCAAAGGCTAGCACAAGCCTAGATTATAGGACACAAGTTTAATATACATCAGTTGTAATCAATTGTATCCTAATTACAGTGACATTGGCCTGACGAGTTCTGGTAGCCTGAAGGTTTGGACGTGTGTCAGTAGATTCGTAAATCTGACTTCATTATCACTTACATTACCCATGGCAATTAGTTTACTCATGTATATCCTAGTGGGAATATGATTTACAATAATGTTTTTGTGGATAAAGGATTACTTTAATACTTTTTGCTTCTTGTATCTTTGTAAGTAAAAGTTTTTCCTTTGTCATGAATAATTTTTACAGTATTAACTGTGCAATATTAACCCTTGTCATGCTGGATAAATTTCTTTTCAAAATTGCACAAAAATCAAAGGACTGAAAGCACTGGGGGTATTTGTTGTAAGTCAATAGTTATTTTGAATATGAAATTTTAGATACGACTCTGACTTAAAAGGGGCAAGCAGGTGGTGAAGACTAAGATAAGGCTGCATTTATGTGCAGACTGATCTTTGTCTTTACCTCATGCCAAAACAGGATTATTCTGGGTTCAGCACAACAAGGGTTAAATCAGTTTATAAAACCTGGCTTGATAGGTTGGTTTTGGGTGTTCTTTAAATCTGATATATGAATACCTAGTCCTGTCCTACTGATTTAACTACTTTTGTACTTTCAACTTATAACAAAATCACAAAAAATAAGTCGAATAAAAATTTAGAGAGTTGCAGAGGACAATACTGGCAATTAAGAATTGAAATTAAAATTTGAGGGTACAAGACCACTTTGACTAGCCCCTCCTTCTCTGATTACAAATATATACCCACTGATTTGGCTAAATGGCATGTGTTGAAACATAAGCACCATCATGCAAGCAACCTGATGAATTCTTCGACTATCCAACTAAGAAGATTATAGAAATGTAACTGTATTAAGCAAGCACTTGCCTTATGTACAGTATATACAAGCTTTTACTGACTGTTTGTTTGAAAAAAATTGTGCTTAATACAAATTAAACTACTTCCAATCTTGCCGGCCTTATATTTTCAAGTTTTGATGATTTTAATTATAGCGAGTGAAATGATATCTATATCATGTTCAAAAGAATCCACCTCAATAGTAAATAATAGGACAGGATAAGTGGATGATTCTTCAATGTCAAATTGTAGAATGTAGTGGAAAAGGTAATGATTTTTAGCACAACTATTTTTGGAGGATACTAACGTGTTGCTATAGTCCTGATGTTGTCTGCGTTGCCCAAAAAGCTTGACAGTTTCCTGTATCTCTACTACAATTGTACCTAAGGACCTTATATTTCTCATGTCTATTACTTGGTAAAAAGTTCATGGCTATTTGTCAAGGTCATATACCAAAGGCATCTCATCCAAAAACTTTTACATATTCCTGTATCTCTACATAATGCTAAATTCACATAAAAATCGGCTATGCCAACAGTTGGACAATGCCTATATTTCATCAAGCAATTACTAAAAGAAAAAGCGTCCAAACAATGTCAGCTATTGCAGAAAGAAAAAAACATAATTCCATCACATTACACAGATGCATCTGCGGCAGTAAAACTCCTAAATATGCGATCATGGAAAACATGTTTTATGAAAAAATTGGCAATCAATGGTCAACATATGGCTGATGTGTCAGTGGATCGGTACCGGCCAATTTGATAACATTCATACCCTGTCACATGTCTATTAAGGCCAGCCAAAAGTTGTTGTAAAGCAGACAGACTGCGCATAAAACTGCGGAAGTTTCCAGTACTCTAATTCCATCATAAGTGTATCATATTCACTGTACAAAAACCAGTAGATGAGCCAGGGCTTCACCCACACTGACCGAGGATACCTATCATTAATCTCTCTTGCCGCTGCAAGTGCTGCTAACATTATCATGTCATGTTGGAGCAGGGCATACTGTGCACTTAGAACTACAATTCTTTTTAATCAGCAAAGGGCATCATGATTAACAAAACATACAACAATGCAGCTATATCACTTTTAAGATATGACCATGATTGCTGAATGCCAACTGCTAGGCGATGAATTGTCGACTAGTTTTGGACTAATCTGCAATGTACCTACGATTAGTTGATGGAACCTGTCAATATTCATACCATTGGCTGGGTACCTGAAGAAACCTGGCGAGATGTGGTTGACCAGTTGCTAAATAGTTAGGGACTAGTCTTCGATCACTGATGTTGGAGAAAATGTCAAAGGTTAAAACATTAGTAATGTGTTCACAATCGGCTGGGGTCCGGCCGTACTTCGGCTGATCGCCAGTGATTAGTCACTGATGTCATACCGATTACAAAAAAAACCTGAAAAATATTGCCAACTAGTCGGTAGATTTTAACTTGGTAAAAGAAGCCAATCACATAAAATTAAGCAGTTTTATCAGGCAATTCTTCAAACAATAGACGACTAGTGTCTTAAAAAAAGACATCTGCAAGGCATGGTCAATGTGTCAGAGCATTTATGTTTCAGTAAAAGAATAAAGCACCAGCAGCTGATTTTATTCTCCAAGAACTATGTTTCAACAAGAGGTATTTCTGAACTATACCCTTATTCTTTCGTAATAGAGACTTCTGGGAGAAGCTGCAACTTGAACTGGCAGGCACTTTGTATACTGAGGGTTCTCTTTCTGATCACCTTTTATGGGATTTAGTGTAGGGAATATCTTTCCTCACATTTCTTAACTTTCATGGACTGAGAGTCCTTTCCCTGATTACACTTGCCGAATTTTGGTCGAGAAACTTCCCACCACTACTGTTAATTATTTTTTGACAATGGTAGTGTGTAGGACTCCTTATCATGGGGTCATAGGTTTATTGGCGAATATCCTTTGAAGTTTCCTACATTTGTCTCCAAACCAATGGGCCGCCATCATAGCGCAGTCAGTAGCGCATCAGACTCCTAATGTTCAATCATGGGATGTCATGGGTTCCCGGTGGCGCTACATTTTCTTTCCGACATTTGTCTCTCACCAATGGGTGGATAATCGTAAACCTAAGTGGGATAGCAGATGAAGGCTAGGAAAGGATGTAGTGGTAGTACTTGTGTGAGAAATACTAGGAATCCATTGTAGATGCTCCAGCCACGGAGATATGACTGAATTAATGATTGAAATGCCGTTAAACCCTATTCAATCAATCAATCTCCCAACAAATGGGTGGATAGTTGAACTGGTGTAAGAAATACCAGAAATCAATTGTTAGGTGATCCAGTGGCAGTGATATGACTGAAATACTGTTAAAAGTGGCATTAAAACCCATTCAATTAATGAATAAATGAATATTAGAAATGAACGATTACACTATCATTCAATTTGTATGAATGGCTATGCTATTATATGTAATAATTGTTTTAACTTTGTTACTGAACCAGGAAGTCACCTTGATTAACCTCTACCTGACTGCTAGGTTTCTTACGTAGCAATACACTATCCTTAACCTATTATATCACAATCTTGCAGTTTTAGGGACTGGAGAAATATAGCTTTAGAGCACATTGTGGAAATAAGAAATTGCTTTTGATAGGTAATTTATTCATTTCTAACAATATTTTCTACCTGGTTTGGCATTCACTTTTCAATTATAATGCAATTTGAATTGTTGTCTGCAACTTCTTTTAATTCGGATCAGGTCCAAACTTTTTCACATTTGGTAATTGATTAAACCTTTACAAACAGTTTTGTCTTTTTATGACCTTTAACCTTTTCATGTTTTCTGAAATATTAGACTAGTCCTAGTGGTTGCAGACGACAATGAAAATTGAATGAAATTTAAAATGAAACTATCTTATGTGGTATGAAATCATAGCAACATAAAATAAGGGATTATCCAGGAAAAGGTTAAATACAATATTGAAGAAATTACACAGAGGATGGATATGGAAGAAATTGAATTTAGCCAATATACCCATGATTTTATTGGGCTCACATGCAGTCAACGAGACATAGTTGTCACAATTTCACTTCAGTGTAAGTGCGTGCATAAGTGCATGCGTCCAGAATTTTGTCTAGAGTGTAAGATCTACATTTATGGGTGGATTTGAAAATAACTTGGCACAGTTGTTCTTCTGGATGAGTGCTAGTGTCATGCAAAACTTTTGTTGTGATACCTCCAATGTCAAGGTCAAAGTTGAAGGTCAAACAAAAAAATGGACGTGTCCCTGGACAACCTATTTCTTGTTCGACAATGTCTTTTACGAAATAAGATACCGTCAAGCAAAGTTGAGCAAACCAAAAAGAAAATAATGTAAGTCTGTATTGACATGTCATAACCAATTACATTCAAAGCACTGAAAGTACTGATTGCGGACATCCCTGTTGGCAAAGTTTAGTGATATGCATATTTCAGTGCAAAAATGGCATTTTATCATATAGATTATCTGATTTAAGCAAAACCTGTTGCCTAGCCAGGCTGGCTTAATAGGTAATACAGGATGTTTTCTATTATAGTGTGCCGTACATGATGCCCACTTCGGAAAAATAAAGAAAATGCCATTATCTCTCTGATGATAAATATGACAATGAAAAAAAAGAAAATGCCTTTATCTCTCTCTGATGAAAATATGACAAGTAATTTGTCTATTAAGTTGGGTGAGAAGCTAATGTCTTGGATCTAATGTTGCATTTGTACATGTCCTGGTGTGAAAAATGACAGGAAGCCATGGTTTAGATTAGATTAGTGATTCATTCAGAACAGTTACTCACAAGAAACACATTAAAGATTATGTATATCTTTAAACCTTCTGCAAACCATTAGTAGCTTAAAAAGGAAAAATCAAAATAACAAAGAACATCCAAGGAATATCTTTGAACACATGTCTAACCGTTTATCTATACATTTCTATGTAGTGTAGTATTGATACTCCAGCTGGGAATGGGAAAGGATGTGGTGCTAGTGTCCTGAAAGGGCACTCCGAGATGCAAAGCAAGGAGAATGAGGAGGGCGGGGAGGTTTTTTTTCACATCTTCACAGGGTGGGGGGGATTATTCTAATTCATAGGGCTTAAAGATGGGCTCTGTTTTTATTATTGCAGTCATTCATACTGACTGTAATCAAAGAATTGTCCGAATTTGCTCTGCTTCTTGGAACCTGACAACTACCTGAAAAATTTATGCTTGCTCGTGAATTGATTCATAATATCTTGTAGTATACTATCTGAAAATGTAAGCCCATTCATAAAGAATGATTACGAAAAGCCGAATCACTGAATGTGAGCAGTGATTAACCCTTGTCATGCTGAACCAGAATATTCCGGTTTTGGCAGGAGGTGTAGACTAAGATCAGACTGCACTTATGTGCAGGCTGATCTTAGTCTATACCTCCTGCTTGTACTTTTCCTGCCAGAGTTGTTTATGAAGTTTATTTCTAAAAGAAATATTGATTTTTGAACAACAAGTTCTATCAGTGCTTTCAGCCCTTTGATTTGACAGCAATTCAGTAAGGTAATTAATACAGCATGACAAGGGTTAAGGTAATGACAGCTACAGGTACTTTTATTCTTACCACCTTAAACAGTGTTGCATCCAGGCCACTTGATGGAGGGAATCCTCAGGGGATTGTCATCCTTTGTATATTTTGTTGGAATTTGACAATTACACTGTTGATCGAGTCAGTTATGGGCGAGAAAATATGGTTGGGATTCTGTCTCGGGGGGGGGGGGGAGGGAAGATAGAAGTCTGAAAGTCCTCAAGTGTGATTTAATAATAAGGAAAACTTAACAGACAGATCAGAGAATGACTTCAATTATCATACAAATTGTTAATATACAGTCCTGACTGCATTTGAGGTTGTTCAGGCATTTGATGTTATTTTATTTTTTAACTCGCCTGAGCATGAAGTGCTCAAGTGAGCTATTGTGCTCACTTTTTGTATAGCACCTGTACATTGTCAGGCGTCCTTCAACAATTTCTTCTACATCTCCTAAACCAAATTAGGCAGAAATGTTCCTTAGGTGGTCCCTTTTAAAAATACCTAAAAGAATTGCAAGCTGTTGCCATGGCAACAAAACTGAAATTTTAAAATATTCTTTAAAAATCTTCTCCTGATGCAGGTTGTCTAGAGCCTTGATATTGCATGAAACATCAGTATATTAACCTCTTTCAAAATAGCCAACACCATGACCCTCTTGTGCCATTGGCCGATTATATTGGAGGGGGGGGGTTTCTATAATAATAGAGAACGGTTTTTAAAAAACATCTCCATCTCTATTGGGAAAATTTAAACTAAATTTGGCAGAGATGTTACTTAGATGAACCTGTATTAAAATAGCTTTAGAAAAATGAAATCCGTTTAAAACTCTTGATGCCATGTTGAAAGAAACTATTTTTTTCTCAGAAAAAACATGAATTTGAAGCATTATGTTTGGAAATTAGCTGAACTCTTTCAAAACAAATGCACAAGGCAGTAGGGATCTGCAATATACCAAATTTTCATCTTGTTCCTCTGTTCTATATATAGATGAAACCGTCTTGTGGAAAGGAAATCACTTTCTCCTAATGCGATTTTTTTCTTAAAGTCACTATGGGTTTAGTAATAATTATACAAGTACAGTGTCTCATTTTGTGCACTTTTTATTTCAAATGCAAAAAAATAAGTAATGGCATTTTTATGCCCCGGCATCGAAAGATCTTGGGCATGTTGTTTTACCGTTGTCCGTCTGTCTGTTGGTCATTGAGTCTGTCGGTCTGTCTATGTCTGCAAAACTTAACCAAAAAACTTAACAGTGCCAATTACTTCCAGCCAATTCAAGATACAGTAAAACCCCTCCTTACGACCACCCTGGAAATACGGGCACCCCGCTATTTCGACTGATTTTTTACAGAGCAGATTTTTTGTTCTTTATTTCAATGGTCGGGAACCCCTCTAAAGTGGGCACCCCGCTATTCTGAATTACGACCGCTAAATTCAGTACCAACTATAGCTGATACACTAATTTGAACCCCACTAAAATGACCAGTAACTTCACACATTGAGACTGACCACCCGAATTTCACACTTGATAAGAGCGACACTAATTGGGTACGAATACATTGTAATTACATTATCTGATATTTGATTGTATGATATCGAACCCTCATTATAATAGGTGTTATGATTAAAGTGGCCGATCACTTTTGGAAATTATTATTATTTGAATGTGTCACAGGTTTTAACTCGAGTAATTAATTCGAAAGTGAAAACGTATCCGAGAAGTTACGATTAGTTTGTTTATGGCGTTCCAAACAGTTAATTAGCAATTAAATTTTGATTTCAACGTAATTGATGCTTGGTTTTCGCATTGTAGAAGATATGATATCAACAGTTTGACACTTTGAACCTGTACTTACGAATAAATAATCTGAGGTCCGACTTCTGAAGCAGATGGATCAAATGGAGAATAGCGAAAGTAGAACTTATCGAAGATCCTAAATTCGAAAATGACATAAGATTCCGCTGTAATACATGTTCTTATAGTTTCATTTTTGTATTTATAGTATTAACCCTAGTCATGCTGAATAAATTACCTTACTGAATTGCTGTCAAATCAAAGGGCTGAAAGGACTGATAGAACTTATTGTTCAAAATTCAATTTTTCTTTTCGAAATCGATTTCACAAAGAAACCTCGCAGGAAAAGTACAGGCAAGAGGTGTAGACCAAGAGCAGACTGCCCTTATGTGCAGGCTGATCTTGTTCTACACATCCTGCAAAAACTGGAATATTCCGGGTTCAGCATGACAAGGGTTAATATATTTGAATAACGAAAATCAAATGAATATGAATTACTTGACAACAAACGACCAAACCTCAGTATTACGACCACCCCGCTATTACGACCACTTTCAAAAAGTACCGCAAGTGGTCGTATTAGAGGGGTTTTACTGTACAATGCTTATATTTTGCATGATGATACATATCTATTATATGCATCTCCTCATGTCAAGGTCATGTGATAAGGTCAAGGTCACATACCAAGGTCAAACGCCAAAAAACCCCACCCTCATGTACGGCAGGAGCATTGTGTTTCACAAACACATCTTGTTGTTTCTATGGTTATTTTCCTGTATGTTCATGCATGTGTTGGTGGAAAAATTGTACGTGTACTGACTTGATTATATCTGATTTACGTCCTGCTGTACTTGAATGGGCACCCTGGAACTATCTTTCTTTCATGTCACAGCAAAGCTCACTTGTTCATGTGCTTCCTTGGTATCACCAATACTACGCTTGGGCTCTAATGTCTCAAGCCATGTCCAATTAACCAGTGGCACAGCCTAAAAATTTACTTAATTATACCACCTACCATTTACAGAGATATCAAAGAATTGTCAGGACAATAAAATTATGTTAACCCTTGTCATGCTGTATAAAATCCCTTATGGAATTGCATCAAAATCAAAGTGATGAGAGCACTGAAAGTACTTGTTATTCAATAATCAATATTTCCTTTGAAAACCAATTTCATAACTTCTCTGACAGGAAAAGTACAAGCAGGAGGTGTAGACCAAGATCAGACTGCACTTATGTGCAGGCTGATCTTTGTCTATACCTTCTGCCCAAACAGGAATATTCCGGGTTCAGCATGACAAGGGTTAACAAAAGTAAAAAGAATGCATAAAACAGCGCAAGTGACAGTAATGGCCTAAATTAGTTCATGTGATAGCAAATTATGGCATTTTAATCCATTTCCACTCAGTTCTGATTTTACACCCTTCAAGAAAAGACATGTTAAAAACAATGTTAAAAAATGAAGAATTTGCTTGTTACAAGAAATTTCTTCATTTTCAACATTGTTTCTACACAAAAAGCCAAAGACATTCAAAATTCACTTGACTTGAAATTGTCATCTACAACTTCTTTTAATTTAGACCAGTCAAAAATTTTGCTGTGATGGAATAAGTTTTGGAAAAGGTTACCTAAATGATACTATCATCATGACCCTGATATTCAACATCTGGGTCAAGTATTTTCTAAAATTTTTGTGATTGTCTTCAAATTATAATCAAGATTATTGTTGATTGTTTATCATTTCATAATGGTTCTGTTTGTCAGAGAACTATTGTTCTGCGCGTAAAATAGCATTCTCATCATTTCCATTACTTTGCACTATTCTGTACAGCTCTTTTTACCTCACTTGAGCTCAACTTGCTCAAGGTGAGCTTTTGTGATACTTGAATGTCCGTCCTCAACAATTCAGTGTGTAACCACTCTACAAGTCACAATTTTGGTTCATATTTTCTCAAACTTGCTCAACGCATCCTTAAACAATAATACTGTTTGACACCACAAGAAAAAGAAATTTGGAAATATTTAGAAAATGAAAAGTTGTTTGTAACAAGCATTTTCTTCATTTATCCTAAATGTTTTCTATCCCAGAACTAAAGAACATCATATAATTTGGATCAATTTTATCATCTGGCACTGTGAAATGTTTGAACATGTATTGTCAGGAGGAAGAACCGTATTGAATATGGTGACATTTTGAACTAAAATCTATTGAAAAGGGTCCAAACTAACAATTTCCTTGTCACCACTCTAGAGGTCACAATTTGGCTCATTCATTTTTGCTCATCTGAGCATGAAGTGCTCTGGGTGAGCTATTGTGATTGGTCATCGCCCGGCTTCCATCCGGCGTCCGTAAGGCCATTCACAATTACAAAACAATCTTCTCCTCCTAAACTTTCATGTGAGTCAGGGTTCAATCCCTGGTGGCACATATCCTGTCGGACAATTGTCTCTCACCGATGGGTGGATAATCGTAAACCTAACTGGAATAGCAGCTGGAGGCTAGGAAAGGATGTAGTGGTAGTGGTGTGAGAAATACCAGGAATTCATTGTTAGGTGCTCCAGCTGCCGCAATATGACTGAAATACTGTTAAAAGTAGCGTTAAACCCCATCCAATCAATTCTCCTAAACTTACCATGGAATTTCATCCAAACTGCACTTTGGTCTTGCTCTTTCAAAATACTTCAAAGATTTGAAATCATTGAACAACTTTGGCTGCCATGGCAACTGGGTGAAACAAGATGTGTTTGTTAAACACCATGCCCCCGAAACAGGGTGATTTTTATTGGTTTTTATTTCTTTGTTTTAGGGAAAAGGGTTAAAATTTTGACTATGACCTTGATGAAATGACCTTCCCCAGTTGCCCCTTGTTGAGGCCTAACCTCATACTAAATATTAGCATTGTTACTTAATTAGGGATGAAGTTATAGGAATATGTTTAGTTGGCAGGTTAAGTTTTTGAGTAACGTTTTAGGGAAAAGGGTTAAAATTTTGACCTTGACCTTGATGAAATGACCTTCCCCAGTGCGCCTTGTTGAGACCTATTTTCATACCAAATATTAGCATTGTTACTTAATTAGGGATGAAGTTATAGGAAAATGTTTAGTTGGCAGGTTAAGTTTTTGAGTAACGTTTTAGGGAAATGGGTTAAAATTTTGACCTTGACCTTGATGAAATGACCTTTTCTTATTGCGCCTTGTTGAAACCTAACCTCATACCAAATATTAGCATTGTATCTTAATTAGGGATGAAGTTATAGGAAAATGTTTAGTTGTCAGGTTAAGTTATTGAGTAACGTTTTAGGGAAAAGGGTTAAAATTTTGACCTTGTCCTTGATGAAATAACCTTCCCCAGTTGTGCCTTGTTGAGACCTATCTACTTGCCAAATATAAGCTTTGTAACTTAACCCTTGTCATGCTGTATAAATTACCTTACTGGGATCCTGCAAATCAAAGGGCTGAAAGCACTGATAGAACTTATTGTTCAAAAACCAATATTTCTTTCAGAAATCAACTTCATAAACAACTCTGGCAGGAAAAGTACAAGCAGGAGATGTAGACTAAGATCAGCCTGCACATAAGTGCAGTCTGATCTTAGTCTACACTTCCTGCCAACAGGAATATTCCGAGCTCAGCATGACAAGGGTTAATTAGGGTTGAAGTTATAGGAAAATTGTTTAGTTGGAAGTTTTGCAGACAGACGGACAGACGGACAGGCAGACTGATGGACAGACGGACAAATGGACATGGGTAAAAGAATATGCCCGATCTATCGATGCGGGGGCATAAAAATTCTCAAAATTCATAGGACCCAGATCTTTAATATTTGGTATAAATCGTCATCTATTGACCCTCTACCAAACTACTTCAAAGAACTAACATACAGGGTTTTCATTAGTTCCCAAAAGACAAGAGTCATTGACCCTTGGGTCAAAATTTCCAAGAGTCAAAATTGAAATCCCAAGAGTCAAAATGCGAATACCCCCCCCCCCCCCCCCCCGAGCAATGTAGAAAAAAAAAGTTTTAACTTTTTTTTGCAATGTTGCCTTAGGAGTGTTTATTTATTTATTCATTTATTTATTTTTAGCAGGGGTGCCTTAAAAGTGTATGTTGTTTATTTTTTTTTCAGCAATGGTGCCTTAGAATAAACTCTGTCTCAGATTGAAACATTTCTCCAATCTGATATTACTCTATTTTTCAATAAGAGATGAATATTAGGGAAAGTTTGATATTCAAACATATATTATTAGTTTGTATCAGTTTTAGAAAATCTCAAGAGTACTAAGAGGATCAAATTATTTTTATTCTTCATAAAAAAGTGCCGATTTTATACACGAAAACCAATGACATTCAAATTCTTAAGGAACATTTTCTTTGGTTTCAATTTTACTTCTAGGTTATGTTTTGTGAGCTTTTTTATAAAAGAAATAGCAAATAAATAAATTTCAATAGGATAAGAACTCTGAAAATGGGTTTCATCATTAGTTTCACAGGTGTCATGTACCTGTCAATTACGATCGTCGATGCATGTCCATCACTCGAGAGTGTTAATTACTAATCAAGCTTGGTGTTATCCTTGATAGCGGTGTATATTTTTCAATCAATTAATTTTTTCCAATAATTTTGGCACACTTATGATGCTCCTTGACGCATGGCTGCTAATTTTCGAGAGTCAAATGACGCACAGTGACAAATTTTCGAGCGTCAAAATTGCTTCTTTTTGAATTTCTGTGCGTCAAAACCCGAGGTCTCGGGTCAAACGAAAACCCTGAACATATCTTGAAAACTAGCCCTTTTCTGAGCAATCCTGATTTAACATAGAAATAAAGAAGGATATCTTTTAAAATCGTCTTCTCCAAAATATACCTTGAAAATTAGCCCTTTTCTGTATGATCCCCAATTTTACATATGAATAAAGAGGGAGAGCTTTGATAATCTTCTTCCAAACCATAAGGGCTAGAGCTTTTATATTTGGTGTGTATCAATACCTATTGACCAAAAGACCTTAAAGAATTACTGTATTTTGAAAATAAGCCATTTTCTGTTCAATCCAAGATTTTAGAAAGGAATAAAGATGGATATCTTTGAAAATCTTCCCCTCCTTAACCAATAGGCCAATTGCTTTGATATGTAGTATGTATCAATGCCTATTGACCCCCTACTAAATATTTCAAAGAATAGCCCTACTCTGGAAATTAGCTACAAATGGTAGAGTTAGAATTAAAGGAGAAAATCTTAAAGATAACTTCTCCAAAATAATTAGGTGTAGGGCTTTGATATTTTTTATATATCATAAAGTCTTGAGCCATCATACTCAGGGGAGCGATATAGGACTATCATGGTCCTATTGTTTTTCAATTTAAACCAACTTTATTTTGCTGACTGCAACCTCTTTTAATTTGGACTAGTCCAAAATTTTATTGTTTGGGAAAGGTTAAAGTTTATGAAATTTAACATTTTTTTTTTACTTTCTGGGTAGAAAACATAGAAAAATGAAGAAATAACTTTTTGCAAGCAATTTCTCCATTTTACACAACATTTGCCCAAATGTTTTTATTGCGTGGGTTGTCAAAAAGTGTCATTGTGTAGGAGTGGATTATTGCTATACACTATTTTGAAACTTTTAAAATCATCAAAATTAAAAAAAATGTAAGTTAGAACATAGTTCAAGTTTTCAAATTTGTAAACATGTAGACTTAGAACTTTGACAACAAGATGTGTTAGCTAATTATGAAACCCCCTTCCTGTACACCACAATTTCCATGAAAATGGCCTTTAACCCATTCCCAAACAGCTGACAACAATTTTAAGTTAATAAAATTTAGATTTTTTCAAGTTCCTGGAGAGGAAGCATTGTGTACAGTAAAGAAATTGCTTATTACATGCAATTTCTTCATTTTACACAATGTTTTCCCAATTGCTTCTCTTGAGGGGCATCAAAAAGTATTTGTGTGGCATTGGGTCAAAAGTGCAGTCAAAGGACTTATAGATCTAACATCTAGTGTTTAGTAATCTAGTATTTCACCTATTTCAGGTAGAAAGCTTGCAGAATAATACAACATGACATTAACAATGTATGGAAGCAGTTTTTTCCCCATGAACAATGCTAACATCAATATTACCAATTACTTGGAAAGAGATATCAAAAGGCCAGGATTCTTGGCAATGTTTATATTTGTGTTAACGCCACAGAAAGTTTCTTTTGTCTCTGACCTTTATGTATACAGCATCAAACAAATAATATACAAATGTACATCTTTCTTCTCCATCTCTTCATATGTTATCCGTTGTCCTGCTGTTTTCTAAGAGAGTAAAGAAATGAACACCAGTGCCATGCATTACTTGTAGGCAAAACAGCTTGCTTGAAAATTTTTAGCAGGTACAAGACTTTTTCAGTAATTTCATATATGCTTGATTCTTGGACACAGAGCAAGCTAGGCATCCATACAGTTTGTATGACACTTTGAAGATACAGGCTTATCTTATTCTTTACTTGGCATACTTATGAAATTATTGGAAAAGTCGTGCACCAGCTTGTTATATAAAATGGTAAGATCATGGCAAACCTCACGGGTTTGAGCCCCGGGCTGACCATATCAACTAACAAAACTAATTGTCTTTCCGATGAGACGTTAAACCGAGGCCCCGTGTGACGATGCTATCCATCGAGCACGTTAAAGAACCAGGCGGAGCTCTCAGCAGTTTCGTCCTGTATCCTTGCACTATCCCCCGTTACAACTAACCGTCTCCTGGGGGCGTCGCTCATATGGGCATGTGCTACGGTAGCGACGATAAATAAACGGAAATAATCAAATTACACTAGCTTTTTGATTTGAGAAGTCATATCAGGATGACCCCTGACCATGAAATAGGTGTCAAAATTGGTTTTGAAGAACAGGTTACATCACTAGAAATTTGAGGGTCAGACAGTGTTTCAAAAAACTAATTTCACAGTGTTAGGGTCAAACCCATTGTTTATGCTCGAACAAAAGCCCTGTTGTAAATTATAAATAGATTGTTGAGAGATCGCTGGTATGCCCACATACCTCCAACAAGATTTTCTGATGTGAATATAATTATGTGGTCAGGAATATAAAAACAAAACATTTAACCCATTCCAACACAGCAAAATTTTAGACTGGTCCAAATTGAAAAAAGCTGCAGACGACAATTTCAAGTTGATGGAATTTTGAATTTTTTCGTCTTTTTGGATAGAAAACATTGTGGATAATGAAGAAATTGCTTGATACAAGCAATTTCTTTATATTCCACAATGTTTTCCAAAGTTTTTTTCTTGAGGGGCGTAAAAAGGAAGGATTGAGTTGGAATGGGTTAAGAGATGAAGTGAATATTTTTTGTTTTCATGGAGGTATGAACCAAAAACACGAGGCGGAGTCATACAGTGTGTGATTAGGATTTTCGGTTCATACCTCCATGAAAACAAAAAATATTCTCTTCATTTCTTATAATTTGATAGCATCGAGCGAAAAAAACACAAGCTTTACAAATTTCGATACCTTTTTGTATGGGACTATTTTGTGCGGAAGCATACTAAATGACTGTGTGCTCAAAATTTTGTTCATGGAGTAATGAATAATTTTTTCAACCAATCAAAATGCTCGTTTTTGATAGACAAAACAAAAAATTAAATTATAAGGCAATGGTGGGCAACCTAAAGGACATTGCACTTGATCTTACTTAACCCTTTCCTTTTTTCAAAATTTTAGACTCATCCAAATTCAAAGGTTTTGCAGCCGAAAATTTAAAGTTGATTTTATTTGAAAAATAACCATTTAGTAGGGTAGAAAATATTGTGGAAAAGGAAGAAATTGCTTGTTACAAGCAATTTTATTTTTCCAAAATGTTTTCTCAATTATAAAACCACAGGGACATAAAAACCAGGGATAAACCAGGAAAGGGTTAAATTAACCCTTTCCTGTTTTTCAAAATTCTACACTAGTCCAATTTGAAAGAAGTTGCAGACAATTGAAAGTGGGTGTAGTTTGAAAAGTAACCAACATACAGATTAAAATATATTATGGGAAAAGAAGAAAATATTTTCTCAAGTATGAAATCTGCAGGGACGGAAAAACAAGAGCTTATACAGGAAAAGGTTATCAAAATTTGAGGCTAAAGTGGGCATATAAACCCATTACTAAATGACAATTTTAGACTGGTCCAAATTGAAAGAAGTTGCAGATGATTCAAAGCTTGTGCAAATTATAGAAAAAAGTGTCAGATACTGTAGCCAACATTGTGAGAAAAGAAAAAAATTGCTTATCACAAGCAATTTCTCCTTTCTCACAATGTTTTCCAATTTAATTTAATTTTCATGTAGTGTGTAAAAAGCAGGATTGTGGGGAATGGGTAAATGATGACAGCCAACAATTCAAAGTATGTGTGAATTGAAAGGAAAAAAAGGAAACATTACAGGGAAACATGATTTAATCCATTCCCACACAATCCTGCTTTTTGACTCCCATCACAAAATATTTTGGACAAAGAAGAAATAGTTTTAACAAAAAAATTTTGTTCAATGTCTACAGTGTTTTCTAACCTAAAGGGCAAAGATTTTTTTAAATTCAACCAACTCAAAATTTTCGTCTGCAAATTCTCTCAATTCTCTCTAAAATTGATTGTCTGGTAATGGCTTTTAACCCATGTCATGCTAAATTAAAATCCTATACAGAATTGCTTTAAAATCAAAGGACTGGCAGGCACTGGAAGGTCTTAATGAGGGTTAATATTTATTTTAAAAATTAATTATTTAACAACTTTGGCTTAAAGCAGACAAATTCAGATTGCACTTATGTGCAGGCTGATCTTTGTCTATTTCTCCTGCCAAAACAGGAATATTACGGGTTCAGCATGTATATAATAAATTGGAAAATTTGGGAGTAAACTTTCCACCATATTGTAAAGATACCAGTATGAGAGTTGATATCATACAGAACTGAGGATTGAGATATGAATGTACCATTATTTCTAATTATGAGACAAATAGGTAGAATAAATATGACATGTTAGGCCAAAAGGTAACATGTTATCACTGTTCATGGCAAGCATCTTGTTAAAAGTAAAAATACATAAATGCAGGGCTAGTGTTTGACTTGTAAATCAGGATTTTGATTCTCGAAAATCTTAAATATCCTATTTTGACCTGTAGAAATTTCTCTCAAGGGAGTCTTTTAGTTTGAATTTTGGTTTAACACCGCTTTCAACATTTTTTTCAGTCATATCGTCTTATTCCCGGAATATCTCATACCAGTAACACCATTACATCCTGCTATCCCACTTAAGTTTAACAATTATCCTTCCATTGGTGAGAGACAAATGTCAGAAACGACTTGACTTGTGCGGCCTTCGGTGGATCGAACCCTTGACACCCTGTGATTGAAAATTAGGAGTCTGATGCGCTACCATCTGAGCAAGGGAGTCAAAACAGGGTTTTTGTCCAGCCCACTTGCGGTGAGCGAGACATAGTTGTCACTATAACAAGTTGGTGTAAGGGCGTTAGTCAGTTAGTCTGTTTGTTCATCTGTTAGTCTGTCCGTCCGTCCGAATTTGTGCGGACAATTACTCCTACAATTAGGGATGGATTTCAAAATAACTTGGCACAATTATTCTCCATCATGAGTAGATGTGACATTTGTAAGAATTTTTTGGTTAGCTCAAGGTCAAACACTAAAATTGTGCTTGTCCAGAGCATTTCTCCTACAATTTTGGATGGATCTCAAAATAACTTGGCACAATTATTCTCTGTCATGAGTAGATGTGCCATTAGAAAGAATTTTTTGGAAAGCTTCAAGTTCAAGGTCAAACACTTAAATTGTGCTTGTCTGGAGCATTTTTCCTACAATTATGGATGGATTTCAAAATAAATTGGCACAATTATTCTCCATCATGAGAAGATGTGCCATTTGAAAGAATTTTTTGGTTATCTTCAAGTTCAAGGTCACAGCTCAAGGTCAAACACTAAAATTGTGCTTGTCCGGAGCATTTCTTCTACAATTATGGATGGATTTCAAAATAACTTGGTGCAATTATTCTCCATCATGAGTAGATGTACCATTTGAAAGAATTTTTTGGTTAGCTTCAAGTTCAAGGTCACAGCTCAAGGTCAAACACTAAAATTGTGCTTGTCTGGAGCCATTTTCCTACAATTATGGATGGATTTCAAAATAAATTGGCACAATTGTTCTCCATCATGAGTTGATGTGCCATTTGAAAGAATTTTTTGGAAAGCTTCAAGTTCATAGTCAAAGCTCAAGGTCAAGCATTAAAATTGTGTTTATCTGGAGCATTATACCTACAAAATTTGTGGGCTCGACAGCAGTTGTCCTTGGACAACCATCTAGTTAATACCTAAATATTTCAATCATGTATCCTTTGTAGTATTCAGAACTATGCAAAATAATTACTAAGTTGAAATCTTTACTCTGAAAAGATCATTTTGGACTTCATTCTTCAAGTTTATACTGATTGTTCACTCTTTTTGTTGCTTTTACACCTTCAAAATCAGTCTTTATCAAAAGAATTTCATGATGAAGGAGTCAATGACTCCTCAATTTAAAACACACTCACAGGTCCTTCACACATGTTATTGTTACATAGTCAGTACTGAGTAGTATACAAAATATGACATGGGCATATCGAAGATTTGGGTTGCTCAACAATGATGAAATGATTCAATCCAAGTAGTAATTTAAGGATTGAAAACAGAATGATTTCCAGTTCTAAATGTAGAAAAGTCTCATTTGTTGGTTAGGGTTTGCTAAGTTTGAGAGCTGAGCATTATGCTGTTGTGGGTTTGCCCTTACAAGTGCAGCACTTATGATTGTACTGAGAAACCACAAAGTTAACCCTTGTAATGCTGAACCAGGAATATTCCTGTTTTGGCAGGAGGTATAGACAAAGATCAGCCTGCACATAAGTGCAGTCTGATCTTGGTGTACACCTGTTTTTCCCCTTTGAGCCAGAGTGGTTTGAATAATCAATTTTCAAAAGAAATATTGACTCTCATGTAGACCTTCCTGTGCTGCCCGTCCTTTGTTTTTAAAGCAATTCTGTGTATGATTTTGCATGACAAGAAATAAATTTTGTATATAAATAATTTTTAATAAATCATGTCAGAAAAAAAAATCTGTCCTGTTTACTCCAATTTGTATTTGTCCACTACAGCTGAATCTGATGATATGATATGAATGTCTTAACCTGTAACAAGATGGCAAAATTTAAGACTGGTCAAATTATGTAGAAGTTGCCAACAACAACTTTCAGTAATTATCTTTGTCTTTTAGGTAGTACAAGCAATTTCTTAAAATTACACAATGCCCCCCCCCCAAAAAAAAAGAAAATTAATAAATAAAATAAAAAATTGAGGGTTGTGAAAAAGTTTTTTTTCAAATTTGGTGAATGCTTTACCTGGAACTAGACTGTATCTTGACTTGAGTCTCAAGGTCACTGTATGCACCTTTTGCATTAGCAGGTTTGAAGAAAAGATTACCACATTGTACATGATTTTCAACCGCTGATTGGCTATGGCTTTACCGGATGAATACATTTTAGACTGGTCCAAATTCGAATATGTTTCAATTTGCGGGTTATGAAATTTTGGATTTCTTTGCTTCTTGTTACAAGCAATTTCTTGATTTTTCACAATATTTTACAAAGCTTTTTTTCATTGGGGCTTCTAAAAGGGTCATTGTGTGGGAATGGATTAATTGCTGACAGTGTTTTGGAATTGACATAGTGCGACTCTCAGTCAAGGAATCAATTTAACCCTTTCCCGTTCAAATACAGGATTTTACGTTCATGTGATTGTACACTTTTCTACCACATATGATGATTTCATTTCAAATGGCATCCAGTTGTCATTTTACACATGAGAAAACATTGTGGAAAAAGAAGAAATTTCTCCTTTTTCCACAATATTTTCTACCACATATGATGGTTTCATTTTAAATGTCATCCAGTTGTCATGGTCATCTGCAACCTCTTTCTATTTGGACTAGTCTAAAATTTCCAAAAACGCTAAGGGTTAAACCAATCAAATCATTCATTTAGACTGGAATTGACCACTATTTATTTGAAGCACTCTTGTTGATTTTCAACTTAAACATCATAACTACAGCTTACTCAAGCTCCAAATATAGATTTCTATAATGATTTCATTATCTTTTTAAGAGTAATCTTATTCAGACACTCATCTTTTCATTCTATCTTGACTCACTTACTGGCTCTATTTTATGGGTAGCTCATTCTTATCATGATCCCTGAATCTACAGTCAATCTGATCAGACCTTAAACCCATTACCAGACATTCTATATTTTAGACTGGACAAAATTCAAAGAAGTTGCAGATAATGATTTTTAAGGTTTACATTGTAGAAGTCTTTGTATTTTGGGCTAAGAAAACAAAGTGAATAACAAAGAAATGGCCTGTTCTAAGCAATTTCTTCATTTTTCATTTCTTGAGGGGCATCCAGAAGGGTCATTGTCTGGGAATTGGGTAAACAGAGACACTGTCTCCATATGACCTTAGTTGTTTAGTTGGATATTAAACCCCATAAAATGTACCATCATTCTTATCATCAATTTTTTTGTGCTTATGGAACAAACATTCTCTCTTTTCAGAGTCGTAACTCCAAAATGGCCACAGTCGGGGAGCAAATGCAAATAAGTAACCACACAATAGACAAAGTCACTAAAGCGAAGGTGACATTAGAAAATTACTATTCCAACCTTATATCACAACATGAAGAACGGGAACATAGGTAAGTATATCAATTTATCCATTTCCACACACATCCAGCTTTTTACTCCCAGCAAGGAAAGGAAGATTTAAAAAAAGTGTGGATTATGAAGAAATTGCTTGTACAAGCAATTTCTTCATTATCCACAATGTTTTCTATTCCAAAAGTAAGATATTTCATATAGAATAATAGCATAAATTGTTGTCTGCATATTCTTTTTTAGACTCAATTTAGACTGGTCAAAATGTTTGTTTTCTGTTAAAAGGTCAAAAGGCAGCAGATAGCGGCAGTCAATTGTATGTTATATTAAGATATTTCAACGATCCTGCCCTTAATCCTATGATGTGGGTAATCCTATGGTCTTAGCTGCGACCATAGTGCAGTTTGTACCACATAGGACTCTTAATCTTGGGTCCCAGGTTTGATCCCTAGTCATGTCAAATATACTTTCCAATATATGTCTCCAAGCAATGGGTGGATAATCCTAAACCTAATTGGATGAGCAGCTGGAGGCTTGGAAAGGATGTTGTGGTATTACTCGTGTAAAAAATACTAGGAATCCTTGGAAAGGTGCTCCATACGCCACAATATGACTGAAATACTGTCAAAAGAGGCATAAAACCCTATCAATCAATTGGAATGGTATCAAGATGATTACCCACAACATAAGGTAAAATTAACCAATTACCACACAATTCTGCATTTTAATGCACCAATGAAAAATAGCTTCAGAAAAGATTGTGAGAGAAGAAGAAATTGCTTGTAACAAGCAGTTTCTTCTTTTAACACAATATTTCCTACCTCATATGGCCCTTATTTTTCAATTCAAACTTACTTTGTTTTGTCATCTGCAATCTCTTTCAATTTGGACCAGTCTATAATTTTTATACGCTCATCAAAAATGGGCCGTATTATGGGATCACCAGTGGCGTCTGGGTGTCCAGGCATCTGACTGGCATACAGCGTGCACTGGATCTTGTCCGGAGCATATCTCTAAAAGTGTATTAGCTATGATCATGAAACTTCATGGGTAGATAGATCTCATCAAGGGGAAGTGCAGTGCATAAAAAACATAACTCTACCTGGGAAGTGCAGTGCGTTAAAACTATAACTCTACCTGGCTTATTTTTTGAGTTATTTCCCTTTGTTGTTTTTCATACTTGGTTTTTGTCCAGAGCATATCCCAGAAAGTATATAAGCTATGATCATGAAGCGTAATAGGTAGATAAATTTCACAAAGGAGAAGTGCAGTGTACAAGATCTATAACTCTTCCTAGCATATTTTGAGAGTGATTGCCCTTTGTTGTTTTTCAGACTGTGTTCATACTTGGATTTTGTCTGGTTAAATCTCTGAAAGTGTAATAGCTATGATCATGAAACTTCATCAGTGGGTAGATATCACCATTGGGAAGTGCAGGTCACAAGAACCATAACTCTACCTGGCTTATTTTATGAGTTATTCCCCTTTGTTGTTTTTCACACTTTGATTTTGTTTCAAATCTCTTATAGTGTAACAGCCTATGGTTTTCAAAACCTCATGATAACAAGAAAAACACCAGAACCATAAGTTATCTTTGTGAATTGTTACTCTTTCTTGAAATTAGACTTAAATTTTAATTCCCTTCCCCAGTCAACAACCAGTAGTGTTACGGGTGTATTTTTGACAATTTGCCACCTTGTTGTTGTTTTGGAATGGATTAAGAAATGACCATTCTAGAATGATTTTACCTCATTTTACTTGATGACAGAATTTGAGACTGAATTTTAGAAGTTGCAGATGGCAATTTTAAGTTAATGTAATGTAATGGAAATTTTTGTTAAAGAAGAAAACATTGTGAATTAACTGCTTTTTTGTTACAAGAGGTTTTTCATTCTTGACTATGTGTTTCAAAGGGTTTTTTGTCTATGGGGCAGTAAGAAAGCAGGATTGAGTGGAAATAATTTATCTTGAATAAAAAGACACAATACTGCGAGTACATTTTTAAAGATAAAATGCATAAATATAGACATAATGCTATGGGAAGTTTGCTTTAAAATAGACAAAATACTGTGATAACATTTTCAAAAATAGAAATAATACTGTGAGTACATTTTCAAAAATCTTGCATAATATTCATTATAATCTGTGAAGTTTTAGCTCACCTGAGCACAACTGTGTGTTGAGCACCTTGTGGCCTCAAAAATTTAGGTGTTTACACTATAGAGGTCAGGATTTTATATTCAGGTAAAAATGACTCTCACCAATGGGTGGGTAATCATAGACCTTAGTGGAATGAGCAGCTGGAGGCAGACAAGGATGTTGTGGTAGTACTGGTGTGATAAATACCAGGAATCCATGTTTAGGTGCTGCAGCTGCTGTGATATGACTGAAATACTGTTGACAGTGGTATAAACCCATTCAATCAGTCAATCAATCAGGTAAAAAGGATGAACTCTATTGTAAACAGGAAGTTTACATTCAAAATCATAGAAACAGGGCCTTAATGAAAAGTCATTTGTTTAGCTCTAGCGACTGGAAGGAGGGTTGTAATAACCATTTCCCCCTTACACTTGATATAGTATTGGCTCAATATTAATGGAGCTTGGTCAATCTTTTTGTCAGAACTAAGGATGAACCGTATTGAAAATGGTAATTGTCATGCCACTGCATCAATAGAAAGAAAAATTGAAACAAGATAAAAAAACTGGCAAATGTTGCCACACTTACCAGTTCAGCAAAAAGTAAGTGCAGAATAGGTTTAAAAAGATTGTAATCAAAGGAGGAATCATTTATCACAATTAAGCTTTCTTCTTTCACACACTTTCAAAGGCTGTCATTCAAGCTGAAACTTTGCAGGAATGTTCCTTAGGTGAAGTTCTACAAAAGTTGTTAAAAAATTTTAATTCCGTCAAAAACTCTGGTTGCCGCGGCATGTGAAAATGGGAATCTTTAGTAAATCTGTTAAAATCTTTAAAAATCTTCTCCTCCTAAACCAGTAGGCCAATCAAGCTGAAACTTTGCAGGGATGTTCATTGGGTGAAGTTCTACAAAAGTTGTTAAAAAAATTTAATTCCGTCAAAAACTCTGGTTGCCGCGGCATGTGAAAATGGGAATCTTTAGTAAATCTGTAAAAATCTTTAAAAATCTTCTCCTCCTAAACCAGTAGGCCAATCAAGCTGAAACTTTGCAGGGATGTTCCTTGGTTGAAGCTCTTCAAAAGTTGTTAAAAGAATTTAATTCTGTGAAAAACTCTTGTAACCGTGGCAAATGAAAATGGGAAATTTTAGAAAATCTATGTTGTCTTTTTTCTCACAGACGACAAGGACAAAAGCATTTATATTTTATATTGAGCTTAATCATATGGTTCTCTACCAAGTTTTTAAATATTTAATCTCTTAGGTCTAAAATGGCCCCGCCCTAGAGGTCCGAAGTTTGGAAAAATGGTTACTTAGAGCAATTTCAAAAGACTTCTCCTCCTAAACTATAAGGTCTAGGATATTCATATTTGGTATGGAGCATAACTAGATGGTTTTGTACTATATCACTAAAAGTTGTCTTCCTCAGGTCAAAAACGGCCCTGCACTAGGGGTCAAAAATTGGGAAAAACGCAAAATTTGAGTATGTTTAGAAAAAAATTCTTCATTTTAAGGAGGAGGGCATTTATATTTTGAGTGTAGCATAGCCTGGCTGTTATCTATCAGTTTTGATCAAATTATGCCTGTAGGTTAATAAACACCCCTTTCCTGGGTGTCCAAAGTTTGTAAAAAAGCTCAATTAGACCATGTTCAATAGTCTTTTCCTCCCAATCTACAAAGTCTAAGGCATTCATATTTTGTATATAGCATAACCAGATGGTTCTCTACCATGTTAGCTAAAATGTTAGCCCTGGGATAAAACATGGCACTGCCCCAGAAGACAAAAATTTTTGAAAACGCTCAATTAGAGCAACATCAAAAGTCTTCTCCTTCTGAAATATAAGGTGAAGGGCATACATATTTGGTATGTAGCATGACTAAATAATTTTGTACTGTATAACAGGAAAATATATTCTTAGGATAAAAAATGTCTCTGCTCCTGGGGTAGAAAAATGCGTAAATTGCATTGAAAGAATTCTTTTTAAATATAGGCTCTAGAGCATTTACATTAAAAACAAAGGATAACATTAATGTTATCTACAATGTTTATATCCTTTGACAAACATGGGCCTTCCCAAGGCATCCAAAGATATGAAAAACGCTAAATAAGAGCATGTATAAGTTGTAATGCATTCATATTTTGATGTATAGTACATCCAGATTGTTCTCTACCAAGGTTGCTAAAATTACACCCATTGAAGTTGCAGACAGTAATTAGAGTTTGATTGAAATCTAAATACAAAGAATTACAGGTAGAAAACACTGTGAGAAATGGATAAATTGCTTGTCACTCCCTTTCTCACTATGTATTTTTCAAACCTATTTTCCCTGAGGGTGACAAATTCTGGAATAGTTTGGTAATGGATTAAACTATAAAGCCAAAGGCATTCATTATTATTGTAAAACATTACTGTATTGTTTTGTACAAAGCCCAAAATCTTATATATCTTTTATAAGTTGTGTCTTTTTTATACTAAAAAGTACTGTAATTTGGAGATGCCTCAGGTGAGCGATTTAGGACCATCATGGTCCTCTTGTTATTACAGTTATTCCTAAAATTAAGGAGAAAATGGGGCACATAAGCAGTGTTCAATCTAGAGGGGGCCATGGCTAAAATGGCCCTCTAAAATCCAAAATGACCCCCTTCAATATGATGACTGGGCCCAAATGGCACACTTCAATCACACATTCAATAAGACTTCTCTGAATGAAGTCATGGAAATAATGTCTAAACTTTTTCTAGTAGATTTATTTTGTTCCAAACAATATATTTATTATCAAATTGTTATGGTTTGTTACATTTAAAACCTTGTAATTGAATGGCTTGTCTATGTATTTGTATCGCATGACCCTCTTGACCAAGACCCATGGGCCCCCTGTGATACAAAGCTAGATTGAACGCTGCATAAGATATTCTTAACAACTAAGCTTACCTGTATATAATTGACCAGTGTAGTCTGGCATCAACGAAATGGGGTCTCAGGGACTCAACAGTCGGATGTCATAAAGGTCCTTATTTACCCATTACCACACAATAACACATTCTGATACCTTGGAGAAATACAGTCATAGATAACTTTGTGGGAAAAGGAGAAATTGATTGTAGCAAGCAATCTCTCCTTTTCTCTCAAGGTTTTTACCACAGCCATAGTGCATGTCAGACTCAATCATGAGGCCCAGTGTTTCATCCTTGATCATGGCTAATATCCTTTCAAATATTTGTCTCCCACCAATGGGTTGATAATCGTAAACCAAAGTAGGATGAGCAGCTGGAAGCTCGGAAAGGATGTAGTGGTAGTACTGGTGTTAGAAGTACCAGTAATCCAAGGTTAGGTGCTCAAGCTGCCATAATATGACTGAAATGCTCTAGAAAGTAGAGTTAAATCTCATTCAATCAATTCTTACAATGTTTTCTACCAAATTTTATCACAATTTGAAATGTCATATGTAATTTCCTTCAGTTTGGACCTGTCTAAAAAGTTGACGACGGGTAATGGGTTATGGTTCAGCAGTCCCTAGTTTACACATGGGTGTTCTTTGTAACTACGATCAGTTTTCATAATTCAGTTTATAACAAGTGGATGAAAAACTCCATAAGAAAAGAATAAGAAAAGAACAAGGATATCATTCAATGATACCTCTTATCTTTGGGTGATTCTCAAGGAGTGATATTACTGGACAATTTAATATGTACTAGCAAACTTTGGTAATTTTATGTCATTAAAACCTGAACCTGAAAAGTATTTTAACAAGGCATTGTGCACCAAAAGAGGCTCAACCTAAAATTCAGAATAAAATTAACATTAAACTTTTGCATCCTATTCATACAGCATAAAATTGTCATTAAATTTTTTGGCATGACATAATAAATCAAAATATGTCACAACTCTTCATTTTTTCATTGCTATTGCCTCATAATTAACTCCTGGAAAACAAATATATTATATTTTGGATAATGCATTTGGTTTTAAATTGATTTCTTAACAGAGAAGTGGGTTTCTACTCATGCTTTATTGTAACCCATCTCCTTTATAATTGTCTGACTTTTTTACTCCCTCAAGAAACAAAATTAGAAAACATTGTGTAAATGAAGAAATTACTTGTTTTCTACCAAAAAAGACAAAGATTTTAAAATTTCATTGTGAATGAGACAAAATTGTAGCCCAGCAATGAAATTGAAGGCCCTGTTCAATTTTTCATACATATTGCTCCAATTTTAGTCCAAAAACACTTGAACACAGTAAGTGACCAGTAATTATATTATCTAGAGGGTGGAATTAACCCTTTCCTGTTTTAACATTTTTTAGACCTGTCCAATTTCAAAGGTTTTGCAGACGACAATTTATAATGGATTTAATTTGAAAAATAACCATTCACTAGGGTAGAAAATATTGTGGAAAAAGAAGAAATTGCTTGTTACAAGCAATTTCTTCTTTTCCCACAATGTTTTCTCAAGTATAAAATCACAAGGACGTAAAAACCAGTGATTGTACAGGAAAGGGTTAATAAAGTATCAACTGAATAGATATCATGCACTAAACTTATATTTTGACAGGGTCAACAGCTGGTTAGCCATTAATCACATTCACAGATACTTTATTACATTAAGCATAGGGACCCTTTTTCTGCTCTTTGTATTCTTATGATGTTGTCATTTCATTGGAACTTTTCATCAAATATACCTATAGCAATATCAAGTAGAAATATTCTTAAATAATTCACTACACAAGTACATCAATTGGGTATCATATTTATGGAAAGCCTTGAACATCTTATATACACAAAATTCATAATGCAGTATCTAGACAGCACTATATCATGCCAACATTTCAATACAGTCAGTATTGCTCAAGCAACCTCTTCTAGTAAGCCTCCATGTCTGTTCAGCAACCATATCATTTAAATTCTGTGTAAATTAATTAAGTACTATCAAGATTATAAGTTATTTGAATACAATCTTAACCCATTCCCACATAAATGCCACATTTTACACCCCTAGAAGAAGCCTTGAAAAACATTGTGGAAAAACGAAAAATCCTTTGGACAAGCAATTTCTTCATTTTTGGCTCTAGTGGCAGAAAGCCAGTGAGCCATTGGTATGGTCTAGGGTAAATTGTGCCTCCGTCTTTGTGTGTCTGTCAATTTTACTTTGAAAACTTTTTTCCTCAGAAATTATTGTACAGATTTCAACCAAATTTCTCAAGAATTAACCTCAGATGACCTTTATCAGGTTCCATCAAAGAATTTTGATTGGATAAAATACAAGGCTTGTATAGATGGGGCTAGATTCCATATATGATACATATATGATATATTCATGAAAACGTTCTTCTCAGAAAGCCAGTCCTGTATGGGTGATCCTATATCAGATTCCATGTAGTTTGCAATTTGCAAGGTTAAAAAAAACATGGCTTAAATAAGTGGGACTATGTTCAATATAATAGTAACATAGTAAAAACTCAAAAAATCTTTTTTTAGATGATGGATTTCAACCAAATTTCACAGGAATGATCTTTTAGTGAACCTTTATTAGATTTCTTGAAAAAAAATGATAGTTTTGATAATATTGCTTTGGAGGATTGACCAAATTTTAGGTAAAGATCACAGAGAAATAATTGCCACTGCCTGATTGAGAATATGTTATATAAAAGAAAAATGCCTCTCCTACAGTAAATTGAAAAAGAAGCAATTATTTCTTAAATGAGTTGACTCCTTTGTTTGGAAAAAAACCTAAATTACCTGTAGCAAATTTAGGCAAATGAAGCAAATCAAGTGCTGAAGTGCCTCTAGTTCACAATGTTTCCTGCCAGAAAGTCATATTAATATACCCCAATTATGGTGAGTTTCAAACCCATGACCTCTAGATCACTAGTCAAGCTCTTTAACCACTCAGCCTTTAAGACAATTTAGCTTTATTTATGACCCTGTCATTTAACTGCAACACACATTTAGAGTTACTTTGGTCTATATGTGAGTGGCCACTGTCATAGCACAGTCAGTAGCGCGTCAGACTCCTAATCTTCAATCATGGAATATCATGGGTTCGGTCCCCAGAGGCGGCACATATTCTTTCCGACATTTGTAGCTCACTAATGGGTGGATAATCGTAAACCTAAATAGGATAGCAGCTGGAGGCTAGGAAAGGATGTAGTGGTAGTACTGGTGTAAGAAATACCAGGAATCTTTTGTTAGGTGCTCCAGCTTCCGCGATATGACTGAAATACTGTTAAAAAGCGGTGTTAAACCCAATTCAACCATCAACTATACGTGAGTGATGCATGTGTTGGTGAGTGTGTTCAATTCTTGTTTGGAGCATATCTCCACTTCAATAGATGAATTTCAAAATAACTTGGCACAGATTTTCCCCTCGATGGGTGCAAGAGTCATGCATGAAATTTTATTGGATACTTCCAAGTTCAAGGTCACAACTGAAGGTTATGTGACAAGCATTAAAGTGGAGAAATCTGTTACTGTGACACATTTTTAGTTTATTTTTAGAAATTTAGTAATCAATTTATTTTCTGCCCTCTTAGAAATATATTTTTCCTTTTTCATGACATAATGAAAGAATTTTACTTTTTTTACTATGACTTAACCTATTCCCACACAGTGATGCTTTTGCACGTCCCTCAAGAAAAACATTTAGGAAAACATTGTTACCAGCAATATCTTAATTTCACACAATGTTTTCTACATAGAAATTTGAAAAAGTCAAAGATTTCATAAAGTTTAAATTGTCTACTGCAACACCTTTCAATTTGCACCAGTCTAGATTTAACCATCTGGTAATAGGTTAATATTCACTATCAAACTTCCAACACTAAAGGACTGATAGAACTGTAGAACTAATTTTTTGTTGAAACAGCTTTTGAGAATATATCATATAAACAATCCTGGCTCTAAAGGGGCAATGGTATAGACTACGATCGGACTGTACCTCCTGCCAAAATGTTAAGGGAAATGGACTCATATTCAAGGGCTGCTGGTGCTTAGTCCCCCACCACTGATCACAAGGGTTTGTCCTTGGGCAAAGGATTAAGAGTCCCCAATCTAATACTGGTGATACCAAGGAAGCGCCTAAATAATTGTACTTTGTAGGGATATAACTGGAAGATATTTTGAAATAGTTTAAAACCTCTGATTTAATCAATCTGTCAATTATAATTCCAGGTACAGAATATTGGAACAATCCATGGAAGAAGATGGCCTAAGTGATGAACAGGTACTCAATTTTCTTTAATAAGACGAAAAGATTTAGAAAATTAACAAAAATTACGTGGAGTTTTGCCTGTATCCATCATGCAAGCTACCAATATATGGGATTTCCAAATGCAAATTGTCCAAAATGGACCTTTTTTAATAACATACATGTACTTGTAAATTTCCAAAGGCAGTGAGCTTTTCAGTGGATAAGGAAATATCAGGGTGAATCATTGATAGTTTAAATAACTCTATATATCTGAATATGTTGAGAAATTATCATGACTATTTTGAAGGGTAGAAAATACAGTGGTTAATAAAGAAAATGCTGGGTTCCAGCATTTTCTTCATATTAATAACATTTTATAAAAATATTAATTCTATCTTTACTTTTTTGCTGACAAGATCATTTTAATTCTGGACAAGTAGAAAATTATGTCAACCAATTACTAGAACATAGTCCCTAGAAAATGCACTGCAGCGAAAGTATGTCTTAAGTTTAACTGATTTTCAGACGACAAAGTTTTGACTGGTCAAATTGGTCGAGTTGTCAGACTATTATTCAAAGTGTGCAAAAATCAGAAAATAAGTAGCCAATAAGGTTACAAGTTCTGTGAGAAAAGGAGAAATTGCTTGTCACTTGTTAAGTTTGTCAAAATGAGAAATTCTTTTCATCTGGAAATGAGTTAACACGGACATGTGTGTGAAAACATCCCTTTGAGAAGTATGATACAATGAAGAGTTTCTTATTGATACTGTTTTGATCTCTACAAAGTTGTGTTGGGCAATCGGTTTCAAATCATAATCGATTATCATTTTTAGTCGGAAGAATAAATCAACTAATGATTGATTACATTATCAGTTTCTTTGTAAGCAAATGAGTTCTCTATGTATATGACTTGTGCTATGGCATTACCACTACTGCCTGCTACTTTGCTTGTTTATTAATTATGCAATGATGATTATACTATTTGCTTTAAAACTCGTAAGCCCGGATTTTGAAACAGTTCATTTTGTTATTTGATGCAGACTTGGTTTATCCTCAAGACAGAGTTAAAACAAATTGTGTTTCCTAAGTAAAAGGTTATAAACAGAGAACAAGAAGTAAATAAGACCGAATTAGTGACAATGATCTGGCCAGTTGACTTGACAATGTATCAATGATTTGTACCTTCATATCAAGTAGTGAATAATCTAGAATTTGCCATCTGTGAGTCCCTCACATATGTTTATATGAAGCCTGCAAGGTCAGTCCTAGAAAAAAATCAGAAAGTCCAGCATAGAAGACAAATGAGTCCCACTATTAACAGATTATAATCAAGTGCAAACAAACAACAATCTTTATTTCTGTACCTAATATTAATTGGGCCTACTTTCAAAAGGAATATTCATCTCCTAAAAATAATCATATGACCATCGATTATAAGATCATAAATTAAAATCATTTCTGAATTTATTTCCTGCATCATCCTCTCCAAAATCAAATATTAAAGTTTAAAACTCACAGCTGGAAGTATCATTCAGCAAATGCAGTCATTTCTAAAAACATGGCATTATGATTGATGTTTTGCCTAAGTAACAAATGGCAGATAAAAATATAATACTTATTAATTGATTATAAAATTTCTTAGTCGTTTATTGTAATCGGAAGTCCAAACTAAATGATTATCGATTATAATCGATCATCGGCCCATCACTACTACAGAGTTACCATGCAGAAGCTGTACTAAATGCAACCTTTTGCACTGAAATTGACCATTCACTAGCTCCGCTCACTTACTCTGTTTACCCTGCCTACTGCCACTGACAGGAAGTTCAACTTCGATTTTAAACAGCATTATTTTGCAAAATGTGTGGCCAAAAGAATGTAATGAAAAGTAGACTTGTTTTTGGCAACCTTATCATTGTAACTACAGCTTAATTAAGCTGTAAATGTTAAGAGATTTAAGTAGCCAAACCAACAAACATGCTTCACATATGTCGAAGTTAAAATTTGACTTCTATAAATGATTGGTTGACTGGTTATTTGATTGACAGCAGTGGTTGGTCAATGGGTGTCCTGAAGGCCAATTTATTGATCAAGCACGGCATAGGCTGTACCATAGTTCTTTGAGAATGAATAATCTTCTAATGTGTCATTTTACAAAGCCAAGATCAAAGAAGGTATATGGAAGGACCAATAAAGAGTGGCTTGTATACAATGTACAGCCATAAATCGAATTATCTTCAGTGTTACAAACTTGAACACTGAACTCTTTATCCATTTCCTTACACTCTTGCTGTTTTAAGACCACCAGACAAAACATTTTTGAAAATGATGAAATTGGTGATGATGATCAATTTCTTCATTTCCATCATTGGGTGTTTTTTTTTTTTCAAGAAAGACAAAGGCTTAATTCTGAAATTGTCTTCTACAACTTCTTCCAATGTAGACTATTTAAATTTTTTGTTGTCTGGTATTGGGTGAAAGAGGGAAAGGTTTTGCCAGATAAAATTAAGGAAGTAAGCTAATGAAAACCTTGTATCTAAACTTGGAGCTATTGCCCTAACTGGGTCATGTTATTCTTTAACCCATTACCGGAGAATTTTTCTTGAAGGGTGTAAAATAGTGGTACAGTGTTGTAATGGGTTAGAATTAAGACAGCTCTATCAAATTCTTAAGACAGAACTGGAATTTTAAAAGCTTTTTGGAACCAGGAATATTCCTGTTTTGGCAGGAGGTAAAGACCAAGATCAGCCTGCACATATGTTCAGTCTGATCTTAGTCTACACCACGTGCTTATCCCTTTTAAATAATGGTTGTTTAAAAAATACATTTTTGAAATGAATATTAACCAGCAGTTAGTGATTCCAGTATTTACAGCCCTTTGATCAGCAGAAGATTTTATTCAGCATGACAAGGGCTAAAATTGTGTTGAGACTCCTCTATCGATCATTTATGAATAGGTCACAAGCTGGCTATGATGAGCTTTGCAGAACAAAAAGACAAATTTCAAAATTATTTTATGCTAAACAACATAAGATATTCTGTGATCTGAAGTCAATAGTTTCGAGACTTACTGATTTTTTTCCGTCAGCCTCTTACAAAGACTTAAACTGATTATGTCATGATGTCATCACAGTCATGTGTTATTACCCATTGGTTGTTGAAACAGACGAAATGTAGGAGGATGAGTCGTCAAGAAATTGTACCCATGAGTGTCTGTCTCTAATGACAGAATCAGTTGGGCAATGCCGTCATTAAGAAAAACGATTTACAATTAAAAGCATGGCTATATTTCTGAAAGAACATGACTATTGTGAATCTCACTATAGAAATTTCCTCTTTGTTTGGGTATGACCTAACATAAAAATTGATATTATTGAAGTAAGCTTATTATTTGCAAACAAACATCACATGACTTCATTCTATTGGCCATTGACCAGCATAAAGCGAGCTGAATGGAGCAAAAATCAGTAACATTATCCTCTCTAAAGAGGCGCTTCTTATATAGTCATGATTTTGCTTTATCAATCAAACAGTATTGATGAATGGTGCATTTTCAAACAAATTTTTCATGCAAATATAACATCAACAAATAATTTCATAGATAAATTGGGACATTTATCTGCAGAAAAATTGATGTAATTGGTAGCTATAGAGCCTTTAAAAAGCAGGATATGAATAAAGAAATACTTGTGACTACAAAACCAATACTATAAAAGCTTTTACAGTACCATGTTTTAATCTTATATTTGGCTTGAATTTAATCACCAAAGCCTTAGTCTGCCTTCTGGAAACAGCTGTTCATAGGGTATCAAGCTGATGAGATTGCTTCTCTTGTACTTTCTCCCCTTTTTATTGCAGACAGGATACTGCCTGTAATCTAGGAATCCCCTGAATTCGCTCTTTGCTTCTAGGAACCTGACAACAACCTGAAAAAATTTTCCTTGCTCGTGAATTGATTCATAATATCTTGTAGTATACTATCTGAAAATGTAAGCCCATTCATAAAGAATGACGCAAAAAGCCGAATCACTGAATGTGCGCAGTGATTAAGGCCACAACCTCTACGGGTACTTCTATTTATACCATCTTAAACAGTGTTGCATCAAGGCCACTCGATAGACGGAATCCTCCGTATTTGTCATCACGTCAAAAGTTAAAATCGTCAGAGACATATAATAGTATTTATGTCTCTGACATCATTTAATCGACTGCCTGAACTTACCATCATTACGGATTTCATTTAACATAAAACTTATGATTTTAAAAGTTACTAGCTACAAAGTTTATTCCAGCTTTGTACATGAGCATCTGTTCGGTGTAAATTCCCGATTCGTAAAATAGAGTTCTTTGTTGATTTATTGTCACTGTATTTTTAACAATGGTAAAGAAATTAGACCAAGTCCATTACCGCGAAAGAGGTTAGAAGGTTGATCCACATGAAATTTTCTCAACACGTCAGGTGTTCAACAGACGTCACTATGCGGGATACTTAGATTTTATCCCATTTGTTTAAGGATGGCAATATTTACATTGTTGTTAAGCTACATTCAGTTAGATTAATTCTGACAACTATCAATAATAATAATACATGACTGTCTCGGATGAAAATTCTAGCTTTTAAATATTGGCGCAGACAGAAAGAGAACCACAAATTGTAGATGTGTAGAAATTTATGTATTATTCAATTCCAATAGACCGGGAAGGTAAGGGTAGAATTTAATAGTTTTCTGCACGCTGAATTTCGTCGGTTTCTGCTAAAATCTAGTAACTACAGTTGTTATCTTTCGAAATATCGGAGGATGATGCTCCTTAAACTATCCTTCGTATATTTTGTCCAAATTCGACAATTACGCTGTTGATCAAGTCAGTTATGGGTGAGAAATCATGGTTTGGATTCTGTCGGGTGGGAGTTCGGGATAGAAATCTTCAAATGTGATTTCATAATAAGGAAAACTTAACAAACAAATCAGAGAATGACTTCAACTATCATACAAATTATTAATATACAGTTCTGACTGCATTTGAGGCCGTTCAGGCTTTTGATTTGGGAAAGGTGAAAATCAGGTGTCATAAAATAATTATATGGATATTATAAAGATTTGCTTATATTTTATGAGGTGTTTGACTTAAATGGACTTGAATTGACCTTTAGAAATTGTCCATAGAAGACTATATTTTATTGATTGACAGGAATATCTAAAAGAACTCATAAAGCCTTGCATGGTTGTTTTGTTTAACCCGTTACTCAAGACAAAATTTTGGTTCAAATTCATAGATATTTTGCAGATTAAAGTTTTTAGTTAACCCTTTCCTGTACAATCCCTTGTTTTCATGTCATATACTTTGGAAAACATTGCGGGAGAAGAAGAAATTGCTTGTTACAATCAATTTCTTCTTTTTCCACAATATTTTCTAACCGTTTGGTTAGTGAGATCAATTGGGTAACTTTGAGATTTCTACAATGGATGTCATGTTAATTGACAAAATAGAACTCCTTTAGTCATGAATCTATTCAGATGTGCATTTTTGACACTTCATTCTGTACCTGCCATGAAGATGAGGCTTCATATTTTGGTTGAACAAATACTGGAAAATACTGGAAAACGGTAGTTTACAAAATCGGCTTAACAATAATAATTAACGAAGTCTTGTCTGATATCTACTGACCTACTTGATTTGGCCAACAAATTCTTAATCGAATGACTTCAAAAGAAATTATTTAACCTACTACCACTTTATCCTGCATTTTTATGCAATGAATTTTAGAAAAAATATGTGAGAAAAGTTGAAATTGCTTGTAACAATGTTTTCTACTCCTTATGACAGTTATTTTTTCCATTTTATTGCAATGTGAAATGTCATCTGCAATTTCTTTCAATTTGGACCATTCTAAATTTTGTCATTTGGTGACAGATTAAGATCGAGCGATGGCTCATGAAGATATTTCAACTGCTTGTTGATTAAATTCTACCCAGGGTATTTAATTTACTTTTGGGGCAGAGAATACATACTTTGATGATCAAACCCTTTATCTTGTGACTTACGAAAAAATCAGTGATAAATTTAGGACATTTTCATCTAATCTCCAATGTTAATTTATGTCTGGATCCGATTTTCAGGATGTTTTTTTCTGATTTTCTAGATGTAATATATGTCGTCTTCTGCTTATTGAGAGCACCCCCATTACCAGAAAACAAAATTTTAGACTGGTCCAAATTGAGAGAAGTTGCAGACAACAATTTTAAGTTTATGAAATTTGAGATTTTCTCTGTATAATTATTGTTTTTCTTGAAGGGCGTCCAAAAGCGTCATTTTGTGAGAATTGGTTAAATTCACTCCCATTTATGGGAAACTGCTTTATAAAAATGGATTCAAACTGTTACTGTTTCTTGATTCAAATGCAAACTTTGTTTTGCACTCATCCTTGATGATTATTGAAGCTATAATGTATGTAAATAGTCTCAAAGACATCATTATCAAGACAAAACGTCTATTTACTTTTCACACTACATCAAAGCAGATGTAAATTGTAGAGTAGAATACATTGTGATAAAAAGGTGAAAAATGGTTGCAATCACTTTCTCCTTTTTCCACAAAGTTCTCCATAGAACATTCTGTGTGTCAAATTGTGGAGTTTCAGATTAATCTGTGTTATTGTAGTTAGCCTTTTTGTTAATTCATCTTTTCATTTGACTTTCTTTAATTCTTTGTCTTTTTGTACAAACACGTATTGACTCTGTAAATATTTGTTGAGGCCCACAGGGAAGACCGAGTTAACCCAACTGTGTTGCCTCGTTAAATAAAGACTTTTTTTTAGCTCACCTGAGCACAAAGTGCGAGGTGAGCTATTGTGATCGGTCGTTGTCCGTCGTCTGTCTGTCCGTCTGTCTGTCTGTCCACAATTTCTTTAAAAATCTTCTCCTCCTAAACCAGTAGGCCAATCAGGCTGAAACTTTGCAGGGATGTTCCTTGGGTGAAGTTCTTCAAAAGTTGTTAAAAGAAATTAATTTCGTCAAAAACTTTAGTTGCCGTGGCATTTGAAAATGGGAATCTTTAGTAATTCTTTAAATATCTTTAAAAATCTTCTCCTCCTAAACCAGTAGGCCAATCAAGCTGAAACTTTGCAGGGATGTTCATTGGGTGAAGCTCTTCAAAAGTTGTGAAAAGAATTTAATTTCGTCAAAAACTCTGGTTGCCGCGGCATATGAAAATGGGAATCTTAAGTAATTCTTTAAATATCTCTAAAAGTCTTCTTCTCCTAAACCAGTTGGCCAATCAAGCTGAAACTTTGCAAGGATGTTCATTGGGTGAAGCTCTTCAAAAGTTGTTAAAAGAATTTAATTCCGTCAAAAACTCTGGTTGCCGTGGCATTTGAAAAAGGGAATCTTTAGTAATTCTTTTAATATCTTTAAAAATCTTCTCCTCCTAAACCATAAGGCCAATCAAACTGAAACTTTGCAGGGATGTTCATTGGGTGAAGCTTTTCAAAAGTTGTTAAAAGAATATAATTCTGTCAAAAACTCTTGTAACTGCGGCATATGAAAATTGGAAATTTTAGTAAATCTTTGATGTTGTTTTTTTCATAGACTACAAGGCCAAAGGCCTTTATATTTTGTAAAGAGCTTTATCATATGGTTCTCTACCAAGTTTGTAAATATTTAATATCTGGGGTCAAAAATGGCCCCGCCCCTGAGGTCTGAAGTTTGGAAAAATTCTTAAGATCAATTTCAAAGGCTTCTTCTCTTAAACTATAAGGTCAAGGATATTCATATTTGGTATGTAGCATAACTAGATGGTTTTGTACTATATCACAAAAAGTTTCCATCCAAGGGTCAAAAACGGCCCGGACTAGGGGTCCAAAAATTTGGAAAAACGCAAAATTTGAGTATGTTGAAAAAAATTCTTCATTTTAAGGCGGAGGGCATTGTAGGTTAAAAAACACCTCTTCCCTGGGTGTCCAAAGTTTGTAAAAATGCTCAATTAGACCATGTTCAACAATTTGGAAAAACGCAAAATTTGAGTATGTTGAAAAAAAACTTCATTTTAAGGCGGCGGGCATTTATATTTTGAGTGTAGCATAGCCTGGCTGTTATCTATCAATTTTGATTAAATTATGCCTTTAGGTTAAAAAACACCCCTTCCCTGGGTGTCCAAAGTTTGTCAAAATGCTCAATTAGACCATGTTCAACAGTCTTCTCCTCACAATCTACAAAATCTAAGGCATTCATATTTGATTTATAGCATAACCAGATGGTTCTCTTCTATGTTAGCTAAAATCTTAGTCCTGGGATAAAACATGGCACTGCCCCAGAGGTCAAAAATTTTGGAAAACACCCAATTAGAGTAACTTCAAAGTCTTCTCCTTCTGAAATATAAGATGAAGGGCATTCATATTTGGTATGTAGCATGACTAAATAATTTTGTACTATGTTACAGGAAAATATGCTCTTAGGATAAGAAATGTCTATGCTCCTGGGATTGAAAATTGCATAATCGCATTGAAAGGATTCTTCTTAAATAGAAATGGAGAAATTGCTTGCTTTCTCACAATGCTTTTTTAAACCTTTTTCCCTGAGGTTGACAAATTCTGGGATAGTTTGGTAATCGATTAAACTATGAAGCCAAAGGCATTCATTTTCATTTTAAAGCATTACTTTATACAAAGCCAAAATCTTATATTTGTTTTATTTATTTTGCTCAAGTTGTGCCTTTTTTATACAAAAAAGTACTGTAATTTGCAGATGCCTCAGGTGAGCGATTTAGGACCATCATGGTCCTCTTGTATTATTATTATAAACTACCTTTGAGCAATGTGTTCACACTACCTCATTTCACTTGGTTCAAATACCTCCCAGAAATGAGTAAAAATTACTTCTTAGTAATGTGTTCAAACTACCATTTGCCGCTGTCATAGCACAAATTTCCAAGAAAGAAAGTTCTATCAGCAGAAATGCCTCTTATGATACAGGTGTTTGAGTAATGGTGAGAAAAGGAGAAAATGCACACAAATTTTTTGTAAGTTGAATATATGGCTCAGAGGTAGTTTGAATTGCTTTTAGGGTGTAAAAAATGGAATTTTGTGGTAAAGGTTTAATTTAGCTCCTAGCAAATTGCTCCAACTTAATTCCTTGTAATGGGTTTAACTGACCTCTTTATGAATGATTCAGCATCCTTGAAATTGATTTAATTCTCCAGGAAAGGTATCAAGTGTCTTGTCATTGAACTGAAGCCTCTTTGCAATGGGTTCCAACTAGACCTAGCAATGGCTTCAAACCTCTTGGCAATAAGATTTGACCTTAATTTTATCATAATTCTTCAGCATTAAAACTTACCTGAACAAGTGTTCTATGATGTGATATAAATAGACTGATTCTACAGGTTTCTGCAACAAATTATGAAGTAATTATCCACTAATGAGTTAGTGCATACCTCCCTAATTAATGACCTATCTTTCATCTTTATTTCTTATTGTTAGGAGTTAAAAGCATTCTCTACCTCAAGCTTGACTTTTGACCCACATTAAAGATTTTTTTTTAAAAAAGTGTATTTCAATTAAACTCTTTATTATACAACAACACTTTTAGATTGAAAGAAATAGAAATAGAAGACTATGAATAGCCAATCTGCTTATAGAAAAGTTAGCATTTTAGAAAAAAATTAATAAAGATTTTGTTTTAATAGAGTAAAGCATATTTCGGTTAAATTGTGCACTGGTGCACATAACCATGGTTTTCTGTAGTTTCTTTTACCAGTACAACCCCAGTTTTCTTAATCTTGTCATGCTGAGTTAGATCTGTGTTCAGCATTGCATTGAAATCTAAGGGCTGAAAGCACTGGAAGTACCAGTTGTTGGTCAGCATTTCTTTTACAAATTGACTGCACACATGCTTCTCTGTTCTACTTAAAATATTGGTCCATTTCTGAGCTAGGAACACACAGGCTTGATTAAGTTTTATCTCAAACAAAAAAAAAAGATTTTTTTCACAGATTCAGTAAACAGTGAACTCTCATTCCATATAGTAATACAACAAGGTACATGTATCTAATAAGTTGTTTTGCAGCTTCTATTTCTGTTCAAGGATGTGTAATAATTAAAAGATTTACTTGTTAGATTTATAATATACAACCTTTGATCTGGGTTGTTTACATAAAAAGAATTTTGCTTTTGTTACAGCAGGTGGTTTCATCTGCATATTGCTTCAGTTTATAAAAAAATCTTGTTACTACAGCTTTAACCCATTCCCACACAACAAAATTTTAGACCGGTCCAAATTCAAAGAAGTTGCAGACGACAATTTTAAGTTCAGGAAATCTTCAAAATCCTTGTCTTTTGGGGTAGAAAACATTGTGGATAATGAAGAAATTGCTTGTAACAAGCAATTTCTTCATTCTCCATAATGTTTTCCAGAGCTTTCATATTGAGGGGTGTTTAAAGCGTCTTTGTGTGGGTATGGGTTTATTAGATGTAGCTTTAAGGTTTTTGTCACCCAACAACAGAATAATTTTAAGACTCAGCATCAATTTGTATATTCTTTACTTTTGAAAAGTTGAATATCATTTGTACTTGTATCGTTCTGTTCTTTTTTAGACTTGAACTTAATTGTCTAGACTTTAAGTTTCAACTTTAGGTGGATTAATTGTCAAGAAAGAAAAATTGCATGTTACAAATTATTACTCTTTTCCCAACAATGTTTCTATGATGTAATGTCCCAAAGATGGGAAAAAATCCTCTCATTGTCTATGAAAGTCTTCATATTATTTGAAAGCACATGGTTCATAGAATCTTTTTTCACTTTTTGATACTATATTGCCTAAAATTCAGAATTTGATTCTGTATCAAATGCTAATGTTGAATAGAGAATTTTACCAAATATGGACGAGGTTGGTGAAGTGTTATATCATCTGTCTGCAGTCAGTAGTCTGTATTGATTAAGGATTAAATGCACTCTCACATGCAACAGTATGTACTGGATAACGTTTAATCTGACTTTCTTTCCTGATAATCTTCGATATTTCTCACTCTTCCTGTAACATCAGTATTGGATTGCCATTATCAGGAAAAATGCTGCATTTGCATTAGCTCTGTAGAAGCAACAAGTCATTGCCTTTATCCTGTAAATTTTACTGAATTCAGCTAGTATCTGCTCCCATTCTCAAACAACACAATTTTAGACTGGTCCAATTTGAAAGAAGGTACACACTACAATTTCAAGTTGATAGAATTAAAAAAAAATCGTTGTTTTTGGGATGGAAAGTATTGTGGATAATGGAGGAAATATTTGTATCAAGCAATTTCTACTTTCTTCACTATGTTTTACTGAGCTTTTTCTTTAGGGCTGTAAAACGGAGGGATTTTATGGGAATGGGTTAAACTGATGACAAAGACATCAGAAATATATAAAGTTTTAGGGTTAATTGAAAAGCATATGAAAGAGTTCTTCTGTCTGATTGCTTTACCTTCTATATTTATAAGGCTGACTTTCTTCCTTATTTTCTGTCTACCTTTATTGTATGTAAAAAATATCTGTTTTTTAGCTCAGCTGCTTTTGGAGAAATCCGAGGTATTGCTATGGCCAGGTTGTCATCTGAGTCTGCCCAAAGCTTTGACATTTTGTAATATCTCTGGTATTACTGAGCACGTTCAATTGAAACATGGAATATTATGTTCACTATCAAAAGAGCAATCTAAAGCAACAAGGGGGATAACACTAAATGCATTATGAACAAGTTATATCCCTTTTTCGACTTAGAAGTTATAGAATTTTACCCAATATAAAGCCCTTGAACAGCTGAGGGCTGGCAATTGTATGTGGTGCTCTGTTTATGAAATTCATATGCTTTGAGTGTTAGCAAAAAGCAGGAAGGAATTGAAATTCAGGGTAAGAACTCCCAGTCATAATCAAAATTCAACATAAACAAACTCTCTAAAATGTAATTTTACACACCAAGTCTTGTTTTCATAAGCAGTTCTAGTTATGAGGAGCAGAAGTGATAGTTATTTTGCTTATAATTAAAGAATATAGTTCTTTACAATAATTCTTGAAATAAATCTCCTGAAAGTACATCTCTGTATAGAGAAGTAGTAATTTTAAAAAGACAATCCCTGTCTTGCGGTCTCCACAGAAACCATAATGGCATGGAATCATGAAAAAAAGCATGCAGCATTTTAACAAGATTACTCATGCAAAATGCATCATTCAATTTAACCCTTTCCTGTTCAGTCCCTAGTTTTTACGTCAAAATGTTATAATACTTGTGGAATTGTAGCAAGAATTTCTTCTTTTTCCCCACAAAATTTTCTACTTTACTGAATGTTTATATTTCAGATCAAATAGACTTTAAATTGTCATCTGCAAAGCCTTTGAATATAGGTTTAAATTTTACAATACTTTAAAGTGTTAACCCTTTTCCTCTTACAGGCTTTTGATTGTAAATTTGACGAACAGTACATAATTCACACTGCAGAAAAATCACATACACTCTGTGACAAAAAAATCTTTTTTAATTAGAATAACGAACATTAAATAATTACCAAACAACAACATTTTAGACTGGTTCAAATGCAAAGAAGTTGCAGATGACAGTTTTTAGTTACTGAAATTTTAAAAATTCTATGTCCTTTCAGGTAGAAAACATCTGGATAAGGAAGAAATTGCTTATTTCAACAATGTTTTCCAAAGCTTTTTTCTTGAGGGGAGTAAAAAAGTGGGATCGTGTGTGAATGATTTAATTAACATGAAAGAAATTTTAATTGCTAATTTACCAAAGTTAAGCCTCTTCAGAACATAGTAAACAAACCACATAAAATTGCTGATTTAACTCTTACTCTCAGTTTTCCAACATGAGTAAAATCTCGTAACAACTTCTTACAGGGTCAGGCCATTTTAAATCTTTCAATCAAAATTAACTCAAAATTGAAGAAGTGTGTTAACCCATTCCCACTCAATCCCTCCTTTTTACGCCCCTCAACAAAAAAGCTTTGGAAAACATTGTGGAAAATGAAGAAATTGCTTGGATCAAGCAATTTCTTCATTATCCACAGTGTTTTTTTATCCCAAAAGACGAAAAAAATTCAAAATTCCATGAACTTGAAATTAAGGTCTGCAGCTCCTTTCAATTTGGACTGGTCTAAAATACCATTGTGTTGCAATGGGTTAAGTCCATTATCAAATGTCCGATAGTCTGATTGTTGATGCAGGTGTTACTCAACAAGTACATTTTGTATTATGCTTTTCCTGCAATTCTGATGGTCAGTGTGAGTTTTTATGTGTGAACTTTGAAAGGACAATTCAGAAGAAAGAATTACAAGATTTCACAGAACTGAACTTTTGCTGACCTTTTATCAGATTGTTTTGAAGAAATTTAACAACTTCTTAAAGAGACCAGCCATTTTAAATCTTTCAATCAAAACTAAATCAAAATTGAAGAAGTGTTTTTAGTCCATTATCAAATGTCCGATAATCTGATTGTTGATGAAGTTGTACTAAATTATTAATATGCTTTTCCTGCAATTCTGATGGTCAGTGTGAGTTTTTATGGGTGAAATTTGGAAGGGCTGAATTACAAGATTTCACAGAACTGAACTTTTGCTGACCTTTTATCGGATTGTTTTGAAGAAATTTCAATGTTTTAAAATGTGTCTTTGGAGGACTTGCCAACTTCAGGTAGAGATCACATGGTGACGAAAGAATGAAAATGAGTTTTTTCCTGTGTTAAAGAAAACTAAAATCACCTGTGTGATAAGGGGTGAAGTGAATCCGGTACTCAAGCCCCTCTAATTTTCTCATGGGTTATGAAAAGGAATTGAATTAATGAATAAGTAAAGTCATGCTAGTGGAGCAATAAGGCCACTGAAGTGCCTCCATTATTATCAATGTAATTGAAAAAAATATATGAGGTCTAGGTTTTTGGTTTCAACATATGAAATTATATCATGAAAAATATATGAGTGTAATTTTTGGTTTCAACATATAAAATTTTGATTGGTTGAAAACATAGCTTTCATGGTCTTGGCTTAGGTCAATTTATGGTATACAGTGAATTTTTTAAACCAATGTGAATCACTAGTGACTATGACAATGGAAGTATGAAGAAGATATTAAAAAAAAATCAGCAACCTAAATGCTATTGAAATTAACCCTTTAATATATTCTAAGCAAACCTGGTGAACTAGTCTGCATTTTGAAAATAAAGATGCCATACCAAAATGAGTTAGAATTCACATGATTCAGGTTGCCTTCGGGAATATTTCAATGCATGCACCCCAAATAAAATAGCATTCTTTGCTAAAATAGATTGACTCAGACAAATGCTTTAGCCCATTACCAGATGAAAAATATTAGACTGTTCCAAATTTAGAGATGTAGTGGAAGACAAACCTTTGTTTATGAACTTTTAAAAGTCTGAAAACATTGTGGATAACCAAAAGTTGCTTGTAAGGTGAGCTATTGTGATCAGTCATTGTCCGTCGTCTGTCAGTCTGTCCACAATTTCTTAAAAAAACTTCTCTTTCAAAACCAGCGGGCCAATCAAGCTGAAACTTTGCAGGGATGTTCCTTGGGAAAAGTTCTACAAAATTTGTGAAATGAATCTCATTTTGTGAAAACCTTATTTTGCCTTGTTATTTGAAAATGGGAAATTTTAGTAATTCTTTGGGAATCGTTTTTTCAGAAACTACAAGGCCAAGGGCATTTATATTTCATATACAGCATTATCATATGGTTCTCTACCAAGTTTACAAAAATTAATCCTCTAGGGTTAAAAATGGCCTTGCCCCTGAGGTCCAAAGTTTGGAAAACTGCTCAATTAGAGAAAGTTCAAGAGTCTTCTCCTCCTGAACTATATGGCCTAGGACATTCATATTTAGCATGTAACATAACTAGATGGTTTTGTTGTATGTTATTAAAAATTATGCCCCTGGGGTCAAAAGTGTCCTTGCTCCTAAGGTCCATAGTTTGGAATTTCGCTCAATAAGAGTAAGTTCAAAAGTCCTCTCCTCCTAAACTATATTGCCTAGGACAATTGTATTTGGCATGTAACATAACTTAAGATTATTTTTTAGTTTGTGATTAAAAATATGCCCCTGCGGTCAAAAATGGCCCCACCCCTGGGGTCTAAAATTGGGAAAAGCACTCAATTAGAGCAAGTTCAAAAGTCTTCTCCTCCTGAACTATAAGGCCTAAGACATTCATATTTGGTATGTTACATAACTAGATGGTTTTGTAGTTTTATAAAAATTGTGCCTCTGCGTTCAAAAATGCCCTGCCCCTGAGATCCAAAAATGTATTTTGCTCAATTAGAGCAAGTTCAAAAGTCTTCTCCTCCTATAGCCTATAACTATATAGCCTAGGACATTCATATTGGATTGTAACATAGCTAGATGTTTTTGTAGTATTTTATGAAATATTATGTCCCTGGGGTAAAAAACTGCCCTACAGCTTGTGTCCAAAGTTAGGAATTTCGATCAATATGAGCAAGTTAGACAAAGAAATCTTTCTCCTTAACTATAAGGCCATAAAAGGAGGTGTTTTTGAAACCTAGATAAGAAAGATTTGCCAATCGCCTAGAAATATGCTAAACAGACGCTTTAGAGGTCAGATATTGTCTTTGCGGTAATCTAATAGGCTTACAGTGGCTTTTTTGGGTTGTATAGAAAAGGTTTAGCAGGATTCCAGGTTATTTTTAGATATCAAGGAATTTGGTCGTCAACACTTGCATATGACCCTAGTCAACAAACTGACAAGCAAAACAACCAATGTCCTAAATCATGTCACACCAAATGGTTAGCGCAAAACTACGGTAAGTGTCTATATTAATGCTTAATGCTTATGGTAGTTTTGCCTCTAAGGTCAAAATCAGCCTTGCTCAAGGGGTCCAAGGTTTGGAAAAATGCTCAAATACAGCTTGTTCAAAGATCTTCTCCTCCCAATGTAAATTGCTAAAATGCATTCATAATTCATATATTGCATATCCACATTGTTCTCTAACAAGTTCTCCATACTTATACTCCTGGGGTCTAAAATAGCCCCACACAAGAGGTAAAATTTTGGAAAAAACACTCAATTAGAGCAAGTTCAAAAGTCTTGTCCTCTTAAAATATAAGGCCTAAGGTGTTCCTATTTGCCATGTAACATTACTATATGATTCTGTAATGTGTTACCGAGAAATTATACTCATAGGGTAAAAAATATCCCTGGTCCAGGTATAAAGTGTAATGCATTCAATTTTTCGTATATAGTATATCCAGATGGTTCTCTACTAAGGATGCCATAATTGTAGCCAATTGGCCAAAAATGGCCCTTACCCAGAAGTCCAAAGTTTTGAAAAATGCTCAATAAGATCAACTTTATATTCTTCTCTACACCCATGACCAGATGACAAAATCTCAGACAGTGTCAGCTTTGACAACTTAATTTTGAAGAGATGAAATTTTGAGGTCTTCTCAAGGTTCAACAAGTGTAAATTGCCACTGGAGGCTTAACCACTAAATCCATTGAATGCCTAGGCCATAAAAAATAGTTCTTATGTATTGAAGGAATATTGCAAACTCTATTCAAATTGTAGAGAACTCTTTCAAAAGAATGTTTTTCAACCCATTCCCACTCCATTACACTTTTTAGACATCTCAAGAAAAAAACTTTGGGAAGCATTGTGGACAATGAAGAAATTGCTTGTTTCAAGCAATTTTTTCATTGTTCACAATGTTTTCTTCTCAACAATGGAAGTATTTTCTTAATTCAACCATATTGGAATCATTGTCAGCAATTTCTTTCAATCTGAATCAGTCTAAGATTTTGTCATGTTATAATGGGTTAACTCCTTTGTTACTTTCAACTCGTTTATAATGATATCCTTTAGCAAAGAAGATTACTTAACAAAACTATGCCTTGCTAGCCTTCAGTACTTTCATTACTTTGATTGTATTAGTTACGCCTCTTTTTTTATGCCCCGCATTGATAAGATCGGGGGCATATTGTTTTACCAGTGTCTGTCTGTATGTCTGTCTGTCCGTCTGTCTCTCAGCCGACGTCATAGCGCAGTTGGTAGCGTGTCAGACTTTCAATCTAGAGGTCCCGGGTTCAATTCCCGACGGCGGCACTCATCCTTTCCGACTATTTGTCTCTCACCAATGGGTCGATAATCGTAGACCTATGTGGGATAGCAGCTGGAGGCTAGGAAAGGATGTAATGGTAGTACTGGTGTGAGAAATACCAGGATTCCATTGTTAGGTGCTCCAGCCGCCGCGATATAACTGAAAGATTGTTGAAAGTGGCGTAAAACCCCATTCAAACAAACCGTCTGTCTCTCTGTCTGCAAAACTTAACCTGCCAACTAAACATTTTCCTATAACTTCAACCCTGATAAGTTACAATGCTATTATTTGGTATGTAGATAGGTCTCAACAAGGCGCAACTGGGTAAAGTCATTTCATCAAGGTCAATGTCAAAATTTTAACCCTTTTCCCTAAAAAAAAGAAAAAATACAATGAAAATCACCCGTTTTTAAAGAATTCCTGTTTCGGGGGCATAGTGTTTCACAAACACATCTTGTTCAACTATGAATTTTGTTCATTAATATGCACCAAGCAGCTTAATGTCAGGTACCCGTAGGCGGATAATGTTTATTCGATTATAGGACAAAATAATTTTAGATTAGAACAAATTGAAAGAGGTTGCAAGCTACAATCAAAAATTGGCGCTGACAGAATCAGGAACATCCTTGAGGGTTGAAAATATTGTGGAAAAGGGAGAAGTTGCTTGTATCTTGCTTTTTCTTGTTTTCTCACAATCTTATTTCCAATATTATTCACCAGGGGCAAGTAAATGAGAAATTATTTAAGTTTTAGAATCTATGTTCACACAATTTCTTGAAAAATTACCAGAGACTAAAAGAAGCTGATTGTTAAATGGCAGTTATATAATGATAAAGGTTGGCAGACATCTTTAGTTGTGGTTAAGTTTAAGTTTCAGCCCATTAGAGAAATTAATTCAGGTGCCCTACTGCTTTATGGTGTGATTACCCATATACAGGCAAACTGTACAAGCTTTTGACCTTTTTGTTGTAAATCATTATGTTAAATGACTCTACTCTATTATTTCATGACAGAGAGGAAACTCTTTCTTTGTCTGGTAGTCCTTTGGTGCATAACATGTTAGCAAACAAGCCATCTTTTTGATAACCTTCAATGTACAGAAACAACTCCAAAAACATCTTGAGAAAAGTAGCTCTTTTTCTTCGCAATTTTCTTTATACACTGTGATATCTGTTCAATTTGAGCACATATTGAAATGATCATCTGCAACCTTTTTCTTAAATATGTTGTTGATAATCTTATTATTTCACTAAAGATGCCTTTGGTGTTCTGAAACAATAATAGTTAACACATTCCATCACAATGATGCTTTTTGACGCCCATCAAATAAAAGAATTGGGAAAGTATTTTGTAAAATTAAGAAATTACTTGCAACAAGCAATTTCTTCATTTTCCACAATGCTTGCAATTGTTGTGTGCAACTCCTATCAATTTGGACCGTCTAAAATTTTGCTCTCTGGTAATTGGTTAATTTCTAGCTCCACTCGCTGCAAGCCAGCAAGCTATAATTGTCATGGCATTGTGTCAGTTTTGCAATCATGTGTGCATACATATGTCTGTCCTTAAAATCTTCTACAACTTCACATAACCATGTTACATTTAAATGTTTTTCATATCATTGATGTCTTTGTCTGGTTTCATTGTCACATGTTAAATCTCTGTACATATTTTAGAGGCCCACAGGGAAGACTGGGTAATCCCAACTGTGCTGTCTCGTTAGATAAAGTCTTTATTATTATTATTATTATTATAAATGGAAAACATGGCTTTAATGGGCAGGGCTAATTTAGATATATGGGTAATCCTTTAAAAATCTTCTGCTCAGAAATAAATTTACGGATTTCAACCAAATTTCACAGAAATTACCCTTAGATTACCCATTATCAGATTTCTTCATAGTATTTTGATCGGACAAACAAAATGGCTTAAATGGGCAGGGCTAATTTCAATATATGGTGGAACCTTCAAAAAACTTTTTCTCAGAAACTGAATGATGGATTTCTTCAAAATTTTACGGGAATGATCATCGAGTGACCCATTATCAGATTCAGAATTTTGATTGGATGAAAAACATGGCTTTACTTCTTATCATCTAGGTTTCAGAAACTTTGATAACTACCTTTGAAGCACTAAGAAATGTTTTTGTGGGTAAAGAACTGAGCTTTGTTGGATACTCAGTATTTATCAGAGAAAAAGCTAGTCTCATTGTTAAAATGAAAACCTTCTTTCCTATAATTAGTGTCATCTTGAATAATGAAGACATCCTCAACATCATTTATTTTGTTGAACTGAATTCTTGCTTTGGCCCACTTATATCAACAATGTACCTAATTATCCTGACTTTTAACAATTACGTCTCACTGATCCTTCAAATGGTTATGTCATGTAAAGTGTCTTAACCCTTTCCTGTTCAATTCCTGGATTTTACGCTCCTATAATTTCAAAATTGAGAAAAAATTGTATAAAAAGAAGAAATTGCTTGTAACAAGCAATCTCTTCTTCTTCCACAATATTTTCTACCTTACTGAATAGCTATTTTTCATATTGAATCCATTCTAAATTTGCGTGTGCAAAGTTGCATGAGAAAGTGCATGAAATTGAGAGTTTTGAAATTATGTTTATCTGTATTTTCCAGAAAAATGAGAAAAGGCAGCAGCATGCAGTTAAAGAAACAGAATTTCTGCGACTGAAGCGATCTCGGCTGGGTGTAGAAGATTTTGAACCCTTAAAAGTTATTGGCAAAGGTGCTTTTGGAGAGGTAAATATTCTGTATTATCTAAATCAACCTGCGTGCATTTATGATTTAACTTTGCATAGTAAGATATGATCTATTTCATCAGTCTCTTTTGCTGTAAATTCAAAATGTCTCGATGAGAATCTTGCAACCTTTATCATTAGTCTAAAATTAGATCATAATCTGGTGTTAACACATACCATATGGCACAATTTAGACTGGTCCAATTTGAAAGAAGTTGCAGAAAATAATTCAAAGTTTGTGAAATGCTAGATTTTTTTCAACTTTCTGGGTAGAAAACTTGTGTAAAATGAAGAAATTGCTTGTTACAAGCAATTTCTTCATTTTACACAATGTTTTTTCAATTGTTTTTCTTGAGGTATGTCAAAAAGCATCATTGTTGGAGAATGGGTGGGTTATGGTAAACATACACTATCAACACCATAGACAATGGTATTTTGTAAATGTATGGCTAATATTTGGTATCAACAACACATTGTCTACAATATTGTCAAAAACAATATTGATTGTATTATTGACAATGTGGATGATATTCAAGACACATCGATTCTAACTTATTGTAAATAAAATTGATAGTTTGACTAGAATATTCAGTCTTCACGCAGGCCAGGTCCATAGCGTAGTTGCTAGCCTGTCAGACTTCTAATCATGGGGTCCTGGGTTCGATCCCTGTTCACAGCAAATATCCTTTCCCCCATGTGTCTCCCAATAATTGTTGGATAATCATAAACCTAAGTTGGACAAGCAGCTCTAGGCTCGGAAAGGATGTAGTGGTAGACCTGATGTGAGAAATACCAGGAATCCATGGTCAGGTACTCCAGCAACTGTGATATGACTGAAATAATGTTAAATGCAAAAATCAAGGCATCACAGATGTAATTTGAAATTGTAAATAGATAGTCATTCATTCAGTCTAGAGATCCAATGTATACAATGTACATCTTACGCAATCTCACCCTCCATTACCAGATGACAATGTTTTTGACTGGTACAAATTGAAGGAAGTTGAATACGGTGATTTTAATTTGATGGGATTTTAAAAATCTTAGTTTATTAAAATAGAAAATATTGTGGATATTAAAGAAATTGTTTGAAACAAGGAATTTCTTCATTTTCCACATTTTGTCCAAAATCTTTCCTTTTTTCAGCTCACCTGAGCTCAATGTGATCAGGGTGAGCTTCTGTGTCCGTCGTCCTTCAACATCTTGTGTGCAATCTAGAGGTCTCATTTGAAGCTCAAATTCTTGTTTTTTGGTCAGAATATATAATCTTGGTCAAGTTAGATATTGTGTCACTTCTGGTCAAAAACTAGGTCACTGGGTCAAATCTTAGAAAACATTGTGTGCACTCTAGAGGCTACCTTTTTAGCTTACATGTCTTCATATTTGTTTAGAATATTTGTGTCCATTAATTCTTTGACAGAAGTTATATTTGATCATATGGAGTCAAAAACTAGGTCACTCTGTTAACCACTTACCAGACGGCACAATTCTAGTCTGCTCTAAATTGAAAGGAGTTGCAGATGACAATTTAAAGGTTATGAAATTTATATTTTTTCAAATTTATGGGTAGAAAACATTGTGTATAATGAAGAAATTGCTTGCATTGTTATTGTGCTCTGCAGCAGATAAATGATCATGAAGACGCTGTAGCTTAGTGCTGTAGAACAGAAACTCAACTTGCTGTAATGTACTGTAGAGAAGAATATTTGTCACTGTAAAAATGGCAGAGGTCGTAACATAGATCTAGGGTGAATGGAACAAATGAAACAGTCTAGCCTAGTTAGCTCAGTCGAAAACATGCTGGGTTCTCAATCCTGAGGTCAGATGTTCAAACCCTGGCTCGGCCAATTTTCTTTCCAACATTTGCAGAAGTCATCATGACAAGTGTCATTTGTGTCTTTCGAATGAGATATAGGGGAACTATGTTCTAGATTTCTGCTGACAATAATTTTTAGGTAACAGGTTATTTTGAGCATCAAGTGCCCATATAAAATGTAAATGCATTAAATGCTATAATTTGAAAGTTTGTCATCATGCTTGAAAGCTCATAAATATGAATTGCAGAGGGCTTCCGATAAGTGGCACTTCAAACACAACCATCCAGCATTTCTGAAAAATCAAATATTAGAGTTTGATTGGCACAGGTCAATCAGGGTTGGTCTTAACCAATTATCACACAATAGCACTCTCTAACACCTGAGGAAATACAATTATGGAAAACCTTGTGATAAAAGGAGAAATTGAATGATGTAGAAATTGCTTCATTTCTTTATTTTCCACCATGTTTCGAAAAAAATTGTGAGGGCATCAAAATGCAGGATTGGGTTGGATTGGGTTAAGAAAATGGCTTGTGCAAGAGAGAATAACCATATTTTTTTTTTACCCCTTAACCCTTGTCATGCTGAATTAAACATTCTCTACAGAATTAAATCAAAATCAAAGGGCTAAAAGCACTAGTTAGGGGGTATTGCCTACTTTGAAAATTTATCTTATAACCAGTGCTCCAGATAATTTCAAGAGGCATCAGTACTGTACTGATCCAAATAATTTTAAATCAGTACTTGATTTTAGGATCAGTACCAGCTTTTACTTTTAGTATCAAATAAACAGAAGGAATATCAAATTTTGTTTCTTTTGTTTAGACAATATGACATTTTATAAATACGAGTATCTACCGTAGTAGACACCCGAACTCTATCTTAACTTCTATGAATCGTCCGGAATCGATTTTACAGTCTACTCAGCAACAAAACTTTTAATTTATTTTCATTTCGTTTTTGTATCACAAATTTTATTTAATTAAACAAGAAACCATTTCTATTCAGAATCATCACTGATTTCTCGTTTCAAACAGATGTTCAAACCGGCTAGAACGAAACTGCTATGAGTGAATCAATATATACATATTACGCCCTAGACTTACCATGCCTCAGAAAATGTTTCTTCACGATGGAGCAAACACTTTCCTTTATAATTGGTCTTATGATTTCTTCTGGCTTTGGGAGGGATTTGTCCGTAGACGATTGAAAAAAACTTGTCAAAGTTTTTCTGTCTCGACATTTTGCGATTTAGTCAGTCGGAACGCCTGGTTTCACATCGCTCTCGCTCATGACATTAAATTAGAAAGACATTCAATGCCGGGTACCGTCCTTGTTGATAAGAATTTTCCCACAGTCTGCATTCCAATGTCACGGAAAGAGACGAAAAGTGGATCGGTAATTAGGGTAGGCAATAACAAAGTAACGGAGATTTTCGGCAATATCGGAGATAGCTGAGTGATTACATGTAATGCTTTAAGAGTAAGTTCCCTTTTTGTTTACGCGTATGTACCTAATAATGTGTGTACACATGATTAATGGTCCGTAACTTGTACGGCAATTCGCTGAAAAATATGCCTAACCAGCCAATTTACGTCCGTAAATTATGGAAAAACGGACCTTATCTGGAGCACTGTATAACCAACTGTTGCTTGAAAGGGACAAGCAGGAGTTGAAGACTAAGACTGAATATATGTGGAGGCTGATCTATTTCTATACCTCCTGCCAAAGCATGAATATTCTGGATGCAGCATGACAAGAAGCAGCATTGACACATTATATCTATTTCCAAGTAGAATAAGAAGTAAAACAAAATTTTTGGAGAATTTGTTTTTCTAACAATATTTTCTACACTTTTCTAACAATATTTTTTACCTTTGTGGCAATCATTTTGATAATAATGTCACCTGCAAAGTCTCAACCAGTCTAAAATTGAATCAACTGGTAATGGTTGGTTTGTCAGAAGTCTTTCTCTAACCAAGTTAACCCATTACCAGACAGCAATTTTTTAGACTGGCCCACATTGAAAAAAGTTGCAGACAATTTAAAGTTTATGAAATTTTTGATTATTTCAACTGTTTGGGTAGAAAACATTGAGGAAAATGAAGAAATTGCTTGTAACAAGCAATTTCTTCATTTTCCTCAATGTTTTCCAAAGCTTTTTTCCTTGGGGGCATCTAAAAGCATTACTGAGTGGGAATGGGTTAAGGACTAAAAACCAATATATCTTCAAAATACTAATTTAGATATTTTTATCTCTGTGTCATGCTATTTTGACAGATTAAAACTCAAATTGAAAATGACCCTTTTCTTCCCTTGTTGAAAACTCATAGTAAGAATTGACTTTCTCTTTCCCTCAAAAAAGATACTTTTGCATTTAGGTTTAAATGAGCACCGAAAGACACAAAATTTTAGTTCTTAGACTGGTACAAATTCAAATATGGGACAGACAACCATTCAAAATAAATATGAATTGAAAAATGTGTGCTGAATAGGATAGAAAAAAAACTGAGAGAAAAGGAGAAATTGCTTGAAACTGGTGATGAGTGAAAACCTTCCATTTCAAACTTACGAAAAAATTACAGAACTGAAAGAATGAATTGAAGTAAAAAGTGGTATCAAGGCTTTAATGATAACTGAAGTTTTCCTCTAAAAACCCAAAACATACGGTGCCTATAACACATTGATTAAGCATACTAGAATGTCACTGGTATTCCATGAATAGTCTCTATTGCTTGACCCATTCCCACACAATCACACTTTTTTATTTCAAGAAAATATCTCAGGGAAACATTGTAGAAAATGAAGAAATTACTTGTCACAAGCAATTTCATCCTTGTTCGAATTATCTCAACCCTTAAAGACAAACATATTTAAAAACTGTCAGCTGTAACTTCTTTAAATTTGGAACAGTCTAAAATTTTGTTGTGTAGGAAAGGTTTAAGCACTAGACATGCATAAAAATCAGCTTGCACATGAGGAATACTTAGAATTGCCCACTAGTTTCACTCTTCATAATAGTTTCAGGGTGTTCTGTAAATAGAATTTTTGAAAGGAAATTAAATATTGGTGAATTAGTTAATCAGTTATCTCTTAGGTTGATTGGTTTTTCATGAATAAAGATAATGAGTAATATGCCTGTTGGCTTTTCGAATACCCTTAAATTACATGAAAGTGAATTTACAGACCAGAATGGGTCAGTTAACCCATTCATACACAATCCCAATCCTTAATGCATTGTTTGAATTGTTTGCTCCCCTTTCCTATGTTTGCTACCCTATTTGACAATATTTAGCTCACCAGAGCACAACATACTTGATTGTCCGTTGTGCATCTACAGGTTACAATTTTGGCCTAGTCTTTCTCAAATAAGCAATTCCTTCTCTTTTCCACAATGTCCTCTATCAAAAAGACAAATTTCATCAATTTGGAAGTGTCATATGTAGCTTCTTTCAATTTTGACAAGTCTAAATGTTGTGATTGGGTGATGAATTAACTTAGTATTAAGTTTGGAATTATTTTACTAAGGTTTTAAAAAAGCATATTGACCCTCATTAAGGCCATTCAGTGCTGTCAGTCCTTTGATTTTAAAGCAATTATGTTTAGGATTTGAATTCAGCTTGACAAAGGTTAAAAGTTCTTTTTGTCAGTTATAACCCATTCCCCCACAATGACCTCTTTTGATGTCCTTCTATTCTAGAAAAACATTTGGGATAACATTGTGGAAAATGAAGAAATTGCTTACAACAAGCAATCTCTTCATTTTCTACAATGTTTTATACCCAGAAATCTAGATTACATCAATTTTTAATTGTCATCTGCATCTCCTTTTAAAGAAATCTTCTCCTTCTGACCTAGATAGTATAGAGCATTGATTTTTGCATGAAACATCAGTATATTGACCACTTTCAAAATTGCTAAAATGATTGCCCTCAGTCAAACTGGGTGGGGTTTATATAGAAATATAGTGTGAATTAAACAAAATCTCCTTACAAACTATTTAGGAAAGTTGAACCAAATTTGGAGGAAATGTTCTTGAGATGGCCTTGTATTAAAAAGCTAAAATAATTTAAAGCCGTTGAATCCATGGCATCCAAAAAGTGGAGTTTTCAACAGATTTAAATTCTTGAAGCTATTTTTAAAGGTGACCATCACAGAACATGTCTGCCAAATTTGGTCTTAGTTGGCCCTGTGGTTTGGGAGGAGATGTTGTTTTAAGAAATTCTTGACAGACTCCAGATGATTCATGCTGGATTGAGCTAAACAGGGAAAATTGTAATGTAAAAATTACAAGAGAAATAATAAGGGTCAATCAGCTGTCATTGTTAATAGGTTTTATTTATAGAATCAGGATATAATGAAAAAAAAGAAAACACCCCAACCCAAAACTAGACATAAAAATGTTAGACTAGTCCAAATTCAAAGGAGTTGCAGAGGACAGTTTTAAGCGTTATCTTCTGATAGGTGGCATTTTTCAAATACTGACCTATCTAATTTGAGCATTCTGGGTAGTGTCATTCGTGACAACTCGGCCGATTCCGTCAAACTACATTCAAAATGTCAGCGCCCATGAAAGGCACGCTTCGAATTTTTGATGCCTCTTTTTGGAGCACATGTAAGACGTGAATGCTTAAGAAGTTTCAAATAATTATTTTTCTAATTAATTTTGGGCGACAGTTAATTTTGATTTCTCCACAGTTGTAGGTTTTATTGCAATTATCCACTTGCTGCTTTTTGGTGATATAACATTCTAGGTAAAAAACATTATGGATGATTAACCCTTGTCATGCTGAACCAAGATTATTCCTGTTTTTGCAGGAGGTATAGACAAAGATCAGCCTGCACATAGTCTGATCTTTGTCTACACCACCTGTTTTTATCAATATTTTCACATTGATTTTCCTAAGAAATAATGACCAATAACTAATGCTTCAGGTGCTGCCAGCCCTTTGATTTTAATGCAATTCCAGAAAGAATTTTATAAAATATGACAAGGGTTAAACTACTGCAAGCATTTTCTTCATTTTCCTTCTTTTCTGGGGGGGGGGGGAAGGGGCATCAAAAGAGGGTTATTGTGTGGGAATGGATAAATCAAAGGCATTAGACAACCTGAAGTATGAAAGTAAATAAGGCTATTTTCAGGTGAGCACTTAAGGACCTCATGGTCCTCATGTTTTCCAAAAAACATATGTACATTCCTTCCCAATTTTTGGTCAACTAAAATTCATTGCTGATTACACCTTACATTTCAGATAAGTCATTTTTCTGTTGACTGCTAGGAGCTTAAGTGCAATACCTTGTAAATTTTAATTATTCATGAGGGTGTGAGTGTTTTAAATATTTTATGATTTTTTTTTATCTTAATTCAAGGAGCATGTCAAGCCATAATTGGTAAAGTCTTATATTTCATTCAATACAGCTAGAATACTGTTTCTAAACAGATTTTAGTTTGGGTGCTCAGGTGAGCTAAGATACATCTCAGTAGGTTCACTCTAACAATCAATTCTTTGATTGTTAGCCATGATCAGTTAATTAACCCTTTCCTGTTTTTAGCTCACCTGAGCACAACGTGCTCAAGGTGAGCTTTTGGTATCACCTTTTGTCCATCGTGCGTCGTGCGTCGGAAGTCGTCAACAATTCTTTAAACATCTTCTCCTCAGTAACCACTGGGCGGAATTCAACCAAACTTGGTAGGAATGTTCCTTGGGTGACCCTTCTCAAAAGTTGTTCGCGGATTTTTGATTGACCCCCAAATATGGGCGTGGCAGGGCGTGGCAGTTTTTAACTTAGAAATCTTTAAACATCTTCTCCTCAGTAACCATTGGGCCAATTTCAACCAAATTTGGTATGAATGTTCCTTGGGTCATCCTTTTTAAAAGTTGTTCGTGGAATTTTGATTTATGCCCAAATATGGGCGTGGCAGGGCGTGGCAGTTTTTGACTTAGGAATCTTTAAACATCTTCTCCTCAGTAATCATTGGGCCAATTTCAACCAAATTTGGCATGAATGTTCCTTAGGTGACCCTTTTCAAAAGTTGTTCGTGGAATTTTGATTTACGCCCAAATATGGGCGTGGCCGGGCGTGGCAGTTTTTGACTTTGAAATCTTTAAACATCATCACCTCAGTAACCATTGGGCCAATTTCAACCAAACTTGGTATGAATGTTCCTTGGGTGACCCTTTTCAAAAGTTGTTCGCAGAATTTCGTTTCACGCCCAAATATGGGCGTGGCAGTTTTTGACTTTGAAATCTTTAAACATCTTCTCCTCAGTAACTATTGAGCCAATTACAACCAAATTTGGTATGAATGTTCCTTGGGTGACCTTTTCAAAAGTTGTTTGCAGAATTTTGATTTATGCCCAAATATGGGCGTGGCAGTTTTTTTAACTTTGAAATCTTTAAACATCTTCTCCTCAGTAACAGTTGGGTCAATTTCTACCAAACTTTGCATGAATGTTCCTTTGATGACCCTTTTCAAAAGTTGTTCCTGGAATTTTGATTAATGCCCAAATATGGGCGTGGCAGGGTCAGGCACTTTTTTGACTTTGAAATCTTTAAACATCTTCTCCTCAGTAAGCATTGGATCAATTTCAACCAAACTTGGCATGAATGTTCTTTGGGTGACCCTTTTCAAAAGTTGTTTGCAGAATTTGGTTTCACGCCCAAATATGGGCGTGGCAGTTTTTGACTTTGAAATCTTTAAACATCTTCTCCTCAGTAACTATTGTGCCAATTTCAACCAAATTTGGTATGAATGTTCCTTGAGTGACCCTTTTCAAAAGTTGTTCTAGAATTTTGATTGATGACCAAATAAGGGCTTGGAAGGGTAGGGCAGTTTTTGACTTTGAAATCTTTAAACATCTTCTCCTCAGTAACCATTTGGCCAATTTCAATTTTGAATCATCTTACATTAGTCAGGTGAGCGATTTTAGGGTCATTCTGGCCCTCTTGTTTGACAATTTAGACTGGTCCAAATTGAAAGAGTTTGCAGATGACAATGAAAATTCGATGCAATTTGAAATGAAACCATCCTAGGTGGTGGAAAATATTGAGGAAAAAGAAGAAATTGCTTGTTACAAGCAATTTCTTCTTTTTCCACAATATTTTCTCAAGTATGAAATCACAGCTACGTAAAATCCCGATTTTTTGCGGAAAAGGGTTAAAACGATGTAGGGACCTAATCACAACTTCCTATCATTTCCGTCATCTGGGCAACAAAGCCAAGCTTGCTTCTTCTTATCCCATCTGGATATTTTCTGAAACAAATGCATGTCACAGTGACATTATGAAATGCTGTATGAGCTTCAGATTCAACGGTCAATTTCTTAGTCAAAGGAATATTCTTATAGTCCAAGAATATTCTTGCTGTTACAAATCAATCCAGAAAACCATTTATCCTAAATTAATTAAATTAGAAAGAAATTCAATCGAAATACCAATGTGTTTAAATATAGGATGTGTACAAAAAAAGAAGGCATACTACCCCAAATATGAATACTATGTGTGTGTGAGTAACAGGATCCTAGTCTGTCATATGAAACTAAATGCTGAACTTTTTACTTTGTGATTTTTTCCCCCTGCCAAGGTTTACCTAGCCCCTTTTGAGTACAAGAAGGTGAACTGTAACTTACATAACTTATTTCAGTTGAACAAGACTAGAAATTGGTAAAGTCTATTAAAAATATAAGCGATCTGTAAAAGCTTTCTATGGCAGATCTAGGATTTCAGAGAGATTTGTTTATTAATCACTACCAGTTGTTTATTTAACCCTTGTCATGCCGAACCTGGAATATTCCGGTGTTAGTAGGAGGTATAGACAAAGATCAGACTGCACCTATGTACAGTTGGATCTTAGTCACCTTCTGTCTGTCATTTTGAAACCACAGTTGTTTATGAAATTAATTTTTAAAATCTATCTAAATAATCAATTTTTTAAAAGAAAGAATATTGACCCTCATTCAGGCCTTCTAGTGCTGTCAGTCCTTTGATTTTAAAGGAATTATGTTTAGAATTTTAACCCAGATTGCCAAAGGTTAAAATTTCTTTTTGTCAGTAATAACCCATTCCCCCCACAATGACCCATTTTGATGCCCTTCTAGTAAAACATTTGGGAAACCATGTGGAAAAAGAAGAAATTGCTTGCAACAAGCAATCTCTTCATTTTCTACAATGTTTTACCCAGAAATCTTTATTTCACCAATTTTAATTGTCATCTGCAACTCCTTTTAAAAATCTTTTCCTCCTGACCCAGATAGCATAGAGCCTTGATTTTTTTGCATGAAACATCAGTATATTGACCTCTTTCAAAATTGCTAAAATGATTGCCTTCAGTCAAAGTGGGTGGGGTTTATATAGAAAGTGTGTTTTAAACAAAATCTCCTTCCAAACTATTTAGCAAATTTGAACCAAATTTGGGAGAAATGTTCCAAAGGTAGCCCTTAATTAAAATAGCTAAAATGATTTAAATCGGTTGAAACCATGGCATCCAAAAAGTTGAGTTTTTAGCAGATTTAAATTCTTGAAACTATTTTTAAAGGGGACCATCACGGAACATGTACCAAAACAAATGTGTTTAAATATAAGATGTGTACATAATAAGAAGGCATAGACAAAGATCAGACTGCACATATGTACAGTCAGATCTTAGTCACCTCCTCTCTGTAATTTTGAAACCACAGTTGTTTATGAAATTTATTTTCAAAAGAAGTATCAACAACTAGACATCAAGTACTACCAAGCTTTCAGCCCTTTGACATTTATCAAATTCTGAAAAAGATTTTATTGAGCAAACATTAGGCTTGCAGAGGGGGATTTGAACCCCCTTTTAAATCAGCCACTGGCTAATGCATTGTAATGCATTTCTTTAAAGCTTTATATTTATATCTTAATACCCCCCTTAACTTTGTTAGGGGGGTATATAGGAGTCAGCTTGTTGGTCCGTCGGTCGGTCAGTCCATCTGTCTGTAGCTTTTTCATGTCCGCTCAATTTCTAGGCAATCAGTGGACGGATTTGATTCAAACTTCACTGATATAATCAGTATCAAGAGATGTGCATATTTTATTTTGGTTACAGTCCATCAATTTTTGACAGAGTTATGGCCCTTTGGTGAAAAATCGTGTCCGCTCAATTTCTCAGCAACCATTGGACGGATTTGATTCAAATTTTACAGAAACACTCGGTATAAGTCAGACATGTGCATATCCTATTTTGGTTATGGTCCATTGATTTTTGATGGATTTATGGCCCTTTAATTTAAAAAGTCCATTTTTTTTGTTATGGCCCTTTTGCAGATAGCACTTGTATATGGACAAACGCTGTTGGGGGGGTATTAGTCAGCTTTGCGACAATGTCCAGTTTATCTTAACCAAAACGGCAAAATCTTAGACTGGTCCAAATTCAAAGGATTTAAATTCTACAAAATTTTAGATTTTTTGACTTTCTTGATAGAAAACTGTGTAAAATGAAGAAATAGCTTGTCACAAACAATATCTGAATTTCCCATGTTGTTTTTATAATGACAAAGATCCTTGATGTTCTATCAGCTTGAAAGTGTTGTCTGCTTGAAATCTGACCAGCCTGAAATTTAATTATATAGTAAAGAGTCAATTAGGCTTAATCCATTACCACACAGTAATGCCTTTCGATGCCTTTGTAAAATGATACTAAGGAAAACATTTCGGAAAGAAGAGAATAGATTGTAACAATCCATTGCTCCTTTTCCCACACTGTTTTCTTCCATATTCTGTCCTTTTTAGCTCACCTAAGCACGAAGTGCTCTGGGGGAGCTATTGTGATCGGTCAGCATCCAACGTCCATCCGTTCACAATTTAAAAAAAAATCTTCTCCTCCTCAACTCACCATGGAATTTCAACCAAACTTCACAGAAATGATCCTTAGTTCTGGCTCTTTCAAAATATTTCAAAGAATTGAAATCCATGAAGAACTCTGGTTGCCATGGCAACGGAGTGAAAAAACTTAAAAAATCTTTTTTTCCCAAGCCATACGGCCTAGAGCTTTGATATTTGGTACAAATCATCATCTATTGACCCTCTACGAAATTCCTTCAAAGAATTACCGTATTTTGAAAATTAGCCCTTTTCTGTGCAATCCCTGATTTTACATAGAAGGAAAACTTGAAAAATCTTCTTCTCCCAAGCCATAAGGCCTAGAGCTTCGATATTTGGTACAAATCATCATCAATTGACCCTCTACCAAAATACTTCAAAGAATTACTGTATTCTGATAATTAGCCCTTTTCTTTGCCATCCCTGAATTTAATAGAAATAAAGAAGGAAAACTTCAAAAATCTTCTCCCAAACAAATGAGGCCTAGATCTTTGATATTTTGTATAAATCATCATCTATTGACCCTCTACCAAAATACTTCAAATAATTACTGTATTCTGGAAATTAGGCCTTTTCTGGTCAATTCCTGATTTTACATAGATTTAAAGAAGGAATTCGTTAAAAATCTTCTTCTCCCAAACCATAAAGCCAAGAGCTTTGATATTTGGTGTGTAATAACACCTATTGACCCTGTACTGAAATACTTCATAGAATTACTGTATTCTGAAATAAGACCTTTTCTGTGCAATCCCAGAAAGGAATAAAGAAGGATATCATAAAAAATGTTCTCCTTCTAAACCATTAGGCCTAGAGCTTTGATAATTAGTATGTATTAATGCCTTTTGACCCTCTACTTTATTACTTCAAAGAATTACTGTACTCTTGAAATTAGCTCAACATGGTTGGGTTTTCACTATACCTAGGATTAAAGGAGCAAATCTTTAAAAAATCTTCTTCTCCAAAATGATTAGGTGTAGGGCTTTGATATTTTGAATATTATATCATAAAGCCTTGAGCAATCATACTCAGGGGAGCGATATAGGACCATCTTTTTGTTATTCACATTACTCACACTTTGATATGTTGTAAGCAATTTCTAATTTGGACCTGTTCAAAATTTTGCTGTTTGGGAATTGGTTAAAATAAAAGGGAAAGTGGTCCTGCCGGATCACACAATTCAGTTTATTGGCCTCTGGTAAATATTTGTTCATGAAACTTGAAGTAGTGTCAAAGATCTATTACATGGTTTTATTGTAAGGCTGAAGACAGTTTATTGCTTGCTAGCTTGTAAATTATGAAAACTTGAAAGCTTGTTACGCTCTTGGGTTAAGAAATATTAAACATGTTGAACTTGATAGCTTTAGCAAAGGTCTTTTAACCTCCCTCCCTGCCCCTTAGCATTGATAAGATAAGCGAATTATTTGCTGTGGTTTATTTGTCCGTCTGCCTTCAATATAAAATCTCTTGTATATGGATATCTTGTTGATACCCATCTGTGTATGACAAGGTTAACCCAATACCACACAATGTTGCTCTTTGACACCCTTAAGATTTATTGAAAAAGACTTAACTCATTCTCACTCAGTCATTACTTTTTACAACCTTTGTATACTATATTGAAGAAAATGTTGCAGAGAAATAAGACATTATGGTCAATTCACAATGACTGTACCTTTGCCATCATGAATCATCATTGACTCGTAGCAATACCTTACAGATCATGGACATTCTTACTGGAATTGTAGTGACACTGAATATTTCTACTTTTTGCCACGTTTTCTGACCATAAGAAATCTTGGTGAATAATAGTGAATCGTAGAGAAAATTGCGAATGTGTAAATGTGTCTTAAGACTACAGGTTTCATTGTATTGTGTTATTTGTTCATATTTACCCATTTTGGTTGGCCAAACTTAAGAGTCTGATAATAATAAATAAAATGTTGCTAGCAATATAATACTAAACACTGGTCAAATATCAACTTCTAATATGTATACCTAAGTGCCCATGTAAAGTATAAGCTCTTTTAGCTTCCTTGTTTTTTTGTGTGTGTTTTTTTTTTTTTTAATTTAGTCTGGTCAAAATAGACAATGAAAACTGGATACAATTTGAACTCAAACCTGCTGTAGAAAATATTATGGGAATAGGAAAAATTGCTTGTTACATGCACTTTCTTCTTTTTTCACATTTTCTGAAATAGTATATAAGTATAGTATCACAGTAGCCTAAAATCACAGGTTTATACAGGAAAGGGTTAAACGTTGTTGCACTTAAGATTGAGATTCAGGAAGCCCAAGACTTGGGTAATGTGTTAGTCAAATTTTCTCATTCTAAGGAGACCAGAATTATCTCTTCTATAAAGCGTAAAAATAAACTGGAGAATAAGTTCAAGTACGGTCAAGTAACTTAAGTGAAGTTAGTCATACAAGAGCATGATATTGGTTCCAATAGGCACTTAAACAGGACTTGTCATCATGATGACAGTATAGGCTCTAGTCCATTGTTGTCTTACATCATTATGGCACACTAAATGGGTCCACTTTAAGTTATACACTAAAATATACTAGTGCATGTGTAAAAAATACAGGTGCACTCACCAAATTTAGGTGTGTGTGCTCAATCCTGAATGATCAAGAGCATAAATGCTGCATTCATGCATAAAAATACTAAGTGCACACACAATATGAAGGTGCTAACTTTCTATATGTGATTGCTCATATAAGTGCACAAGTTGAACAACTTGTAGTTTCGAAATATAAAGGTGCACTCTTAAATTTTACTGGTTTACCTGTATTATTTATAAAGCACATATTATTTAAGCTCACACCACTTGTAGTAGAGTTTTGACCCAGACAGTTACACCATACATCATGGATATTTGTTAGGAGTTATAGCTTCAAATTATTGACATGACTTGACCTTTAAGCAATGAATAAATTAGCTATGAATAGATTTGATCTGGATGAAAGTCGTACATTTTCAAGTTTATTCGTCCATACCTGGAGAAATTTAATGTACATTGTAAAAATCTAATGTTTGTATGTCAACCTTATTCTTCAACAGATAAATGGTTGAGTGGTATAGTACGCTAAAGCTAGAAGCAGTCAACACGGGTTCGAAACTGACAAAAAACCATAATTGATTGATATTTTCAACATTTTTTTTTTTTTTTTCATTTTTAATCAAATGCATGTTAGAGAAAGTTCATCTGCACGATTCCACATTACAGTGACAAAATGTATCTGTCAGCAAATAAACAGTTACAATGGTATCATTCAGTTTTATATCTTCCAATAACAGCTGAGGCGAATTTGGAGAACAACAGTACAGTATCAAGAATATGTGAATAAACTAAAGAACGACGAAGCTCTTTTATGTAGACTGCAGAGTTTGAATAAGCCTGTTTTTCTATAACGTTTTAAAGAAAAATGATTAAGAAGTAGACGAATAAAATCATACATAAGAAAAGATCGCTCTTGCCTCAAACTCATGACTCTAAGTGCAGTGGGTCTTCGATCTTTCACATTCACAGACATTTTGGTTTATGAATTTGTGCATTTAACAATTTTTTAAATGTTATTTTTGGCTAGCAGAATAAAAAGAGAAATATGGATTCATCAATAAAGCGCATAATTATGCAAATAGAGGTCACGATCCATCAGGTCAATAAATTCTTACTATACAATTCCTATATCCTCATATTGTGCTCATTACTAGACAATGAAATTTTAGACTGGTCCAAATTGAAAGAAAATAATTACTATCTAATAACTTTATCTTTTACTGTAGAAAACAATTTATCCCTGGTGAAGTATACTATAAATCCACTAAGTACAATAACAATATTTGCCTATTCAGGTACAGACAAATTGGAATTTAGACCACTCACTGTGTCTTATGGAACTGTACAGCATGGTATGCTGGATTTAACCTATTACAAGTTGGCAAAATTGTAGACTTGTCCAAATTGAAAGAAGTTGGAGAAGACAATTTAAAGTTTATGAAACATTGTGCGAAATGAAGAAATTGTTTGTTACAAGCAATTTCTTCATTTTACACAATGTTCTCCAAATTGTTTTTCTTGATGGGCATACAAAAGTGTCATTGTGTGGGAATGGGTTAAGGGGGTAAGGGGAAAGCCACTCATAAACATTGGTGGCTAGTCCTATATTGTTGTCTACATAGAAAGTCATGTCATGAGAGCACTATAGAATGGTTAATAATAGATTACTCATATACAGCTCTTCATGGAGTTCAAATAGCTTAGTTGGTCTTGGAATGAGTTGTCATTTGAAAATGGGAAATTTTAGTAAATCATCAAGGCCAAAGGCCATTTGTAGCTTGACTGCCAAATTTTGAAAAACTTAATCCCTTGGGTCAAAATGGCCCGGCCCAAAGGTCCAAAGTTTGGAAACAAGCTTAATTAGAGCAAGTTCAAAAGACTTCTCCTCATAAACTATAAGGCCTAGGACATTCATATTTGCTATGTAGTATTACTAGATGGTTTTGTACTATTTCACTTAAATTTGTGCTCCTAGGGTCAAAAACAACACTGCTATAGGTGACCAAAAAAGATGAAAGTGCAAAATCTTCACTTTAAGGCCGAGAGCCTTTTTTTAGCTCACCTGAGCACAAAGTGCTCATGGCGAGCTTTTGTGATAGTTGAATGTAGGTAGTCCGTAGTCTGCTGAGCAGGTTGCGGCTTGCGGCTTCAATAGTTGAAGAGTTTACACTCTAGAGGCCACAGTTTTGACCAAATTTTCATGAAACTTGGTCAGAATAATTGTAAGGTCATGAGAATGAACCCTATTGATTACGGGAGGGTTCTTTTATAAAATATAGGAAAAAGGGGCCTTAATGACATTTTCCTTGTTTACACTCTAGAGGCCACTAATTTTGCTCAATCTCCATGAAACTCTGCCAGAATAACTATTTGGACATAAGGATGAACCCTAATGATCATTGGAAGGTTCTTTTATAAAGCATAGGAAAAGGGGGCCTTAATTACAATTTCTTTGTTTACTTTCTAGAGGCCCCAATTTTGGCTCAATCTTCATGAAACTTGACCAGAATAAGTGGTTGGTCATGAGAATGAACCCTATCTATTATGGGAGGATTTTCTTGGAACCCACAGGAAAAAGGGACCTTAATGACAATTTCTTTGTTTACACTCTAACGGCCCCAATTTGACTCAATCTTAGAGAATAATTTTTAGGTCATAGGAATGAACCCTATTGACCATAGGAAGGTTCTTTTTTCAAACACAGGAAAAAGGGGTCATAATGTCAATTTCTTTGTTTACAATATAGAAGTCACAGTTTGGGCTCAATCTTCATGAAACTGGTTATAGTTATTTGTCTCTAGTTTCATTTTTTTCAACAGCGGACAATTCAAATGAGCAATTTAGGACTGTCGTGGTCTTCTTGTTTAATGTAGCATAGCCTGACTGTTATCTATCAATGTGATTAAATTATGCCTATAATGTAAAAAACACCCTTCCCTGAGTGTCCAAAGTTTGTAAAAATGCTCAATTAGACCATGTTCAACAGTCTACTTCTCCTAATTGACAAAGTCCAAGGCATTTATGTTTGGTAAATAGCATAACCAGATGGTTTTCTACCATGCTTGCCAAAATGATAACTCTCGGATAAAACATGGCCCTGCCCCAGAGGTTCAAAATTAGGGAAAATGTCCGATAAGACCAACTTCAAAAGTTTTCTCCTTCTGAAATAAAAGGTGAAGGACATTCAAATTTTGTAGGTAGCATTACTTAATAATTTTGTACCATGTTACAGGAAAATATGCCCTTAGGATCGAAAACGTCTCAGCTCCAGGGGTCGAAAATTGCGTAAATCACTGGAATTGAAAAATTATTCTTTTCAAATACAGGGCCTAGAGCATTTATATTAAAGACATAGCATAACGTTATTTTTATACACCTAGTTTCTTGAAGTTATACCCCTACGGACAGAAAGGTTCTTCGTAAGACATCCAATGATATGAAAAATGCTCAATAAGAGCATGTTCAAATATGTTCCTCTCCCAATGTATAAGTTGTAATGCATTCATATTTGGTTTATAGTACATGCAGATGCCTCAGGTGAGCGATTTAGGACCATCATGGTCCTCTTGTTTTATGCAAATACTGAAGTTACAGTGTAGATTTTGGTCAATAATATACTCGACATCTATGAACTTCTTAAGCGCTCAATTTCTGGAGAGAATTGAAGACTGCAAACAGTCTTCAATTTGTTACTGAAGTTGAGCCCAAGAGGGTCTATGGGACTCGCAAGATACATCTTTGAGGGTCCTGCCTACTTATTTTGTGAGTCTCAAAGTGAGTCGCAAAACCTGTGTCTATTAAAAAAAACCTGGAATCCAGTCCATACAAGTTGTAATACGTGTCATTGTGTAAGAAAATTCTGATTCCAAGCCTAGCACTAGTGATACCCATGACTAACATGAAAAAGTGAACTACAATTGAAATAACTGGATAGTTGGTCAAAGTGGTATAAATTCCCATACAAACTAATATTTAAGAAATATTGTGTCTCTCAAAGTTAAAACTAACTAATCATAAAGAGGAAAAGATTGCTGCATCATTCTTCCATTATTTATTTATAAGACGACTTCTATCAGATGCCATTTTAGCACCTTTTTACAGCCCTTGACAACTGTATCCATGGCAAAATAGATCAGACTCTTGCTGTCTACAGTAATTGTGACCACCCATATTTTACCGAGGGAAATGGCATTGAATAGTCCGAATGTTAAAATTGTTTTAATTTCAGCTGGAAAAAGCTTTAGTTACTATATTTTTTGTTGTACATGGGAAAATTTGAAATTCCAAAGTGTAAATGCAATTAACCTTTTCATGTTGAATTAAAAATTCTCTACACAATAGCATTAAAATCAAAATGCCAAAAGTACTAGAAAAAACAATTTATTTTGAAAAATCATCCTATAAATAGTTCTGGCTTGAAAAGGGACAAGCATATGTGCAGGCTGATCTTTGTCTATACCTCCAGCCAGGAATATCTTGGGTTCAGTATGACAAGGATTAACAATAGAATTAAAGATGGTCTTAATTCAAAATTATCTAGAGGTTGTGTCACACCCCAAATCTCCATTTAAATGAACATATGTATGCTATTTCTAACCATTTCACATATGCATGAAGTGCAGATATTGAGCAGCCTGGACAGCCAATCAGGTCATGAAGAATATGCATTAATCACTTTAAGAAACTTCAAGTTAGAATTTATCTGTAGAGCCTATAGTGAAGACTCGGATCAGCATAAACCATGGATAGCTGTCTGTAACTTCTTCTTATTATGATCCAGTCTAAAATTTTGTCAATTAGTAATACTATGGAATCCTGTTAATGGCAACACCAATTTTTCAACTCTTCTTGCAATTAATTAGATGTTGCTATTAAAAGGAGTTATTTGTTCCTTAAATCTAATATTTGTGCATAAAGCCAGGTGCAATTAAGCTGTGAATTTATATCATCAGGATTCCAATTTAGAGGATTCTACTGTATGACATCATTCTCTAAGAAAGAATTGTACTAGTTTGTACCTCTATGCAAAGATAGACAACTATGTTTTCTTTGATATTAAGGAACCTAGAAGTTACATCCCTTTATTTGTCATATACTTTCAGGTTCGACTTGTCCAAAAGCGAGATACTGGTCACATATATGCCATGAAGATTCTTCGGAAAGCTGACATGCTGGAAAAAGAACAGGTAAACTGATAAAAGCTAATTGTCAAATGATAAGTCTATGACCATATTATTACACTATGCTTTTTTACCACAACCTTTTTGTAACCCACTCGGAAAAAATCATGCCCATTTACACCCTTCAAGAAAAAAGCTTTGGAAACATTGTGGAGAATTAACCCTTTCCCGTTTTTGAAGATTTTAGACTAGTCCAAATTGAAAGAGGTTGCAGACATAAATGAAAACTGGATGCCATTTAAAAAGAACCCATCCTATGTGGTAGAAAATATTGTGGAAAAAGGAGAAATTGCTTGTTACAAGCAATTTCTTCTTTTTCCACAATGTTTTCTTGAGTATAAAATCACAGGAACGTAAAATCCCGTATTTAAACGGGAAAGGGTTAAGAAATTGTTTGTTACAAGCATCTTCTTTATTATTGACCTCTAAACTTCTTTGCTTAAATCTGTTAGCCTATGAAGTTTTCAAATCATAGCTACTATAATTCTTAAAATATGCGGATGACAAAATTTTACATCTGGATTTGGTCTAGTGGTCGAATGCTACATATGATGTCAAGGGTCCCTGGTTTAATCACCTGCATCCTAAGTCATTTGGATGAGACTTTTTACTGAGGCCCCATCTCCATATGACCTCAGTTGTTGAGTTTGGCACAATCAATCTGGACAAAAATTTAAGTCTGATAAACAACAAAACCAAATAACTCAAGACCTAGGAAAGGTAGAGTGATAGCCATTGTCCACTGTATTTCACCTTGATAGGGTCTATCTACCTAGTAACTTTTACAATCATATCTAGTATGCTTTTGTAGATGTATTCCAGACAAATTATAGTCTTGATAAGAACAAAGGACAACAACTCAAAAAGTAAGCATTCATATTAATGTAACAGATGCAACAGCAAAGGTTCAACTTGGAATGTTAAATTTATTATTGCACAAAGAACTGGACACCATGCATAACCTTGCCAGACATGTGGTCTCTCGTACACTATGGGTGATTCTATGATATGTCCTGTCTTTGACAGGCATGTAACTAGACACTTAAGTGTAAAAATAAAGATTTAGGTCATTTGTTCCTTGAAATAAGACATTAGAAAAAATATATATTTGTATGAAAACTATTTCAATGAAAATTCCAGGTTGCTCATGTACGTGCAGAACGAGATGTTTTAGTCGAGGCAGACCATATGTGGGTGGTAAAGATGTACTATTCTTTTCAAGATGCCATCAATCTCTATCTTATCATGGAGTTTCTTCCAGGAGGTAAGATCAATGTCAGGAGGACAGCTAATTTGGGTGAATTAGTGTTTTACCCATTCCCACACAGTCTGGCTTTTTATGCTCCTCAGGCAATTTCTTTATAATTCCAATATTTCCTTCCTCATAAGACCAAGATTATTAGAATTGCATAAGCTATAAACTATCATCTGCAAAGTGTTTGAATTGAACCAGTTTAAAATTCTGTGTGGTAGTGGGTAAAGGAGTATTTGCATTGCACACACAAATCTTGTTTGTTATATGCCCCCAAAGTTGGATGTTGTCTGTCTGTCCATTCAACACGACTTACCGTTCTGTTTATATGTATGTCCACATCTTGTTAACCCTTTCCTGGACAAATTCGCGATTTCACTGTGATTTTATATTTGAGAAAACATTGTGGAAAAAGGAGAAATTGCTTGTAACAAGCAATTTCTCCTTTTTTCCTACAATATTTTCTACCACATAGGATGGTCAGATTTCAAATTGCATGCATTTTTCATTGTCGTCTGCAACCTCTTTCAAATTAGACCAGTCTAAAATTTCAAAAAACAGGAAAGGGTTAACACATCTTCTCCTATATTTATGGAGAAATTTCCACAAAATTTTCTCAGAAGGTACCTAGTCACATGACCATATGAATATATTCAAGCTTTTACCATTACAGACTGTGTCACAGATTAAGGGGGATTAATTCAAAAGGGTTGGGTATCTTGTGACTATGGCACTCTTGTGTTATAAAATAATGAATATTATCTTGGTAAGAAAATATTAGCCATAAATCTTACTTCATTCTCTTGTAAGAATAGCAAGTTTCACTAATGAAATTATTTTTAAACAGAGTGAGTCTACACATTGAACAATTAATGATTCACTATTATCTAACTTGACTGAATAGATAGGATGGGAAGTGAATGGTGAACTCTGACATTTATTTCTTGCATTTTTTTTACTTTGGGAACTTAAATATCTTATTTAAGCAATATTTAGGACACAAACTAATTTACCTTGTCTTTAATGCCCATAACCATATATTTTCCATACTAATTTTTGAGCCTCCCTTGTGGAAGAGCTATTATCATACCCTTGGATGTCATGTTGGTGTCTGCACTTGGTTAAAGATTTTATATCTCTTGATAACTAGTGCCAGGGAGCTCATATTTCACCCATGCACTCTTTAGGTTGTTGGCTTTCATTTGAGATAATTACATTGACCCTTTGAACTTTTGACCATGACATTTTATCCTGTAATAAAAAAGTTTAATAAAAAATCTAATTTTTCTATCTTGGTTAACTTCACCCTAAGGTATTTTTGTCCTAGGATACTCATATTCACACATACCTTCACAGGAGGTCAACTTTTACTAGAAACAAAGATTTTTAGCTGTTCAGAGAAAACCTGAGGAATTGTGATCACCTTGGCCTCATTTGCGTCAGCATTGGTTTTGGTGTTGGCATGACAAACTTTAACCTTGGTCATATCTCTGTTGTAATTGAAGATATCCCCAAGAAACTTGGCATGTGTATTTACCACCACAAGAGCTATCTAGACTATCAAGAGGCAAACTCTAAAAGTATTTTTGTAAGAGTTGTGCCCCTTTTTCGACTTAGGATTTTTGCATTATCCAGCACCTAGAACATAGCATTGGCACCCATTGGCGTGCTCTTGTTAATCTGTAAACTTCTGACCTTGACCTTAAAAGGTTTTTAAAGAAAACTTATATCAAAAACTTTTTCTATCTTAGTCATTTTTCAGTGTAGGATGCTCATATTTTGCACATGCATTCTTCAGGAGATAAGTTTTCTTTTGAGACAATGACCTTGACCATATGGCTGACCATTTAACCTTTATAAAAAAGTTTAATCCAAAACATTAAGTTTATATATCTTTTGAATTCTCTATCTTATTAATCTTTTAAGGCTCTCCAAAGGGTAAGTTTATACATTTGTATGTCATTCCGTCCGTCCGCCTCTTATTTCTTCACAACCCTTGGCCAAATTGAAATGAAACTTCATATGTGAAATCTCTATAAATATTGCTCTGATGCAATTTTCCCAGTTTAAGGATAGCAACAAGGTCACAGTTCAAAGTCAAACATTAAAGTTGAGCTTATCTGGAGCAGAGCTCCTTCAATCATGGATGGATTTCAATATAACTTGGCGCAATTGTTGTCTTTCATGAGTAGATGTACCATTTGAAAGAAATTTTCAGGAAGCTCCAAGGACAAGGTTACAGCTCAAGATCAAACACTAAAATTGAGCATGTCTGAAGCACAGCTCCTAAAATTATGGATGGATTTTTAAATAACATGAGTAGTTGTGACATTTGAAAAAAGTTCAGATAGCTCCAATGTTAAGGTCACAGCTCAAGATCAAATGTTAAAATAAAAATAACCATATCCTGAGCATCGTTCTTTCCAAACCCTTTTTCCAATTTATTTTATACTTTTTGTAACAGGGCTAAATTAAGGGAGCATAATCAAAATCATAATCAAAATCTGACAGCTCTTGTCATCTAAAGGTGCTTATATTTCACACATGTATTCATGACCTTGACTCTCTGATGATATGCCCTTAACCCTTTTGTAAAACGCCCCCAGAAGGGAAAGCTATGTTGTCTAGTGACAACTCTTGTTGTTATATGTCACTTGAATTGTTGTGTGGGAAGGAGTATGTAGGGCCACCGATCTGTCAGTTTGACATGTGCATAAAATGAATACACTTTTGACCTTTACATTTACTCGGTGTAAAAAATTTTTTTCATCATCACAGCAAAACTTTGAGTCAATACCTATCCACAGAGGGCACAGTTAAGACTCTGATCAGACAGATGAGTATGTGTAAATGTTGCTTACAAGCAATTTCTTCATTTTACACAAATTTTTACCAAATATTTTTCTTGAGGGGTGTCCAAAAGCGCCATTTTGTGGGAATCAGTTAAGGAGCTTTCCTGATTATTGGTTAACATTTTTTTTTATTGCATTTTACATATTTTACAGGCGATATGATGACACTGCTAATGAAGAAAGACACATTAACAGAAGAACAGACCCAGTTCTATGTAACAGAATCTGTTCTTGCCATAGATTCTATACACACATTAGGGTTTATACATAGAGACATTAAACCAGATAACTTATTACTAGATTCTAGGGTAAGTGTTGTACTTTATACATAGGGTCTACCATTCAATGAACCTGCCTGATGCACTGAAGAAATAAATCACAGAAAACTTTGTGGAAAAAGGAGAAATCGCTAATGGAAGCAAATGGAAATGTCCCCCTGACCATGGATTTTTAAGCTTGACTATTTTTGGATCTGACTTATATTTTTGTGCAAAAACTTTGACATTTATTGTAACTTAAAATATATGTTCTCTTTCAGTAGAGCAAGCTATACTGTCGAGGGAGGTAGCACTTAATTTTTCTAACCCTTGTCATGCTGAATAAAATTCTCTTTAGAATTGCATTAAAACAAAGGGCTGACAGTACTTGATGCAAATATTTTGGGTTAGTTATTCTTTTGAAAAAGTATGTTATAAACTTTTCTGGATTAAGAGGGATAAGCAGGAGGTATAGACTGAGATCAGACTGAATATATGTGTAGATTGAGGCCTTAATGCAGAAACTAGCATCACCAGCATGTAAGGTTGTAAATCAAACGGTTTCCATTTCAATATTTCAATTTGAAAAAAGTTGCAGATGACATACTGTGAGTTTAGATTGAACTAAAGAAACCTATAACAAAAAGTGTAGAAATCATAGCTGAAAAAATGCAGAAATTACTTATATGAAGCAATTTTACCATTTCTTATGTTTTCCAAAACATTTTTCTTCAACAAATACAACTGCATTATTGTGTGGTAATAAGTTGAAATAACAGTTCCATGTATTTTGAATTAGGCCACTGTTGTAATGTGGAAATGTTTAATATTGCTGAGTCATGAATTTTATGGTCAGGTAGTACAATAAGTTTTACTAATAACTGACAAGACTGTTAAACTCCAAAATATGTGTAACATTTTGTTATATTTCAGGGACATATCAAATTATCAGACTTTGGTTTATGTACGGGTTTAAAGAAGTCGCACAGAACGGAGTTTTATAAGGATCTCTCGCATGGCAAAACTGGGGATTTTAGTAAGTACAGTAAATCTCGTATTAAGCTATCACTCTTGGGACTACCAAAAATTGGTCGCTGAAGGAAATGGTTGCTTAAAGCACATCTTTGAGAAATATGTTAAGGATTGATTTGATTGCATACATAAATTATTACTGAATTCTTACAAAATCCTGTTGTAGGGACTCATTAGAATGTTCTCACCAAGATGATTCTAATGAGATCCAACAACATTGATTTATGATATACTTTTATAAAGAAAAAAAGACCACTTCTTTATGAGAGCATTTGATTTTTAGAGTGGATTTCGACTGTGGTCGCAGCTGCAGTCATAGTGCAGTCGGAAGGGCACCAGACTGGGATGTCATGGGTTTGATCCCTGGTGTTGGCAAATATCCTTTCCAACATTTGTCTCCCACCAATGTGTGGATGATCGTAAACCTAAGTGGGATAGAAGCTGGAGGCAAGGAAAGGATGTAGTGGTAGTACTGGTGTGAGAAATACCAGGAATCCATTGTTAGGCGCTCCAGCTGTGGATATTTGACTGAAATACAGTTATAAGTGGTGTTAAACCCCAATCAATCAATCTATTGTTGTGGTCGCTTTATGAAAGAAGTCGCTAAATAGAGGTGGTTGCTCAGCAAGATTGACTGTATATGTGTTACAATTCCTTTGCTTATAAGATTTGGCATTTAGAATTCCTGGGCTAAGAGCTGTTGTTGAGGCCATGACTTTTATTAGGATATGTTTCAGAATAAGTGAAGGACTTGTAAATGAAATACTGGAAGGACATGAATTCAATATCGTTAGTACACTGTTGAAATATGAAAGCAATTTAAGTTTTTGCTTTCAATTAATATATCCCCTCAAAAGTATTTATACAGTAAATTTTGCATTAAACAACCCTTCAAGGGATGCCCAAAAAGTGTTTGCTTTAGAGAATGGTCATTAAGTACACTTTTTTCCAAAAGGTGTAGAGGATTGATTCAATTCCATACATAAATTAAACTGAATTTTCAATAACCCTATGTTGTTTGGACTCATTAGAATCATCTCAATGAGACAATTCTAACCATTTTCAACAACATAGAATTTCATTAGAGATTTTGCTTTTTTAGCAAAATGCCGTCACTTTTTAAGAAATTTTGCTTATAAAAAAGGAATTTCGAATATGGTTGCTTAATGGACATGGTTGCTAATTAGAAGTGGTTGCTTGAGCAAGATCAACTGTATATAGGACTGGTGGTTGGTCAATAGCTTTTTTTTTTTCATTTTCCTTAACTACAGGATTGATTTGACTCAAATTTTACACATGCACTTAGAAACAAGCAAAAATGTGCACATTTTATTTTGCTTATTTCCATTTATTTTTATTTAGAGCTGTCCCATTGTTTAAATATCTTGCCTACTCACTCTGGCTTCAACTACTAAATGGATTTAGATAATGTTAAATCTAAGTGTGAGGAGCAGCTGGAGGACCAAAAAGGATGTAGTGGTAGGGCTGGTGTGTTAAATACCAGGAATCCTTGTTTAGGTGCTTCAGCCACAGCAATAATACTGAAGTATGGTTGAAAGTGGCGTTAATCAAACTAAATGGATTTGGTTCAAATTTGATATGTGCACATATTATAAAGCAATGATATGCATTTTCTTTTGTGGGTAGTGATCTGTATACTTTTCTAGGAAAATCTTTAAAAAAAAGCTTTATTCTATTGACAATTTTTTTTTCTGTGAAATGGAGCTGTTTGGGGGTATTGATCACTTTCTGTTACAGTATGATTTACGATTATCCATTAAGTTTGATAGGAAATTCATTTTGAAAGATATTCAGCAAGCAAGATTATTTGAAATTTATATCTGTCTTGTGTATTTTGTACAGATTTAAATCCTATGGATTCCAAGAAAAGAATGGAAAGTTGGAAAAGAAATAGAAGAGCATTGGTAAGTGGCATGAATATGATTAGACAATTCTTTTTTAGCTTACCTGACCAAGTAGTGGTCAAAATAAGCTATTGTGATTGGGCTGTGTCAAGCATCAACTCAAAAACTAGGTCACCAGGTCAAATCTTGGAAAAGCCTTTTGTGCACTTCAGAGGTCACATCCTTTGAAACTTGGTCAGAATGTTTGTCTACATAATATCTTTGGCAGGTTTAAGAATGGGTGGTCAAAAACTAGGTCACCAGGTCAAATCCTAGATAAACCTTGTGTGCACTCTAAGGTCTTATGTCTGTATGAGAGAACTTATATTTTTTCAGGATGTTTGTATCCATGATTTCACATTTGATATTGGGTCACATGATTTATTAAGTAGGTCACTGAGTCAGATCTTATAATAACCTTTCTTTCTTTGAAGTCAATTTACCTCTGGCATAAATATCTTGAAACATGATAAGATTGTCTTTCTAGTTTCAGTTCTAAGACAAAACTCAAGTAACAAGCCTGGTTAGGACAAGAAAAGGTCACTGGTGCCATTTCACTTCTATAGTCAGTCATCTACTCGGATGAGCATTTTAGGGCCAATAGCCCTCTTGTTCTTTAATCTGTTAATCGATGATATTTCTAGACTTGTCCAAATGGAAGGAAGTGAATGACAATATTTGCTGTTCGCTTCAATCAAAATCTAAGAGAATTTGGGGTTGAAAACATTTTTAGAAAAGGAGAATATGCAATTTTTCCTTTTCAAACATTTTTTTTTCTACTGCCAATTTTCTTCAGTTTGTCAAAAAACAGGATTTTCCTTGGTGATGGGTTATTGCCCCTGTTTCTCCCTGCAGAAAATAAATGTTTGCATGAGCATGACCTTGGTTAAGATACACAGAACCTCAGCTTAATATTTTTGATTGGATAATATACATGGCTTTAATCGGTGGGGTTAATTGCCATATATGGTGAAACCTTTAGAAATCTTCTTCAGAGAAACCAGCAAATGGATTTCAACCAAATTCCAAAGGGATGATCCTCAGATGACCCTTTATCAGATTCTTTCAAAGAATTTTGATCGGATGAAAAGCATGCCTCAAATGGGCAGGGCTTATTGCCATACATGGTGGAAAAACAGTGTGAAGTATCATATTTGGATTGATCGGAAAATCTTTTTTCTCTGAAACCAGTGAATAGATTTCAACATAATTTCACTGGAATGATCCTCTGGTGACTCTTATCAGATTCCATCAATTAACATTGATTGGTAGGAAACACGCTCAAAAACACCACATGCTTAATCTGTACTGTCAGGCCTGTGGAGTGATAAAGTCGCTCAAGTGCCTCTAGTTGATATATTGTCTGCTTCTGCTTTCAATTTATACTAGTCTAAAATTTCTGTAGTCTGGTAATGGGTAAATGTTTTTAAGATCATGAAAATGATGTAGAGTTCAAAAGAACTCCTTTCCCAGATCAATCCTGTATTCAGAGTCTCATTCTTTCTCAGAATTTTATTTTTTCTCATCATTTAACCTCTCCTTTGTTACATTTTGAGACCTGGATGTGAGTTGATATTGGGGCTCAGCCAAAATTCTTTCCTATATTTGATTAACCCTTTCCTGTACAATCCCTGCTTTTTGTGTCTATATGATTTTATACATGAGAAAACAATTTTGGAAAAGAAGAAATTGCTTGTTACTAGCATTTTCTTTTTTGCCCACAATATTTTCTACCCTATAGGATAGTAAAATTCTCAATAAAGTTCACTATAAATTGTCATTTGCAACCTCTATCAAAATCAACAATTCTAAACTTTCATAAAACGGGAAGAATTTAAAGTCTTTGTCCAATGGGCAAAACTGAGTGCGTGAGATGCACAGCTGGGGGCTGGGACTGAATGTTGTGGTTTTTCTGTTGGGAGAAACAACTGGAGGCCACGGTTAGGTACACAAGCCACCTCACACAAACTAAATTTTGGCAACTGTTCCTAGTAATTTCTATCAATATGAACTAGATTATGATTTTATGAAGAATTAAGAGTTTGACATTGACCTTTTAAACACAGTTCTCGAAAAAAAAAAAACTTAAAAAACTTTACCGGTTATTATTAGCTTTATTAGCTTTAAATAACCCTTAAAAACTTCATATAACATACTTGAAATTTGTTTAAATCTTTGTAATCTCCTAATCGATCCAAAGATAGCTTGTAGGCCTAAAATTATGTCTTTTTGATGCACAAGAATATGTTAGTATATCAAACTGGCTTTTAGACAAGAAATACATAGAGTCCTTTGCTGGAAGATAACCAATTTTTACTTTATTAGGGGAGTACATTGTATTTACTTTCTGATACATTTATAGCCTTGCCTGCCCTTAGATTAGAATTTTGAGTCATTAAAATCCCAATTTAAAAAAAAAAAACAGACTTGAAATTTAGCTTTCATTGAGCTACTTGAACAATGTTATACATTCCAGGCCTATTCCACAGTTGGTACTCCTGACTACATTGCTCCTGAAGTATTTATGCAAACCGGTTATACAAGCTCCTGTGATTGGTGGTCTCTTGGTGTTATAATGTATGAAATGTTAATAGGTAAGTAAGTTTCTTTGCTCCTGATTTTTTTATACAATCAAGTTGCAACAGCTCCTGTGATTGGTGGCCTCTCGGTGTTATAATGTATGAAATGTTAATTGATAGGTCTCTTTACTTCTGTAGTATTAATTCAAACAAGTTACACAAGTTATAAAGTGTGAAATATGAATAGGTTGTTGTCTTTTCTTGAATTATTCATTTAAACAAGTTACACAAGCTTTTGTGATTAGTGGCCTTTTTCGTGCCTTTTTCGTGCCATATTGAAGTAAAGCTAGGTTGATTTCTTTGCTTTTTTTCTTCAGTGCATCAAAACAAGGGAATTCGTTGTAAGGGGGTGCATGAAATTTCGTCAAGGACAACAAATTCACTGAACGACCATTTCTTCATTTTGACACTTTTTCTGAAAAATGAATTTCCAATAAATTTATTTAATTTTATGCTAATACAACTACAACTGTTTATTGTTAGGGTTAAGACTTGTTTTTAGCTAACAACATACATGATACTTTTCTGGAACTAAAATTCTTAAACTTTGTGAAAATGTCTTTCATCTCTGATTTTCTATACAAGATTTTGCTAACAGGTAACTTTTGGCCAAAATTAGGTGGCTGGTGCTTTGATTACTCGGCCAACATCCACTCAGTTGAACGCTTTAGGGCTATTGGCCCACTTGTTATCACTTTTAGAATTACTTGTTTGATAGAAATAAAGACAATCAATGAACAACCATGCAATATTTCATATTTATACTATTGTAGGCTACCCTCCTTTTTGCTCTGAAAACCCTCAGGAAACTTATAGAAAAGTGATGAACTGGAGAGAGACTCTCATATTCCCTCCAGAAGTCCCTATATCCAATGAAGCCAAAGATCTCATACAAAAGTAAGTGTACAGAAATCAGTTTATACAAAAATGTACAAAACATGTTTTGACCCATTACCAGAAGAAAAAATTGTAGACTAGACCAAATTGAAAATTGTAGACTGGATCAATTTGAAAATGAGTGTTACATAAGGTGGATAACATTGTGAGAAATGGAGAAATTGTTTGACTCAAAAGCCGTCAAAAAGCTGCATTATGGGTTAAACTGATACAAATTTGTGTCAGCTTGTTCACTTGTTAACCCATTACCACACAATCCTGTATTTTTACATGCCAGTGAATTATATCCAGTGAATCATTGTGATAAAAGAAGAAATTGCTTGTAACAAGCAATTTCTTCTTTCCTTACACTGTTTTCTATCTCACACAGCCCTTTTTTCAATTCAATGAACTTCATTTTGTTATCTGCAACCTCTTTCAATGAAATTGTAGGTAAGACCTCATTTTTCATTTTCTAATTGTTAGAGCTCCTCTAGTAATGGTAATTGATGGATGGATGTCCACACCTACTGGCCTTTAGACTTGTCAAATTAAAGGGAGTTGCAGACAACAATTTGAATTTATGAAAGTTTAGATGTTTTCAGCTTTCAGTCTCGAAAAACATTGTGTAAAATGAAGAAATTGCTTGAGGATGTTGATTCAATTGTAGGATTCCAATATTTCACTTCCAGTGAAAAATGAATGATATTCTAGACAATGGTGATGAACTGTTTATTGTTAAATATTGGAACCACTGTAGGGAGCATAACTATACAGGTTTTCTACCTTTTAAACAAATATATATTACAATCTGTTGTCTTAACCCATTTCCGCACAATGACGCTTATGGAAGCCCCTCAAGAAAAACAATTGATTAAACATTGTGTAAAATGAAGAAGTTTCTTGAACCAAGCAATTTCTTCAATTTACACAATGTTTTCAATCCAGAAAGACAATAAAATATGGAAAATTCATAGACTTGAAAATGTTGTCTGCAACACTTTTCAATTAGGACCAGTCAAAATTTTGGCTTTCTTGGAATGGGCTAAACTGCTTAAACTGATATTTTTATGTCATTCCAGAAATGAAGAGATTTTTTTTCACGGCATCCACGGCTCCTAATTCTGATACATTTTTAGCTCACCTGAGCACAAAGTTCCTGAGTGAGCTATTGTGATCGGTCATTGTCTGGTCATTGTCGGGCATCCATCCATCCATTTGTTTGTCCGTTTGTCCATTCACAGAAATGTTACTTAGGTTATGCTCTTTCAAAATACTTCAGAGAATTGAAATCCATTTCAATGGAGTGAAATAGTTTTAAAAATTTCTCCTCCCATACCATGAAGCCCAAAGCTTTGATATTTGATATAAATAATTGTCTATTGACCCTCTACCAATGTACTTCAAAAGAATTAACATACTCTGAAAATTAGCCCTTTTCTGTGCGATCCCCGATTTTACATAGAAATGTAGAAGAAAATCTTAAAAATCTTCTTCTCCCAATCAACTAGGCCTAGAGCTTTCATATTTGGTTTAAATCATCATCTATTGACCCTTCACCAAAATATTCGAAAGAATTACCGTAGTCCAAAAATTAGCCCTTTTCTGTGTGATCCCTGATTTTACATAGAAATAAAGAAGGAAATCTTTGAAAATCTTCTCCTCCCAAACATTAAGGCCTAGAACCTTGAAATCTGGTTTGAATCATCATCTATTGACCTTTTCTTAAATACTTCAAAGAAATACCATACTCTGAAAATTAGCCCTTTTCTGTAAAATCCCTGATTTTACAAATGATTAAAGAAGGAAATCTTTGAAAATTTTCTCCTCCCAAACGATAAGGCTTATAGTTTTGATATTTGGTATAAAACATCATCTATTAATCCTTTACCAGAATACTTTAGATAATTACTAACAATTAGCCCTTTTCTGTGTGATCCCTTATTTTACATAAAAATAAAGAAGGAAATCTTTTTTTCTCTCAAGTCATAAGGCCTAGAGCTATTTTGTATGTATCAATGTCTATTGAACCTTTACCAAAATACTTCATGTAATTACTGTACTCGGAAAATAAGCCTTTTTCTGTGCAATTCCTGATTTTAGAAATGAAAAAAGAAGGATATCTTTGAAAACCTTCTCCTTCTAAACCATTATTCCTAGAGCTTTGATATATGGTATGTTTCTATGCTTATTCACCCTCTACCAAAATACTTGAATTAATTAAGGTACTCTCTTTAAATTAACGCTTTATGGTGGGATCTTTAATATACCCAGGATTAAAGGAGAAAATCTTCTCGGAAATGAATTTGTGTAGGGCTTTGATATTTTGTATATATCATAAAGCCTTGAGCCATCATACTCAGAGGAGCGATATAGGGCCATCATGGTCCTCTAGTTTTATGGGACTATTTTGAGTGCAAGCATACAAAATTGCTGTGTGCTCAATATTTTGTTCAATGAAGTATGAATCATTTTTTTGGCCATGAAACACTTTTTTATGATAGATAAAACTAAAAATTAAATTATATACTTATGTTTTTCTTTTCGTTATTAGGCTGTGTTGTGATCATGAACATAGATTAAGTTCCAAAGATGAAATTCGATCAAACTCATTTTTTAGAGGGGTTGATTGGGAACATATCAGGTAATTGTTATTATTATTTGTATTACGTTTTAACCCTTGTTATGCTGAATAAAATCTACGGAGTTGGCATTTATAGCATAGGACTAAAAGCACTGGTATAATTGTGTGTTTTGAAAAATTTTATCCTATAAACAACTCTGGCATTAACCCATTCCAACTTGGCAAAATTTTAGACTGGTCCAAATTGAAAGGAGTTGCAGACGATAATTTAAAGTTTATGGAATTTCAGATTTTTTCCACTAACTTAGTAGAAAACATTGTGAAAAATGAAGAAATTGCTTGTTACAAGCAATTTCTTCATTTTACACAATCTTTTCCCAAATATTTTTCTTTAGGGGCGTCCAAACGCGTCACTGTGTGGGAATGGGTTTAAAGGACAAGCCGGTGATGTTGATAAAGATCAGACAGCACATATGTACAGGCTATTCTTTGTCTTTACCTCCATGCCATGACAAGAGTAGAATTATAAAACAGCCCAAGACTATAAAAAGCAACATGTTGCATTGGCTTGTTCCATCCATTACCAGACAGTAAAATTTAAGACCAGTCAAATAATAACCCTTGTCATGCTGTATAAATTACCTTGCTGAATTGCTGTAAAATCAAAGGACTGAAAGTACTGATAGAACTTGTTGTGGAAAAATCAACATTTCTTTTAGAAACCAATTTCATAAACAACTCTGGCAGGAAAAGTACAAGCAGGAGGTGTAGATCAAGATCTGACTGCACTTATGTGCAGGTTGATCTTGGTCTACACCTCCTGCCAAAACCGGAATATTCCGGGTTCAGCATGACAAGGGTTAATCCCCAAAAAGCCTTAGAAATTTCAAGAAATCTCTGAACAGAATTGTTTGACCCATTACCATTTTCAAACATTTTGACACATCAAGAATAATAGCTGTGGAAAACACTGTGTGAAAAGGAGAAATTTCTTGATAAGCAATTGTTCCCTTCCTCTCAATGATTCATGCCCTATTTGGCACATTTTTTAAAATATTTTACAACTTGAAAATGTTAAAAGAAAATATTTTATGGTTATCAGAGACAGACCTGCAGCCATTCCAGTCGAGATTAAGAGTATTGACGATACATCCAACTTTGACGAGTTCCCGGATGTTGACCTCAAGTGGCGTAAGTTACATTACTTGTGTCTAAGGGTATTAACTCTTTTCTTGAATGTTTGGAGTAAGTTACCCTACTCATTTCTAGAGGCATTAACCCAGTTCCACACAATTAAGCTTTTTGCTATCCCTCAAGAAAAACTGTCGGAAAAATATGGTGGAAAATGAAGAAATACATGCAACAAGCAATTTCATGATTTCCCTCTAATTTTTCTACCCAGACAGATGAAAAAATCTAAAATTTTGTACACTTTAAAGTGTTGTCAGCAACTCCTTTCAACTTGGACTAGTCTGAAATATTGCTGTCAGGTAATGTGTTAACTCTTTTATAAAACAAATGAAGTAAGTTACACTGCTTGTGTCTTATGGCATTTACACTTTTTAGCTACCTGAGCACAAAGTGCTCATGGTTAGCTTTTGTGATGGTTGAATGACTGACGTCTGTAATTCATCAAGCGTAGAGTGGCGTCAACGATTGAAGTGTGTACACTCTAGAGGACACATTTTTGGCTCAATGTAACTTTGCTAAATGATTGTTGGGGCATAAGGATGAAACCTATTGAATATGGGAAGATTCTTTTGGAAAACACAGGAATAGGGGCCTTAATGACAATTTCTTTGTTATCACTCTAGAGGCCACAATCTTGGCTCAATCTTCATGAAACTAGGCCAGAATAATTGATAGGGCATAAGGATGAACCCTATTGATTATAGGAAGGTTCTTTTGGAAAACACAGGAAAAGGGGCCTTTAATTACAATTTCTTTGTTTACAAAGTTCACAAAGGGTTTATATAGTGAAATTTGTAAAAATCTTCTTCTCCCAAACTAGAGGGCCTAGAAAGTTGATATTTGGTATACAGCATCATATGGTGGACTTCTATCAAGATTGTAAAAATTATTGCCCCAGGATTAAGATTAGCCTATTCTGGATGTCACAAATTTAACAGAGGCTTATATAGAGGAATTCGTAAAAATCTTCTTCTCCCAAACAGGAGGGCCTAGAACTTTGATTTTTGGCATACAGCATCGTTTTGTGAAGCTCTATGAAGATTGTAAAAATTATTGCCTCAGGATTAAAATTAGCCCATTCCTGGATGTCTGGATGTCACAAATATAACATAGGCTTATATAGTGAAATTTGTAAACATCTTCTTCTCAAAAACAAGAGAGCCTAGAACTTTGATATTTGGTATAGAGCATTGTCTTGTGGAGCTCGATCAAGATTGTAAAAATTATTCGTAAAAATCTTCTTCTCCCAAACAGGAGGGCCTAGAACTTTGATTTTTGGCATACAGCATCGGTTTGTGGAGCTCGATCAAGATTGTAAAAATAATTGCCTCTGGATTAAAATCAGCCTATTCCCGGTTGTCATAAATTTAACATAGGCTTAGATAGTCAAACTTGTAAGAAATCTTCTTCTCCAAAACAGGAGGGCCTAGAACTTTGATTTTTGGTATACAGCATCTTCTTGTGGAGCTCTATCAAGATTGTAAAAATTATTTTGCCTTAGGATTAAAATCAACCCATTCCTGGATGACACAAATTTAACAAAGGCTTATATAGTGAAAATTTAAAAATCTTCTCCTCTCAAACAGATAGGCCTAGAGCTTTTATTTTTGGTCATAATTAGCCCATTCCCAGGCATCACGAATTTTACATATGGCTTATATAATGAAAATTTAAAACTCTTCTTCTCCCAAACTAAAAGGCTTAGAGCTTTGATATTTAGTATGTAACATAATCTGGTGGACTTTTATTTGTTTTTGTGCTCTTTGGACACCGGTGACCGATAAGGCCCTATGGGCCTCTTGTTTTTTTATTGGCTTAGAAAAATAACCATTGACAACATTTGCTTAAAAGAAAATGCAGAAAACTAGCATTTTCTTCTTTTCCCAAAACAGTTTTATTGACTCTGCTTCTGGTGAGTAAGACATTATTGTCACTGCCCAAGTCAATGTATGTGTCAGAACGTTAGAATTTGTCAAGATCATATCTCCTACATTTGCTGATGGATTTCAATTTAACTTGGCACACTTGTTCTTTATCATGAGTCAATAAATTTTTCGACAGCTCTATGTTCAAGCTCACAGCTTTTGTTGAGCCTGCTTGTTGTGAGAGAGACATAGTTATCACTATTACCAATCAGTGTGTGTGTTGTAGTGCATTAGCTAGTGCATCAATCCCTCTGAAATTGTCTGGAGCATATCGCCTACATTTATGGATGGATTTCAAATCATATCTTTTGTATATCTTATTTCAGCCACAGCCCAGAAACAACAAGAACTTGACAAAGAATATGCAAATAAAAACAAAGACTGGGTGTTTATTAACTATACATACAAACGGTTTGAAGGGCTGCCAAAGTCCTGGCAGTCCAAAAGTTAGCAAAGTGTAGTCACAGTTCAACTATATCAGACAGTCTACCCAGCTTCAGGATGGATGTATATCACATTCTAACTTCAGTCATGATTATTGACGGATCTCTAACAACATCCACTGACCTCTGACATGGGAGTTTCACTGGGATAATAAATAATATCATTTTGTTAAATATTCAGTCAGGGATATAACGTAAAAATCCTTGATAGGCAACATAAGTGAAGTAGTTACAACACTTAACCCTTTCCTGGTTAATCCCTGGTTTTTACGTCCCTGTTATTTTATAATGGAGAAATCATTGTAACAATCAATTTCTTCCTTTTCCACAATATTTTCTACTCTACTGAATGGTTATTTTGCAAATAAAATCAACTTGAAATTTTTGTCTGCAACTCCTTTGAATTTGGGCTGGTCTGAAATTTTGCAAAACAGGAAAGGGTTAAGTTGCAAAAAAAAAAAAAAAAAAAAAAAATTTCATAAATACAGCGAGTCCAAAGTTCACTTCCAGTCTTCATGAATGGTTTGGTTTGTCTATTGAATTTAGCATTGAGTTAAGCTACAGCCAGTGAGCTTTTGTCATTGTGTTGTGTCCGTCAGTCCGTAAACTTTTCCTCTGAAAGTATTGAACAGAATCCAACCAAATTTCACAGAAATGATCTTTTTGTGACCTTTTATCAGATTCCTTCAAAATATTTTGATCAGATGAAAAACATGGCTTAAAAAGACGGGCTAATTTTTATATATGGTGAAAGCTTTGAAAATCTTCTCAGAAACCAGTAGATGGATTTGACCAAATCTTATAGGAATAATTATTGGGTGACCCTTTATCAGATTCGTTCAAAGATTTTTGATTAGATAAAACATGGCTTTAATGGGCAGGGCTAATTTCAATATATGGTGGAAGCTTTGAAAATCTTCTCAGAAACCAGTAGATGGATTGAACCAAATTTCAGACAAATGATCCTCTGGTGACTTTTTCAGATTCCAACAATTAATTTTGATTGGTTGAAAATATGGCTTTTATGGGCCTTGCTTAAGTTAATATATGGCATACAGTAATTTCTTTTAAAAAATTTGTCAATACCTTTTCATCTAACTTAGTAAGTGAATTGACTTTTGTAAAAAAATGAAAAGTTTTAAGTATTAAAAGATTTCGTTGACAATATTTATTTGCCACACATGGTGAATATGAATCAGTTTATGTTGAATTCCTGAAAACACCATTTGCTTAATTGGTGCATTCAGGCCTGTAGAGAGATACAGGCGCTCAAGTGCCTCTAGTTTAATGATATCGGCAATCCCATCAATTGTTTTTCCAAACCTACAGTTGCGGGTATAGAATGTAATCTATCATGGTAAACTCATTTTCACGCAGTGACGCTTTTAAATGCCTCCAAGGGAAAAAAATAAGAAAATTTGTGGAAAATGAAGAAATTGCTTGTTTTTCCATAACTCGCCATTTCTTTCAATTTTGACACCATCCCACCCCCAGCACCCCTATATCAGAAATGACATCTTGTAGGATTGGAGTGATTTTCATCTTACCCCTTATTAAAGAGAGTATGACCAATTAAAAGAAAGCCTTTTCAAGATGATTCATGAAATGATCAGAACATAGGGTTTGTCACATAAATTTTTCATTATCTAAAACACTGTAATTTTCTCTAGAGCTCTGTACAAAAAGACAAAATTTAGGTTCATTCAAGTTGAAAGTTGTCATAGAGGACAAAGCAAATGTTGCAGAGTCTGTGATAATTTTGTCAGATGGGATAGAAAGTATTGTGGGAAAAGAATCGTTACCAACATTGTCATCTTCTCCAATGGTATTTTTTTGTATCTTTATTTCTTCATCTCTCGAAAAAAAAGTGTGTGTTGGAATAAGTAAGTTGTATTGGAGACTAAAATATACACCCAAATATTGTAACTATCCATCATGAAAAGAGTAAAATTAATTTGTGAAAAAAGAATGATAAATGGCAAAATACTAATCTGTCTGTCATTAAACAAACCTTAAACTCATTACCACACAATAGAGTTGAAGCCTGGTCTAAAATGACAGATGCTGCAAAAGACAATTTAGTAAATGAAATTTTGGTTTTTTATTTACTTTTTGGGAGAAAAAATTGTGTATAATGAAGAAATTGCCTTTAATAAGCTATTTCTTCATTTCTGCCATGTTTTCCAAAGTTTTCTTGTTTGCGTCTAAAAGCGTCATTGTATGGGAGTGAGTTAAAAGGTGCTATTTTGCAAATTTATAGTCCAAACCATGTAACAAAAAGAAAAATGGTTAGTTGGTGATGTGAATGTTGTAACCATAACTTGAATAAGCTGTAGTTATGACATTTAAGTCACAAAACCAACAAAAATTCTTCACATAAATCAAGGCTAATGTCAAAGTTCACTCTGGTCAAAATACATCATTTGATTGGTCAACTGGTTCTTTGATTGACAGTTTGTATACATTTGTTTTAACATGTCAGATAGAGATAGAAAAGTCATTTTGATATCTTAACCCATTACAAGATTGATTGATTGAATGGGGTTTAACGCCGCTTTTAACAGTATTTCAGTCATATCGCGGCGGCTGGAGCACCTAACAATGGATTCCTGGTATTTCTCACACCAGTACTACCACTACATCCTTTCCTAGCCTCCAGCTGCTATCTCACTTAGGTTTACGATTATCCACCCATTGGTGAGAGACAATTGTCGGAAAGAATATTCGCCGCCGCCGGGGATCGAACCCATGACACCCATGATTGAAGATTAGGAGTCTGGCGCGCTACCGACTGCGCTATGGCGGCGGCCCCATTACAAGAAGACAAGATTTTGGGTTAATTGTAACAGGGAAATATTTTTCTTCAGCTGAGCATGTAACAATTGGTTATGATAACACCATCCTAGAAATATAAGAATATTAGATCTTGGGCATCCTAACTATCAATTGTGTGTCATAAATTCCTTTGTTCAGAAAGATTTTAGTTGTTTCATTTTAATTTCATTTGTATATGTTCATTTTAATTTTATTAAGTCCTTCCATTATTTGTTAGTTTATTTTTATGTTCTGTACAGTGTTAATAGGGCTATTCACATGTAATGTATAAGCATTAAATACAAATCTTGTCAAATATTATGTGATGAAAAGAGGAATGGGATGGATGCCTTGTTTATAAATCATTGCATCAAATCAAAGCAATGACAGCAAATTTAGAATTTAAGTCATTTTTATTTCGTAGAAAAGGCAAACATTGGCTTGCAATTGATTGAACGCTACTGTTGATTAGAAAAAATAATTGACCAATCATATCATTCATAAATACTATAGGTAACTTAAATGTCTGAATTACAGTTCATTCAAGCTGTAGTTATGACATTTAGGTCACCCACTAGTAAATTGCTTTTTGTTTTTGGTAAAGTAATGTTGACACCTCAGTTTAACCTATTACCAATCAAAACTTTGTTCTGTTCAAAATTGGAGGAAGTTGCAGATGACAATTTTAAGTAGATGAAATTCCAAAAGTCCCTCTTTTTCTGGTTAAAAACATTGTGGGATATTAAGAAATTGCCTGTAAAAGTAATTTCATCTTTTTCCAAAATGTTTTCCAAAGCTATTTTTCCTTAGCGGGTACAAATGAGAGATTGTGTGGAAATGGTTACCCATTCCCACACAAGCCTGCCTTTTACCTACATCAAGTAAAAAGTCTTGGAAAGCGTCGTGGAAAATGATGAAAATCCACAATGTTTTCTACCCAAAAAGACAAAAAAAAAAAAAAATTAAATTTTATTAACTGAAAATTGTCATCTGCAACTTCTTTCAATTTGGACCACTTTACATTTTGTTGTCAGGTAATGAGTTAATAGAATTTTGGCTACATCATCCTTATTATATCAAATACCCAGAGTGCCATAAAAACGGAGAAATAGAACCTTACAAGCTGGATGGTTGCTCAAGGATCGGTTCTGGTTGTGTGCCATATACAGAGTGAGATCAGCTTGCAAGTCAATGATTAGTCTTTACTATACTCTTTGTAATTAGGTTTTGACTCAAATATTCAGTAAGCCATTAACACTTAACCCCTCATTTTTACTTACCGAATGAATTAAGCTTTGGAAACTTTGTGAGAAAAGGAGAAATTGCTTTTCTCACAAAGTTTTATACCCCATAATAGCATTTATTCTTTCACTTCAGTTGCACTTTAAAGGTCCAATAAGGTAGATATATTTTATGCAAGTTAAAATACAATGTAACTGCAAGTTATGAGAATATGTTTGAGACACCATGCACAGTCTCACTTCACCCATTACCACTAGACTAAATTTAAGACTTGTCCAAATTGAAAGAAGTTGTAGATGATAATTTCAAGTTATTATAATATAGAGAATCTGCCTTCTAGGGTAGAAAACAGTGTGGACATTGAGGAAATTGTGTGTTACAAGCAATTCCTTCATAGTCCATGGTGTTTTTCTAACAGCTTTTAGTGAGGGGCATCAAAAAGTGGGATTGTGTGGGAGTGGGTTAGAAAACTTTTCAGTTTGAAGCCTCTTGTAATCATATGAACTGAATAGCTTACTTTCCTGTGATTTTGATTGATTGAAAATCTCAATGTTTTAATTGTTTAGCTTCAAGTAGCAATAAGTGATGTTGGTCTAGCTTCCTAGTGTTTATGTTTTAGCATGTTCGTTTTGATAGAATTGGGAAATCAAGTTAAAGCCTAGGCATTACTGTGTTGTCATTTTTATGCCCCTGCTATGAAATGGCTGAAGGGTATAATAGAGTTACCTTTGGCATTGATATGGCTGTGTGTTATGTGCTCTACTTTTTCATTTATCGAAGAATCTCAGAATAACTAAGCGTAATTGTTCCCCTTGATTAGTACTAGTGTCAAAGAGGGTGTGTGTATATCATGGTAATAAATGAAGGTCAAGTGACAAATTCAACTTGTAAGAATTTTATCTCCTACATTCATGAATGGATTTAAAAATGATTTGGCTGTGTTGTTCCTCTTGACAAGTACATGTGTCTGGCAAAACATTTGTTTGTGTATGCCCAAGGTCAAGGTCACACCTTACAGTCAAGTGATAAAATAGAACTGGTCTGAAACTTTTCTTCTGTGTTTACAAATGAGTTTTGAAATAACTTGGCACAATTTTTCTGTTTTATAAGTACTAGCATCATGGGAAACATTTGTTGGGATATGTCCAAGATCTAACTTACGAAATAAACCATCGCCTGTCATCTTTGATTGGATTTCAAAAAAGCATGGCACAGTTGTGTCCCTTGAAGAGAATTTGAGGAGTTCGAATAATTTTCAAGGTCACAACAGAAGGTCTTCCAACAAAATTTTTCTTGTGTGGATCATATCATCTTTATGAATTAACTTGGCATTGTAGGTACCCTTGATATGAACAGTGTCATGCAATATGTCTGTTTTGATATGCCAAAGATCAAGGTCACAGCTGAGGTCAAGTTGCAAAGTTGACCTTTTTGAGAGCATTTCTTCTTCATTTAATTCATTAATTTGAACATTTTTCTTCTTGATGAGGTCCAGTGTCATGCATAAAGTGTATTTGGATACTATAAAAGTCAAGGTTATAGCTGAAGTTCAAGTGACAAAATTGAGATGATTCTTCCAACTTGAGCACTAGTCTTGCAAAATTTCTGTTGTGTTACACTGATAATCAGAGAAATGCTTGTAAGTCAAATGACAAAATTGATCTTGTATATTGGTCAAATTGAAGGCCAAAAGTCAAAACTGACCTATCAGGTTGGTTTTTATTGACAATAGACAATATATGTGTGGTAGCATCCGTGTCTGCGACACATTTCTAGTTCTTTTTCAAAATAGCAATTCATAAAGGCAGGAAACTAAGTGTTTTAATGTAAGCATTGTGTCCAAATTTATTTTTCTCCTTCAATCAGATACCCCATAGTTGAGTCGGGTACCTGATTGTGGTACCTGGTTATCGTTTTTCATTTTCCTTGATACATTATAAGCTGTAAGATTAGGCTATTTTAGAACAAGTATTTGAGGTATTATTATTACCTGGCATTGTTGGTACTGACAGCATAAAACTCAAGCCATGATCATATCTCTTTAACTTGATAGAAAGGATATTTATTTAACCCATTACCAAGACGATGGAATTTTGGACTCATACGAATTGAAAGAAGTTTCAGACAAAAATTTGAAGTTGGTAGAATTTAAACTTTGCCTTTTAGGCTTTGCATTTTCTTCATTGTAAACAATGTTTCCCAAAGCATTTTTCTAGAGGGGTGTCAAAAGGGGTCATAGCGTGGGATTGGGTTTAAACCATTCCTACACAATAATCTGGCTTTTAGGTCACTCAAGAGACTATCTTGGGAAGCATTTCCTTATTTCCAACAATGTTTTCTACCCAGAAAGGGAACAATTTCTAAAATTTGAACAACTTGAAATTGTTATCTGTAGCTTCTTTGAGTTTAAACTAGTCTAGAATGGAAATGGGTTAAATTGGGGGCACATCTCTCCATATGAACAGGAGTCCCTAACAGTAATTGCTGGGTAATATTATTTATTGGTAGGAATTAATGCCCCTATTTGACTAAAGCTTAGTTCACTGTAAAATATATACAGTTGAGTGTTGAACCCAATTGTGCTTTTGTTTAATGATGAGTTTCATTGTGCATGTATATGTATTTCCATTACATTCCATGATACAAATCCACTTTGAGGGCAACTGCAATACTGTTTTAAGTGACTATACAATGTATATACACTTAGAACAGTATTACAATTAACCCTCCACTTGTTAGATTGTCTTCAATACTCTTTTGACAAAACACTTCTCAGTCATATATCAGACATGTAAACCCTCTCCCTGATGCAAGATTGCATTTGATGTACAGTCAGACCAGTGCTGATCTCTTAAACCCATTTCCAGAGAACAAAACTTTAGACTTGTCCAAATTCAAAGATGTTGTAGACTACAAGTTTTAGTCAGTGAAATTTAAAAAACCTTTGTCATTTTGGGTAGAAAACATTGTTGATTATGAAGAAATTGCTTGTAACAAGCAATTTCTTCATTTTCATTTATATTTTCCAAAGACTTTTTCTTTAGGTGCATTAACCCATTCCAACTCAAGCCCTCCTTTTTACGCCCCACAAGAACAAAGCTTTGGAAAACATTGTGTACAATGAAGAAATTGCTTGTCACAAGCAATTTCTTCATTATCCACAATGTTTTCTATCCCAAAAGACGAAAAAAATCAAAATTCCATCAACTTGAAATTGTCGTCTGCAGCTTCTTTCAATTTGGACCAGTCTAAAATTTTCTTGTGTTGGAATGGGTTAAAAGGTGGGATTGTGTGGGAATCTGTTTGAATTTTACCTTCAGATTTTATGAACTAAGAAAGGTCATTTTGCCTTACATGGAGTTTGGTTAGTTCAATTTTGAAATGCTAATTGCAAAAGTAAATTGATTTATCTGTGTTGGAACCTCTTTCTCTTACCCATTACCAGACAACAAATTTTTATAGACTAGTCAAACTCAAAGAGGTTGCAGACAACAATTTAAAGTTGTTGAAATTTAAAAAAAATCTTTTGTCTTCTAGGGTATAATATTTTGTTGATAATGGATAAATTGCTTTTTTCAAGTAATTCCTTTATTGTCAACAACGTTTTCTTAATCCTTTTTCATCAGTATTTGAAAAAATAGGATTGAATGAGAATTGGTAAATACATAAAAAATTTGTAGGTTACAATAGTTAGCTTGGCTGTTTTTCTAAGAAAACTTGATGTATTCCAACAGCCAGGTCTTTGTTCATGTCGTTGTCCGAGCATTTGCACAGTTTGTTATACCTCTGGTATTGCTCAACAAATTCACTTGAAACTTGGAATGTATATTCACTATGAAAAGAGTAATCTATACCAACAAGCAGGGTAACTGAATGCATTTTTGCATGAAATATGCCCCATTTCCACCTAGAAATTTCTTCCACTATCAAACATTTGAACAGTTGAACATTGGCATTCACATGTGGTGCTCTTGTTCCGAGATATGTCACATAAAATAAGGGTTGAAATATTGTTCCACAGAGTTATACTTTTTGCACTCTTGTGTATACTTTTATGAATGTGCAAATGGCCTAACTATTTCCCAATTTCACTTTTGATTGCCCAGTCCTCAAAGGTACTAAGTATCTTAATACTTTTTTTGGACGGTTTAGGTCTTTTGGCATTGGGACCCCTGATCTAACCAATTACCAGACAACAAAGATGTAGACTGGTCTAAACTGAAAGATGTTGCAGACAATAATTTCGTGTTGACAAAAAACCTTCATCTTGGTGGGTTGTAATCATTGTGGTAAATGAAGAATTTGCTTTAAACAATCATTTGCCTCATTTTCCACGATTTTTTCACTCACGGGAGTGCTCAAGCTCCAGGGGGTGGGTCATATATTGAAATGAAGAACAATTTCTGATGACGTCTTGCAAACTAAAGGACCAATTTCAAACGCATTTCGCAGAAATGTTCCTTAGGTGGTCCTCTTTCACAAATGCTAAAACAATAAAAATCTAGTTGAAGAATTGGATTGCCATGGCAATGAAAGTTAAATCTTTAAAAATCTTCTCCAGTCTTGACCCAGTTGGTCCTTAGCCTTGATAATTAGCATGAAGCATCAGTTCATTGACTTCTTTCATATTTCTAAAATTATTACCAAAGGATCCAGAGGGAGGAAAGAGTGTTCTTACATATTAGTCCTGAAGTCTTTGAATATGTCATTTAGACTTTGGGATCCCCAGGTAAAGAACCTATATATGTATAAAGTATGGTGAGGCCCACTTGTTCCATAACCCTAACCTTAATATTAAATTAGACTGTTGAAAGAAAAAGAGTCTTTATCTCAGGTGAGTGTCCCAGGGCTACCAGCTCTCTTGTTTCTTGTGGGTTGTAGAAAAAGCATGGTTATGTGGGATTGGGTTAAACAATTTTGTTAATGTGCATGATATGATTGGCAATAAAATTGCTAATAAAATTTGTTGGCCTGTCCAGGAAATATGTGTGATACTTTGATTGATTTAATAATTGTTGATTTAGTTTGTATGCTAGTGCTAAAATATGGCTGTACTTAGTGATGTGTCGAAAAAATGTCTGTAGCTATAAAGACAATTCTACAATGTATAAAAGCATGAATCCTTTGCAAATCATGTTCACTTAACTTTATGTTACTCTATGACATCTACCCTATCATTTTCACTTATTCACTCAAATCTTACTTATCCTATTTACTGTTTAGAATGTCACAGAAATTCACTTTGTCAGAAAATAGCATCATTTTATCAAATTCTAAATGCTATGGTTTTATTCCATAATAATGGAATAATTAATGCAATGATACTATGTATTGTACATCACACTATACTGTACTGTATCAAATTCCTGTTTAAATCATTCACACACAGTCCTGCTTCTGATGAATAAAGCTTTAGAAAACATTTCAGAAAATGAAGAAATTTCTTGTAACAAGCATTTTCTTCATATCAACAATGTTTTCTACACTAAGAGTCAAAGAATTTTTTTACTTTCATCAATTTGGCAGTTGGTAGCACATCAGACTCTCAATCATGAGGTCTAGGGTTTGATACCCTGGTTGCGGTTTGATCAGAAATAAAATGTGCACTTGTTTCTGATTTTCCTTTTCACACAATTGTTACTTTTCTTTATTGTATAAAGATCTAACTTCTACTATCAAAACTGTTGTAAAGATTGTACATTGTGAGAGTATTGATGATGGTGTCAGTATAAAATTGGTGTCAGAGCCTGTGGAAATGAAATCATTTTGTATTTATCTATGAAATAGATATGCAAAATCTTTCAACAGTTTTGCGCTTTGCTTTCAAAATGTCATTAAGAGTTGACCTTTTACTAAACAATCACGGCCTTTCTTTGCCCATAGATATATAAAGAACGTACTATGAAAAATCAAAGGTTGACCTATTAACAGACTATAAAATAATCCAAATTGGAAGGAGTAGCATATGACATTTTCAATTTGTCCTTTATGTACTATGTTTTATCTCATAAATATCCTCTTGAGGCATCAAAAGAAGGGAAAATGTGGTGCTGAATCATACAAGTCAGGGGTCGACACTAACTTTGCTTCAGTGGCATCCTACAGGAATGCCTACCTATTACCTCAGGGTTTCCTCTAGATAATCAGGGATCCCTCCTTGATAAACATTAACACATCCACATGCAATTCTGCTCTTCTAAGCCAAATTTTGAAAAAAAAAATCTGCGGAAAACTTTTAGGAGAATGAAGAAATTGCTTGTTACAAGCAATTTCTTCATTTTCCACAGTGTTTTCTATAAAAACATGCTAACAAAAAAATCAGGAGCAATAGTTGATATATTTAGATCTATTGTACTGGAGAAATATTGAAGGATCCTGACGGAATCCCTAGCCTGAGATTGCTGGGGCCCCTTCCAATTTTCAGGGATCCATGGGATCCCAGGACACGGTTAGTGTGGACCCCTGCAGGTTGATTGTGATGTAAAGATGTGTAGTAGGTGTGAGAACTGATGGATTGCTTGTCACGCCCACTGACCTTTGACAAGGCCATTCAACTGAAATAATATATGCCATGATTTTGAAGAATATATAATCAGAGATGTTGATTGGCAGCATAAACGTCATAACTGTATCTGGAATACACTTACTTGCGACATTTAACCCTTTCCTGGACAAACCCAGGATTTTACGTCACTGTGATTTTATACTTGAGAAAACATTGTGGAAAAAGGAGAAATTGCTTGTAACAAGCAATTTCTCCTTTTTCCACAATATTTTCTACCACATAGGATTGTCAGATTTCAAATTGCATGCATTTTAATTGTCGTCTGCAACCCCTTTCAAATTGGACCAGTCTAAAATTTCATAAAATAGGAAAGGGTTAAATTGACAAACCAATGAAAATGCTTAACATAAATGTCAGAGTTCAAAGTTCACATCCATTCCAAGTAAATGTTTGTGAATGTTTTGATAGTGAATAGATGATTTGAGTGATCCATCAATTGCCATGTTTGAAATAATGATTATTACTGTTAAAACTAATTTTGTTGTTATTCTCTTATAGATGATACACAAATATCTGTTGAGGAAAATAAAATAAAAAAAAAATAAGAAAACACCAAATGATCTTGCTCTAATCTGTGTTTAATACCTCAGTTTGATTTTTTTTTTAGCTCAACTGAGCACGAAGTGGTAGGTGAGCTATTTTGATTTGTCATTTTACAGTGTCCGTCCATCTGTCTGTCCCTCTGTTCACAATTACAAACAATAACAAACACAGATACAAAAAAATGCAACTAGAGACAAATAACTATAATTAATTTCATGAAGATTGAATCAAAACTGTGACTTCTATATTGTAAACAAAGAAGTTGTCATTATGGCCATTTTCCTGTGTTTTCCAAAAGAACCATCCCATAATCTATAAGGTTAATTTTTTTGACATAACAATTGTCCTGACCAAGTTTCATGACGATTGAGCTGAAATTATGGCCTCTAGAGTGTTAACAAAGAAATTGTCATTAGTGCCCCTTTGCCTATGTTTTCCTATAATCCATAGGGTTCATCCTTATGATCTAACAATTATTCTGACCAATTTTCATTAAGATTGAGCCTAAATTGTGGACTCTAGAGTGAAAACAAAGAAATTGTCATAAAGGCCCCTTTTCCTGTTTTTTCAAGAGAACCTTCCCATAGTTAAAAGGGTTCATCCCTATGCTCTAACAATTGTTCTGATCTTGTTACATGAAGATTAAGCCTAAATTGTGGCCTCTAGAGTGTTAACTAAGAAATTTTCATTGTGGCCCCTTTTCCTGTGTTTTCCGATAGAACTTTCCCAAAATCAATAGGATTCATCCTTATGACCTAACAAGTATTCTGGCTAAGTTTCATGAGATTGAGCCAAAATGTGTAACCAAAGAATTTGTTATTAAGGCCCCTTTTCCTGTGTATTCCTAAAGAACCTTCCCATTATCCATACGGTTCATCTTTATGCCCTAATAATTAGAGCATTAGAGTGTAAACAAAGAAATTTTCATTAAGGCCCCTTATCCTGTGTTTTCCATTTGAACTTTCCCATAATCAATGGGGTTCAACCTTATTACCTAACAATTATCCTGGCCAAGTTTCATGAAGATTGAACCAAAATTGTGGCCTCTAGAGTGTTAACAAAGAAATTTTCATTAAGGCTCCTTATCCTGTGTTTTCCAATAAAATCCTCCCATAATCAATAGGGTTCATCCTCATGACCTAACAATTATTCTGACCAAGGTGCATGAAGGTTAAAAGCAAATTGAGGCATCTAGAGTGTTAACAAAGAAATTGTCATTAAGGCCCCTTTTCAAGTGTTTTTAAAAGAACCTTTCAATAATCAATAGGTTGCATCTTTAAGACCTAATGATTATTCTTGCAAAGTTTCATGAAGTTTGAGCCAAATTTGTGGCCTCTTGAGTGTAAACAAAGAAATTGTCATTAAGGTCCCTTTTCCTGTGTTTTCGAATAGAACCCTCTCATAATCAATAGGGTTAATCCTCATGACCTAACAATTATTCTGACCAAGTTTTATGAAGATTTGGTCAAAACAGTGGCCTCTTGGAGTGTAAACCCTTCAATATTTTACCCCGCACGGCGGACAACAGACATTCAACAATCACAAAAGCTCACCATGAGCACATTGTGCTTAGGTGAGCTAAAAATCCTCTCCTCCATAACTTACTATGGAATTTCAACCAAACTTTGCAGAAATAAGCCTTAGGTCCTGCTCTATTAAAAGACTTCAAAGAATTTGGGTTGCCATGGCAACCGAATGATAAAACTTTAAAAAAAATCTCAAACCACAAACCTAGAGCTTTGATATTTGGTATACAAATTCATCTATTGATGCTCTACCAATATACATCAAGGAATTACTTGTCTTGAAATTTAGTCTTTTTCTGTGTGATCCCTGATTTTTCATAGAAATAAAAAAGAACATCTTTGAAAAATCTTCTCCTCCCAAAACCATAAGGCCTAGAGCTTTGATATTTGGTACAAATCATCATCTATTGATGCTCTACCAAAATACTTCGAAGAATTACTGTATCTTGAAAATGAGCCTTTTTCTATGCAATCCCTGATTTTACATATGAGTATAAAGAAAATCTTTGAAAATCTCCTTCTCCAAAACCATAAGGCCTAGATCTGTAATATTTGGTGTGTATCAATACCTATTAACCCTTCACCAAAATACTTAAAAGAATTACCATATTCTATAAATAAACCCTTTTCTGTGCAATCTCTGATTTAAAAAAAGAAGGATTTCTTTGAAAATCTCCTTCTCCAAAACCATAATGCCTAGAGCTGTAATATTTGGTGTGTATCAATACCTATTGACCCTTTATCAAAATACTTCATAGAATTACTGTATTCTGAAAATAAGCCATTTTCACTGCAATCCAAGATTTTAGAAAGGAACAAAGAAGGATTTCTTTTAAAATATTTTCTGCCTTAACCATGGTGTTCAAAACTCATTTCTTTTCAAAATGAATGATTTAATTGGTTGACTGGTAATTTGATTGAGAGCTGCAATTGGTCAATCTACTCAAAATTATGTCTCACACCAATGGGTCGATAATCGTAGACCTATGTGGGATAGTTGCTGGAGGCTAGGAAAGGATATGATGGCGGTACTGGTGTGAGAAATACCAGGAATCCATTGTTAGGTGCTCCAGCCGCCGCGATATAACTGAAAGGTTGTTGAAAGTGGCGTAAAACATCATTCAAACAAACAAAACAAACACAATGATGTCACTTAGAGGAAAAAAGCTGTATATGATGTGTGATGCTGAATCCTTTTCAAACTATGTACAGCCTTGCGCTACCATACTCAGGTGGGCGATTTAAAACCATAATGTTCCCATTGTTTTGATTTTGCTCAATATTGATAACGTTAATACTATTTTCATACTCCCAGAAGGGGGAACATATAGCCGACGTTTCATCTGTCCATCCTTCAGTTTTCCATCTGTCCGTCCCGATATCTCCATAACCCTTGGGCCAAAGTGAATGAAACTACGAATATGAATTCCTTACGATATTGCGTCCATGTCCTTTTCCAGTTTTTGGATAGCTTCAAGGTCACAATCAAGGTCAAAATTGACCTTGTTCACAGCATAGCTCTTTCAATTATGAATGAATTTCAAAATAACTTGGCACAATTGTTCTCTATCATGAATAGATTTACCATTTGAGAAAAAAAATCAGACAGCGCCAAGGTCAAAGGTCAAAATTGACCTCGTTCATAGCATAGCTCCTTCAATTGTGGATGAATTTCAAAATAACTTGGTACAATTGTTCTCTAATGAATAGAAGTACTTTTTTCAGAAAAAAAGCCAGATCGCGTCAAGGTCACAGCTCAAAGTCAAACAAAGAAATTAAGCATTTTCAGAGCTAGCTTTCGGGTCATTTATGTTTTAATTTTCCAAGATTATCTATCCCCACGACAGTCCACAAATAATTAAGATATCATTTAAGAAAGTTTGACCGTGTACAGTGGATTAACAATTCATTCAGAATTATTACTTGAAAGAAACAGATGAGAAATTCAGTATATTTTTCAACCTTTTTCAACCTTCTGCCATCCCAGTAGCAGCTTAAAACAATAGGCCCATGAGGGCCTGAGACGCTCCACTGGCCACCAAGTTTCCCTTAAAGTAATCTAATATTTAAGGAAGTTAATTGCTTAAAGAAGAGTGCACAAAATGAAAATAACAAATTGGACTTAATTCCCTTTATCATTTTGAGCAATAATCTTTGAGGTCCCTTTTCCAGCTTTTCATGACGGATCCACTCTATTTCCGACAGGGACTTCCCTTACGACCCTACGTCCTGAGAAATTTTAAAGACGTTCCGATTATAATTGTTGACTTCATCGCATAAATGAAAATATTTTGAGTGATTATCTGTATGGCCCCCTTTCCAGTGTTTCTAATGCCACAATTATTCCATGCATTTTTTTTAAATCCAAATTAAACGGTGAAACTTGTTGTGTTAACGTGGATATTTCAATCAAGTTCTGATAAGGCCCTTTTCCTATGATACTTTATTGACCTTACCCATTCTCAAAATAATCAATCCTTAGGATTATACTATCATTCTGTGACTTTTTGCAGAGAATTCGATGAAAACTGCGAACAAATGAAATTTATAATGAAATTTCCATGAGGTCCCTTTTCCCCATTGTTCAAGACTAATCAGATCAAATTTCAAAAAGGACAACCCTTATGACGGTACATTCATTCTGTGAACGTTTAAAGTCAATCCGATGAAACATGGGGACTTCATTTTGTTAACTAAATGAAATTTTTATAAGGCCCCATTTTATGATAGTTGAAGGACTGGACACGATTCCAAAAATAACCTTCCTTACGATAGTTCAATAATTCTGTGAAAACTTGAAGTGAATTCTATGAAAACTCCGGACATTATTGTGTGAAGTAGAATATTTTTTTTCCGCGAGCCCCCCTTTTATGTGATTCTTTACGGATTAGATCCAATGTACAAATCAACAAACGAAATGATGGTACAATCAAACTTTGGAATCCTTGGATTGTATTGTGTTAACGACGGTCTTGTTATAGAATTCTAATAAGGCCCCTCTTCTCGTGAAACCTAACAGATCAGACCCAATTTAAAACAAAACGATCGAAATGATGGTACAATCATTCTATTAAAGTTTGAAGAGAATCTGATAAATACTGAGTACTTCCTTGTGTTAATGAGGATTTCTTAATAAAATTTTCATACAGCCCCTTTCCCCGTGATACTTGACAGATCAAACCCGATTTTGAATGGAACAATCCTAATGACGGCACAAACATTCTGTGAAAGTTTGAACAGAATCCTATGAAAACTCTGTACTTAAATGTATTAACAAGGATTTTATGGTGAACTTTTCATACAACCAGTTTTCCAGTGATACTCGACGGAACTAGCCAAATCCCAAAAGGAACAATCCAAATGATGGTACAATCATACTGTGTAAGTTTGAAGCGAATACGATTAAAACTGCTGACTTATGATAACGTGGATTTTTAATGTAATTATCGTATTGCCCCTATTCTCATGATTCTTTACGGATCAGACCCAATTTGATAACAGGGATTTTAAATGACCATTTAAATAAGGTGCATTTTCCCGTATTTCTCAACAATTCAGACCCAATTCCGAAAGGAACGATCCATATGACAATACAATCTTTCTGTGAGAATTTGAAGTGAATCTGATTAAAGCTGTGGTGTTATAGAGTGTTAGCGAGGATTTTTAATTAAATGTTCATAAGGCCCCCTTTCCCGTATTTCTTAACAGATCAGACTCAATTTTGTAGAAGTACGATCCTCATGAAAGTACAACTTCTAAGAGAATGCGATGAAAACTGTGGTCTTTCCTGCGTTAACGATATCTTTTTTAGATTAAATTTTCATAAGGCCCTTTTCCCCCAGAAACTTAGCGGATCAGACCCAATTCCGAAAGGAAAGCTCCTTATAATGGTTGAATAATACTGTGAAAGTTTGAAGAGAATCTGATGAAAACTGTAGACTCTAGTTTTTAATTAAATTTCCATGGGCCCCTTTGCCCCTGATACTTGACTGATCGGAACCAATTTCGAAAGGATGGTACAATCATTCGGTGAATCCGATGAAAACTTTGGACTGTAGAGAGTTAACGATGTTTTATTATTATTATTATGGCGCTTAACGTCAGTTTGGCTGACATTTTGTCGTCATATGGGTGCTGTTTGAATGGGGTTTAACGCCGCTTTTAACTTTTCAGTCATTTCGCAACCTAACAATCGGTTACTGGTATATTTTACATCCTTTCCTGGCCTCCACCTGCTATCCTACTTAGGTTTACGATTATCCTCCCATTGTTGAGAGACAAATGTCGGAAAGGTTATGTGCCGCCGCCGGGCATCAAACCCGTGACACCCCATTAATTGCAGATTGCGAGTCTGATGTGCTACTAGCTGCGCTATGACGGCGGCGTGTTCCGGGTGTGTTCTGGGTGTTTTCATGGGTGTTATGCGTATTAGTAGAGGGTTAGTCTAACTACTAAGTTCTAGATAAGAGGGTGTGATACAAATCTAATTGTGTTATTCCTCTTCTCATGAATACTTATTGGAATTATTTTGATGAAATCTCTTTTGAGGTATTAAAAAGTACCCACAACACAGGGTTTGATGTAACGAAAGTGAGATTTACATTTCAAAATAGAAAGCACTCTCTTTATCTTGAACAGGAACAACTTGGCTCTCGAATTTGTTTTTTATCTAAGGGCAGGCCAAATAACTCGGCTACTTAGACTAACAAATAGTTCTCTTATTTTCAAAACCTTACATTTTATACCTGTTTGTCTTAGAGTGTGAAATTGTTTCTATTAAATTGAACATGTTTTACTCTTGATTATGTCTTTTCAATGTTTTTTTTTTTTCCATAACAAACATTTCTAGTCAAATGGAGATAAGTAGTAGTAAACTAGTCTCTCCCCACATACACACACTTTATTTTTCTAAATGGTACCTACTTAACCATTTCCTGTTCAGTCCAAGTAATGAATCCTTTTTGAAATTGAAGATAATCTGTCTGACGTCATGCAAAAGTTCCAACCTTTTTTTTCTTCTCTTCTTTTCGTCAGATTGTTTATTCTATGAAAAAATCAGTACTGTCATGATGCTACTTCTCATGATAAAAGTTTGTATAGCTGTATGAAAACAAACTCTTTTAGAATATGTTAAACACACGGAAAAGACCAATGGTCTTTTGTAATTAGTTTTTAGTCCAAAGAAGCAAGCTAGTAAGTTAACTTAACCCATTCTAACTAATTACATCCCTTTTTACGCACCGAAGAAATATATAATTTTGAAAACCATTGTGGGAAAAGGAGAAATTGCATGTAATAGACAGTTTCCCTTTTTACCAAAAATGCATTCTTGCTGCAACGGTAGTATTTTTTTTTTTTTTTTTTTTAAATTTACACACACTCTGCAACTTCTTTCATTTCGGACCAGTCTAATAATAAATTATCACTCAAAAAGATTTTTTGATTTTATATGCACCGTTGTTAGGCGTGAAAAATGTCGAAACTATAGCTTGAATAAAGCTGTAGTTGCGACTTTTTGCACTCCCCACAACGATACCGCATTGAAAACAGAGAGCCGCCGTCATAGCGCAGTCGGTAGCGCGTCAGACTCCTAATCTTCAATCATGGGTTGTCATGGGTTCCATCCCCTGCGGCGGCACATAACCTTTCCGACGTTTGTCTCTTACCAATGGGTGAATAATCGTAAACCTAAGTGGGATAGCAGCTGGAGGCCAGGAAAGGATGTAGTGGTAGTATTGGTGTGAGAAATACCATGAATCTATTGTTACTGCTCCAGCTGCCACGATATGACTGAAATGTTGTTAAAAGTGGCGTTAAACCCCAATCAACCAACCAACCCTAAAATACAATTTATATGGCCAAACGAGTTTTAATATAAAGTAATTTCTTTATTCCCAAGATAATACATTTGTCAAATTCATTAATCTTTCACAAAATGCTTTGCGAAATAGGATATGATTAAACATTATGTACAAGTAAACATGAAAAAATATGTGACCCTTGTTAAGCTTCAAGTCTGACTAGATTAATATGATACAGTTCCCCTTACATTGAGAATGTTACTCAGATATTTTAGATTCATTCCAAATAATTGTGAATAATAAATTCATTATCCAATCTGTATCGTGGCGACATCAAGGATCTTCAGTCCTTTGATCTAGTTTTCACAAAGTTCCCATTCCCGTGTTTGTTGACGGATCTGACCTAATTTCGAAAGGAACTGTCCTTATGATGGTACAATCATTCTGTGAAAGTGTGAAGAGAATCCGACGAAAAAAGTTGATTCTATAGTGTTAACGAGGAAAAGTTAACTGGCGAACGGGCTTAAAAATCAATTCATGGTTTAAAAAAAACGTGCACGGGACAGTACACCAAACTGAATTTGTGTCCACGTGTCTATATATGTCTATGTAGTGATGAAGTATTTTGGAATTGAATCGAGGTGAGCTGTAGCGTTACGAAAGGTGCGAAAGGCCGGCAAATTACTCAATTTATATTGTCTGCAAGGCGGATTAACGCGATTTTAGTTTTTTATAAATAAATGGTGTTTTTGCCGTATGTATGAATGATATTGACAACACGCCCCTTTGGTTTGAGGAAACGTCGACAAATTGAAGTCATAGTTCGATCAATCGTTTCACTAGCTTTACTTTTTCCTTCTTCTTCCTTTTTTTAACCCTTTCCTGATTAATCCCTGTTTTTTACGTGCCTGTGCATTTATATCTGAGAAAACATTGTACAGAAAGAAGAAATTGCTTGTAACAAGCAATTTATTCTTTCTCCACAATATTTTCTACCCTACTGAATGATTATGTTTCCGATTAAATTGACTAGATTTTCGTCTGCAAAAACTTTGGATTTTGACAGGTCTAATTCTTGCAAAACTGGAAAGGGTTAAACTGAGTGTTTGAACATACCAACAAAACGAACTGAGAAAAATAGCTTTTGCAGCTAAAGGAAAAAAGGTGTTACTACCAAGTAATTTATATTTTTGCCACAATCTGTTCTATCTTATTCGACCTTTATTTTTCAATTTAAACACAGTTTGATTGTCGCCTGCAACTTCTTTCAAATTGGACAAGTCAAAAATTCCATCACCCAAGTAAAGAGTTCGAGAATTCGGTGTCATTTGAAAGTAATATAATGTAACTATATTAATTTCTTTGTCTGAAATGTTTCCCTCATTCATACAGTGTGATTAGTTTTGTCGGTTCATACCTCCATGAAAACAAAACAAAACAAAACAAAAAAAAAAAAAAAACAAGAAAAACAAAACAAAAAAACAAAACATTCTCTTAATCTCTTAACTGGATTGAAAACATTTATGAAGATAGGGTAGAACTACAGTTCTTCCTTTAGCTTGATTTTTGCAAACTCTGTTTCGGAATCTCCGAGTTTTGGCGGACTATCAAAGTTCATATCCATATTTCCCAGATCATGCATCAGATGTTTCCCGATAATATCAATAATTTTATCGATGATATTCCTTTTCTTCATCAGTCTATCCATTTTTAAAGGCTGGGCCTCGTCCATCTCAGTGAAAATACCATTCCTCACTTCATCTATAGCCTCGATAGAACCTTGATCCTCAATTATGTCAATTAGATCCAGATAAAACTCTGCCATGTCTTTGTCGATATCTTCAGTTAGTTTTCTCGTCATTTTCTTGATCTTATTTTTCATTGTTTTTATATTCTTAATCTCGTACAGATCTTTGCCATGTTCGTCAATTATTTTATCGATTTCTGGTATCAATCCAGCAAAGGGATTTAACCGACCGTCTTTGACTCTGAATGTTCTACATTCTTTGTTGATCAATGTTATCATTTTGTCTATACTGAACTTTTCTACTTGCAGATTTCTGGAAGCGGAACCAAACTTAGGGCTAAAATAATAAGCAGGATATTCAACAGTGTTGAACCGTTTTCGGAGTTTCTTCTCTCTATCTACGTTCACTCTCGCGATCATGACACCGTCTTCGTTGCCGAAAATTTCAGCAAGTTCTTCAAAGTCAGCCAACTCGTCCTCATCTTCGTCCTCGTGTAACATAACAAGTTTACACTGGTTATCCACTCCCATCAACATGTCAAAGTTTTTCTTTGTTAACTCAACGGAGTGTTTTAAATCCAGAGATCGGAAATCTCCACGTAGAGCTTTAATCACTAGTTTGGAGAGTTCTTTTGAAGTTATATCCCCTTTATATAAACGTGGTATTGTACTCCCGAACTCGTAAAATACGATTCCCGGGAATGACGTCACTTCAAACTGCTCTGCAATCTTTTTGTCGCTTGTCTTTACAAATATGACGGCATCGTTCTCGAATGTTTGAGATGTAGTCACAAATTTGTTATAAAGTAGTCGACATCTTTCACAGTTCGTTTCCGTTATATAGAGCATAGCAGCTTTCCTTTCCTTTAACTCATCCTCGAGAGTATTCGCCGTCATTTCCTTAATTTCTTTTGCTAAACCAAACGATATTATAAACAAAACGTATAGCACGAGTAATTTCATTCTCACAGTTAGGATTTTCCATTCATGAAGATGGAGACACTATCTTTGGTTCATGTCATATACCGTGATTATGCGACAGAAATGTCGCAATTGCAACTTAATTCAAGCTAGAGTTACGACATTTAAGTCTCCCATCGGTAAAATATCAATAGGGTGATAATTTCTATTGTCACTCAATGCTTTTCCAGTCGGCAAAATTGTGTAGATTCAGTGACGAATCTGGCCAGACAATGGACGAAATTTTTGTCGATTATATAATTTATTCTTTGACAACCTTCGTAGTTATTCTTTATGACTTACACAATGTCAGTGATTTTATCATCACTTTTATATTCACGGTATATGTCCGTCACTGGTTCGTACAGTGTTAACTCGGTCTACGAAGGGTAACGGGTTTCTAGTAACACAAGATCAAGCTGTTACATGAACGCACATCGACTTATTCTGTTGACAATACAATTAACAAATCCTTGATGGTACAGTCCTTAGAATTATCAATATACAGTTAGAGCTAGCACTCTGGTCATGTACAGAAATCATCGGTAAGTAAACTTGAAATGTTTCTTTCCGCTGAATCAAAAAACGAATGCTCGACACAAAAAATGATTGAACAATCAACACATGTAAACGTCACATAGTGAAACTCTATGATATAGTGACGACATTACCTTTACCTTGGCAAGCTAAAAAAGCATATACATGTATAATATTATCTTTAAAATGTAAATATGTTTATAACTTGAAAAGGAATACTTGCACTATACCGTGACTCATTAGCCCATTCCCACACAATCCCTCCTTCTTACGCCCCTCAAATAAAGTTATGGAAAACATTGTTGAAAATGAAAAAATTGCTTGTAACAAGCAATTTCTCCATTATCCACAATGTTTCTCTATCCCGAAAGACGAGAAAAAATTAGAATTCAAAAAACGTGAAATTGTAGTATGCATTTTTTCCCCAAGTTGTACCAGTATTAAATTTGGCTGTGTTGGAATGGGTAAAATAAAATTGGACCTCCTAGTTAAATGAAAAGGAGATCGAATCCAGCATAGGTCGGTCAGAGTTCGCACTGGGACAATAATTATATAGTAAGAAGGAATGGTTATCCATGACTTAGAAAAACGCAATATAGCGAAACGTTTAGATCCTACTAAGCCTGTGCGGTCCCCTCAGTCTGGTAAGGGTCGATACTTTTCACACTTCCCATGTTGTCCCTTTTCCTGGTCAGTCACATATAACGTATGTATACTTGATAACAGAATTCTCGAATAATTTTTCCAACAAATGATAAGTATCCATCTCAAAGGCTTTAACCCTTTCTCGTACAACAAAATTTTAGCCTGCTCAAATTTGGAAGAGGCTGCAGACAACAAATCAAAGTGCATTTAAATTGAAAAATAACCACTGTAAAGGGTAGAAAACATCGCAGGGAAAGATGAAATTGCTTGTAACAAGCAATTTCTTCTTTCCCTGCAATGTTCTCCCCAAAACCTATGGGTCATGAAAACAAGTGATTGTACGGGAAAAATTAAACATTGTTTTTACTCGAATCATGATCTCTATATACTTCGAGCAGATGTGCAAGTTGATAAAGAATCGTTCAATGGCGGAACGCCGCTATCAATAAAAATCGATTGGTCAACCACATCATTCATTTCGACCGGAAGTGAAATGATGAACTCCTACATTTTGATTAAATATTTTCGTCGACTTGAACCCATTCCCCTACAACAACATTTTAGACTGGCCCAATCTCAAAGAAATTGCAGACAACAATTTTAAGTTGACCAAATTGCAAAAATATGATCTGTTTGGGTAGAAAACACAGTGGATTTTGAAGAAATTGCTTGTGATATGCAAACTATTCATTTTATACATTTTTTCCAAATCTTTCTTTGGGTGGCATCAAAATGTGGATTGTGTTGGAATTTTTTAGAGTCGTAAATACAGGCTGTTGACACCCCGTCCAAATTACCTGACGGTTGGCGTGGTATGAAAAATGCCTTCGCATAGAAATGGGGTTTACCTTTTATATTTGAATTATAGCAGAATCTGATGAATTGAGTAAAAAAAAAATAATAATAATGATAAAAAGAATTCATAGTGCTTAATTCAGTGTTTGAACTTAGCTAGGTGTACGTTTAGCAAAACCAGTGTACATTTAATAAATCATCATTGAAAAGGAATGCACAAAAAAGAGTTTTTTGTACTATACATGTTAATTTTTAAACAAAGAAACAATGAATATTTACACATTTCAGCACACAGTTTTGCCGAAAAATATGTGGAGAAAATGAATATAAAATGTTCTTTTAGAATCTATCCACATCGTTTGAAGAAAATCAGAAGAGAGTCTCTGTGATAAGTTTTTCAGTAAGTGAAGACGAAATAAACCTTTTGTTTGAACTATTTCATTTGCAACGAAGTTGTAGATACACGAATAATAAGAAAATATCTATATTGTAACCCTTTCCCACACAACAAAACTTTTGACTGGCCCAACTTGACAAAAGTTGCAGACGGCAGTTAGAGATACGATTTTTATTCTTCTTTTTGGACAGAAAACTATGTAGATAATGAAGAAAATGTTTGATACAAGAAATTTCTTCATTTTTCACAATATTTTCCAAAGTTTTTTCTTGAGGTGCATGAAATGGGGGATTGTGTGGGGATGAAATAAACGATTTGGGTAATAAATTTCTAATAACAGAGGTACAGACTATAGAGTTCTTTATAAATAATGCACAGTACGAATATAATTTGTCGACATTAATTTATCCATTCCCACATAGAGACGCCACAAAAGAAAAACTGTTTGGAAAACATTGTGTAAAATGAAGCAACTTCTTCATTTTACATAATGTTTTCTACCCAGAAAGTTGACAAAAAAAAAAAAAAAAAAAAAAAAAAAAAACAATAGAATTTTATAGACTTTAAATTGTTCTGTGCAACTCTTTTCATTTCGGCCCAGTCTAAAATTTTGCCATTTGGTAATGGGTAAAAAATGATAATAATAATAATAGAAATATTATCGTCAGGTGGCGAAAAACAGATTGAATAACGCTGTAGTTACGGGTTTCCAATGATAAAATGATAATATTATTTATTGCTTTATTCTTTTACCAATCCTTTATACTCATTCAAACAAGAGCCGTCAGAGACGGATTATGCTCCCCGAATAAGGTTTTGTCAAAAACCTGTATGCCATTGTTGGACAAAAAACTTATTGATGCAAATATAGTTTGACAGTTCGGTTCACAAAAAAATTGAAAGTTTGACAAAATTGTTTGGATTCACAGGCCTGATTCTAGTAATATTCAATATTATTATATGGTAAAGGGTTAAATATTTTACCTTCACCATCAAAGTTATCAATGAACAAATCGCCAAATGTCCTTTTCACTTTAGCGGCATACTTTTCCAAAGACAGAAATTGCAATCACTTGTCAGTTGGAATTTGACCTTGACCTTGACCAAGAGCCTTGTCTTAGTTATTTACTCAAAGGTCTTGTCACAAATAATATACATATGAAATATGAAGGTTATATCACTTACCATTGCAATATTATGGCAAATTTGAAAGTTTTAATTTTCAAACTTTGACCTTGAGAAAAGATCTTAACCTTGACTGATGACCTTGAACTTGGTACCAACAAAAAGGTCTTATCACAAGCAATGCTTGTGTGAAATGTGAAGATTAAATCTCAATCCCATTAAAAGTTATTGCCAATTTAGAGTTTTTATGATGGAAATTATTGACCTTGACAATTTGACCTTGAATTTGATTGAGAGCCTTGTCTTAATTATCTACTGCAAGGTCTTGTCAAAAGTAATTAGCATATGAAATATGAAGGTTACATAACTTACCATTGCACAAATTATGGCGAATTTTAAAGTTTTAATTTTCGATTTCTTTACCTGTAGAAATGACCTTGACTTTGACAGATGACCTTGAACTTGAAAGCAACAAAAAGATTAACTTACCATTGCAAAATTATGGCCTATTTTTCCCAATTTTGAACGTGAGAAATGACCTTGACATTGACTGATGACCTTGAACTTGGTACCAACAGAAAGGTATTATCACAAGCAAGTACATGTGAAATATGAAGACCCTATCTTATTCAAATTAAAATTTATGGCCAACTTTGAGTTTTATGATGGAAATTGTTGACCTCGACAATTCGACCCTAATGTTGGGCGAGATCCTTGCCTTACTTTTCTAATAAAAGGTCTTGTCACAAGTAATAAAATTTGAAATATGAAGGCTATATCACTTAACATTGCAAAATTATGGCCAATTTTAAAGTATTAATTTTCTAGTTTTCTTAGTACCAACAAAACGGGTTTGTCACAAGCAATGCACATGTGAAATATGAAAAAGTTTTCTGTAACCAATCAAAAGTTATGGCCAATATAAGTTTTTGCAGGACAAAAACAGAGCTTACGTAAAGCTGATAACATTAAGGCACCTTTTCCCATGACATGTTTTTTAAACGTAAATTTTCGATAGTTTAAGGTCAAGAAAATCTGATTTGCTACTCAAATATGAAATTTCATAAAATTCTGACTATTAGACTAGGAGAAATTGGCAAAAAACTTATTTTCACATTAAGGCTCCCTTTTCCATGACGCATCCATGAATTGAGAAAATTCAAAAAAGGTGTTTTCGAAATTGCCTAGGAAGATTATGTATGAAGTTTTACCTAATTAGGCCCAGGGGTTCCTGAGATATGACGTCAGACGGCCGGCCTGATGGACGCGCGCACAAGCCGGCGACTATATGCTCCCCCGCAAATTTTTCTGGGAGCATTAAAATATTAGCATAAATCTTGAATTGGGATGGATTTGTTCATGGGTGGCTCCTGGTCTAGGGAGAGCCGATAAATGTTCGCGCTCATATTGTATTATTTCAGTCCTCTACAAATATTCACAACAATAATTTTATACTTCATTTACCATTAATCTAATGACAACGTATTTATTATATGTTATTGTAGATTTGGCACTAAATTATTTGCCATTATATTCACATCGCTTCGCATTTTACATAAGGTAGTATTTCTTATTCGATTTTAGCGACATCAGCTGTCGTAAAACCCAATTCATCTAAAGTAGTAACGGGGTTTTAGTGGCCCAACGACAATATAATATCAAAGTACTGAAAGTACTGTAAGCTAGCAAAGCATTATATTATTAAGTAATCTTCTTTGTCAAAGATTATCATGCTTAGTGGAATTTAGAAAACCTTTGCCTTTTGCGGGTAGAAAACAGTGTGGGCAAGGAAGAAATTGCTTGTCACAAGCAATTTCTTCATTGTCCACAATGCTCTCAAAGCTACTTTCTTGAGATTCATCAAAAGCTTGATTGAGTCGGATTGGGTTAAACAGTATGATTTTGAAGGAGTTGTCTACAATTTGAATGAAGTTAATTCACGAGGCCATTAAAAGCAGTTGCAGAGTTCGCAATATTTCTGAAATAAGAACTACTTTTAATGGCGTAGGCATTCAAAGGATTTAGTCGTTAAGCCTCCAGTGGCAGTTTGCACTCGTTGAACTCTGAGAAGACCTCGAAATTCTGTAAGTTACTTAAGCTATCAAAGCTGACGCTTTTCTAGCTAAAAAGCAACGAAGATTTGGAAAGACATTTTGAAGCGGAAAAACTTTTGGAGCTAACTAAATACAGCTTATTCAAGTCGTAGTTACGACGTTTAGGTACCCCATCAACGATTTTTGACCATATATTTGAAAAATAATGTCCTTCGATACGTCAGTCTAAATAGATGGTAATTGAGAAAACTGCAATCTTTACTCCTGCTCTCTTTCTCGAATAAAGGATGATCTTTTGGTTTATTTTACTCCGATTGGAAAACAAGTTCTTCCAACTTAGATTTCACCCTCTCGATTCTGTAGACTTTTGAGACTGGTTTGATCCTTTCCTGTTTTTCAAAATTTTAGACTGGGTCCTGAGGGGTCAAAACTGTAGCAGATGTTATTACAAAGTTAGTAAAGTTATCTGATAGAAAATATTGTGGAAGAAATTGATTGTTACAAGCAATTTCTTATTTTTCCACAATATTTTCTCAAGTATAATGTCACCGGGACATAAAAGTCAGGCCATGTACGGGAAAGGATTAAACTTATTCATTTTACATTGATTGCGAACAAAGTTCGTACTAAGTTAATCCCGCTAAATTCTGCTTCCTGGAGAAAAATCGGGTACTCCTACTGAACGTGTATGCAATTGAAAAAACAAATAAGATCGATGGCCGCTCCAGGTAATCGAATTTGAGACCTCTTGATCAGGAAGCCAACGCTCGGCACTGGGAACTTATAGAATTAAAAATGCGATAATATCGTTTATAATTTAGAGTCCGCATGTTATTGGTTGATTTTGTTGTACTCGGTCATCAACAGTCTACGTGTTTTATCATTTGTGAAACATGTTACTTGTTTTATACACCCAACACATTTGTATTGAAGATGATAGAATAAATAAAACATTTTTGTTGTTTTTCGTCCTCTATGACTTGCTAAAAGCAAAGGGACATTTCAAACGGTTCAGCTCATGAGAAATAATTGCATCTTCCTCAATCGACGGACCGCTGTCTTTATGGTAGAAAACATTGTCGATAACGAAGAAACTACTTTTTTCAAGCAAATTCCTCATTTAATACAATGTTTCCCGAGCATTTTCCCCAATAGCCGTTGTCGTAAAAAGTTGGAATGTTAAGGAATTAGTTAAGCAATGCTATCCAAACCCAGCTAAATTTTGGATAACCACAATATTGGATCTAGTAAAGGTAAACAACACTTCATATATAAAGGCCTAAATTTGTTAAACTATTCCCATACAATCCCACTTTTTGACACCTCCGAAGAAAAAAAGGCTTTGGAAAACATTGTTGAAAATAAAGAAATTGCTTTTTACAATGTCTTTATCACCAACAATATTTATTACCCAAAAAGACTTTTGAATTAGACCAGTCTTGAATTTTGTTGCCTGTATTGGGTTAATGAAGATTGATCATTCTACGATCCAAAATTCCACTCAAATTGAAAAGTTTTGGCTTGGGTTGCCTGTGCACTCTGTCCTTAGTTGATACTGTTCACACATCCAGGATGGTCTCTTTTCCCCCAACAGGTCACAAATCCTTCCGAATCAGCAGCGTATTTTCTAAAAAATATTCTGGCGGACAAGTTAGAAGAATTACAGGTCATTATTTCTATGCAATTGGGTAGGAAGTGAGAGCTGTCCAGTATTGAACCACACCAGCTTTATCCCGACAGAATACATAATCAAGATACCGACGATAACATTTTGGTTGTAACTCTTCCGTGAGAAAACCAGAGCCAAGTAGTTCCAGCTCCAGATAAAGGGAGCGATGCCTATTTTTTGAAATTTGAAATTGATTGTAGATTCATCAAACCCTAAAATAGAGTTCACCAAGACATCCTAATGAGTACCAATAAGAAAAGAAATACCAGGAAAAGACTGAAATCAAACTTTAACTTTAGCTCTGTAGTCAGACAAACTCCCTACTAACGCACTTTACACAACCTTTGGACTGCTAAATGTCAGCCAAACTGATGTTTAGCGACATACAAGTCAATAGTTGGGCGACCTAAAAGTCGCATATAGTTACAAGATGTATAAGTTCAACATGGACGGCGGAGATAAATAATCTGTCGTCTATCATTTTTCCTTTCCATCTAGTAACGGTTATCTCCCCAAAATTCTGTATACGCCTCATCAGTGTACTACAAATGTACACATGTATTTAAATTCTATAAATGCTAGTAACGACTGTGTGCGACATAAATTAGGTTACTTGAACCCATTCCAACAGAAGGAAGCTTTACGCTCCCCACAAGTAAAGTAATTCAGAACAAGAGCCATGTCGGACATGGCCATCCCCCGCCGTAAAAGCTTGATAGTAAACTGAGTTGTGATTCTTGTACACTGCACTTCTCCTCAATAAGACCCATCCACCTATGAAGTTTCAAATTGATAGCAATTATACTTTCAGAGATTTGCTCCGGAAAAATGTGTTCAAAACAACAAAGGGCAATAACTCAAAAATTATGCAAGCAAGAGTTGTGGTTCTTGTGCACTGCACCTATCCTCAATGAGATCTATCGACCTATTTAGTTTCAAGTTGATAGCAATTATACTTTCACAGATATGCTCCAGACAAGTTTAGTGATGGAAGGATGGAATGACGGACAGAGACCATTACTATATCCCCTTCGCCAAAACGGCGGGGATAAAATAAGAAGAATATGAAGAAATGGCTTATATTAAGCCTTTTCTTCATTTTCCTCAATGTTACTACTGCGAAAGTAAAAAAATCCTAAGAGATTAGTGAATAGTTTTTCTTTTCATTCCTCCATGAAAACAAAATGTATTCTCTACATCTCCTATATTTTAATGACATTATACAAAAAAACCCCCAAATATTGGTCACATTTTGATACATCTTTTAAAGACCTATATCGTGCTCAAACATACAAAATATCTGCATGCTCAATTTTCCCGGCCAATCAGAACACTCGTTTATAATAGACGAAACTAGAAATTAAATTACTTTGAAATCCATCCATAAATGTAGGAGTTATGGTCCAGATAAAGTCTGACAGGTAGATTAATAGATAAATGGACGAAAATCCAACAAACTGTCATTGTGATAACTATCTGCTTCATCACATGCAGGCTCAACAAAAACTAAACCAACGTTTGGAAAATTATTCAAATGTATATCATTTATTGAAACATATACAAAGAATTATCTTTAACATACTGCTTGCCTAGGTTTTATCATGTGGTACATACACTGGGGAAATTTAAAATTACATTCAAAGAGTTGAGATAAAATGTTTTCAACTTATATGGCACTTATTTTACAAATTAAACGCATATATAACCAATGATACAATTGTAAGCCCCTCAAGAAGAAAAGAGAGAAAACAATGTGTGAAATGAAGGAATTGCTTGTCACAAGCAATTTTTTTCTTTATACCCATTGCTTTCTACCCAGAATGTTTTACAAATCTAAAATCTCATAAACTTTAAATTGTAGTCTGCAATTTCTGTCAATTTGGACCAGTCAAAAATTTTGCTGTCAGTTAATGGGTTAAATTATCTGTATATTCTTGGACATAGGACCAGTTTTAAAGTTTGCTGGCTAGTCATGGGTTAACCCATTCCAACTCAATCCCTCCTTTTTACGCCCTTCAAGAAAATAGCTTTTGAAAACATTGTGGAGAATGAAGCAATTTCTTCATTATCCACAATGTTTTCTATCCAAAATGACAAAAAAGTTCAAAATTCCATCAACTTGAAATTGTCGTCTGCAGCTTCTTTCAATTTGGACCAGTCTAAAATTTTGCTGTGTGGGAATGGGTTAAAATAAGCCTTCAAGAGTGCCATAGTCACACTATACGTAGTAAACTAGCTATCACAAAAAATTTCATTAACCCTTTCCCATTTTTCAAAATTTTAGACCAGTCCAATTTGAAAGAAGTTGCAGAAAACAATCAGAAGTGGGTGCAATTTTAAAAGTAACTAACCTACAGGTTAGAAAATATAGTGAGAAAAGAATAAATTGCTTGTGACAAGCAATTCCTTCTTTTTCCCACAATATTTTCTAAAGTATAAATTCACAAGGACGTGAAGACAAGGGATTGTACAAGAAAGGGTTAACTTCCCTTTTTCTGTAACACAGCCTTAGATGGCAAAACTATGACAAAATGCACAAGGTCAGGTGACAAGGTAACATCCTGTAAGAATTTCATTCAAATCTGGCCATAAATGTAGGGGGGGATGTGTTAAAAACTTGGATGGACAAAATGATACCAATGTACGACCATCTTTGTGGACAAATAAAAATAAATTTGAAATAACTCAGAATAATCAGTCCTTAAACTGCAATAGACAGATAAAGGTAGAATACCAGTAGATAATCTGCTTTGTGTAATAGGTTTGAACCTCCGCCAACTTTCACTTTTAGTCTGACATGGTTCAATAAGTTCAAACTTAAGTTTTCTGGACATCTCCAATAATTTCATAGGGAAAGATTTTTAATTATTTACTGATCATCTAAAGAAACTATAACCCATTACCACATAGCAACACTTTCTTATGCCCTGAAGAAAAAAGTTGATGGAAAACTTTGTGAGAAAAGGAGAATTTGCATGTAACAAGCAAATTTTCATTTTCTCACAATGTTTTCTACCCTCTTTGATGCTTATTTTCAAAATTTTAGCGCACATTCATTTTGGCCCAGTCTAAAATTTGTTGTCTGGTAATGGGTTAAGTCAGTGGCTATATACAGGCTGATCCGAGTCTTTACTCATTGCACATGTGAAACTCAGGCTAGTATTATTTTGATTCTCAATCTGAACCCTTTCCCACACGATGAATTTTAGGCTGGTCTAAATTGGAAGGAGCTGCAGACAACAATTTAAAGTATATGAAATTCTAGATTTTTCAAGTTTCCAGGTAGAAAACATTGAAGAAAATTAAGAGATTGCTTGTAACAAGCAATTTCTTTATTCTCCACAATGTTTTCAAAAGCTTTCATATTGAGGAGCTTTTAGAAGCATCATTGTGTGGGAATGAATTAATTCATTGACAAAATTTTGTGTTCTGGCAATGGGTTATATCCAACCAGCCACAATCTAATACTATTTGAAGACATAACTCATTCTTGCATGAAGAAGCAAGACAGTGATCTTCTACTGTCATTTTTCCTCAAAACTACTCTTTTTCATCAGACACTTTTCTAGATTCTGCTCGACTGACAATACGGTAGTTGTTTACATCATTTAAAATTCTTACAAGTCTGTTTTTCTCACTTTTCTTGCTTAATTCCATTAACTCATCAAACAGTAAACATCCAGTATCAGTTTCCTTTAAAATCAATCCTAGATAATTAATGCGACTTCTACTACAAGCACCATCAAGGTAGGTCAGTATGGATGAACACAAACTGGGCTGATTATCTCCCTTGTCTGTAACTTCAGTTTCCATTACTTTGTCTGCTACATTGGTATCTGCTGTATTTTCTTTTTCTTCCTTTTCATTATCTTTGGTCTCCGTAACTTTCTGTTGAGTTTCTACAAGGTTTTCTGCAGTTTCTGTATTTTCATTCCCAGAATCAGTTTTATTGATGAGATCATCTGATTGTTGATACTAAATAAAGAAAAACATTGGAGACCAGAATAATGTGTATTCAAAATTCAATAAAAGAAACATGCGGCCGTCACAAAAGAAAACGTTGTGTAAAAAAAGTCTTCTTCACTAGGAGATAACCAACTCTTGATGCTGGATAAAGTTAAAAAAAACTTTTGGAAATTGACAGATTAATGCTACACCCACTGACATGGCAATTCTTCTTAGATATCAAACAAAATTAATTTGTAAAATATATGGCAAAGGACATTCAACAAAAGGAATATTTTTGTGAGCTATCTATATATCATGACCTGAATAAGCTGTAGTTACAAATTTTAAGGCACCTCAGGATGAAAATGTTTAAAAGAATGATGAAGTTCAACAGCTCACATCTGAAATAAATGATCTATTTGAGACTCAGAGTAGTGAAAGCATAGCAAGCAGCAGTGTTTGTACTACGCAGGTGGATTGGAAGATGCCCATATTTTCTACATTGTCAGGGGATTATTTTTTCTATATACAAAGAACATAAAATACAAAATGCTTGATTTGGGGCTGAAATCCCCAACATCTTTGAAATCCTAGAATAAACACTGAAGCAGTAAGAAAAAACACCTTAACCTAACTCCTTCCAGTGCCAAGTTTGGAAACAATACACCAAGTACCTGTAGTTACTAGGACATAATGGTGTTTCACTTTAACCCATTCCAACTCAATGACACTTTTTAACACCCCTCAAGAAAAACAACTGTGAAAACATTGTGTAAAATGAAGAAATTGCTTGCTTCTTCATTTTTCACAATGTTTTCTACCAAGAGAGTTGAAAAAATCCAAAATTTCATTAACTTTAAGTTGTTGTCTGCAACTCCTTTAAATTTAGACCAATCTTAAATTTTGCTGTCTAGTAATGGTTAAACTAGAAATGTGTCAAAGAAACCGATGCTTCTATAGATAATTCATTTTCGTGCATGTATAAGATGTAAAAAGACAATGAATATACAATTTTGTTATTTTACTTTTCAATGATTCTTTGGTCTTGAGTGTAACAAAATGTACATTTGACCTATCACGGCTGTCAATCAAGGAATATTTCGACCAGTCAAAACATTCAATCAGCCAGGAATTAAGATTTGTACTCTGACATTGGCTGCCGTTTCTGTGAAACATTTTGTTGGTCTGGTGACTTTAACTTCGTAACTACAGCTTATTCAAGCTGTAGGTACAACATTTATGTCTTTAACCAACCATTCTACTTTTTTGATACACGCTGCTAGCCATAAATTTTGCAAAATAACGCCATTGTAATGAGCAATTTCTCCTTTTCCCTTAAGGTTTTCAATCATCATATTTTTTCAGGGCATCAGAAAGCGTCATTGTATGGTAATAGTTTAATTTTTTGAATATAACTGGTATATAATCCTGAGCCCGACATTTCCAACAATTTCAACATTGTGAGCCTGAGCCTGACATTTCCAATAATTCAACATTGAGAGCCTGTGCCTGACATTTCCAACAATTTCAACATTGTGAGCCTGTGCCTAATTTTCCCAACAATTTCAACATTGTGAGTCTGAGCCTGACATTTCCATTAATTTCAACATTGAGAGCCTGTGCCTGATATTTCCAACAATTTCAACATTGTGACTCCACAATTTATTCAAAAGCTTTTTACTTCAGGGGCAAAAGGGAGGGATTGTGTGTGAATCTACTAAAACTTTGGGTCAAAATCTATTTACAGGGTACAATGTGTACTGAAGCAAATGCACAGTCTAATCAGATTCTTTACTTGGTACACTGGTGAAATAATTCAAAATGTCATATACAGGCTCCTGTCATACAAAACCGTCTTACCTTGAACACCAGTTTACAATACTCCAATAAAAAACCTGAGAGAACATCATGTAACACTGTAAGAGCTTGTATTTCATCTTTGCCTAAATCATCAAACTTGTACCCAGAATCATTTGGTGAATCTTTGCCTTCTTCATCATCCATCACTTCCTTATCATTAACATTTTCTCTTCCTAAAGTATCATCATCTTTTACTGAAGTGTCTGTTATCATCGATGAATTATTAGTAGATTGTCTGACAGTACTCTGTTCAGTATCTATATTGTTTATGTTACTATTGACTTTGTAAGATTCTGTATTTGTTTCAATGTTCTCATCTTGATCTATTTCATTAATGTTAGACTTTTCAATGTTTTCACCATGGTCTATGGTATCAGGAGCATCATGTGGTGGAATATTTGAGTCTGTATTAATGTGATTCAGGATGGGATATAGAGGTTCTAGAATTTTCAACAAAATTCTGATCAGTTGTTCATCTGAAATAAGGTAAAATGTCAACAAATTTAACTATCAAGTCCTTAGCTGTGACGAGCTATGACATTTTGCATAACTGTTTATCAGAAAAACAACCTTAGCCCATTACCAAACAATTAGTAAGACTGGTCCAAATTAAAAGTCAAATCTGTGTTAGCGGCCAACTATGCACAGCGGCCAATCTGCTGACAACAGCCCCTCGAGTTCCCCCCGTGCAAATTCCTTCTTTAATTGCACTGTGAATAGCGTGATATCCTGAAATGTGGCCAGCGGTCACCTTTTCTAGTATAAAGTATAAGGTTAAGAATTTGACCTTGATCATATGACTCTCATCAAACGGGATCGATAAAAAGTTACTTCATTCCAAATATTGGCATTTTACCTATAACAGATTTGAACTAGACATTGACTAAACCTCCCAACAGCCCTTGTCCATATACAAGCGCTATCTGCAAAAGGGCCATAACAAAAAATGGACTTTTTTAATTAAAGGGCCATGAATCCGTCAAAAATCAATGGACCATAACCAAAATTGGATCTCTGCTTGATACTGATTATATCAGTGAAGTTTGAATCAAATCCGTCCAAAGGTTGCCCAGAAATTGAGCGGACACGAAAAAGCTACTGACAGACGGACCGACGGACCAACAAGCTGAATCCTATATACCTCCCTAACAAAGTTAAGGGGCGTATAATAACATTTGTAATGTTAAGTTCATGAAATAAGCTTTAAAGTAAGTTTTATGGTTACAAGTTAACAGGATGTGTTTGTGAAACACTATTGCCCTGTAACAGCTACTTTTCCATAAGTTTAACCAACAGGGTTCCCACAAACTTCATAAAGTAAAATTCCCTGACTTTTTCCTGACTTTTCCCTGACTAAATTTCAAAATTCCTTGACCAAAACTGTTGGTATTTACCAGGGGTAAAAAAGCTCAAGGGTCCCATAGCTCAGAAGGCAACGGGCAATTAAAACCCTTTCAGTTTCTTCTGATGTGTGTTTGCATTTGCAAACAAAACTGACTCATAGGCATTTTTTCTCTCTTTAACAGAGACTCAAATTAGAAATGAGTTCATAAATACATCAACAAAATATGCTTTCTAATGAGACCCAATGACAAACACATCCATGCCTTTTTTTGAAAAACTGCCATAGCCACTTGTTGTTCTTCTGTTATTTTTTTAAAAGTTTCTACATCTCATTCTGAAATTCTGACTTTCCCTGTCTTTGGCCATATTTCTAAATTTCTCTAATTTAAAAATTCCCTGACTTTTCCATGACCTTGAATCTTTTTCAATTTCCCTGACTTTTCCCTGACAGTGAGAACCCTGACCTAGATTTATGACCTTGACCTCATCAGAAAACATTGACCTTGAGCAGTAGATGCAGTTATTCATACCAAATAAGCGCATTGTTCCTCAAATAATTTTGAAGTAATAAGGAAATATTTATTTCTTAAACAAATATCGACAGACAGACAGCGGTAAGACAACATAACCCTGATCTTATTCATGTGGTGTAATAAAAACATTGTGAAAAATAGCACAATTTGATTGTGGTATCTAACATTTTCTGATTTTTCTCCCAGTTAATGTGTCCTTTCGTAAATAATTCAGAGCTCTCTAGTAAAACCATATAGCAAAAGATAAGACTATTACAATTCTGTGCCTGACTATTAGAAAGCGTATCTATTTAGTGAGATTATTAACTTTACTACCCCAGAAGACATTGATTCATTACCAGACCAAAGAATTTTAGACTGGTCCAAACTGAAAGAAGTTGCAGACGACAATTCTTATCAGTTGATGAAATTCAAAAAAACTTTGACTTTGGGGTAGAAAATATTGTTGGTATCAAAGAAATTGATTGTTTCAAGCAATTTCTTCTTTTTCCTCTATGTTTTCCAAATCCAATTTCATTAGGGGCATCAAAAAGCATAATCATGTGGGAATGGGTTAAGATCAGCTTATTTCAAAGAAAATCAAGTAGATCCTTTCCTAAAATAAGTAACAGTTTTCAAAATACCATTAACTGATTTCAAGGTCAAAAGACTAATCCTATTACTGTTTTCTCAAAATTTTAGACTAATTGGAATTCAAAGGGGTAGCAGACAAAATCATACAGTAAGTATAATATCAAAGGACTGATGGTCCTGAAAATCATCATATTTTGAACATTTAGACCACACGAAAGGTGTTGATGAAAAAAATCCTCAGACCTGGATTACGTCTATTCGAAAGAAGCAAAGACAACAACTTTTTAATGAGAAAATTTGTGTCTTATAGGGTAATAATTAATTTTTCCTCTTTTCACAATTTTCTTAGGTATTTTTCTTCATGGCGTATAAGTGTTGAGTCATTTCAGTTGTTTGAAAGTTAAAATATAAGAGTACAATAGCAATAACTATCTTTGTGTCCTCAGATGAAAAAGTCACCAAATTCTGATGAAAATGAATTTCGAGTTACTATCCTTGATTTGAGAGTTATACTTCTATTTTTAACCTATTACCAGACACCTAAATTTTAAACTAGCCAAAATTAAAAGGTGTGGCATTCAAGAATGGCAATTTAGTAAAAAGTAAGCATCTTATATGATAGAAAATATTGTGGTAGAAGGACAAATTGCTTGCTACAAGCAATTTCTTCTTTTTCCATAATGCTTCTTCAAGAATATTATCGCATGAGTAAAAAATCTGGAGTTGTATAGGAGAGAGTTAAATCATTACCAGACAACACAATTTTTGCTGGACCAAATTGAAAGAAGTTGCAGAAGACATTTTTCGAATTGTGCTAAATTTGGAAACATTGTGAGAAAAGGTGAAATTGCAAGCAGTTACATGCAATTTCTCCTTTTTCCGTAGTTTTCCTATGATAATATTTTTAGGGTTGTCAAGAAGCTGTATTGTGAGGCAATGGGTTAAGACAAGGATATTTGTGAAGGCTATTTCTATAGAAAATGACAATAGCAATCAGAAAAAATGAATAAACTAACCTCTACACAGTGTGATCATGTAATCTGAAGGTTGTGTGTTCATAAGAATGTTCAAGACGGACAATGCAGAGGCTAAAGGTCCTTCTTTACCTCCTAGACCAACTATCTCGTACTCGCACACAATGTTTAAATACTTCATTATCTTCTTCCCAAGTCTGTCTCTGTGAGAAACTGAAAATGATGACAGTGACAAGTGTTACCAATGGCAGATCCAGGACTGCATTAAAGGGAGATCAAACTTACTAAAGGGAGGGGGGGTGCTTTTTCCTTTTACAGAAAATCTTCCATAAAGCAACCACTAAAGGGATAATCAAAAAGTGGTCGTTTCAGAAAATGGTCCCTTAGTTCATCTTTTAGCAGAAGATATAAAGGATTGATACATATATTATTACAGCTTGATGAATCTCGCTATATTCTCCTATGTTAGTGGGATTCATTAGAATCCTCTCATTGAGACGATTCTAATTAGGTCCAAAAGCATGGGTTTTATTTGTGATCTTACCATTTTTCAATTGCCTTAGTTTTATAAGAGTTTTGCTTTTAAAAAAAAGGATTTTGATTATGGTCGCCTTATCAAAGCCTTAGTAGTCGCTCGAGTAAGATAGACCGTATTATCAAATATATGTTGAATTTCCCGACAAATATGAAATAATTAGGTTACAGAGGGGGAGGGGGTTTCAAACAAATCCCCTCTTAATCTGCCATTATTACTAATAACAAACAACTAAACTTTAGTCGGGTCAAATTGAAACAAGAGGGCCAGTGGCCCTGGCGCTCACCTGAGATAAGGCTCTTTTTTTCTTCAAGGCCTAATACTAACTGGGTCGGGAGTAGACCTCCTTTAAAATTTAACTAAAATCAACTTATGTTGCCATGCATAAAATTCTTTCAACAGATTTCAAATCAATTAGTAATTATTAAAATGCTTCATGCAAAATTCAAGATTCTTCAACCTCTGGGTCAGGAGGAGATGTTTGTTTTTTTTTTTTCAATTTTACTCTTGTTGTCAAAGCAACGAGAGTTTTCAACTGATTGAATTCTTTGGTTGAAATTGGCCTAGTGGTTTTGGAGGAAATGTTGTTTTAAAAATCCTTCTTTATTTCTATATAAGCCCCATCCCCCCAGGGGCTTCGCCCCTGGAGACACAAGGTTGATAATTTTAGCAATTCTGAAAGAGGTCAATGTACTGATGCTTCATGCAAAACATCAAGACTCTAGGCCCTTTGGGTTAGGAGATAACTTTTAAAGATTTTGTTACCATGGCAACCAGACTTTTAAACAGTTTTCAATTCTTTTAGCAATTCTTTTAGCAATTCTTAGAGGGCACCACCAATGGAACACTTCTGCCAAATTTGGTTGAAATCTGCCCAGCAGTTTGGGAGAAGATGGTGTTTTAAAAATCCTTCTTTATTTCCATATTAGCCCCATCCCCCCTGGAGCTCCACCCCTGGATACCCTAGGATGATGATTTTAGCAATTCTGAAAGAGGACAATGCACTGCTGCTTCATGCCAAATATCAAGGCTCTATACCCCCTGAGTTAGGAGATGATTTTTAAAGATAATTTTAAAATTTCAGTTTTGTTTCCATGGCAACCAGAGTTTTTAACAGATTTCAATTCTTTTAGCAATTTTCAAAGGGCACCACCCAGGGAACATTTCTCTATATTATCCCAACCCCCCCTGAGACTCGGTCCCTGGAGGCACGAGGTTGATAATTTTAGCAATTCTGAAAGAGGTCATCATACTGATGCTTCATGCCAAAAATCAAGGCTCTACACCTTCTGGGTCAGGAGGAGATCATCTTTTAAGTTTTTGTTAAAATTTCAGTTTTGTTTCCATGTTTAAAAGGATTTCAATTCTTTTATCAATTTTCAAAGGGCACCAACCAAGGAACATTTCTGTCAAGTTTGGTTGAAATCTGCCAAATGGTTTGGGAGGAGATAAAATCCTTCTTTATTTCTATATAAGCCCCACCCCCTTGGGGCTCCGCCCTCTTGCACCCGAGGATGATGATTTTACCAATTCTGAAAGAGGTCATTGTACTGATGCTTCATATAAAGGCTCTATGCCTTCTGGGTCAGGAGGAGATAACTATGTTTTTGTTAAAATTTCAGTTTTGTTGCCATGGCAACCAGAGTTTTTGAAGGATAGCAATTTTTAAAGGGCACCACCAATGGAACATTCCTCCAAAATTTGGTTGAAATCTGCCCAGCGGTTTTGGAGGAGATGTCATTTTAAGATTGTTGACACAAGATGGACTATGCATGAGGGACAGAGGGCGATCAAAATACCTCACCATGAGCACTTCGTGCTCAGGTGAGCTAACAAAAAGTATAAAATAAATGGGGAAAAGGGTTCAGATGGACAGATAGACAAAGTGGCAGCTATATGCTTGCCTTTCTCCAGGCATGCTTCATTTCAAAATACCACCCTCACCTTGGAGCTATCAATTCTTTTCCAAATAGCATATCTACTCACGATTAAGAACAATTGTGCCAAGTTATATCAAAATCCATCCATATATGATGGAGCTCTGCAACTGACATGCTTAGGAAAGGTCAACCTTGAGCTGTGATCTTGACCCTGGAGCTATATGATTTTTTTTCAAATGGCACATCTCCCCATGATAGAGAATTATTATGAAGTTATTATGAAATCAATCCATAATTTTAGGAGCTATTAATCTGAAAAATTTCTTTCAAATTGCACATCTACTCATGATAGTGAATGATTGTGCAAAGTTATATTGAAATCAATCTATAATTGAAAGAGCTATTCTCTGGACACACTCAATTTTAATGTTTGACCTTTAACTGTGACCCTAGAGCCATATAAAAAGCAAGAAAATGTGTCTTCGCAATATTATCAACCAATTTGGCCAAAGGGGCGGATGAATTTTAGGCAGACAAAAGAATGACAGCATGATAGATGAAGCGGTGTCTTTACGCTTGCCCCTTAGGGAGCAAAATAAACAAATAGGCATGAAGACTAAGATCAGACTGATCAAATATGCAAACTGATCTTTGTCTAAACCTTCTGCCTAAACAGTAATATTTCCAGTTCAGCATGATGATAAGTGTTAACAAGAGGGCCGTTGGCCCTGGGGCGCTCACCTGAGATAGGCTCTTTTTCTTTCAACAGTCTAATTTCATGTTAAGGTTAGGATTATGAAACAAGTGGGCCACAATTACATATAAAGACTATGAACCTGGGGATCCAAAAGTCTAAATAACAAATTCCAAGGCTTAAGTGCTGATTTGAAAGAAGGAAAAAACCTTTTCCATGGGTTATAATATAGCTTCATGCCTATACCCCCCCCCCCCTGGCTCTGCCCCTGGAGACCTGAGGATCATGATTTAAGCTATTTTGTAAGAGATCAATATACTGATGCTTCATGCAAAATATTAAGGCTCTACCCCTTCTGGGTCAGGAGGAGAAGATTCTAATAGATTATTTTGAAATTTCACTTTTGTTGCCATGGCAACCAGAGTTTTAAACGGATTTCAAATCTTTTAGCTAATTTTAAGGGGGACCACCTAAGGAACATTTCTGCCAAATTTGGTTCAAATCGGCCCAGTGGTTTGGATGGAAATGTCATTTAAAAAATCGTTCTTTATTTTTATATACCCCCCCCCCCTTTCGGGGGACCAAGGATCATGATTTTAGCTATTTTGTAAGAGATCAATATACTGATGCTTCATGCAAAATATCAAGGCTCTACGCCTTCTGGGTCAGGAGGCGAAGATTTTTAAAGATTATTTTAAAATTTCACTTTTGTTGCCATGGCAACCAGAGTTTTAAATGGATTTCAATTCTTTTAGCTATTTTTGAAGGGGGCCACCTAAGCAACATATCTGCCAAATTTTGTTCAAATCAGTCCAGTGGTTTGGGAGGAGATGTCATTTAAAAAATCGTTCTTTATTTCTTTATAAAACCCCACCCCTCTGGGCTCTGCCCCTGGGGACCTGAGGATCATGATTTTAGCTATTTTGAAAGAGATCAATATACTGATGCTTCATGCAAAATATCAAGGCTCTACGCCTTCTGGGTCAGGAGGAGAAGATTTTTAAAGAATTTCACTTTTGTTGCCATGGCAACCAGAGTTTCTAATGGATTTCAATTCTTTTAGCTATTTTTTGAAGGGGACCACCTAAGCAACATATCTGCCAAATTTGGTTCAAATCAGTCCAGTGGTTTGGGAGGAGATGTCATTTAAAGAAATTGTTGACGGACGATGCACGATGTGCTCAGGTGAGCTAAAAACTAGACAAATATAAAATCCCCTCTTTCAAAAATTCTACCCTTCATCCTGATTTTATTTATTTAACTCATTTCCACACGAGCCCTCCTTTTTACGCCCCTCAAGAAAAAAGCTTAGGTTAACATTGTGGAAAATGAAGAAATTGCTTGTCACAAGCAATTTCTTCATTATCCACAATGTTTTCTATCCAAAAGACAAAAAAATACCAAAACCAATCAACTTGAAATTGTCATTTGGCAACTTCCCTCAATTGAACCAATCTAACATTTGTTTGGTGGGAATGGGTTAAAGATGATCTGAAAATACAGTAAAACCCCTCTAATACGACCACTTGCGGTACTTTCAGAAAGTGGTCGTAATAGCGGGGTGGTCGTATTACTGAGGTTTGGTCGTTTGTTGTCAAGTAATGCAAGTTTATCTTATTTTCGTTATTTGGATATATTAATACTATACTTACAAAAATGAAACTATAAGAACATGTATTACAGCGGAATCTTATGTCATTTTCAAATTTACGATCTTCGGTAAGTTCTACTTTCTCTATTCTCCATTTGGGTATGATTAAGAACTCCGACCTCAGATTATTTATTCGTAAGTACAGGATCAAAGTGTCAAACTGTCGATATCATATCTTCTATAATGCGAATACCAAGCATCAATTACGTTGAAATCAAAATTTAAATGCTAATTAACTGTTCGGAACGCCGTAAACAAACTAATCGCAATTTCTCGGATACGTTTTCACTTTCGAATTTATTTATCGAGTCAAAACCTGTGAAACATTCAAATAACAATTAAAACTAATACAATCTCTAATTTCTAAAAGTGATCGGCCACTTTAATCATAACGCCTATTATTATAAGGGTTCGATACCACATAATCACAAATCCGATAATGTATTAACAATGTATTCGTACCCAATTAGTGTCGCTCTTATCAAGTGTGAAATTCGCGTGATCGGTTTCAATGTGTGAAAACTGGTCGTTTTAGTGGGGTTCAAATAGTGAATCAGCTATGGTTGGTACTGAATTTAGTGGTCGTAATTCGGAATAGCGGGGTGCCCGTTTTAGAGGGGTTCGCGACCATTGAAATAAAGAACAAAAAATTCCGTTCTGTAAAAATTCGGTCGTAATAGAGGGGTGCCCGTATTTCCGGGGTGGTCGTAAGGAGGGGTTTTACTATAGGTGAACTGACAACCTAAGTGAAATGAAATATTCATTGACATGTTACACTCCTCTCTGAAGTACCATACCAACTTTAAAAGCCTTTGATTCAAGATAGCTGAAAAATGACAAATGTTTGTCACTTAGCAAATGTAATTGGAATGCAAACTAAGGGGAAAAGCAGAACAAACCCTTACCACACATTTTGCCACACTGATGAATATAAAAGGTAAAACCATCAGGTGAAAAAAAGTAATTACTGGTATAGAGCAATTTATTCTTTCTCACAATGATTTCAATCACAAACACCTGCTGAAAGACAGTAGCAAACAACATTTTTTCTGTTAGAAACACAGTCAGTCGACAGATAGGGTCCATCAACCAAAGAATCAGCAAAGCAATCAAATCTCTTGTTTAGACTGGAGGAGGAAATTTCAACTCTACATTTGCCAATATTTATGTAAAGCACTTTTGTTGGTTTGGCAAATTAAACCTGGTAACTACAGCTTATTTAAGCTGTAGCAGCAATCTTTAGGTCGCCAACCAAACATTTTACCTTCTTGATACAGGGGTTGACACTAACTTTGATTCAGGTGGGTCCAACAGGAATCTCTACCTATAACTTCAGGATTTCCTCCAGATAATCAGGGATCCCTCCTTGATATACACTAACTCATTCACACGCAATCCTGCCCTTTTAAGCCAAACTTGGAGAAAAAAAAACATCGGAAAACTTTGTGGAAAATGAAGAAAATGCTTTTTACAATCAATTTCTTCATTAACCACAATGTTTTCTACAAAAACAAAGCAAAAAAAAAAAAGAAGCATAAGTTCATACATTTAGATCTATTGCACTGGTGAAATATTGAAGGATCCTGACGGAATTCCTAGTCTGAGATTGCTGGGGTCCCTTCCAATTTTCAGGGGTCCTCGGGATCCCGGGACACCGTTAGTGTCGACCCCTGTGATACATAATACTGGCTATAAGTTTTGCAAAATAATTCTGTTTCTTATCGGAATTGAGCTTCCTGTCTGAGTTCAGTAGGCAGACCAGCAATCTGTCAATCAATCTGTCAATCAGATCTAGACAATTACCTAGTGCTTCTACCCCAGGCTCTGTGGTAGAAAAACTCTGTAGGATGTTTAAATATACTTCAAGAGCAGCACTGTGATTACTCCTGAAAGTCAAAATACCATATAACTAGAGTTTTTGCTGCAATATAACTAGATTTTTTGCTGCAATGTATCATTTACAGAATTAGCAGGTAATGTCCAAGCCCTAAATTTTAACACATTACCAGACAACCAGACTAGAGTAGAAAACATTATTGATAATGAAGAAGTTGCTTGTGAAAAAAAAAGGATTGTATTGGAATGGGATTAAATGCTCACATAATATGTGTTGAAATTATTTCAGAGATGGAGAAAATTTAATATTGACAGAAGTTGAAGTTGTAAAACAAAAGTGAGTGTGAATTAACAGAATCATATTTCTTCAATTTACTGTGCTTTCTCAATGTTTTACCTAGTGACCTAGTTTTACACCCCATGTGACCAAATATTGACTTCAACCAAGATTTCGAGGACACAATTACTCTGAATAAATATCAAAGTATTTGATCCGAAAATAGGCCTCAAGAGTGTACACAAGATTTTTCTAAATATATGACCTAGTGACCAAGTCCTTGACCTCATGTGACCAAATATCAAACTTGAAATGTATTTCACGGAGACAAACATTCTGACAAAATATCAAGATATATGAGGAAAAAACTTGGCCCCTAGAGTACACTGAAGGTTTTTATTAGATTTAAAGTCATGACCTAGTTCTTTACTCTATGTGACACAGTATCAAAATTAAGTGATATTTCATGGAGACAAACTTTCTGATCTACTATCAAGACATTTGAGCAAAATATGTGGCTTCTGGAGAGCAAAAAAGGTTTTTTTAACACTTGACCTAGTGACCATGTTTTTAACCCATGTAACCCAAAATCAAACCTGACTGAGATTTCATTGACACACTTACTCTTACCGAATGTCAAGACAATTGGACCAAAATGTGGCCTATAGAGTTTTTACAAGGGTTTCTTAAGTTTTGACTGAATGAACTAGTTTTTGATCCCATGTTACCCAATACTGAACTGAGATTTCATAGATACAAATATTCTGAGCAAAAACCAAGACATTTGAACCAGAAATATGGCAAAAAGACAGGAAACAATGTTTTTCTCATATGTGACCTAGTGATCTATGTGGCCCAGTAACAAGCTTGATTGAGATTTCATGGAAACAAATTTTCTTACAAAATATCAAGACATTTGAACCAAAAAAGTAGCATCAATAGATCACACAGAGTTTCTCTAAGATTTGACCCAGTAACCTAGTTCTTGACTCTATGTGACCCATTATCAATCTTGACCAAGATTTCAATTAGACAAACATTAGACATTTGAGCTAAAAATATTGCCTCTAGCGTGCTTAGAAGGTTTTCTAAGTTTTGACTGAGCAACCTTATTCTTGGCCCAATATGACCAAATAATGAATTTAACTGATAACCAAAGAAGAACAATATTCTTACAAAATTTTCAAGACATTTGGGCCCAAAAAATGACCTCTAAAGTGCACATAAGATTTTTCTAAGATTTGACATTGTGTTAAAGATCTTGACCCTATTGACAGAATAACAACTTTGACCAAGATTAGAATGAGATTACATGTATATACATTCACACAATTTTTGAGTAAAAAATCTTACCTTGAGACAGGTCACAAGGTTTTCTAAGATTTGACCAAGTAACCTATTCTTGGCCCATGTGACAAAATAACAAACCTGACTAAGATTTTATGGAGAAAAAGACATTTTTGCAAAATTTCAAGACAATTGAGCCAATAACCTGGCCTCTAGGGTGCACACAAGGTTCGTCTAAGATTTGACCTCGTTTTTGACCCCATGTGATCAAATATTGAACTTAATAGAGATTTTGATTAGATAAACATTCTGACCAAATATATTGACATTTGAACCAAAAATGTGGTCTCCAGAGAGCACACAAAGATTTTCCAAGATTTGACCTTGTAACCTAGTTTTTGACCCAATGTGACTCAAACAAAAACCTTAAAAAAGATGTTATGGCATTTCAGCCTATAATGTAGCCTCTAGAGAGCACACAAGAACTTGATGAAGGACTGATGATGAATGCCGGACCCAGGAAACCGTCAGATCACCTTGAAAATGTTCAAGTGAGTTAGAAAGAGATGGGTGCTAGCAGAGGTCAATCAGAGATAAGATTTTGAAAATGACATAAAAGGTAGTATAACCATTCTATTCATAGAAAATATACAAAGCATGTAAATCTAAGACACTTATCAGATTGTGCAGTCCACAGAATCTGACAAGGGTTCGTACTTTTTGAAATCCAAGAATGTCCCTTTTGGTGGCTTGACAGATTACATATTGAGGGCTAATTGCGATACTGTTCTTAGTTTGTCATTGTATAGACACTTGGAACAGTAAAGCACTTAAGCCTAAATATAATTTGATGGTATTTTAGGGATCATTTCTAAAACCAGAATGGCAATTAGTATATGATCATGATTATTTTGTGAAACATAAATGACCTGAATGGCAAAATAAGTTCTTCTTGGTAAGTGACCTTGACCTTGCCACATGAACCTGCCATTAAAAGAACAAACTTCAATTTACTTGTTGAAGCCAGATACTCAGTGTTAAAGCTGCAGGAAAAGTTATGTTTGCATGCTTAGTTTTGAACAGACAGACAGAAGGAGAGACAGACAGAGAGACGAAAACATTAAAACTATATTAAAACTGTAAACCTCTGCTTTTAGTAAAACTGGAGCATATTAAATTTTAGATCCTTTTCATTCAAACCACTATCAGACAACAATTTTAGACTGGGTCCTAATTCAAAGATTTTGCAAACATTAATCTTAGGTTTATGGAATTTAAAAAACATCATTCTTTTGGGATGGAAACCATTGTGGATAATGAAGAGATTGCTTGTCTGAAATTGGGATTGTGTGGGAATTGGCAAAAAGTATTTTTATATTGATAATTTAAAATAAGTGAAAAATTGACACTGCATTATTTGATAAGAAAACAATTTGCGGTAAATGGTAAATTGCTAACTACACATGTAATATATAAGAAGCCTATTGCGCAAGTATAAAAGGGTTACCCAATTTGATCCGTTGCCTCTAGCAAAGATTGTATAAATTCTTCTGTTGCCCAGGAAACACACAGATCATTTTCAAGGTCAAGAAGGCGGTCAACAAGTTCAGCTGTGTTCTTTAACAAATCACCTAGAATGAAACAAAGGGCAGGACATATCCCTAATTACTGGGTAACAAGCAATTTCTTCATTGTCCACAATGTTTTCTACAGTCGGGAAAACACTGTGAAAAGTGAAGAAATTATTTGCAACAAACAATGCCTTTATTTCCAACAATGTTTTCTACCCCAGACATTAATTGTTCCATTTCATATACCTTAAACTTTCATCTGCAACTTTTTCAATTTCAACTTGTTTAAAATTGTGTTGTGTGGTAATGGGTCAAACAAGTGTTTTTTCCCCAATTAGGACCCATGGGAAGGGGCTGTCTTTGACCAAAGGGTATCTTTTGTACATTCTTGGTAGATATATATCAGGTAACCATTTATGCCATATGTAAATGCCTTTGGATGTAGAATTTGATCAGGAGGACTTTTTCAAGCTGCTCTAAGTGAGTTTACTATCCAAACATCGGACCCTTTCAGTAAGGCCCTGTTTGACCCATAGTCCTTCATTTGATCAATCTTGGTAGGCAGACATCTGGTCATCCTACATGCTCTTGAACATACAGTTTTAGATAATTTCTGATAATGCTACAAATGAGCTTTTTAACTCAAACCTTGGACCTCTGGTGGGGTGCTGTTTTGAGCAGAGGGGTCACAATGAACAATCTTGGTAGATATTTATCTAGAAATGAAAAATACCAGAAATGAAAGCCCTAGGCTTCTTGGTTTGAGAGAAGATTTAAGACTGGGTAAATTTCCTTGGCAACCAGAGTTTTAAACAGTATTGAAAGACCCTTGCTTTTGTTTGTCACATCTATGCACTTGAAATAATGGAGAGTAATTTGGAAAACACCCTCAACCCATTCATCTAATATATCATCTTTCAATTAAAAATATACTTACTATATCTTTAATCATGGAATAAATCTTTTTTTCCCTTTGAATTCTCTTCTCTTACATCATTTGAAAATTTGATAAAAGTAAAATTTATATGTACTCATCTTGAGACATCAACAAGGAGAAGAACTTTATAAGCTCTGCTTTCGTTCTAATCCTTTTTGCATGACACTGTTAAGTATTGCAAATTATTATGTACATTTCTGATATACATGTGCAAATAAAATATGTTTAAACTAAGGAACCGTTGCCATGGAATATCCCTGCATATTTCGTCAACATTTGCCTTAAAGTTTGGCGGGAAAAGATGTTCAAAACAAGAGACAAATTGGCCCTAAAGTGCCTGTATCGAAGCTCAGACATATCAAATAAGTGAAAACTTTGTAGAGTCACCAGTTGATATCCTGTGCAAAATATAAGCTTTTAAATTTCATTTTTTTGTCATCAGAAGATTTTCTTCTCTCATTCTATTTAACCCATAACCAGATGGCAGAATTTAGACTGGTCCAATTTGAAAGGAGTTGCAGACAAAAATTTCAAGCTTATGAATTTTTTTTATTTTTTTAACCTTTTGAGTATAAAACATGGTGGATAATGAAGAAATAGCTTTTCACAAGCAATTTCTCCATTTTTCACCATGTTTTCCTAAGTTTTTTGTTGGAGGTGTAAAAAGGTGTCATAGAGAGGGAACGGGATAAATTACAGTGTTGATTGATTGAGTGGGAATCTTCATTCCACTCAACAACTGAAGTCAAATGGCAACAGGGCCTAGCAGCATCATAAACTATTTAAAACAATTCACACACAAGGATGCTTTCTGACAACCTTCAAGAAAAGCAATTAAGGAAACATTTTGCAAAATGAAGAAATCTCTTGCAGTATGCAATTTCTTCATTTTCCCATGTTTTCCACCCAGAAAGTTGATAAAAATCTACAAACTTTAAATGTTTGTCTCCAGCTCCTTTTAATTTTGACCAGTCCAAAATGTTGTCGTTTTGGAATGGGTTAAGAAGAAATTTTCTAGGAGTTGCTACAAACCAATTATCATGCACTAGGTTCTCTTATTTTGGAAAAGTTTACAGCAATTTCACTCATGTCTTTTTTAATCAAATCTTACTTCATGTGCAAGGGTGAGAAAAATTGTTCAAAATCAAAGTAACGATTAACATTTTAAACTCATGTTGTTTTTCTCTGACTGATAAAGACAGATAACTCTGGTCTTTTACTCTTTCCTGTGCAATCCTTGGTTTTTATGTCCCTGTGTTATTATACTTGAAAAAAACATTGTGGAAAAAGAAGAAATTGCTGTAAGTTACAGTAACTAGCAATTTCTTCTTTTCCGTGTTATCTTCTACCCTACTGAATGATTATCATTCAATACATGTATAATCAACTTTAAATTGTTGTCTGTAAAACCTTTGAGTTTGGACAGGTCTCAAATTTTGTGATACTTCCGATTTCTTTACTTACAGTTGGTAGAACTAGAGAATATAAATGTAACATGTGGTAGAAACTCTTCTGATCTCTGTATAGCTTTAATCCAAGGTCCTTGAGCTCCAGTGTTGGATAAAGATGTATACATCAACCTACAACATAGGGTAATTCATTTTATTATATACCTGTAAACTGTCTGAGTGAAAATCAGGCTTTAATCTGGCATCCAATACAAATGACAGAAAAAAATCCATATTGGCCTTGTATCTCAAAATCAGTATTTGTCAAGTACCTTGTGTAATGCAAATGACAACATATATGATATTTTTGTGTTTCACTATCATGAAGTTAAGTGTCATTCATTAATAAAACATGCCAATACACATATCCATCACATTGTGTTGCATCTTATCAGTACCTCAGTTAAACAAATTTTATGTGTTTTTTTTTCTACTCTCTTTACACATTTTGGTACTGTCAGTCTATTTTTAGATTGGTGTAATGTGTGCATTGAAATTTCTACCCATACAAATTTTAATTTAATCTTTGCGAATTATTGAGCTCCATGACAGAATGCTTTACTTTTATAGTCTATGGCCTTGAGACTCACAAAACATGAATCCAATCCAACAGCCGGTTCATGACAAGAAGATTTTGAAAGATGTATCCTTTTCCCCCTTATGAATCCCCCAGGGGAGATAACTCAATGATGTGTACAAATATAAAGCGCCTTCCTATGGGGAAGCTTCCTGCCAAGTTTGGTAAGAATCTATCCAAGAAGTTGAAAATGTAAACAAGTGGACCATGATGGTCCCAAATTGCGCCCCTGAGTATGATGGTTCATGGATTTATGATGTATACAAAATAGATGGGTTAAGGAAGCTCTCTACTACTTATTCTATGGACCAAATTCCCTTTAAACCCATTCCCAAAAAGTGACACTTTTGGACACCCCACTAGAAAAACATTTAGGAAAACATTGTTAAATGGAGAAATTGCTTGTAACAAGCAATTTCCTCATTTTCCACAATATTTTCTATAAAAAAAATTGAAAAAATCTAAACTTTCATTAAATTTTCATTAAACTTGAAATAGTCGTATGCAAATCCAATCGAATTGGACCAGTCTTAACCCTTTCCTAAATAATCCCTGGAATTTACGTCCCCAAGTATTTATACTTGAAAAAGTATTGTGGGAAAAGAAGAAATTGCTTGTGACAAGCAATTTCTTCTTATCCCACAATGTTTTCTACCCTGTAGGTTGGATATTTCTCAAATTGCACTCACATTTAATTATAGTCTGCAACTTCTTTGAAATTGGACAAGTCTAAAATTTTGAATAACAGGAAAGGATTAAATTTTAGTGGGAATGGGTTAATCAGCCAACTGTGTATATACAGTCGAACCTGTCGTATGCAGCCAGCCAAGGGACAGATCAAAACTGGCAACATACGACAGTTGGCTGCTTAACACAGATCAGGTTGCTTTGGGTATTTTTTTTTGGGGGGGGGTACAACCCTGTTGACATAGGGTAGTAATGATACAATGATGCGTTTACCTTTCTGAATGGCCACATAAAATGTACAAAATAAAGAAAGACAATTGTTTTAATTAACAAAAAATAGTAAACACACAAATATTTATGTATTTTAATAAAGTATTTCCATTCATTTTTTACTTTGCACAACCCAAACTCGGAAGCGACGACCGACCGGGATCAAGAAACTGAAGAACATTGACATGTTCGTCTAGAGTTAAACTTACGGTCAGTGTACGATAATTCGTTGCATGATAAAACGTCGAACGACTTATGATCGAGACCGACATTCCGTTGAATTTATTTTCTTAGAAAGTTCGCCGAAAAATATATTTTAGATACTCTATTACAACCGTAGGTATCCTAAATACCGGTATATAATGTCTATGAACCGCTTGGAGAGAATGTTCGGATCCAGACCTGTACCCATTCCAATGCGATCCGGCTCTTTTACGCCCCTTAAAAAAGGCTTTGGAAAACATTGTCGGAAATGAAGAAGTAGCACAATCCATAATATTTCAACCGCAAAAGACCATTATTAGTAAGTTAAAAACGTCTAAAACTTCTTTGAATTTGGACCTGTCTAAAATTTTGCTGTGTGGTAAACTTACAAACTGGATACGTAATAAATCCATCAAATTCGATTAATTATAATCAACATAACTCGGCACTTATTGCATTCAACCAAACACACGTTGATAGAGTACACCTTTAAGTGGTGTGTTCATGTTTATCTCACGTGTTGAAAAGTTTATGCACAAGATTAGCCAGACGCTTTATTGATTTTTTTACACGACACATGTCAGCATTTAGTCGGGTCACGTGACCGTTAAAAGGGAGATACATGAAGTGCAAATTGGACAATTAAAGGTGACCCCTGGCCACATACGACAGATTACCGCTATTCACAGTAATTTTAAAGAGCAAATTACACAGGTAGACCTCGGATGGCCGTAATACGCAGATTGGCCGCTATTCTCAGGTGACCGCTAACACAGTTTTGACTGTAATGTGAACAACAAGCCTTATATCTAACTTAGATTTATACAAATTTAATAACAATTTTACCAAATAGTAAATTGTTACCCTTGCACCATAAATTAAACATAATCCAACAACTACATTTATTTGCCATATATGGAAAATAATACCCGCTTATAATAGCCCTGATTATCTTTCCTTCATTCATCTCATTATTTCTATCAGGTTTAAAATTTAAATCATCATCTGCAACATTTACCCGTTAGGGCTAATCGAAAATTTTGTTGGCTAGTAATGGGTTAAATACCGTTTTTTTTTCCTTTTTTAATCATCAACCAACTGTGCAAGTCAATATAAATAACATGTTTTTTTCCCCCCTGGAATAGCCTCCCCTATTCTTCGAATTGTTAAGGTAAAAATGATTTCGGAAGGTTTTCTACTTTGAATGCCATGGCAACAAGAGCTCATTATGGAACATAAAAAGTATGAAGGAATCTGAAAGAGGATCATATAGGGAACAATCCTGTGAAGTTTTGTTGAGATCTAACCAGTAGTTTCTGAAGGAAAGATTTTTAAGAAAAAGTTTACACACTAAAGCGATGTACGCAATCGACACAACACCATGACAATAGCTTGTTGGGCTTTGGAGCTAATAAAACCACTGCCAACTGTAACAGAGTATACAGTACCTTGTTGTTTCAACTAGAGTTGGTACATCCCTAGATTCAAGCAAGTCCAACATCATGTTGCTGTTGAAATAGATGGAACAAGATTAACTTTAAAAGAATATGAACGCATTCCCACACAATCCCGCTTTTTACGCCCCTCAAGAAAGAATTCAGGTAAGCAAGGTTGAAAATGCTTGTAACAAGTAATTTATTCATTTTCAACTTTGATTTCTTACCAAAATGAGAGAGGAACTCAAAATTCTTTCAATTTGAAATCTTCGTCTGCAACTTCTTTGAATTTGGACCAGTCTAAGATTTTGATGTATGGAGATTGGTTAAACATAGATATTTTTCAAGAGAAATTTTAAGGATTTCAATTTTAGATATTTAAACTTGTTAACATAAGATGAGAAATAGGCAACTTCAAAGAAGGAATTGATAATCCTAGTTTTTGTAAAAGAAAATCAAAGGACTGAAGGTCCTGAATGTTGCCATGTTCCAGATGGAATTATGATATCATTATTCATAATTACAGGGAATGAATCTAAAACATAGATAAGTAACAATCTCAATTTTAGGTTATTCATTTCCCACACAATGACGTTTTTTGGCACCCCCCAAGAAAGAAAGCTGTGGAAAACATTGTGGAAAACATTCATTATCCACAATGTTTTCTTCCTAAAAAGACAAATATTTCTCTTTATATTTAATTGACTAAAAATGTTTATCTGCAACTTGTTTGAATTTTGACAAGTCTAAAATGGGTTAATGTTGCTTTCACATGTAAAAATATGGTATTTTGGAATTATTATCATGAAAATATTAAGATGAAAATATTACTTGTCAAAAGCAATTAGTTCTTTGCCTTTGTTTTTTTTCTTTTAATTCTTGTTTACTCAACAACTGTTTAATTTTTGGTTTTATCTATCCAACACAAACATTCAGAATGACTGAAAAATTGGATCAATACTCCAATGTAAACAATTTTGAGTATGCAGCTATTTTGTATGCATGTGCAGGAAGTAGTTCCCAATGCAGATCTTCAACATATGTACAGTTTGTATCATATCTTATTTCGCAAAACATTCTGAGAAAGATATAGGAAGGTGAAAATTGATTACTTTTTTGACAACAATTTTTATCAAAACTTTTAAGCTCTCAAAATTTGTACTTTAGTGAGTCTCTCCGTTTCAGTTAAAACAAATAAATACACTAGTCCAAAATCAAAGAAGTTGTTATAGACTTTTCAAAGAGATCTAAATAACATAAACTTTTATTTCAGGTAGAAAACATTGTGGGAAAAAGAGAAAATGATTGTTACAGAAAATTTATCCTATTCCTACAATGGTTTCTAAAGTTATATTTCTTCAGAGCATAAAAAAGGATGGCATAGGCTGGAATGGTTTAAGTGAACTGACAAGCTTGCTAAGTCTTTGGACAAAAAACTAGTTACAAAAGACCCTTGGCCCTTTTTCATGTATTTAACATTCTTACCATTTTCAATTAGATTTGTCCATTTGGCTAGACAAATTTATACCACCAAATTAGTGTTATGATAGTGCTGATTTTTCCCATAGATAAAAAAATCCTGACAACCAAAAGAAGACAGGAAACAAGAGGACCATGATGGTCCTATATCTCTCCCCTGTGAATGATGGCACAAGGCTTTATGATATACAAAATATCAAAGCTCTACACCTAATTATTTTGGAGAAGAAGATTTTTTTTAAAGATTTTCTCCTTTAATCTTAAGTATAGTGAGGATACAACCATATCCAGCTATTTTCAAGAGCACAGTAATTCTTTGAGGTATTTAAGTAGAGGTCAATAGGCATTGATGCATACCAAATATCAATGCTCTAGGCCTAATGGTTTAGAAGGAGAAGATTTTCTGAGATATCCTTCTTTACTTCTTCCTAAATTCTGTGATTGCATGGACAAGGGCTTATTTTCAGAATACTGTAATTCAATGAAGTGTTTTGGTAGAGGGTCAATAGGTATTACTTAAAGATTTTCTTCTTTATTTCAATGTACAATAAGGGATCACACAGAAAAGAGTTAATTTTCAAGGATACTGTAACTCTTAAAAGAATTTTGGCAGAGGGTCAACAGACAATTATTTATTTAAATTATCAAAGCTCTAGGGCTTGTGGCTTTGGAGAAGAAGATTTTATTTTTTTTTTTCATTATTTCTATGTTTATTTCTATGTAAATCACATAGAAAAGAGATTATTTTCATGATACTGTAATTCTTTGAAGTATTTTTGGCAGGTCAATGGACGATAATTTATATAAATTATCAAGCTCTACTCCATATGGTTTGGGAGAAGAAGATTTTTAAAGATTTCCTTCTTTATTTCAATGTAAAATTAGGGATTGCACAGAAAAGAGTTAACTTTCAAGATACTGTAATTCTTTGAAGTATTTTGGTAGAGGGTCAATAGATGATGATTTATACCAAATATCGAACATCTAGGCCTTATGGTTTTGGTGAAGAAGATTTTCAAAGATTTTTCACTTGGTTGCCCTGGCAACCAAAGTTCTTCATGGATTTCATTTTTTAGCTCCAGTGGCTGAAAGCCAGTGAGCTATTGTAATGGCGTTGTGTCAGTCGCACTTCCGTCTGTAAACTTATACTTCAAAAATCTTCTTCTTCAGAATGTGCTGAAGAGAATTCAAACAAATATCACAGAATTGATCCCTTTATATATATGGAAATTAGCCATGTTTTTCATCCCATCAATATTCTTTGAAGGAATTTGATAAAGGGTCACCCAATGATCATTCCTGTAAAATTTGGTTGAAATCCATCCATTGGTTTCTGAGAAGAAGATTTTTAAAGGTTTCACCATATATAGAAATTAGCCCAGCCCTTTAAAGCCATGTTTTCATCCTATCTTAAGTCTTTGAAGGAATCTGATAAAGGGTCACCCAAAGATCATTTCTGTAAAATTTGTTGAAATCCATCCATTGGTTTCTGAGAAGAAGATTTTTAAATGTTTCACCATATAAGGCCTGCCCATTAAAGCCATATTTTTCATCCCATTAAAAATCTTTGAAGGAATCTGATAAGACAGTCAGACATACAGCCAGACGGACACCGGTAAAACAATAAGCCCCCGATCTATCGATGAGGGGGCATAAAAATTATTTCACATGGTGAATATGATTCGGTTTATAATGAATTCCTGAAAACATCATTTGCTTAATCAGTAAAATCAGGCCTATGGAGCAATACAGGCGCTCAAGGGCCTCTAGTTTGAAGTATTTTGAAAGAGCATGACCTAAGGATCATTTCTATTAAGTTTTGTTCAAATTCCATGGCTAGATTTGGAGGAGAAGACTTTTGTAATTGTAAACAGATGGACGGATGGAAAGATGGGCAGATGGATAGACAGACTGCCGGATGATGGACAATCACAATAGCTCAGCCAAAGCCAAAACAGAAATTGAAAAGAAAGGGATGAAGTAGTAGGTTATCATTTAGAAAGGCTGTTTTAAGGACCCAGGGTGGGTGTGTCTATCTCCCTTTGACCATAAAATGTATTTGGAGATGTATAGCAATACCTCATTTTTCTCCAAAAAAAGCCAAGCTAAAATGTAACCATTTACTTATAATAGAAAGAGGACCATGATGGTCCTTTATCCCTCACCTGAATCATTTGCTGTTAAAAAATGCAACTGGAGCCAAATAATTATAACCAGTTTCATGAAGATTAAATGTGGCCTCTATAATGTAAACAAAGAAATTGTCATAATGGCCCCTTTTCCTGTGTTTAATGATAAAACCTTCCCATTATAAATAGAGTTTATCCTTATGACCTAACAATTATTCTGGCCAAGTTTCATGAAGATTGGATCAAAACTGTGGCATCTAGAGTGTAAACACTTAAATTGTTGACACCTCAAGACATATGACGGACAACAGACATTCAACGATCACAAAAGTTAAAACAAGAGCACCACCCACAGGTGCCAACGCTCGGCTTCAGATGCTGGATAATGCAAAAATTCTAAGTTGAAAAGGGGGCATTACTCTTACAAAAACGCTTTTAGAGTTATCCCCCTTGATAGGCTAGATAGCTCTTGTGATGGTCAATATACATGCCAAGTTTCATGAGGATATCTTCAATAACAACAGAGATATGACCAAGGTTAAAGTTTGTCACGCCAACACCAACACCAGCATTAACACCAAGGTGATCACATACCTCGGGTTTTCTCCGAAAAACAGCGGAGCTAAAAATGTTTGGTAATACACAAGCATAACTTGCATATAGTCCAAACACATTCAACTTTAAGACTTGAATGAATTTGTTAAAGGGCACATAAATTGAAGATGAAGAACAATTTGAAATGACCTGTTATACAGGAAATAAGCCTAAATAACAAAATATCTGAAATCCAGATTTTTTTTTCAATTTGAGTTAATTTATTAAACTAGGAAGCAAATGTAAACTGCTGAATACTTTACTTGGAGCTGTGACCTTAACCATGGAGCTATCTGATAGTTTATCTCAACTTGCACATCTACTCATCGTAGAAAACAAGTGTCCCAAATCATTTTGATATCCAAGCACATATGTAGGAAATATGCTGTGGACAGGCTCATTTTGATTGTTTGACTTTGAACTGTAACCTTGATCTTAAAGCTATCTGAAAATTTGTTTCAAATTCCACATTTACTGATGATGAAAAATAGGTATTCCAAGCTTATAGCATTATGGCCTTGACAAATTCAGAAGGACTGATTCACTTAATCATATACACCAATCTTGTCCTATGTTTCCCTCAACACAAGCATGTCCAACAAGAAATATCGTAACTGGATGGTTGTCCCAAGACAACTGCTATCTAGCCTGCAAAGTTTAACCATCAACTTGACCTTGACCATCAATTTTTAAAGTTTGACCTTGAGCTTTGACCTTGAACTTGAAGCTATCCAAAAAATTCTTACAAATTGCACATTGTCACATGATGGGGAATAGCTGTGCCAATCTATTTTGAAATCCATCCATCATTGTAGGAGAAATGCTCTTGACCATCACAATTTTAGTGTTTGACCTTGAGCTGTGACCTTGACATTAGAACTATCCCAAAAATTCTTCCAAATGGCACATCTACTCGTGATGGAGAATAACTGTGCCAAGTTATTTTGAAATCCATCCATATATGTAGGAGTAATTGTCTGGACAAACACAATTTTAGTGTTTGACTTTGAGCTGTGACCTTGACATTAGAACTATCCCAAAAAATCTTTCAAATGGCTCATCTACGCATGATGGAGAGTAATTGTCCCAAATTATTGTGAAATCCATCCACAAATGTAGGAGTAATTTCTAGACAAATTCGGATGAACGACTAACCCACATATACCAACTTGTCACAGTGACAACTATGTCTTGCTCACCACAAGTGGGCTCAACAAAAATGAACAAAATTACAGCTGTTTTGTACAATACATTTCAAGGCATACGAATTAAAATCTGATGCATTTTTTAATTTTTCATGTGGAATTGGTGCAAAAGTATGCAAAAGGATGTACAATATTTAGGTAGCGAGATATCCTAACACATTGCTAAAACCTTTATTAACTCCATGGAAACAATTTTTATGTCATCAAAATATAGCGGTTTCCAAAGTCATGACAAAGGCTTGCTTTCCTTGATATTAGATAAAATCTTCTTATAAAAGGAGGGTTTGTGGTCTGGACAAAATTAGATCTTCAAGTGTGACCTTGACCATATACTTGAACAAATACTACAAATGGCATATTTGTTTGTAAAAGAAGACAATTGTGCCACATAATTTTTAAATTCATTTAAAAAATGTGGAAGTAATGTTCAAGACAATCTCAAACCTAAGACTTCTTGTAGCAAAACTTACAGAAATTTTTGGTTATCCACCATCTCCTTGCACACAGTTGTTTCACATGCCATATTTCCCAATATTCCTACACAGATTTCCTGAAGTGAAAAGATAATTGACACATCACTCGCCCTGCCTCCTGACTTCACTGGCCACACCCACTGAATCCAGTCTAAATGAATTATTTGATTGACAGCCATGATTGATCAATCAAGGAATAGCTCACCACACCCACTGACTTCACTGGTCACACCCACTGACTCCAGTCTAAATAAACTATTTGATTGTCAGTCATGATTGATCAATCAAGGAATAGCTCACCACACCCACTGACTTCACTGGCCACACTCACTGACTCCAGTCTAAATGAATTATTTGATTGTCAATCATGATTGATTAATCAAGGAATAGCTCACCACACCCACTGACTTCACTGACCACACTTACTGACTCCAGTCTAGATGAATTATTTGATTGTCAGTCATGATTGATCAATCAAGGAATAGCTCACCACACCCACTGACTTCACTGGCCACACTTACTGACTCCAGTCTAGATGAATTATTTGATTGTCAGTCATGATTGATCAATAAATGAATAGCTCACCACACCCACTGACTTCACTGGTCACACCCACTGACTCCAGTCTAAATAAAGTATTTGATTGTCAGTCATGATTGATCAAACAAGGAATAGCTCACCACACCCTATGATTTCACTGGTCACACCCACTGAATCCAGTCTAAATAAAGTATTTGATTGTCAGTCATGATTGATCAATCAAGGAATAGCTCATCACAACCACTGAATTCACTGGCCACACTCACTGACTCCAGTCTAAATAAAGTATTTGATTTTCAGTCACGATTGATCAATCAAGGAATAGCTCACCACACCCACAGACTTCACTGGCCACACCTACTGACTCCAGTCTAAATGAATTATTTGATTGTCAGTCATGATTGATGAATTAAGGAATAGCTTGCCACACCCACTGACTCCAGTCTAAATGAATTATTTGAATGACACCATGATTGATCAATATGATTGATCAATCAAGGAATAGCTCACCACACCCACTGACTTCACTGGCCACACCCACTGACTTCAGTCTAAATGAATTATTTGATTGTCAGCCATAATTGATCAAATAAGGAGTTGCTTGCCACACCCACTGACCCCAAACAAGGCAGTTCGATTGAGATATCAAATGCGCCTATGCGTGACATTTCCAACCATTTCCGCATGTGCCTGACTTGCACACATTGAGCACCCTGGACAGCCATTAGGGGCAATTAATATATTTGCTGATTATTTTATATTTTAAAGAAGGTTTGAGTCAGTATCTATCTACAGAGCGTAGAGTGAAGACTGATCAGACTGTGCCAATGCACAGGCTGATCTGAGTCTTTACTTGGCGCACATGTGTAATAGTTGGAAATGTCACACATTGGCTCAATTGATTTTAGTTTGCAAAATATATGGTCCAGAACTTAAAGCAAAAAGCAAATTGTTGATGGGTGAGCAAACACTGCCAGAACAGCTTGATTATGCTCTAGTTACATTATTTCAGTCACCCACAAACAAATATCTGAGTTCACATTTGATTTTTGAAAAAAGAGAATAGTTTAATTGATCAATCAATTGTTAAATGATGGAAGCAATCCATCAATCATTTACATGGTAACAACATGCAACCCTTTTTTTTCTGCATTAGGCGAGTGATTTGAAAACATTGAACTTGAATACCTAAAGAGTTCTCTCAAGCTTTTAGCCTTATGCAGAAAAAGGCACATTCAATCTAAACAAGAGTTGTCTGCAGACAACATAGCTTGCCCCTATGCATGTTGTTTGACATAGGGTTAAATGTTAAGGGTCATCCCTTTATAAATGCATGTGTTAAATATGAGCATCTGAGGAAAAAAATTACCAAGATATATAAAGTTAAAGTTTTAGATTAACCCTTTCCAGCAATTTACTATTTTCAGATTGGTCGAAATTGAAAGAGGTTGTAGACTACAATGAAAATTAGATGCAATTTGGAATGACACCATCACATGGGGAAGAAAATATTGTGGGAAAAGGATAAATTACTTGTTACAAGCAATATCTTCTTTTTCCACAATGTTTTCTCAAGTGTAAAATCACAGTGACATTAAGTAAGAAAGTGATCGGAAGCTTACATTGATGCCAACACCTACATCTGAGTATATGGCAATAGTTCTTTCAAGACTTTTGTCTTGGGCGAACTAAAAAGCTAGGCCACTTTTTAATTCTATGAAAGTAGATTTGACAACCTGTGAACAACATGACATAACACTTATTCAACTCAAGGTAATAGAAACTGAAACATGTTGTTTCTTGTGCTTATGTAGCACAGATGTCAAGATTCTCAATGAAGATACAATGTCAGTCTTAAATAAGCAGGATTAAGGGATGTTAACCCATTCCAAGAAAGTGACACTTTTTGACACATCTCAAGAAACATGATTTGGAAAATGAAGAAATAGCTTCCTAAATTATCATCTAGTGTTTCTAAACCAATATACAAAGAATTTCAAAATCTAATCATCTAAAATTGTCATCTGTCAACTTTTTTGAATTTAGACCAGTCTAAAATTGAGTTATCTGGCCTTTGGCCTACTTAACCAATGAAGAGGGCTAGAATGGCCAAAAATCGTTCACCTGACTTACCTGTGACGATTGAAAAAAAACTTGATATAACACAAACATGTTTGAACTTGAGCTGGGACATTAAGGTTATCTGAAAATCTACTCACGATTGAGATTATTGTGATATTTTATTTTTAGCAACCAAAAGTGGTCCTCAAAAATATGAACTAAGGTACATACATTGACTTGTCATAGTGACAACTATGTCTTGCTCACTACAAGTAGGCTTGACAAAAAGAAAGTAATTATAATCTTAAAAGTTGTCCTGTTTGCTAAACACTGGAGTTGTTGCCCATCCCACTTGCGCATACCACTTTTGCCTATTGGTGGGAGACAAAAGGTACTTGTCACAATGATTGTGCCAAATGTACGATAAAAGTTGACAAAACAGTTTTTAACAATTTTTCAGTCATATTGTGGAGCATTTTAAAATGGATTCCTGGTATTTCTCGCACCAGTATTACCATTACATCATTTCCTAGCCTCAAGCTGCCATCCCATTTAGGTTTAGGATCATCCATCTGTTGGGGAGACAAAATGCGGTAAAGGTTGAGACTCAAACCCATGACACCCAAGGTTCCAACAATTTTCTGCTTGCAAAATTCAAGAATTTTTCTAGACTTTTCAGGACATTTCTAAAATTCAAGTTTTTTTTTCATGAACAAAACAACTGAAATACCTCAAAAGTTTTTATCAAAAGCTGGTTATATCAAGCATCTTTTATTCTTATGAAAATGTGGTTGCTCCCTCTAGTGGAGGAACAACAGTACCAATACAGTACAGCAAACACTTGCTCTGATATGCAATAGACAACATTACATAGTTAAGCAAGGATTATTATGACACTGATTTTTGAATCCCTGAGACCCCATTTTATTGATGTCAAACTAAAACCCTGAACTCTGTCCAGAAAACTACAATCATTTAGATTGTCATCTAGACATGTAGATTGTCAACATCATGTTAATGAATTTCGATGCCTATTTACCAAGAGTTCACATTTTCATTGAATTGAGTTAAAGGCCATTTATTACTTTTGTATCGAAATTTGATTCTTGTCCAGTTACTGTGACACTTAAGATGTTGCTTTTGATTTCTCCAAAATATTTGTTTTATGTACAATTACCTCCCATCCTGGCAGAATATTAAGTACCATGCTTGTTTTTTTTTGTGAAACAAATACCAATTTCTTTTTCTCAGCAGATATGGTGGCGTACTAAAGCATCCCAATGTAATTTACACTCTGTGATAAAACAATACATGTTAGGGGGATACTTGTCACAAACTTTGAGTCATGCGTCTTTCAACTGTCAAGGGCGAAATAAGTATCACCCAAAAATTTGTCTCGTAATCAATGATTTGTTTTTTCCCTAGTTTTTCCCAATTTTTTTTTTAAAAATATCACAAAAACAAGACATTTTCCCGACCAGGGAAAAGTTTCGCGAAGTTCATAACTCTTCCCGTTTTCCCGGTAGCCTGGGAACTCTGGACTGGACACCCCATGATTGAAGATTGTGAAGATTCCCAACTGCACTATGGTGGCAGCCCTGATGAATTCACAGACATGACACCACAATAATAACCCCATTGGCCATTGTCAGTCATGTTCATGCCAAGTTTGATTGAAATTGGCCCACCATGCCCATATTTTGGGGGGGGGGGGGTTCAATCAAAATCAATATGGGCAGGGGCAATCAAAATTTCACAAACAAGTTCTAAGGAGGGTCACCCAAGAAATTATTGCCAAGTCTGGTTGAAATTGGCCAAGTGGTAACTGAGGAGAGGAGGTGTAAAGATTTCAAAATCTCAAACTCAAATTTCAAACTGCCCCACCTGCCACATCCATATTCGAGGGTCAATCAAAATTTTCCCAACAACTTTTGAGAAGGATCACCCAAGGAACGTTTCTGCCAAGTTTTGTTGAAATCCGCCCAGTGGTTTCTAAGGAGAAGATGTTTAAATATTTCAAAGTCAAAAACTGCCAAGCTCTGCCACGTCCATATTTGGGGGTCAATCAAAATTTTGCAAACTGCTTTTAAGAAGGGTCACCCAAGGGACATTCATGCCAAGTTTGGTTGAAATTGGCCAAAAGGTTACTGAGAAGAGGAGGTGTAAAGATTTCAAAGTAAAAAAACTGCCACGCCCTGCCACATCCATATTTGAGGGTCAATCAAAATTTTCCTAACAAATTTTCAAAAGGGTCACCCAAGAAACATTTCTGCCAAGTTTGGTTGAAATTGGCTAAAACATTTCTGAGGAGAAGATGTTTACAGATTTCAAAGTCAAAAACTGCTCATCCTGCCAAGCCCATAATCATCACAAACAACTTTTAAGAAGGGTCACCCAAGGAACATTCATGCCAAGTTTGGTTGAAATTGGCCTAATAGTTACTGAGGAGAAGATTTTTAAAGAATTGTTGTCGCTTTCTGATGGATGACGGACAAAAGGTGATCACAAAAGCTCACCTTGAGCATGTTGTGCGCAGGTCAGCTTAAAACAATAGGGAACTTCCTATGGTCATAGACCTCATGTGTATTATGTTTCATGGGCCTACGACAAATGGCTTATGTGTTAGAGCACAAAACAGTTTTCCGTCACAGTTCAATTGTGATCTTGACCTTTAACCTACATTGCCCCAAAACAATACGGCAAACAATTACATGTAGATTCAAAGTTGTTGGTCAAATGTTTCTTCAGTAAGAGCAAGATTGATTGATTGAGTGGGGTTTGACACCACTTTTAACAGTATTTCAGTCATATCGCGGCGGCTGGAGCACCCAACAATGGATTCCTTGTATTTCTCACACCAGTACTACCACTACATCCTTTCCTAGCCTCCAGCTGCTATCCCACTTAGTTTTAGGATTATCCACCCATTGGTAAGAGACAAATGTCGGAAAGAATATGTGCCGCCGCTGGGGATTGAACCCACTGCTATCCCACTTAGGTTTACGATTATCCACCCATTGGTGAGAGTCAAATATCGGAAAGAATATGTACAGCCACTGGGGATTGAACCCATGACATCCCATGATTGAAGATTAGGAGTCTGATGTGCTACCGACTGGGCTATGACGGCGGCCGAGTAAGAGCAAGGAAACGGTTTTTAACCAAAGTTCAATAGTGACTGTGACCTTTAACCTACATGACCTCAAAACGATAAGGCACTTTCTAGAGTCATTAGCAACAATTGTGTGAAGTTTCAAGGTTGTAGGCTAATTGGCTCTTGATTTAAGAGCATGGAAAGGAAAAAGTTGTGAAATGATGGATGGACAGACAGACAGACAGACAGGGTGAAATCAATATACCTCCTCTACTTCTTTGGTATGGGGAGGGATATTATAAGAATGGCTAAAAGTTGCAAGATAGTCATAAATGGGCATATAAAAATTCATCAAGAGGCATAGATGAAAAGGAATAAACTTACTGTAACTCTGGGTGCTTTAGACTTTGAAACAATCCCTGTCAATATTTCTACAGCCTTGAACTCATTCAGGAACACTGAAACTTCCTAAAAGACAATTTAGTAATTACATCGCTAGAACTCAATTAACTAATAAATGTTAGACTGATCCAAATTCAAAGAGGTTGCCAACAAAATTTCAAAGGGGCTTAAAATAAAATAAGAGGGCTAAAATGGCCCTAAATTGCTCACCTGAGAATGAATTGAACTAAGCCCTACCTGCCACAATGATGGTTTTTCAAGAACAATTTCTATGATTTCTCTGTAGGTCTGATAAGCCTAGCACTGCCACACCAACAATATTTTGCAAATCAAAATTTAACAAACAAGTTTTGAAAAGGGACATCCAAGGAATGTTCCTGTTGAATTTGGCCAAAATTTGCCAAAAGATTGCCAATTGCCAAATGACAAAATTTTAGACTGGTCCAAATGCAAAGAAGCTGCAGATGACAATTTCTGGTTGATAGAAATTTATATTTTTTTGTCTCTCTGGATAGAAAACATTGTGGATAGTCAAGAAATCATTTGTAACATTGCTTGTATTAAGACAGAGATTTTCAAAGAATTATTTCATGATTTCTCTTAGTCTGATAAGCCCACACTGCCAAGCCCGTATTAACTCAAAAATCAAAATTTCAAGCACAAGTTTTGAATAGGGTCACATAAAGAACATTCCTGATGAATATAGTCCAAATTGGCAAAATGGATAAAGAGAAGGAGACTGTTAAAGAATAACTCCATGATTTCCTGAGTCTGATAAACCCAGTCCTGCTATGCCCACATTTTTTTGCAAATCAAAAATTCACGACCAAGTTTTGAAAAGGGTCACCCAAGGGACATACTGCCAAGTTTGGTCCGATTGGGCTAATAGGAGGAAAAGATTTTTCAAGAGTTATTTCATGACTTCTCTAAACTGGCCAAGCAGTTCAGGATAAGATTTTAAAAAGAATTATTCTATGATTTCTACCTGTCTGATAAGCACTGCCACGCCCCCATCAACTCAAGAATCAAAATTTCACAAACATTCCTGACGAATCTGCTCAAAATCGTCCAAATGAGGAGAAGAACCTATAAAGAATTATTCCATGATTTCTGCAAGTCTAGAAGGCACAGCCCTGCCATACCCACATTTTTTTGCAAATGAAATTTCATGGACAAGATTAGAAAGGGGTCACCCAAGGACCATTTATTTCAAGTTTGGTCTATATTGGTCAAATGGTTTAGGAGAAGATTCTTAGAGAATTATTCCATGAATTCTAATGAAATAGATTAGCCCGTCCCTGCCACCCCCATATTTTTTCAAAAATCAAAATTTCACGAACAAGTATTTAAAAAGGTCACCCAAGAAACATTTCTGCAAAATTTGGACCAAATTGGCTACATGGTTAAGGAGAAGATTTTTACAGAATTATTACATCATTTCTTTAAGTCTGATAAGTCCAGCCCTGCCACGTCAACATTTTTTTCAAATCAAAATTTCATGAACAAATTTTGAAAAGGGTCACCAAAGGAACATTCCTGCCAAGTTTGGTCTTAATTGGCCCAGTGGTTTAGGAGGAGAAGAATTTAAAGAAAATGTTGACGACAGACGATGTCCAAAGCATATGGATGATGGAAAATGGACTGAGAGATCGTATAAGATCCCCTTGAGCAAGTTGTGCTCAGGTGAGCTTAAAATGCTATAAAATTCTAAAAGTGTGTTTAAATGTGGGATTCAGGGAAAATTCTGGCTCAGAATATCATGTAAAAAAATATCTCATTTAGCCAAATCTAATGAGAAATTAAGAATTATTGGTAAGAAATTTTACCAAATCCTGCACTAAATTACATTTTGCTTTGAGACATTACATTTTGCTTGGACACTGCCACTCTTCTGAGAGTGAATCATAAAGTCTACATAATATTTTGAGCTAGAGTTGTGATTTCAACTCCATAATCTAACATTTCATTCATCCTCGAACCCTATATTGTGGGTACTTATTGTGATTGGCTTGTTATTGATCCCCATTAGTACTCAAAACAGAGGGCTTAGAAGAAAGACAATAGATTTTGATTGTCTTTACTCATCATTATCCATAACTCAGATAAGTAAAAGATGTATTTTCAACCTGTAGGATTTAGTTATATCTCATGAAAATTTTAACAGCAAGATGATTCCCTGCAACAAAGCTCTTTGTACAACTACCCAATCACAGAGAATACATCTTATTCTATTTTTGTTTATTTATTTACAAAAAGCTGTATGTCATGCATTCAAAATTTGTTATTCGTTGATAACTATACTTAATGAAAGGGGTCAGGACATAATTTTTTTTTCAGTCATATCCTTACTTATTAGATCAGGGTTCCTTCTGGATAATCAGGAATACCTTCCTTCATTTATATTTAAATTTTTAAAGACAGAAACAAGTAAATGTTAACATAAAAATCTTTTGCCAGTCAAGAGCATTAGGTGATACATTTAGAGCTAAAGGATGTGACAAATATTCAAGGTTCCCAAGGAAATCCCTATTCTCGCATTGCTTGGATCCCTATCTGTATGTTTTTGTCCTTGCAGATCAAGGGACACTGTTAGTGTCGAACCCTGCTTTTTGATAGTCCATTACTTAGACAGAATTCTGGTAGGAGGATGTACAGAAGTCCAATAAAAACAAATTATTATATAAAATTCTATATCACTATATTTGTTGACAGTCTACAGAAAGCAGCTGTCAGAAAAAAAAAGATGGACCAATCAAATCATACATTTAGACTCTTTTGAACTCTGACATTGGTAGACATTTCGTTGATTTTGAGACTTAAACATCATAAATTTACCTTATTCAATTATTTTACAATTGACTGACAATAAATTTTTGCAAAATAATGTCATTTACTTCTTTCCCATTCAATCCCTGATTTTTACATCCCCATGATATCACACTCGAGAAAACATTGAAGAAAAAGCAATTTCATTTTTGTCCACCATGTTGGAAGGTTACTTTTTGAATTGTACTTGCTTTATAATGTTGGTTGCCACTCCTTCCAATTTTGGCAAGTCTAAAGTTGTGAGAAACAGTAAAGGGTTTGAACTTCCTGTCAGAGGTCTTGGGCGTGGCCAGCGATCTGTCAGTTTTTGCACAAAGACCGGATCTCTTTTACAAACAAGAGGGCCGTTGGCCCTGGGGCGCTCACCTGAGTTAAAGGCTCTTTTTTCTTTCAACAATCTAATTTCATGTTTAAGTTAGGATTATGATACAAGTGGGCTATACTTACATGTATAGACTATGTACCTGGGGATCCAAAAGTCTTAATTACAAATTCCATGGCTTTAGGGCAAAGTTGAAAGAAGGAAAAAACTTTTTCCTCCCTCTGGATCCATGGGCTATAATTTCAGAAATAAGAAAGAAGTCTTTGAAATGATGCTTCATGTCTATAACCCCCCCTCCCAAGGCCTCCTCCCTGCGGACCCAAGGATCATGAATTAAGCTATTATGTAAAAGGTCAATAAACTGATGCTTCATGCAAAATATCAAGGCTCTACGCCTTTTAGGTCAGGAGGAGAAGATTTTTAAAGAATATTTTAAAATTTCACTTTTGTTGCCATGTCAACTAGAGTTTTAACAGATTACAATTCTTTTAGCCATTTTCAAAGGGGACCACCTAAGGAACATTTCTGCCAAATTTGGTTCAAATTGGCCTAGTAGTTTGGGAGGAAATGCCGTTTAAAGTAATTGTCATCGAACGACGCACCCCAGACAGATGCTGGACAAAAGGTGATCTCACTAGCTCATTTGAGCATTTCGTGCTAAGGTGAGCTAAAAAGTTGTAATGAAAAGTTCCAAGAAGGTCCCTATAGCATTGCAAGTCAAACATACTTACAGAGTTCATGGACATGTCCCACAGTTTACATAACTCATTCTGAAGTTCTTCATCAATATCTACAACAAGTTCACTTTCTTCCTCTTCATTCTCTTTATCCACCTCCTGGAATACAAAATACATAGCACTCTTTCAATATTCGTGCATGTGCAGGCAGCAGCATATACAAAGTTGATTGTTGATCAGACATCCCACAAGCCACAAGCCTCGCCCTAGGCTGCCTTAACCCATTACAGCACAATCCCGCATTTTTATGCTCTTAAGAAAGGTAGCCTTGCAAAACATTGGGAGAAAAAAAAGAAATTAATTTTAACTAACAAGTTCTTCTTTTCTCACTATACTTTCTACCTCAAATGGTCGTTATTTCTTGTTTTGCCGTCTGCAACCTCTTGGACCAGTCTAAAATTTTGGCATTTGGAAATGGGTTAATATGATCTTTAATTTATTAGAAAATTTCTCTCCATGACTCATTTACATAAGATAGAGAAATTTTGCCAAATTATCTTGAATTTCATCCATAAGAGAAATGAGTGTTTTACCAATAACAAGAGTATGTCTGACATGGCCATCCCCCACCTTAAAAGCTTGATAGTAATCTGAAGCCAGTTAGATTAAGGCTTCTTGTGCACTGCATTTCTTCTCAATGAGTTCGTGAAAAGCTATTATACTTTCAGAGATATGCTCTGGACATAATCTAAGTCTTAAAAACAAGAAAGGGCAATGACTCTAAAATTATGCAAGCAAGAGTTGAGGGTCTTGTGCACTGCACTTCTCCTCAACAAGACCTATCCATCTATGAAGTTTTGAGTTAATAGCTATTATACTTTCAGAGATATGCTCTGGACAAACTCTAGTCTTTAAAACAACAAAGGGCAATAACTCTAAAATTATGCAAGAAAGAGTTGTGGTTCTTGTACACTTCACTTCTCCTCAATGGGATCTATCCACCTATGACGTTTCAAGTTGATAGCATTAATACTTTAGGAGATATGCTCCAGACAAGCTTAGTGACGGAAAGACAGATGGAGGTCATTACTATATCCCCTTCAACGAAACAGCGGGGGATAACAAGCTGACCTTAACATCTGATCTTGACATGAGACATTGAACTTAACACATTCCCATATTATCCTGCTTTTTTATCACCTTCAAGAAAACCCTATCCCTTTCCCATTTTTCTAATTTTAGACTGGTCCAAATTGAGAGAAGTTGCAGACATCAATGAAAATTGGATGCAATTTGAAATTAAACCTTCCCAGGGGATAGAAAATATTGTGAAAACAAGAGGGATAAATAGCTCATCTGAGAATGATTAAAACTACGATATTATGGGGCTCTAACGAATTCATGTTTCTGTCTTAGCAACAACATTTAATCAAAGTGAATAGAAAAAAGTTTATTTTAAATTTAAATACATGAAAAATTCACAAAATCTATACCAAAATGACAAATAGACCTGAAATGGGTGGATCCTGCCCTTTTGTATTACACGCCCGGTAATCTCGGGCTCCATCTCTTTTTGGAGAACAGTGCAAAAAGGAGACAATGATACTTCTGATATGGAGCCAAGGACCGGAACTGAACAGAAAAGGTAAATAAAACAGTGCACCTCGCATACAATTTGATCTCCTATTAACCTATTATACATTTTCCCAAAACGTCCAGAGTTTCATACCACATAGAAATGATTATATTATCCGTTGGCGGTGATAGTTTTCAAAAATAATTCCGTTTGTGAATAGAAACTTGAATCAAAGTTTGGACATCGGACCCGATCAAACACGAAAATGAGTGTTGAAATCGTTCAAATCCATGTAATCAACAGTTCTGAAAGAATTAAGTGGCAATGACTGTGAAATGAATGATAACGTGTTGATATACAATAATGTTACCACAAAGAACTGCGTATTCCTACCCCTTTTGCGGATTTTCTTAGATGAGAAGGAGACCAGGTTGCAGTGCGGGAGACAAGATTCAGAGGGAGAGGCAATGCATATATAAATGTATTGTAAAACTTCTAATGGAACCCCATACCCTTATGTAACCCCAGCCCCTCTCTGTACTTCAAAGCTGACATTTTTTGTATGTTTTTCGGATAACTTATAACCTGTAATAAACCCCCATCCCAAACAAATTAATGCCACATAATGAATTCAATAGAGGGCGAATGTAACTGTTCTCAACCTAATGTCCCCTTTTGTGATGATTCAATGCTAAGATAATTGGTTTGCATAAAGTTTTTTCTTTAGGCCCCTATATTTAGAAGGCGCTGTATCCTAGATTATGTCAAAGGGTAAAATCTTCACTGCTTAAGTTAATAACACCGCGAAATTGACATTTTTTGGATGATTTGAGAATGATTTCGGAATGAAATTGAATGAGTAGGAGGAGCGAATTTTGAATGAAATTAAAAGTATGTAATCCAAGATCGCTAATTTCGTCCAAATTTGCGATATTTTTACCTCCCTTTATAAAAATAACGGACCAATCAGACACTTTAAAACCCATAGCAGCCAGTAAAAAATGTGGAAAATTATTATCGATTTGAATGAAATGCTGCGCATTTGGGACGGGTTTTAAATGTTTTTGAACTATTTTGAGCGTTTTTTAATGGTTTGAGTGAGTGTTTGGAATGAATGATTGGAGCGCTGTGTGAGTGCTTTGAATGGTTTTGATCGAGGTAAATGTCAATTTCACGATGTTACTACTGTATACTATGTATACTGTAAATTCATTCTAATCATGAACCACCTGCTCTTTCCAGTCGAAGTAAATCTTCGTCTCCCCCCTTTTCTGTCTTAACATCTGTAGCCTGTAATTAACATTCACCCCTTTTTAAAGAAGTATGAAAATTCTAATAAACCCCCGGTGTTGTTTTAGAGCTTTTACAACGTATAAGGCACAGAACATCCGTTTATTGAAGATCTGAACTCCTTCAGCGATACATATTTCTAAGAACCTAGCGTATTTTTCAAATTTTGTGATGACCTGAATTCTCAAATTAGCTATTTAGAAAATCCGCAAAAGGGGTAGGATAACGCAGTTCTTTGTGGTAACATTATTGTATATCATTCATATCATTCATTACACAGTCACTGCCACTTAAATCTTGCAGAACTGTTGATTACGTGGATTTGAACGATTTCAACACTCATTTTCGTGTTTGATCGGGTCTGATGCCCAAACTTTGATTCAAGTTTCTATTCACAAAAGGAATTATTTTTGAAATCTATCACCGCAAAGGGATAATATAATCATTTCTATGTGGTATGAAACTCTGGACGTTTTGGGAAAGTGTAAAATAGGTTAATAGGAGATCAAATTGTACGCAAGGTGCACTGTCTTATTTACCTTTTCTGTTCAGTTCCGGTCCTTGGCTCCATAACGGAAGTATCATTGTCTCCTTTTTGCACTGTTCTCCAAAAAGAGATGGAGCCCGAGATTACCGGGCGTGTATTAAGCCCCTTTTTCTTTGACATAGACTAAAATGACAAAACCAGAACAATATGCACTAGGTCAGATGACTAGGAACATACTGAGAAAATTTCATGTATTTGTCCACAAAAGTAGATTTGTTAACCTTTGTCATGCTGAACCCCGAATATTCTGGTTTTGGCAGGAGTTGTAGACCAAGATCGGCCTGCACATAAGTGCAGTCTGATCTTGATCTACACCTCCTGCTTGTACTTTTCCTGCCAGAGTTATTTAAGAAATTGATTTCTAAAAGAAATATTGATTTTTGAACATGTTCTACCAGTGCTTTCAGACCTTTGATTTTACAGCAATTCAGTAATGTAATTTATACAGCATGACAAGGCTTAAGTGCTGTTAACTACATATGGACATATAAAAGGAAGTTGGGACTGAGGAGCAGAGAAGATGATACCAGTATATGACCATATTCGGCAGCATATAAAAAGCAATGTCTTCAATTTTATAGGGTTTTCAAAGCTTTTTTCTTAAAGGTGGTAAAAAAGCCAAAATATAGTGTAATGGGTAAAAATGAGCATAATTCAGAAAAAGTACCTACAGTTACAAGCAATTTCTTCTTTTTCAGTGTTTTCTCAATTATAAAATTACAGGGACATAAAAACCAAGGATTAAACAGGAAAGGGTTAAATTGATGAAATCTTCAAAATCTTAGTCTTTCTGTGTAGGAAACATTGTGGGAAGAAATAGTCTTCATTACCTTTTTCTTGATGGGCTTAAAAAGCAGGATTATCTTGAAATGGATTAATAATTCCCTAGACAGCTCAAAGTCGCAGGAAAAAAATTTTGTCACTGGAATAATGCCTCTTCCTATTTTTTCAACAACATGCCACAATTCCAAGAAAAGTATTTACTGACCATGACCAAAATAGAAAATCCACACCATTGTTTGATACTGAGTGCAAAATCAGGCAATATTTGAGCCAAATCTATTTAGTAGTTAAAGGGAACATGAGCAGACTTTTCCACAAAAGGCCATCACTCCAAGAAATGTGAATGGAATGTAACCAAAATTTAATATGAACATCTTTGGGTCCAAAGAATCCGCTTGCCTGCTTACATTTACAAGTAAGTAATCCAGGAGGACAAGTGAAAATTACAAGGCAGTCATTTGCTTGGACAAGAGATAAATGAATGCACTGTTTACGGAAAGAAAAACTTTAACAAGAGGACCATGATGGTCCTAAATTGTTTCCCTGAGGCATCTGCATATAACAGTACCCCCTTGTATAAAAAGACACAGCTTGAGCTAAATAAATAAAACAAACAAAGATTTTGGCATAGTACAAAACTATTGAGTAATGCTATACAAGAAATGTGAATGCCTATGGCTTTATAGTTTTAACCATTACCAAACTATCCCACATTTTGACACCCTCAAGGAAAATGGGTTTAAAAGAAAAAAACATTGTAAGATAGGGAGAACTAAGTAGTTACAAACAATTTCTCCATTCCAACAATGTTTTATATCCTAAAAGCTCCTTGTATTTAAATTTCAATCAAACTTTAATTTTCGTCTGCAACTTCTTTTAATGTGGACCAGTGTTAACAGGAAAAGACTTTGAAATTGCTCTATTATGTATTTTGCCAAACTTGGGGCCTCTGGGGCGGGGCCATCTTGACCCAATAGGTATTATTTTAGCAACCTTGGTTGAGAACAATCTGAATATACTATAAACCAAATATGAATGCATTACAAATCATACATTGGGCAAGTAAGATACTTGAACACGCTCTTATTGAGCATTTTTCATAACTTAAACATTGGTAGAGGACAATATTTGAACATGTTCTTATTGAGCGTTCTCATAACTTTGGATGCCTTTTGTCCAAAGGGTAAAACTTCAGGAAAGATGGTTGATAAAAATAATGTTATACTATGTTTTTAATATAAATGCTCTGGACCCTGTGTTAAAGAAGAAGATTTTTTCAAATTTAGCAAATTACACAATTTTCGACCCTTGGAGCAGAGACATTTTTGATCCTAGGGCATATTTTCCTGTAATATAATACAAAGTTATTAATGATGCAACATTCCAAATATGAATGTCCTTCACTTTATATTTCAGGAGAAGAAGACTTTTGAAGTTGTTCTAATTGGGCGTTTTCCCTAATTTTGAACCTCTGGGGCAGGGCCATGTTTTATCCTAGGGCTATAATTTTAGCAAACATAATAGAGATCTACCTCGTTATGCTATATATAAAACATGAATGCCTTAGACTTTGTAGATTGGGAAGAGAAGACTGTTAAACGTGGTCAAATTGAGCATTTCAATAACTTTGGACACCCAGAGAAGGGGCGTTTTTACCCTACAGGCATAATTAATCAAAATTGAAAGATAACAGCTGGGCTATGCTACACTCTAAATACCAATGCCCTCTGCCTTAAAGTGAAGATAACTTACTCAAATTTTTTTACTTTTCCCTATTTTGGTCACCTATAGCAGGGCCGTTTTTTACCCTTAGAGCACAAATTTATTTAAATATGAATGTCCTAGGCCTAATAGTTTACAGGAGAAGTCGTTTGACCAATCTCCAAACTACAGACCTCAGGGGCAGGGCCATTTTTTACCCCAGAGATTGAACTTTTGAGAGAATACCAGAAATTATATTTTTGAAAACTTGGTAGAGAACCATGTAATTAAGCAACATATGAAATAAAAATGCCTTTGGTCTTGTAGTTTCTGAAAAAGAAAATTCAAAGATTTACTAAAATTTCCAATTTTCAAATGCTGCGGCAACCTGAATTTTTCACAGAATGAAATTCTTTTAACAAGTTTTGTAGAACTTCACCCAAAGAACATCCCTGCAAAGTTTCAGCTTGATTTACTGGTTTACAAGGAGATTTTTAAAGAAATTGTGGACGGATGTACAGACAGACGGAAGACGGACAACGACCAATCACAATAGCTCACAATAGCTCAACTCGCACTTTGTGCTCAGGTGAGCTACTAAAACTAAAAACTCTTCTTTCTCTCCTTTCTATTTTGATCTGATTCAGAAGTCTGACCTCAGATTACCGGTATTTATACTTAAGTACAGTTTCAAAGTGTCAAACTGTTGATATCATATCTTCTATAATGCGAATATCAAACAACAAGTAAGTTGAAACCAAATTTTAATTGCTAATAAACTGATCGGGACGCCGTAAACAAACCAATCGTATCTTCTCAGATACTTTTCACTTTCGACCTTATTACTCGAGTCTAAACTGGTGACATATTCAATCAACAATTAAAATTGTACGAGCTACAATTTCTAAAAGTAATCGTCAAATAGCAATTAAAAATTGTACAAGCTATAATTTCTAAAAGTGATTGGCCACTTTAATCTATCTAATAAATAACGCCTATCATAATAAGGGTTCAATATCACATAATCAAAAATCTGATATGTATAGATCATGCATTCATACCCAATTAGTGTCAATCTTATCAAGTGTGAAATTCGGGTGGTCGGTCTCAAGGTGTGAAATTATTGGTCGTTTTAGTGTGGTTCAAAATAGTGTAACAACTATAGTTGGTACTGAATTTAATGGTCGTAATTCAAAAGAGCAGGGTGCCCGTTTTAGAGAGGTTTGGGACCATGAAAATAAAGAACAAAGAATTCCGCTCTGTAAAAATTTGGTCTTAACCCTTGTCATGCTGTATAAATTGCCTTACTGAATTGCCGTAAAATAAAATGACTGAAAGCACTGATAAAACTTGTTGTTCAATAATCAATATTTCTTTTAGTAATCAATTTCATAAACCGGATTATTCTGGGTTCAGCATGACTAGGGTTAATAGCGAGGTGCCTGTATTTCCGGGGTGATCGTAAGGAAGGGTTTTACTGTATATAAATGTAATGTTTCCAGTTTTTGCATTATTATAAACTAGTATTATTAATCAATCACAAAATCGTCAAATACATTATTATAATTTGAACAAAGAATTTCATGCATTCTGTTTATGTAAGTTATCAGATATCATTTTTCTTTCCAATGGCTGGAGACGTTGAAAACAGAGAGGCCAAAAATCAAAAGGCTCTTGCAGATAAAAAGAGTGATAAAGGACAATAGATATCATTACAAAAATATGCTGCTCTTTGTCAAGATCACTAGGCTTGTTTCAGAGCTAGTGAAAGTCAGTGCAGGCCAAGTAACTTTTTCAAGTTACTTGCTCTGCAGGATGAGTGCCATTTTTGGAATTCTTTGGATCTGCATCTTTATTTGATACTGAGTGTATGGGAGTGTGAAATTTAAATCAAATAATATAATAATAATAATAATAATGATAATAAAGACTTTATTTAAAGAGGCTGCACAGTTGGGGTAAACCCAGTCTTCCCTGTGGGCCTCTGTGAATGCATTTACATGTACAAACAATATACAATAATTACAACAGAACATGAAATAGAATTTAAACACATAAAATATACACAATAGGGGGAAAAAAAGTAAATAATTAAGATTTTCACAAGAATGAAATTGTAAAATTGTAAAAATGTAGAATAAAGGTAGATAGGCAATGATTCAGATTTTGCTCGAACACTGGCATTAGGAAGATTTATCTGTTGACTTACCCATGGAATGCCACCATGTAAGGTATGATGACTTAAAACTCTTCAAGTTTGGACTATTCCCAACATGGAGAGGTAAGGCATTCCATAATTTTGGTCCGGAATAAGAAAAAGATTTTTTTTGAAATTCCATCCTGGGTTTTGGCACATATAATTTCTTTTGGGTGTTTGATCTTAAATTTAAGTTAGTGCTATTTTGTAAAAGTTCAGACATGTAAAAAGGTGCCTGATTATTTATTGATTTATAGACAAGTATAGCTTTTTTATATGTAATTCTGTCTTTAAATTTCATCCAGTTTATTTCTTGAAAAAGTACTTCACTTGGTATATCTAAAGATTTATCCAAAATGATTCGAGCAGCTCGTTTTTGGAATTTGTATATAGAATTCAGAAGATTTTCGTTGCAATTACCACAAATGGAACAACAGTAGTAAATATGGGGGAGAATATATGCATTGTAAAATAGCTTTCGCGAATGTATATCTAACATAGTTTTAATTCGAAGAAGAAGATATAGAAGAGAGTTGCACTTTTTAAGGACCTTCTCTACTTGGACTTTCCAGTTTAAATTTTTGTCAACATGTACACCAAGTAATTTCTCATTGTCAGAAAATTCCACAAACTGGTTACAAAGTAGAAGATCACTCATTTGTTGGATGTTTAGTAGATTATTACTTTTTGTTGATGGAGCTATGATCATGGCTTTTGTTTTATTAGGGTTTGGGAGCATTGTGTTTCTATGACACCATTTTTTTCTATTATAACAAGATTTGTTTGAAGAGATTCAGTTACATTTTGTATTGTTGACCCAAAAGCACTAACTGTAGTGTCATCTGCTATGGGATCTGCGGATGATATATTTAGATGCAAAGGTAAATCATTTATATAAATAATAAATAAAATTGGACCAAGAATAGATCCTTGAGGTACTCCAGACATAATTTCACTTGAAATGGACAGTTTTCCAGCAACTGATACTTTTTGAGATCGGTTGTTTAGATAGGACTGAAACCATTTCAACGATTGCTTTCTGATATCATATTCATACAATTTTCCAAAAGGATAGAGTGATTTATCAAGTCAAAAGCTTTTGTTAAATCTAAAAATACTATCCATCGCATAGTTTAGGAGAAAATATGCAGACATTAAATATATGTAAGAAAAAGCTATAAACCGACAGACAGACTTAACAACAAAATGATTAACCGACAACCTGACTCATATAGATCTCCAAACAGAGTTGGTGTGGTTTGTGTGTAACATCAAGATTTGGGGTGTGGGTGCTCAATTATGATGAAGGGCATTACCATACCTCTATCAGTTTCATCAATGTTGTAAACAGCCAATGTTTACTAAATATAGTATCTCCGATTCTCTCTGCTTCAAACAAATCTGCATGTTCTAGCAGTTCTGGTGGGGGTGAAGGGTTTCTGTCATAACTTGGGGAGTCTGTACCTGTTGGCAGTTCCATTTTAATCAGTCTTCCCTGCAGATTAAATGATATTAGAGCTAGATTTTCAGCAACCAAAATTACTCAACTACAGTTTGGCAAGTGGCTTAGTTGGCAGAGCAGTGGTACGGTTTTTCACCCGTCATGAGTTAAAGTCTTCACTTATAGACTTAAAACATGTCTTGTTTGTTATTTATCTAATTTCATTAAAATGGAAGTAATTAAATCTATCTATCTGTTGTGTACTACCAACCTTATTCAAGCATTATTGGTAGGAAACTGTGATGCAAGCCAAAGAGTGCTAGCAAAAAATGAGAAGACAGTACAAAATATGTGAAGTATGTACAGCTTAAAATGTTAGTCATTTAAGAGATTGATAAATAGAGTTGCTTTAGGGCCTGTATGGCTCCATAGGCATGAACATACTGATTAAGAATTTGTTCGTGAATTTGAAATAAAATGAATATAATGAAAATAAATCTAAATCATTTTCATTGTTTTTTACAGTCAAGTCAAAATTCATTATGTAAAAATTTCACTGTACACCGTATATGGACATAACCCACCACCATTATAGCAATGTTTTTCAACCAATCAGAATTATATGAAGGAATCTGACAACCAGTCACCTGGTTATCATATACTTGAAATTTGGTTGAAGTTCATCAATAGGTTTCTGAGAAATTTCAAAGTTTTCAGTTTACAGTCCAACCTGTCTTAAGCAAGCGGTCCAGGGATATGCCAAAATCGCTTGCTTAAGACAGGTACTTGCTTAATACAGGTTGGCCTGTCAATGTGATGGCCAGATATTTGTATAAAAAAATGATTGGGTGGCTTAGAAAGTATTCGTTTTCATAGTAAATAAAAAACAAGAACACAGCTCATTCAAACATTTTTTTTTAAATTTTGATAAGATTACTAGTAGGTCTATATGCTCGTGAAGTTGATTAGATTATCAAATCGGATTAACTTGCTCTAACGGTCGTGATTATTTTTTGCAAAGATCAAACAACTGACATAATAACGGTCGGTCAATTAAGGATCAGTCTGCTCGAATATTTTAATTATTGCATCAAAGAATATATTTCAATAAAATTCCAATTAGAATCTAGTCAGAATTAGTCTCTGAGCGAGTTTGTTTACTCATTTCTCACCTCTAAAACTGCAAACAAAACTCTGTAAGAAAACGAAAATAGATTAATTTCCGAGAACAGTAATTTTGATCGTCATACTCGATTAAACTTTATCGATAAAGTTTGAATATCGTATGCACGGATTTCAATTAGTAAATAAGAGCAGTGCAACAATACTAGGCATTTTGATGACTTAGTAGTTATCTACAAAACATTTGTTAATTGGCGACGCAAGTGATTGATTGAATAGGGTTTAACGCCACTTTTAACAGTATTTCAGTCATATCGTGGCGGCTGGAGTACCTAACAATGGATTCCTGGTATTTCTCACACCAGTACTACCACTACAACCTTTCCTAGCCTCCAGCTGCTATCCCACTTAGGTTTACAATTATCAACCCATTGGTGAGAGACAATTGTTGGAAAGAATATTTACCGCTGCCAGGGATCGAACCCATGACACCCATGATTGAAGATTAGGAGTCTGGCACGTTACTGACTGCGCTATGACGGCGGCACTGGCGACGCGAGTGAACGTTTATCTGATTTTGACACTTGATTAAGTAATCCGAAAACAATTATGCTCAGTGATAATTACTTATCCGTGAAAATTGCCATGGGCCCGATAACTGGCCATAAACTCAGATTATACTAAAGAATGGGACATGATTTTGACGGCTGTTGACTGCATTTTAAAGGTTCTTGTTGAATACAAGTAAAATTTTGTGTAAAAAGATCGGGGGACATTGAACTTGTCGTTTGAGACAGGTGCACACTGATTGGAGGTGACCTGATGACCAGGTTTGACTGTATATAATATACGAGTTTTGTAGTTTGTGTCTAACAGGATCTGCATTTCCAGAATCCATGCTGTAATTCATTTACCCATTACCAGATAGCCAAATTTTAGACTGGTCCAAAGTGAAAGGAGATGCAGACGACAATTAAAAGTGAAAAGGAAAATTGTGTACAGTTAAATTAGAACAACATTGAAAAGAATACACAGTGTTAACAAAGATGGACATATGCTACTAAAAAAACACATAGATGGCCAACTAAAAGTGTTGAGACTGCTACAACTAGATGCATTTGTGAACTTTGTGCTGATATTGTTCCTTGTAAGATGATTTGTAAGATGGAAGGCAACAACATGCTCTAAGCTCTTGCATTAAATGCCAGTTAAAGAAATTGGCCAATGATTGGCAGCTGATGTGGGCCCTACAAAGGATTTAACCAGTCTTCTGGGATATTCCTGGTGGATGATAATTTGCTAAAAGTAAATCATGAATTGTTGCACATTCCTTTTTATTTGCAGGTACTTGAGATGTCCTAAGGAAAAACACTATGCATGCCAATAGTATTATCCGAATATTCATCAACTAGCAGGGATGATATACGTTTAGAACTACAGGTTAAGGAAAAACACATATATAAAAAACTTCATAAAACATTTTCATTATCATTCATCTTTCCTAAAGTAGGCCAAGTGTAGCATGACATGCAAAATTGGCTGTAATAATGGTCAAATTTAATGTAATATTTCCTAAGCCGCCATACTCGTAAGAAAGGTTTCCAGCTTCAAGTGAGAGCGGGAACCAATGTATAAATTGAACATTTTAGACTGACACCCTTAATACATCGGCGGGTTTGTTAAATTGTTCTCGTTTGAATATTTATTTTTTTTCTATATTATTCCAAGTTGAAAGAAGTCAGAGTCGATAGAATTCATTTTCCCGTATTTTTGTAGAGAAAACATTGTGGATAATGGAGAAATTGCTTGATAGGTGTTGGTTGTGGGGGCAAGCACTCAGTGGGTGAGATGTGCCCTTGGGAAAGACACTTTACAATCAGCGCCTTAGTCTATACAGCTATATAAATTGTAAGAACTTCATGGTTGCCATTGTTGTCAGCCCGATTTGCTCATACAGCAATTGACTTCAAACCCCTTGGGTCATGGTTTCAAGCATAGGGCAACGACAGCCTATTATCTAATAAACTTATTGTCTTTCGGATAATTGAGACATTAAACCGAGGTCCACCCTTGGGGAGACCGGGGCTATCTGTCAGCTTAACTTTTTCGTGGAGAAAAATTCAAATACCCATTTACCCAAAACCATTTTTATTTTCAAACAAACTCAATCAACGGTGCCAAATATGAACATTCCTATTCGAATAGATCTAGATAACGTTTCTAATAAACTCGATTTCCCCCCATTGTAACAGTTTGTCCCGCACTTTGGGCAATGTATTATAAAGAGTAGGATGAAATAATACAGGAACTACTTTGAAGAAGGTAAGCAAACAGTCAATTCAAATCTCGTAATTAAAATACAAAAAGTTGTGTTCGTGAAACACTGTTCACGTATGCCCCGAAACAGCATTATTTAATCCTGATAGATAACCTTGACTGATGACCTTGACTTTAGCTGTTTTAACTATCATTTGAGGGCCGGAATATACCATGTTTTACCCTCCTTATTATTCAAGATACAGAAAGCGTTGAATTTTGGCTCACTTTTTCGGATGGACAGTCGCTCTGACATATGGGTGGATAGATAGACAGGCAAAGATAAAACAAGACGACCTCTTACTAATAGATGTAGGGGTATAAAAACAACAATGAGCGTTCTTGACTATCATTTGAGGGCCGGAACATACATACCATGTTTTACCCTTCCTAGTTATGTATTATTTAAGATACAGAAAGCGCTTGGTTTTGGTTCACTTTTTTTCGGAAGGACGGTCGCACTGACTGATAGCTGGATAGATAGACAGGCAAAGATAAAACAATAAGACCTCTTACTAATAGATGTAGGGGTATAAAAACAACAACGGGCGTTCTTGGAGAAATTCACAGGCATATGTTTCTGTCCTTTTTTGGTGTTTGACAAAAGGAAATTTGTTTAGTTTATGCAGGTGTAAACACCATCGTGTGGAATTTCGGCAAATTCTTCATGCGCCCAGCCCTTATAGGCATTACACTTTGCCCACTTTTCTCTTAACCCATTATTATACGTATCGGCATACACCATTCAATACCATTCTTCTTCAGACGAATCGCTATCATTGATTCCTTTCTTCTTCTGGCACTTTTTTCTTTGGCTCACAGTTTTCTCTTGTACTTTTCTAAGTGGGTTCTGAGACTTTTTAACATTTATTTTCCGTTGCGTTCATTACCCTCCCAAGTTCATTTTTTCAGGAATATGGTAAGTACTCATGTCCTGAGTTTCTTTGGTCTCTTTGTCTGTTTTCTATGCGTTACTTCTGGGTCTGGTCTAATATGTTCAAGCTAGAACGATGCTGTCGCTGCAACCTTTGTGCTGATATCTAAATTTTCATGCTTTAATGGTATGTTATCAGAAGACTCGTGTATCTTTCGATCAAAGTTGTAGTGCGAACAGGCTCAGTTACCACACGCCTCCTTTAAAATCGACACCCTGTCTTGGTGGTCCTTGTGCAATCGTATTTACTCCGCCTACTGTACATGTGTAAATGAACGCAGAGAAGCCGGAGACTTCATTATAAGGCGTAACACGCGAAATAATACGATAGTGGTAATATCCAAATAGCTTGTCACAGTATAGGCCCAAAATTCATTATACAGTCAAATGCGGTTGTGATCGGACCGCCTGGAGTAATGGAATCACTTTAGAGCTGTCAAGCCATTAAACGACGCTGTGCTTTTGGAAATGGTTGTACAAATAGGATTCTGGTCGTACACTTAGAACATATGGAGTTGGACTTTGGTAATGAACATACGTTTACTTTTTATAACTTCGATTACATATTTCTATAATACGGCACATCAAGTATTTTGTGGTATTAGGATTCTGTAGGACGACAACGACGCTGACGGAGGCAACGATACCACAATTATTTCCTTATAAATGACGGGCTTAAATAATGTACGATGCGAAAAAAATGTTGGGGCAAACTGTTACAGTGTAGCAATATGTCCCATCGCTTTGTAACATTTTGCCCCAAACGCCTATTAGGATTTTGTTTAAACCCCAAATCTTAAACATTGAGACATCGAATCAAATCTTTACTTTCGATAAACTACAAATCATTTATGAACAAGGAAATGTAAAATTTTCCAAAATATCATAAATTGTTACTTTACCTAACGATTTTTACATGAATTTGTCAAAATTTACTTAAGCGTAGGATTATGTAGATTGTTTTGCTGTACCTTTTCATCGTTGAAAGACTCTTCCTTGAAATCTTCCAAAAATTATGTAAAATTTATTTTATCACGTCATAAACGTTTGACGACATTAATGACATCGTCACCGAGTTATCTCTATTGTAACATATTGCCCCTTGTATCATTTAGTCCCGGTCTCATATCATGTAACAACTAGCCGTTATCTTGGGGCGTCGTTCATATGGGCATGTGCTATCGTAGCGACGATAAATAAGCGGAAATACACACACATACGGCCTTCAATGAGGAAAAAAAATAAATACAACTTTGCCCTGCTTCTCTTCTCTTGTGATTACACCGATATAAATGTATCTATAAATATGTTGTTAGGTAGATGAATTCACAATGGTGTTGTGTAAATGTAACGCAATTAGACGGTGTGCTGTTAAGTGAGCCTCGGAATTTAACCATGAAATAGATCGCAGCTAGGTAGGGGTAGGGCAGTAAGATAGAGTAAGATGCCATTTTTATCCCCCGCCGTTTCGGCGATGGGGATATAGTAATGGTCTCCGCCTGTCATTCCGTCACTAAGCTTGTCCGGAGCATATCTCGTAAAGTATGATAGCCATCAACTTGAAACTTCATAGGTAGATAGATCTCATGGAGGAGAAGTGCAGTGCACAAGAACCACAAATCTTGCTAGCACAAATTTGGAGTTATTGCCCTTTGTTATTTTAAAGACTTAGATTTTGTCCGGGGCATATCTCTGAAAGTTTGATAGCCACCAACTTGAGACTTCATGGGTGGATAGATCTCATTGAGGAGAAGTGCACCGTATAAAATCACAACTCAGTTTACGGCTGGGGATGGCCATATCAGACATGGCTCTTGAATTAATTTAGATTTTGCTGTTTTTAGAGACAAAAACTTGAAATGTCTGGCTCAAACCGTAATCAGAATATCATCAAAACGAGACTTACACAGCGTAGTCTGTTCCAAGCCTGATATCGTCAACTATTATTTTAAAGAAGAGTGCCAAAAAGGCCAAAAATCGCTTACCAGAGAACTATTATATGATTTCCCCAGGACTTATAAGCCCGCCAAGAATGTAATACCCTCGATATTCAACAATAAAGATCTAACCAAAAAGTTCGTGAAAAGGGTTACATAAGGATTATTCCCGTGCAGAGTCTAGTACAATACAACATATAAAACTGAAGAACCATTTTACCAATTTTTAACCTGCCATCTTTCAACTACAGTCTCTTTCTTTCCGCCAGCTAATAAAGCTCGACAGTGCAAAACCTGCCAAAAATTCCCACGGGGGCATCCGACAGTTTATGAAGATAGGTATTGAAGATAGGTAGAAAAATAAATTTGTTTAGGAGGAAAGGATTCCCTTAAAAATATTTCAAGATTTGCCCACTCTGCCACGCCCCTATTTCAAAATTCCATTAACAAGTTTTAAAAAAGTTTACCCAAGGAAAATTCCTGTGATTGGCAAAGTGGTTTAGATTGAGAAGATTCTTAAAGAATTATTTCATATTTTGTCTAAGTATGAAAAAACCAAGCACTGCCACGCCCCATATTTCACAAAATCAAAATTTCAGTTAAATCAAAGCTTAGAAAAGGGTTACCAATGAACATTCCTGCCAAGCTTGGTCCAAATTAGTCAAATGGTTTCGGAGGAGAAGATTTTTTAAAGAATCATTATATAATTCCTCTCGGTCTGATAAGCCTTACCCTGCCAGGCTCCCATCTTTTGCGAGACATAATATCACAAACAAAGTTTGAAAAGGTCACCTAAAGAACGTTCTTGCAAAGTTTACACAAAGTTGACGGTTGGTTTAGGGGGAGGGTGTTCCCGAAGAATTACTCCATTATTTCTCTTCGTCTGACAAGCCACCCCCGTTTCGACCAATTTTTCACGGATCATAATTCTACGAATACTTTTTGAAAAATGCTGCCAAGAAACATTCTTGCTTACTTTGCTCCAAAAAGGCTCAGTGGTTTAGGCGAAGATTTGTAAAGACTCCTTTCACTATTTCGCTAAGTCTAGAAAGCCCAACCTTGCAATGACCCCATTTTTTTTTTAAGAAGTACAATTTCACCAAAACGATCACACAAGGAACATTCCTGTGAATTTTGCTCCAAATTGGCGAGATGTTCTAGAAGGAGGAGATTTTAAAAGATTTTTTTCATTATTTCTCATAAGACTAAAACACCCCCCCCGTCGTGAACGTCCCCGTTTTTTGAAGAATCAAAATTTAAAAAAAAAAAAAAAAAAAAAAAAAAAACTGAAATAAGTTTTTAAAATGGTCACCGAATGAACATTCCTGCCAAGTGCGGTTAGAATTCGCCGAATAGTTATAGAAGGGAAGATTTTTAAATCATCGTAGACGACCGTAAAGACGGACGATGCACGATGGAAACAGGGTAATCACACATTCTGACAATTTCACATGCGCGCCACGGTAAGGACTCAGAACAACCTGTGTATCTTCACAGTCTGATTAGGGTGTTCAATTTGTGCTTCACACACAGAAACTGACCCAGAGCTTTCATATACGACAAGCGAATATTCTAAATCCCGCGTGTTTGTCACAGCTTCACGAACATATGAAACCGGATTTGAAATATCACTCATAGGCTCAAATTAGCTTTAGCTTCTTTAATTTTTCTGAGGCAGTCAATGGTATGAAATGTGCATTGGGACATGTGTCGGAATGCAAGGTAAGAAGAAGGTAAGGTCAGACAAAAAATAGAATTGTTTTTCAACAATAACATGCCTCCTCGCTATGTACACGTAGATACATGGAGTAAAATGGCGGAAATTTTGAAACCGTCAGCCATTTTGGAAAAGGAAGAAGAGACGTGCTCAACGACAGATGATCCCGAACAAGCGTGCGAAGCTTCATCAAAAGTGGTCCAATGGTTATTGATCATTCGTCCGAACAAGAAAATGTCGATGTTCGGAGTAAAATGGAGGTTTTATTTTTAGACCAGCTGTCAGCTTGGGGAAAAAAAGGTTATGCACAACTCGAGGTGATACTGACCAAGTGTGTGCTTTCATCAAAATTGGTCAAATGGTTACTGAGCATTCATCCCGACAGAAAAAGGTCGATTGATGGAGTAAATTGACGACCATTTTGAAACCGGCAGCAATTTTGAAGAAAAAAAAAAGGTTTCATACAGAACTATAGGTGATACTGAACAAGCGCGTTTTATAAAATCCGTCTCATACTCACTGAGCATTTGTCCTACGAAATTGTCAATTGACAGAAAAAAACAAGACACGGCATTTGGAACAAGAAAGGAATCGTGCACAGCAAAGGTGATACAACATAAGAGAGTGAAGTCTCATCAAAACCGGTAAAATAGTTACTTGGCATGCGTCGGGACAAAAAACTTAATTTGTACCGATTAAAATGGTAGCCATTTTCAAACTTGCGGCCATTTTGATAAGAAACTATAGGTGATAATGAGCAAGTTACATCGGTCTTATGGTTACTGAGCGTGACCTCGGACAATAAAATGTCGATTTACCGATAAAAATGCGGACATTTTGAAACTTGCGGACATTTGACAAAAGTCATTTACAACAAGAGGTGATAATGAACAAGTGTACGAGGTATCATCAAAATCCGTCCCATGGTTTTGAGCATTTGTCCTGACATGAACATGTCAATTGATGGAGTAAAACGGTATCCATTTTGCAAACAGTGGCCATTTTGACAAAAGAAAGGTGACATGTAAAACTAAAGGCAAACCTGAACAACAGGGTGAAGTTTCACCAAAATCGGCCCAAAGGCTACTTCGCATTCGTATGGACAAGAAAATATCGATATACGGAGTAAAATGGTGACCATTTTGTAAACGTCGGCCATTTGAAAAAAAAAAAAAAAAAAAAAAAAAGGTGATGCCGAACAAACGTGTGAGGTATTTTCAAATCTTTTTCAAATCTTTTCCATGGCTACTAGGCATTCGTCTAGACAATACGGAGTAAGGTAGCGTTAATTTGGAAACGTTGGCCGTTTTGAAATGACGGAAATTTATGCACAACTAGAGGTAATACTGAACAAGTGTACGCAATTTCACCAAAAATTGGTGCAATGGTTACCGAGCATTCGTCCTGACAGAAAAATGTCGATTTTTGGAGTAAACTGGCGACCATTTTGAAACCGGCAACAATTTTGAAAAAAAAGTGTCATGGGTGATACTGAACAAGCGCGTAAAGTTTTTAAAAAATCCGTCTCGTGGTTACTGAGCATTTGTCTTGACTATAAAATTGCTGACAAACCGACGGACAAACGGACAGACAGACTTAAAAAGCGTGTGAAATTTAATCAAAGCCAGTCCAACGACTGCCGAGCATTCGTCCGGACATGAAAAAAGTTGACGAATCGACAGACAGACGGACGGACGGACAGACAGACGGCACAGGAAAAAACAATATGTCGCCCAGTAGGGAAGTATAAGAATTCAACTGATTAAGTTGTTTTTTCTCATTCAAGTTTTTAGCCTGAGACTGCGTAGCAATCTGAGGCTAAAGTTACTACGGTAAAAATCCAACCCACGCAGAGTTTAATGTGAAAATATCTAACGCAATTAATATAATCTTTTGCCGCATAAATAGAAGATCGGACGCGTTCACATGACTGCGGGTATCTATTAATCCGCCTAATTGAACTCGGTTCAGAGTCAAGAAAGACCAAGGCGAGATTTGACTCATTTCATTATTACTAAACAGTGCATTTATGTGAGTGTTCTGAATTATCAAAATTCATTGAGTGAACGGATAGAAAGAAAGAAAAGATATATGATATATTGGACAAGTATTAATCATATATAATCATATCATATTGTTAAGAAAAAATAAGTGTTTGTTTTATTTCGAAATAATATTACTCATTCTAGAGAACAGTATTAAAATGGTCCGGTTTGACGAACTTACTGTATAAAGCCGATAAGTGAAGCTTTCGGTTTTATGCGCGATTAAAATATTTGTTCATCAAATTAATTGGTCATTCATGGGATCATATTCGCACTGTCTACAAAATTTTGGATCGTGCTTGGATTCTATGTCTATATTTACCTCCGAATTCATTCCATTCTGCATATCGCTTTTGAGAGGTGCAAATTATAATGTAAACTTCGTAAATGACCGCCCGCCCTTTCTGTCTCTCGCTCCTTCCCTCTCTCCCTTTACCTGGAGACAACGAAATTGGTCTATGTGGTACATTACTCGCATCGCAAGCGAGAGCCTCCTTGTTCCAACCTGGCTTCACGCTCCTTTTCTCTCTCTTTATCTTAAACCCACTTGCTGAAAACCAGCGGGCTTTTGTCATGATGTGGTGTCCGTCCGTACACTTTTACTTTAAAAATATTTTTCTCAGGAAGTACTGAACAGAATTCAACAAAAATTCACAGGAATGATCCTTGGCTGACCCCATATCAGATTCCTTCAAAGTAATTTGATCGGATGAAAAACATGGAATGATACATTTATGTACATCTATGTTTTTATATATCTTTACAATCCCTGCAATCCGCGAAGAAATTTGGCTGTTTTGTGGGCAGGTTGTATCCTTAAGCGCACAAATGGGCAGATCTGCGCATAATCGACAGTAGATTTGGGTAGAAAGTGACACCTCCGATAATTCGAATCTGCCCAGCTTATATATCTCGTGTATATATACCTCAGGTATCCAGTGCTTTTTGCGCTTTGGTTAATTTTTGGAGTGTTTGCGCATGTAGGAAGAATTGATTATATTGGGTTTTACGCAACAACTTAGCTTAGATCAAATGTAGACGGGGCCTCGATTTGAAGTTTCATAATAGAAGCACTGGATTCCTGCTACGTTTGTACCAAGAATCTTGTAGAACTAACGGATCGCTGTTGGCAATCAAAGAATCGATCTCAACCAACCAAACCATTCATTTTAGTACTTCTCATTTCGACAGGAAATACATTTTAAACCCCAACATTGATTTTAAGCATTCTCGTTAGTTTGGCGACTGAAATATCGTACCTACAGTTCATTTAAGTCCAAGTCAAGGCGACCATCCATTTGATTTTTTTACACGTAACTGACCATCGAAATTTCCAAAACAATGCCGTTAAAATCCATATCTAAGTCGAACTTCCTGTCGGAGTCAGTCGGCGTGGGCGGCATTTCGTCAATATTTCAAACATACCTACACTGAAAGAAAATCGAGACTTCAAGCATGTATCCAGAAAAGTAAGTGTATCAAGATTATTAGTTAACTAGTATCTAGGGTACCTAACGCATATACATAGAAAAAAATCCACGCTTCTTTTAATAAATACGCTCACTTGCATGATTTGGAGTCTCGGGACACGTACTTAACAAGAGGCGCTTGAGCCCCCGTTTCGCTCCACAGGCCGGAATGAATGGTGTTTTCAGAAATTCATTAATAGAACTACTTTTTCCTTATATGGTTAATAAATCTAGTAGCTGAAATCTTTGAAATAGTGCTAGAGAAGCATTTCAATTTCGTCATTGTCTTGCAAAAGTCAATCTATGTAAAATTCCTTCACTAATTCAGATGAAAAGCTATCAAAACAAAATTATTACAATTTTCACTGTATACCATATAGGCATACGCCACTACCATATAAGCCTCTTTTTAACCAATTGGAATTATATGAAGAAATTTGACAAAGAGTCACCTGAGGATCATTCTCGCGAAGTTTGGTCGAATGCCACCATCTGGTTTTTGAGAAGATTTTCAAAGTTTTCAGTATGTACAACATACGAAAAATAGCACCCCACAAAAATTTCGTGTTTTTCAACTATTCAAAATCATCGAAGAAATCTGATAAGGATCTCCAAAGAAATATTCGTATGAAATTTGGTTGAATCAATCTACTGGTTTCTGAGATTTTTAGCTCACATGAGCACAAAGTGAGCCATTGAGATCATCCTCCGTCAGGTTTTCGTCAACAATTTTCTTTAAAAAAAGTCTTCTCTCAAAGGAGTGGGCAAATTTCAGCTAATTTTGCAGGAATGTCCCTTATGTGGCTCTCTTTAAAAATAGCCACAATAAATTCCGTTGAAAACTATGGCAACAAAAGTGAAATTAAAAAAATAAAAAAAATTATGATCTTCTCCTCCTGACCCAGAGGGCATAGAGCCTTGATATTTGGCATGAAACATCGGTACACGGACCTTTTTCAAAATAGCTAAAATCATAACCCCTTCTATCAAAAAGAATGATAAAGTGTCATCCAATGGCCATTTATGTGAAATATGGTTGAATTTTGTTCAGTACTTTCTGAGGAGATTTTTAAATGGGGAAGTTTAGGGACAGACGCACGTACGACGGACACCACGCCATAACAATAGCCCGCTGGTTTTCAGAAAGAGGAGGTAAAGAAAGAAAACAAGAGTTGTATGCGGACAACATAGCTCATCCTAGTGTCTGCTTATCACCAAAAGTTAAGGTCATTAAAACTTAGTAAGAGTGAAAGAGCTACTGATTTTTTGTGCGAGATATAATCATTAAATTGGCCTATAAAAATACTTCTTTTCAGTAGCTCAAAGGCCAAGGCCACTTTTTGAAGGCCTACAATATTATGAGCATTGTCTTCTTGGTTACAAGATACAATATTTCATTTCTGTATTCGTTGGAAAGTGAAAGCTTATGAACTGCCGTAATTGTTCAGAAGTATAATCATTCGATGTTTCAATTAAACCTTATACCTTTAATGACTAATTTGTCGCAGTTACCTTAAGTAGGATTAGCATAAGATAATGATTACTTCCCCATATTTATGTAATGTACAAGTAATTGGATTAGGGTTAAAGAATAATTTGATTATCTGCTCTTTACACACATTCTTTATATTCTTAAAGAGATCAAACTAACTTGCCGATAAAAATACATTTCATTGCAAAATATTTTGCTGGGCCATTGGGATTCAAAAAAGTCTTCAGAACATCGTAGTATGAATGGAAGGTGTCGATTGTGTTTAACTCACCCCCCCACACAAAAACAAAACAAAACAAAACATTAAAAAAAAAAAAAAAAAAAAAAAAACAAGAGCTGGTCACAGTCATGTCACGTCGTATGAAGGTGGTGAACATTTGAATGAAAGAAATTTGTACCTGCGTGCATGAGTATAGAAGTTAGAGCGGACACGGCAAAAAGTGCCTATTTTTTACCTTTGACCCCAGATTGTGACCTTGACCTTTGAGATAGGAACCTGGGTCTTTTTCGCGACACGTTGTATGAAGGTGGTGAACATTTGTATGAAAGAAATTTGTACCTGCGTGCATGACTATAGAAGTTACGGAGCGGACACGGCAAAAAGTCCCCATTTTTGACGTTTGACCCCAGATTGTGACCTTGATCTTTGAGATAGGAACCTCGGTCTTTTTCGCGACACTTCGTCTATTAATAGCAGTGAACATTTGTGCAAAGTTATATTGAAATCCACTATTGCATGTAGAATTTAAAGAGCGGACACGAAAGCGGGACGGACGGACAGTTCGATTACTTTATGCCTCCCTTTGGGGGCATAAAAACTAAAATTTACGACGTTGATAATTTAGTATGTCAAATGTGATAGCCAAGTTGAAAGGGTCACTGCACTTAATGCCAGATGAAAGCCAACGACTAACTGAGTACATATTTTAAATTTGATTGTTTTAGGCGAAAGGGAGTATAGGCAATGTTTAAGTTTTCCATAAGGATGCCAAAGGTCAATGTCACTTTATCACATGACTAAATGGGTGAATATATGCCATAGAAGAAAAGCATGTCAAAAGGTAAAGGCCACAGGATCATTTACATTGGGTGTCAAGTGAAAAGCTATTACACGACAAGTGTATCTACGAAGAATGGTGGTAAAACATTGAGAAATTTTAAGCAAGGTCACAGTTTTCGGTTTAAGTTCTTAAACAACGTCAAAGATCAGGTCACATGGTCTCGAAGTACTTGGTATCAAGTGAAAGCCAGTCAACTGGTGAGTGCTTATGATGATCATCTGTATCAGTCATATCGACGCAAACGGACTTACACTTTGACTCCTGGTATTTCTCACATCACTACCACAACAATCCGTTCCTAGTCTCCAGCTACTCATCCAACTAAGGTTTACGATGATCTATCCATTGTTGGGAGACAAATATCAGTAAGGCTATAAGCCTCTGGCGGGGACCGATCACCGGACCTCGACCCCATGTTTAAGCATCCAGGCAATATAATAAAGATAAACACTTTCTTGTTAAAGATTTTGAAAGAAGTAGAGCCAAAACCATGGTCACAGGATCAAAGTATTGGGTGTCAAATGAAAGCCTACCGCCTAATGAGTGTCAAGATAAGGTCTTATAGACCTAGGTATAAATAGTTTGATACTACGTGTTTGTGCAAGGTTAATTATAGTTTTTTTTTCTAAGAAGGATAAAGCTCAAAGCGAGTCCATAAGGTCAAAGTATTCCCCTGGTGAGAGAATATATAAAGTATGATGATCGTAGGTAGAAGCATTAAAAATAAAAGCATAGTTACAGTTTTGGATTTAACGTTTTTTGTTAAAATTTTGTTTAAATGAGTCAAGCTCATAGGTCTTGGTCCATCACCTGGAGTGCCCGTGTAAAATATGAGCTCTATAGTATGATGGATAATAAGAGAGATACCAAAGCTTTAACCAAAGTAGGACGACGACAAGGCTATATTCGTTCGTAATGGGCTAAAAAGGAGAATATTTTGTATTTAACTCAACCTTTTACACAGATGTTCTATGAAAGATTTTTTGCTACATACAAAATCAACGTTTTTCGCCTTGAATGGGCTTTTACACGCAAACTGGCAGAAATTCCAGTCCACGGACGGACAATGTATATATTAAGTTAAAAAAAGAAATTATTCTGTGTCAAAGCCTAGACCAGTCCTAGAGTTGTTTATGGTGGAGCATTGCGCACCTAAAAGAAAAAGAATTTTGGAATTTCACCGACCTAAAATTGTCGTCTTCTTTCTATTTGGACCAGTCTAAAATTTTGTCATGGGGTAATGGGTTAAGTGCCTTTGAATCGGCAATAAAACTCAGATCGGGAATTTTGAGAGTTTATGCGTATGAAGCGCTGACTGTCGACATCAGGTATTTCTGCGACCGGACAACACAGAAAAGGCAAATATCCTAAATCAACAGTTCCAGTCAGTCTTCACTCCAATGACACAAATTTCTTTGGCTCAGTCCTGCCTTTCATCTATAAGACAAAATGTATTCTCTTCCTCTTTCAGCAAATACCCAGTTATGCCGAACATTACTATTTGCACCAGTGGTGTACAAAAAAACTTATTTCCAACCTGAAACCAGACAAAGCAGCAGGACCAGACAACATCAAACCTCTTGAACTAAAAAACTTATGTTATCAAATTTCCCCAATCTTACAAATTCTCTTTCAGAAATCCCAAGACACAGGCACTCTTCCCCAGGTTTGGACAAAAGCAAACGTGACTCCACTCTTCAAGAAAGGAAACAAAGAAGATCCTGCAAATTACAGACCTATATCTTTAACATGTATACTGTGTAAAGTTCTAGAACATATTGTAGCCTCAAATCTAACTGAACATTTTGACAAAAATAATATCCTTTATGACTTGCAGCATGGTTTAAGAGAAAGGCGTTCGTGCGAAATCCAGCTACTTCAACTGACCGACCATCTTGCCAGAAACCTGACTGAAGGAAAACAAACTGATCTTGTTTTGTTAGACTTCAGCAAGGCTTTTGACAAATGTGCCACTTAAAACTTTTGTATAAATTGCAGGAACATGGTGTTAACAACGCTACCCTTTTGTGGATTAAATCTTTTCTAATAGGCAGAACACAAAAAGTAGTCTTAGAAGGTGGTTGCTCATCAGAAGTACCAGTCACGTCTGGAGTACCTAAGGGATCTGTACTTGGCCCTCTTTTGTATATAAATGACCTTCCAAATAACATCACATCCCAAGTTCGTTTGTTTGCAGATGATATTGCCGTTTACCTGCCGTTTACCTAGCTATAAACAACAGACAAGACTTTTGACACTACAAGAAGGTCTAGACAAGTTAATGCAGTGGGAGAAAAAGTGGGAAATGGAGTTTAACCCCAGCCAATGCAATGTTCTAAATATTACTAAAAAGAAGAAAAAGATTTCCGTTGATTACAGATTACATGGATAAGTACTAGAGACTGTGGACAATGCCAAATACCTAGGAGTTACAATATCTGGAGATCTTTCCTGGAACAAACACATTGACAATATAACATCAAATGCTAATAAAACTTTAGGTTTTCTCCGCAGAAACATCCAGACCAAAAATAAGAAGATCAGAGAAATAGCGTATAAAACTTTAGTGAGACCCCAGGTAGAATACGCATCAACAGTTTGGAGCCCCTACACAAAGACCTATATCAACAAGGTGGAAAAAGTACAACGTAGAGCGGCAAGATGGGTTCAAAATAATTTCTCTTATTATGACAGTGTTACCTGCATGCAGAAGGAGCTTGGTTGGGAAACTCTCCAATACAGACGAGACATCTCCAGAGTCACCATGTTTTATAAAATCGTTAACAATTTTGTTGCAGTGCCAGTACCAGCTTATCTTGAAAGACCAGTGAGGACCACCCGACATATACACACAGCATCTTTCAGACAGATCCACACAAATGCAGCCTACTTTAAATATTCTTTTTTTCCCTACACAGTGATACTATGGAACAGCCTTCCAGAAACAATTGTACAGCAACCTGATATTGCAGCGTTCAAAAAGAGTCTTGATTCTTTTCGGATAGTGAGCCGTCCCTGAATGACCAAAATATGTTTTATCAGCTCTTTTAATCTAACACTCACAATACTTTTAAAATTTGCACCCTAACAAATGTCTAACAGTTTTTATTCCAGTACAGACGCGCACCTGCCAGTAATACCCGATATATAGATAGATAGATAGCAAACAAACTCTCCGATAATGAATGAAATATTACCTTCTATGTCAAAGTTTTTGTTTTGAATCTCGGAGATAGTTTACTTACAGATTTTTCGATTGAAATGGATACATCCCCAAACCTTATTGGATACTTGCAAGACATGCATAAAAGCATAATTTGCAATTGAAATTTCGAGGCTACTTCCTTAACCTGTCTATTGTTCCAGGCTGAAAAACGATTAAAAAGTAAAAATACAGACCCTTCTAAATATAAAACAGTCATTATTAATGACAGTTATCGAGACAAAGAGAGAGACATACTTATAGAGAGACAGACAGACTGACTGAGAAAAGTGACAAGAGAGCCATTAGACCCAAATCGCTTACCTGAGATAAAGCTAAGGAATATTAAACACGGGGAAATTTCAAAGAATCAGAAGTTGGTAATCCAGTATGTTAAAAATGAACTCTGTAAGCTTTGTGACTTGTTATACGAGGAATTTGACCTAGATATTGTAAAAGATTACCTCTTTGTCTCTATATAAGTTAATTTGTGCTCCGGATGAGCCAAAAAATAAGATTGGTTTATATTACCCACTTAATTTCTATATAAACAGGAATGATCCACTGGTGGAGTCAGAGTATAACTAGAGGCGCATTATATGAACAAATTTTGTTAAAGTTCACTTGGATATTCTACATATCAAATTTCAAGATTCCCTTCTTCCTTTTCAAGGTTAAATAGGGTGTGCCGGGGTGGGGGAGAGATTTTCGATGTTTACAAGATTTCAATGTTAAAATATGGTGTGCCTATGCAGAGACCTAATATGACGAAAGCGTCATCATATGAACAACCTTATCGAGGTCCACAAGGAGGTTCTACATACCAAACACCAATGCTCTAGGCTATCTTAGTTCAGAGAATAAGATTTTTAAAGTCTTCCGTCTATGTTTCTATGTTAAATTAGGGTGTGCTCCTTCTATATTTCAATGTAAAATGAGGTGCACCCGAGCCCAAATACGACCCAGGAGGGCATTATTTGAACAAACTTGATAGATGGCTCTTAGGAGGTGCTGCATGCAAAATATAAAACTCTTGGTCTACTGGTTTCAGAGAAGAAGATTTTGAAGATTTCATTAATTTTATCCTTTTCAAGGCCATGGTAAATAGCTTTAAGGTAAATTACATTTATTTGAAAATTTTTGAAGACCTTCGCCCAATGGGCATTCCTGCAAAGTTTCATCAAAATAGGTCCGCTGGTTCAGGAGAAGAATATGTATAAAGAAATTGTTGACAGAGGCACGATGACGACACCGGACATTGAGTAATCACAATAGCTTTCTTTGAGCATTTGGGAAATCACGATAGCTCACCTTGAGCACTTCGGGATCAAGTAAGATAAAGATATACCGTGAACAAAAATGAAAACTTGACACTCCCGATTCCTTTTTTTTTGTTTTCTTCAACTGTGTTAGGACAAAGAGATAATAATTTAGGCAAATCATTCAAAATAAATAGGGATTATTTCAATTTTTATTTCGATAGGTATTTTTTTATTCTGGTAACCATTGACAAATTAGATCTTGCTACTCATTTCAACCAATACTTACGAATTCAAGCACGAAATCCATCAAAAATCGAAAGCTATAGGCAGAATTGTGGGCATTCGTATTTTCTGTTACTGTCAATTATAATCAGACGGCGTTAGCAGGTCATCTATGGATGACCGACTGTCGTTTACATTCACATATGTAAAATTCGTTTGAACTTCTCGGTTCCAGAACGATATTTCAAATACTTATTTGAAACATAACTGGGGTACTTATCAATTAAACAAACTGTAAGAAACAGTTTTCACGGACAAACAGGGTTCACTTTTTAAAAACATTGAAGTGCCCGATAAACGCTACACTTCGCCAGAGATAAAATGTCATTTATTCGCAAACAAAATGCTTTAAAATCACAACATTCGCGTCTGTGTTGTTCTTGCCAATTAGCGTATATCGATCACTTTTTAAATGTTCTCTCGATTTATAACCTTTAAAAACCTTCAGAAGAAAATATGTGAGCAAAGACGTAAACCAGGTCTTCGTCCAATGACTAGCAATCGCTGTCTAGTTATAATTGGCGAGAACAAATAAGGCGCAAATGTTGAGATTTTAAAAGTTTTTGTTTGTAAAAAAGTGACAATTTATTCTCGGTGAAGTATAACGCCGTAATGTTATGACCGCAAAATCAGTTACGGCATCTCTCACATGCTTGTTATCCTGGTATATACTCTATTTTGTGGATTCAGCTTCCAAGCAGTAACTTGTGTTTGCCGGGCTGTCGGTATTGATATAACGGGACCCATACGAGGGACGATCAGAAAATATCCGGACTTTTCATGCTCCTCTCTTTCCACGTGCAGCTAAATACACACCTTATATATTGGTGAAAACTACATCAATCGCCAATAAGGTGGCTAGTGTATTTTCAATGACAGTTGTGTTTACACAGTTTTTTGAGGTGTTTCTCTATTATGAACTCCATGTTGGAGGAACAACGCTGTTTAATTAAGTTTCTGGTTGCAGAAGATGAAAAGCCCTTCCTCACCTTTCAGAGGCTTTAAAAAAGATTTTCTTACAAATGTGTGTCATGTTCAACCTTCTACAACTGGGATATTCGTGAAAGCAGAAAAAGTGTTTGTTATAGACCTAGGACTGGGTGGCCAGATGAGACGGTGACCCAAACAGTGGTAGCAAATGTCAAAGCTTTAAAAGGAGGTAGCCAACAAGTTTAGCATCCGTAAGGCATCGGTACACAATATTTTACACGATTACCTAGGCAGGAAAAAGGTAAGTGCAAGGCAGCTGTCCACAGATCCTTGTAACCAATACAAAAGAAATTTTAGTCGTTTAAAACGTGAAGGAGATAAGTTTTGGGCCGAGTTATCACTGGATATGAGATGTTGGTTTATTATTCCAAACCTGAGACAAAAGCTCAGTCAAAGCAGTGGAAACAAACTGGTTCCCCCCATCTCCTCAAAGGTTTAAGCTGTCTCCTTCGGCTGGCAAAGTCATGCTTGTTGCCTTTTGGGATTCGAGAGGAGCGATACTTATTCATTCAGTCTTAAATGTCAAACTGTCACTGCCAAGTACTTTTCTGAAGTAATTCTGAAAAATCTAAGAGAAAATCTCAGAGAAAAGCTCAAGCAAATGCGTCCAAGAATAAATGCCCCCCCCCCTTACCGCCGCAGCAACAGTGCAGGTTATCAACTCTTACAAGAGGCAATTGTTGTCTCACCTTCTGTATAGCCTAGACCTTGTCCCCTGTGACTTTCATTTGTTTCCGGAACTGAAAAACATTGCTTGCTGGAAAGATATATAAGACCGAGATGGTTATGATATCTGCTGTTACACAGTACCTAAACCATGGTTCACAGCGGGAATACAAAAACTCCCACACAAGCAATTTCTCCTTTTCCCTCAAAGTTTTCCATGGCGGTATTTCTTCAGTGTGTCAGAAAGTATCGTTGGATGGTAATAGGTTAATATCAAAGTCAAATTCCCTGTCAGAGGCAGTGGCTGGCGATCCATCAATTTGTAAGCACATGATAGGACCAAGGTTACATATATTTTAAAGACGCTTAGTACAGTCTTCACCACACTCAAAGACATGCCCTGCAGTTAGTGGTATAAGAAATGGTATGAGAAATCTACATCTTTGTGCTTCTTTCAGATATTCTTTAAAACATTACTTTTACATAATAGTTGGGTACTTTTTACCAGGAAAGAATGTGTTTCTAGTTTGGTTCATCGTGAATATGTGTACATATGAAGGTCCAAACTGCTTCTTAAGTTATTTATCTAGGCATAAAACAAGAGGGCCAAGCTATTCATACATTGCTTATAAAAGTATGCACTTAACTATATGGAAATCAAAAAGAGTCTTTCTCTATGCAAATGTAAATTCTAGGATCCCAAAACGAAGGTTGAGTTTCAATCTAAGAACTATACTGTAAGCCGTTTTGTTAGACCACCACAAGACAATACTAAGTAAAAATTGATTGATGTAGGCCTAGTGATTTGGTAGGACATCTCTCTACATGTGACCAAGAATGCTAGAATTTGGGTCTGTATTTGAACTTACAGAATATGATTTGAACTATTTTGGTAGACAGTCACGAGGCAAATTTTGTAAGCTGAATAAGAAAAACTCAAGGTCTAATGGTCTAGGAGCGAAAAAAATATCTTAAGTACATCTTGGAACCTACAACAAAGGGCTTATTATGATTTCAGCACAAAATTTTAAATTTCTGAAAAGAACCAGTGAAATATGAAAGGGTTAGGAGAGTTTGTAGCTTTATTCTTGATATTTTCATTTATTCCAGTTAGAGTATAAAATATTATGCAGAAACAAGCCATATAACTGATTATTAAAAGAAATTTGAATCTTGCCACCAAGTTTTGATTTATTTCATCTCAGGGAGGTGAAGGTAAAGATGGTTTCACATACAGTTGATTTACCTACTACTTTCTTGATTAGACCCAATGGTTTAAAACTGACAAGACAAAGAGTGTTTATAAACCAAAACAAAACATATTGCAACAATAGTCCTATATTATAAAGTTATCATAAAGTGTTACGTCCATCTCGCTCTTTGATACCATTCTCTAGTTTATATGCTGGATGATACATCACTATACCATTACTGTCAACATACTGTAGACATGGATTGGGATGTGTGTTGTTCATACTGCCTAGTGAGGTATATCTGTAATATACAATCACACATAACTGTCAATAAACTGTAACCATAACTGTCAACATAAAGTAGACATGGATTGGGATGTGTGTTGTTCATACTGACTAGTAAGGTATATCTGTAATATACAATCACACATAACTGTCAATAAACTGTAACCATAACTGTCAACATAAAGTAGACATGGATTTGGATGCGTGTTGTTCATACTGCCTAGTAAGGTATATCTGTAATATACAATAACACATAACTGTCAATAAACTGTACACATAACTGTCAACAAAAAGTAGGTATTGATTTGGAAGTGTGTTGTTCATACTGCCTAGTGAGGTAATAAACTGTACACATGACTGTCAACATAAAGTAGACATGATTTAGATGTTTGTTGTTCATACTGCCTAGTGAGGTATATCTGTAATATAAAGTCACAATTAACTGTCAATAAACTGTACACATATCTGTCAACATAAAGTAGGCACGGATTTGATGTGTGTTGTTCATACTGCCTAGTGAGATATATCTGTAATATACAATAAAACATAATGGGTTTATGCACTGTTTATATACTGTAGACATGAACTTGAAAGAGTGATGCTCATATCACCTCTTGAGGTATATCTCTAAAAAACCTACTTAGTGTAGTGTATCTATACACTACCTGGAGAAGTATACCTGTTATATAGGGTAAAAATTACTAGCAAGATAGATACTGTAAACATGAATTGAGTTTTGTCCATAGACCTGTCTCAATATAAATAAGAACAAATTTCAGCAGCATATACTAATGAAGATATTGCTTCTAACAAGCAATTTCTTCATTTTCCTCTATGTTTCAAAGATATTTTTTCTAGGTTGAGCATTAAAAGCAGGATTGGGTGTACATTGGTTAAGATACAAATGTTTCCTACTTTTTGGTCTCGGTTTAAACATTGCGAAAGACTATGTCAAGAAACATTAAACAAGAGGGCCAGAATGGCCCTAAAATCGCTCACCTGACTAATGTAAGATGATTCAAAATTGAAATTGGCCCAATGGTTACTGAGGAGAAGATGTTTAAAGATTTCAAAGTCAAAAACTGCCCTACCCTTCCAAGCCCTTATTTGGTCATCAATCAAAATTCTAGAACAACTTTTGAAAAGGGTCACTCAAGGAACATTCATACCAAATTTGGTTGAAATTGGCCCAATAGTTACTGAGGAGAAGATGTTTAAAGATTTCAAAGTCAAAAAAGTGCCTGACCCTGCCACGCCCATATTTGGGCATAAATCAAAATTCCAGGAACAACTTTTGAAAAGGGTCACCAGAGGAACATTCATGCAAAGTTTGGTTGAAATTGACCTAACTGTTACTGAGGATAAGATGTTTAAAGATTTCAAAGTTAAAAAAACTGCCACGCCCATATTTGGGCATAAATCAAAATTCTGCAAACAACTTTTGAAAAGGGTCACCCAAGGAACATTCATACCAAATTTGGTTGTAATTGGCCCAATAGTTACTGAGAAGAAGATGTTTAAAGATTTCTAAGTCAAAAACTGCCACGCCCATATTTGGGCGTGAAACGAAATTCTGCCGAACAACTTTTGAAAAGGGTCACCCAAGGAACATTCATACCAAGTTTGGTTGAAATTGGCCCAATGGTTCCTGAGGTGTAGATGTTTAAAGATTTCAAAGTCAAAAACTGCCACGCCCGGCCACGCCCATATTTGGGCATAAATCAAAATTCTGCAAACAACTTTTAAAAAGGGTCATCCAAGGAACATTCATGCCAAGTTTGGATGAAATTGGCCCAATGGTTACTGAGGAGAAGATGTTTAAAGATTTCTAAGTCAAAAACTGCCACGCCCTCCCACGCCCATATTTGGGCATAAATCAAAATTCCATGAACAACTTTTGAAAAGGGTCACTCAAGGAACATTCATGCCAAGTTTGGTTGAAATTGGCCCAATGGTTACTGAGGAGAAGATGTTTAAAGATTTCTAAGTCAAAAACTGCCACGCCCTGCCACGCCCATATTTGGGCATAAATCAAAATTCCACGAACAACTTTTGAAAAGGGTCACCAAAGGAACATTCATGCCAAATTTGGTTGTAATTGGCCCAATAGTTACTGAGAAGAAGATGTTTAAAGATTTCTAAGTCAAAAACTGCCACGCCCATATTTGGGCGTGAAACGAAATTCTGCCGAACAACTTTTGAAAAGGGTCACCCAAGGAACATTCATACCAAGTTTGGTTGAAATTGGCCCAATGGTTCCTGAGGTGTAGATGTTTAAAGATTTCAAAGTCAAAAACTGCCACGCCCGGCCACGCCCATATTTGGGCATAAATCAAAATTCTGCAAACAACTTTTAAAAAGGGTCATCCAAGGAACATTCATGCCAAGTTTGGATGAAATTGGCCCAATGGTTACTGAGGAGAAGATGTTTAAAGATTTCTAAGTCAAAAACTGCCACGCCCTCCCACGCCCATATTTGGGCATAAATCAAAATTCCATGAACAACTTTTGAAAAGGGTCACTCAAGGAACATTCATGCCAAGTTTGGTTGAAATTGGCCCAATGGTTACTGAGGAGAAGATGTTTAAAGATTTCTAAGTCAAAAACTGCCACGCCCTGCCACGCCCATATTTGGGCATAAATCAAAATTCCACGAACAACTTTTGAAAAGGGTCACCAAAGGAACATTCATGCCAAATTTGGTTGAAATTGGCCCAATGGTTACTGAGGAGAAGATGTTTAAAGATTCCTAAGTCAAAAACTACCACGCCCTGCCACGCCCATATTTGGGCATAAATCAAAATTCCACGAACAACCTTTGAAAAGGGTGACCCAAGAAACATTCATACCAAATTTGGTTGAAATTGGCCCAATGGTTACTGAGGAGAAGATGTTTAAAGATTTCTAAGTTAAAAACTGCCACGCCCTGCCACGCCCATATTTGGGGGTCAATCAAAAATCCGCGAACAACTTTTGAGAAGGGTCACCCAAGGAACATTCCTACCAAGTTTGGTTGAATTCCGCCCAGTGGTTACTGAGGAGAAGATGTTTAAAGAATTGTTGACGACTTCCGACGCACGACGGACAAAAGGTGATACCAAAAGCTCACCTTGAGCACGTTGTGCTCAGGTGAGCTAAAAAAATATGAACAAGAGGTCCATGAGGGCCTGACACGCTCTACTGGTTATCAAGTTTTCCATTAAAGAAATCTGATATTTAAGGAAGTTAATTGCTCAAAGAATAATGCATAAAGAAAAAAAGGGCTTTATCCCCTTTATCATTTTAAGCAACAATTCTCAAGGCCCCTTTTCCCATGTTTCATGACGGATCCACTCCATTTCCAAAAGAAAGTTACCTTATGACCCTACAATCATTCTGTGAATATTTCATCAGAATCTGACAATAATTGTGGACTTTATCACATAAACAGGATTGTTTTGAATGAAATCAATAAGGCCCCTTTTCCTGTGTTTTCTGATGGATCAATTTCATTCCAAAAGGAACTTTCCTTACAACCCGACAATTGTCCTGTGAAATTTAAAAGACAAGTTGATAATGATTGTGATCTTCATCACATACACAAGAATGTTTTGAATGATAATCTGTAAGGCCCCTTTATCTGTGTTTCGAATGCCACAATTATTCCTTGCATCTTTGAAGAGATTCCAATAAAACTGTTGACTTAATTGTGTTAACAAAGATATTAAATTCAAGTTCTCATAAGGCCCCTTTTCCTGTGATATTTTACTGTTGGTTTTATCATTCTGTGAAAGTTAAAAGTGAATCCAATGAAATATTGGGAATTCATTATGTTTACGAGAATATTTAACAAAAAAAAATCATATGGCCCCTTTTTACATGATACTTGATGGATTGTACCCAGTACTGAAAAGAACCATTTAAGTGATTGTACAATCATTCTGTGAAATTTTGAAGTGAATCCGGTGAAATCAAGGGACATCATTGTGTTAACCAGAATATTTTAAAAAAAAATTCATAAAGCCCCTTTTTATGAGACACTTGCCATAATCAGATCCTCTGTCAAAATCAACAATTGGAATGATGGTATAACCAATCTGTGTATTCTGTGGAATTTATTGTATTAATGAGTTTATAGTGAAATCTTCATAGGGCCCCTTTTCTCATGATACTTTAAAGAACAAACCAAATTTCAAAAGGAACAATTCTAATGAAGGTACAATCATTCTTTAAAAGTTAAAGAGAATCAATGAGAACAGTGGACTAAATTGTGTCAAGAATTTTTGTAACAAAATTTTCATAAGGCCCCTTTTTCCGTGAAACTTAACAAATCACACCAAATGTACAAAGGAACAATCCTAATGAAAGTTTGAAGAAAATGATAAAGACTGAGGACTTTATTGTAACAATGATGCTTTGTAATAAAATTTTTATAAGGTCCCTTTTCTTGTGTCACTTAACCAATCAGGCCTGATTTACAAAGGAACAATCCAAATAATGGTACAATCATTCTATTAAAGTTTGAAGAGATTCTGATAAAGACAGAGGACATTGTTGTGTTTATGAGGATTTTGTAATAATTTTTCATACAGCCCCTTTTCCTATGATACTAGACAGATAAGGCCCAATTAGGAAAGAAACAATCCTAATGATTGTACAAACATTCTGTGAAAGTTTGAACAGAATCTGATGAAAACTGCAGACTTTATCTTGGTGTAAAATTTTTAAAATAAAATTTTCATAAGGCTCCTTTTCCTGTGATACTTGAAGGATTAGGTGTCATGTCAGCATCAACAATCGTGATTATTGTACAATGATTCTGTGAAGGTTTGAATAAAATCCAATGAAAGCTCTGGACTTGGTTACAAGTATTATAGATAAGATTCTCAAAAGGCCCCTTTTCCCATGATACTAGACAGATCACGCCTAATTTGAAAAGAAAGAATCCTCATGATGGAATAATCATTCTGTGAAAGTTTTAACAGAATATGATGAAATCTGTTGACTTTATTGTGGTACAATGATTTTAAAATTAAATTTCATAATGCTCCTTTTCCTGTGATACTTGACGGATCAGGTCTAATGCAAACATCAAAAATCATTATTATTGTACAATTATTCTGTGAATGTTTGAAGAAAATCCGATGAAAGCTCTGGACTTGGTAACAAGGATTTATAAATGAAATTTCATAAGGCCCCTTTTCCTGTGTTTCTTGACAGTTCGAACCCTGTTATTAAAAGAATGATAGTTATGACCTTCCAATCAATCCGTGAAAGTTTCAACAAAATCTGATCAAAGCTGTGGGCTTCATTGTGTTAACAGGGTTTTATTGATTGAATTTTCATTTAGCCCCTTTTCCCATGTTACTTGATGGATCTGTACCAATTCCAAAGGGAACTCTTCTTACAAAAGTATAATTATTCTGTTTGAGTATAAAGACAACCCCATCTCATCTGTGGACTTACAAGCATTAATTAACATTTTTTAATTGAATTTTCCTAAGGCCCCTTTTCCTATGTTTCTCAATGGATCAGACCCAATTTGAAAGGAACATTCCTTATGATGGTACAATCATTATGTGAAAGTTTGAAGTCAATCAGGTGAAATCTAGGGCCGTGATGTGTTAACTAAGATTTTTTTGTTAAATTTTCATAGGCCCCCTTTTACCATGAAACTTGATGGATCAAACCTACTTCCAAAAGGAACAATCCATTTAATGGAATAATCATTCTGGGAATATTTGAAGAGAATTTGTTGAAAACTATGGACTCTATTGTGTTTACAAGGACTTTTTCAATCCAGTTTTTAGCGGGCCCCTTTTTCCCGTGGTCCTTGACTGATCATACCAAATTTTGAAAGGAACAATTCTTATGATGGTACAATCATTCTGTGAAAGTTTGAAGTCAATCAGATGAAAACTGTGGACTCTAGAGTGTTAACAAAGATCTTTGAATTAAATTTTAATAAGGCCCCTTTTCCTATGTTTCTTGAGGAATCATATCCGATTCCAAAAGGAATAATCCTTATGATGGTACAATCATTCTGTGAAAGTTTGAAGAGAATCCTTTGAAAATTGTTGGCTCTAGATAATTTATGAGAATTTTTTATTAAAATTTTCATAAGACCCCTTTTTCATGTGTTTCTTGACCGATCATACCCAATTTCGAAAGGAACAATCCTTATGATTGTATAATCATTCTGTGAAAGTTTGAAGGGAATCAGATGAAAACTGTTTACTCCAGGGTGTTAAACACGATTTCTTAAAAGATTTTTCGATTTAATTTTCAAAAGGCTCCTTTTTCCGTGTTTCCATATGGATCTGACAAAATTCCCAAAGGAACAATCCTTATGATGGTACAATCATGCTGTGAATGTTTAAATAATATCTGATGAAAACTGTGGACTCTAGAGTGTTAACGAGGATTTTTTAATTAAATTTTTTAAAAGGCCCCTTTTCCTGTGTTTCTTGACAGATCATACAGATTTTCCAAAGGAACAATCCTTATGATTGTACAATCAGTCTGAGAAAATTTGAAGAGAATACGGTGAAAACTGTGGACTCTATCGCGTAAACGAGGATTTTTAATGGAATTTTTAATTAAATTTTCATAAGGCCTCTTTTCTCATGTTTCTTGACAGATCATACCCATTTCTTTAAAGGAACGATCCTTATGATGGTACAATCATTCTGTGAAAGTTTGAAGAGAATCTGATGAAAACTGTGGACTCTTTTGCTTAAATGAGGATTTTTTGAACAAGTTTTAATAAGGCCCCTTTTCCCATGTCTCTTGACGGATCTGACCCATTTTCTAAAGGAATGATCCTTGTGTTGGTACAATCATTCTGTGAAAGTTTGAATTACATCTGATGTAAACTCTGGACTCTAGAGCTTAAAAGAGGATTTTTTAATTAAATTTTCATAAGGCTCCTTTTCCCTTGTTTCTTGACAGATCATACCCATTTTTAAAAGGAACGATCCTTATGATGGTACAATCATTCTGAGAAAGTTTGAAGAGAATCCGGTGAAAACTGTGGACTCTATCGCGTAATCGAGGATTTTTTTGTTTAAGTTTTAATTAGGCCCCTTTTCCCATGTTTCTTGACTGATCTGACCCATTTTCAAAAGGAACGATCCTTATGATGGTACAATCATTCTGTGAAAGTTTGAATTAAATCTGATGTAAACTCTGGACTCTAGAGCGTAAACGAGGATTTTTTAATTTAATATTAATAAGGCTCTTTTTCCGGTGTTTCTTGACGGATCAAACCTTTTTTCAAAAGGAACGATCCTTATGATGGTACAATCATTCTGAGAAAGTTTGAAGAGAATACGGTGAAAACTGTGGACTCTATCGCGTAAACGAGGATTTTTTTATTTAAGTTTTAATTAGGCCACTTTTCCCATGTTTCTTGACGGATCTGACCCAATTTCGAAAGGAACGATCCTTATGATGGTACAAACATTCTGTGAAAGTTTGAAGGGAATCAGATGAAAACTGTGGACTTTATCGCGTAAACAAGGAAAAGTTTAACGGACAGAGGACGGACGGACAGACAGACACACGGAATGGAAAAAACCATCGCTATAGCTCTAGTGGTCTTTGGCCAGTAGAGCTAAAAAACAGGAATTTTTAAAACTACAGAAACCACCATCTCACCCTGTTTTTTCCTTTACAGCCTCATAGGAATGCCATCGTGAAGTTGTTTTATGGAAGTTTCCTATGTTATTGTCTAAAACAAGAGCACAGCCTACAGATGCCTAAGCTCGGCTTTTGTGCTGGATAGTGGACAAAATGCATTAAGAGTTATCCCCCTTGATAGTATAGGTTGCTCTTTTATTAGTGAACAAGCATGCCAAGTTTCAAGTGAATGCCTTTAGTAGAACCAGAAATATCACAAAAAGTCAAAGTTTCACATGACAACAATGACAACAACAATGATGACAATGACACTAAGGCTATAGCAATACCTCAGGTTTTTTCCAAAAACAGCCCAGCTAAAATTCTAGTATTGGGCATACTTTAGTTGGTTAAATTTCAAATGATTTTAAGCGTGATTCTATAGCATGCCAATAGTGATTTACAGCATGCCCCTGGTAACAAACCCTTGCATCTTTTACAAAGAAGATTAACACATACAAAGTTAATGTACAAAATTAATCTTTAATATGGAGTTCAGTGATTAGATGTTATTCGTACCAGTGAATATTTGAAACAATTGGAAAGAAATACAAAAGTTACAAATTCAAGGAAATCTTTGGTCAACCTCATACATGTGATATACAACAAGACAAAATACACCACCACATGGCTGTAATTTTAATATCTGGCTCCAGCTATAGAGATTAAAGTTTTTGAAATTCTAGCAATCATCCACTGAAAATTCCAAAAAAAAATATAGTTTGGTTGCATTTACAAGGAATTTTTCCATTTCCCCATTCCCAAACAATTAGGCTTTTTAACGCCCTCAAGAAAAGCAATTGGGAGCACATTGATGAAAATGAAGAAATTGGTTGCAACAAGCAATTACTTCACTTTCCACAATATTTTCTACCAAGAAAGTTGAAAAAATTACAATTTCATAAACTTTGAATTATCTTCTGCGAATTCAAAATGCAATAGGTTAAAAAGTGATTACCTTTCTATGAAAATTCTTCAAATTCTTTTCTGGAAATGCATCAGGAATTTCATTCACAAGAAATTTTACATTGAGCCATTTCTTATGCCACAGCAGAATACCAAAAGTCCCCATGACAAAAAAGCTCAGTGAAATTGCCTACACTTTGGTAGTTACATGTAAGAGATGCTTTCAATGGAATTTAAATGAAGTCCTCTTTTTCTATAACACAGCTGAAAATGGCAACAACCGACAAAAAATACAAATGGTGTCATGGTGAGAAAACATTGAGTACCATACCAATTCTTCAAGATCTTCTAGAGAGTTGCATTCACGTAAAAAAGCAGTGGACCTACTTATTCTGATGACAACAGGGTCTTGATAAAACTTCAACCTCTCCCAAAAACAGCCATGCAAAAAAATATTGGTGATATTAAAATATTTCAATTTCAGGTTAGGTAATATCCCCTATAAAGATCTAAAAGAGATCTTGGAATCTTTCATGCCTTCAAAACATCAAATAATGGATTAATTAAGGCACAATTCAAAATCACTCATAACAAAGACTATTGGATAAAGATATATCTCGTAAAGTTTAACCCTTTGCCAGATGGCAACATTTTGACTGGTTTGTCTTGGATAAAGAGACATCTAAATCTCAAACTTCTATATAACACATAGAAGAACTTTTCTACTTTAACCCTTTCCTATACAATCACTGGTTTTTACATCCTTGGGATATTGCACCGAAGAAAAGATTGTGGAAAAAGAAGAAATTGCTGTTAACAAGCAATTTCTTCTTTTTCCACAATATTTTCTACCATGTTTGTTGGTTACTTTTGATATTGCACCCACTTTTAGTTGTGATCTGCAACTTCTTTCAAATTGGACAGGTCTAAAATTTTGAAAACAGGAAAGGGTTAAGCTTTGTGTTGGTTAAAGAGATATCTAATAAAGTTCAAACTTTTATATATCACAAAGAAGAAGTATACTAATTTAAGTTGAAGCATAGTTACTTACCCTCTATCATACAGACTACAGTATGGGACAGAAAGAGATCTCAGAAACTTCCATATATCACTGTATGTCCAGTCTAATATGGGATTTACACGCATGTATTGAGGCCAGTCAGGATCCGTCATTGTGAATGATTCTAAATGACCTAAATATCAATAAGATACTGATAGCAGCAACAAAACATCAGCTTAATTAACTGGTAGACTGTAGACTGGTCCAATTTCAAAGAAGCTGCAGACAACAGTTTCATGATGAAATATGTGTATTAAAATTCTTTGTCTTTTTGGTTAGAAAACATTGCTTTTCTTCTATGTCCACAATGTTTTCCAAAGAATTCCACTTTAGGAGTATGAAAAACCAGATTGCATGGCAATGGGTTGAGGCAGTTATTACAAATTGGCAGCATTTTATTTCATTTATTAGATAAAAATTGAACATGGTTTTATTGCTCCTGATGATCTTCCAATTTTAGTCATGTGTATCAAATCTCCTCACCCTATATACAATTACCAACAAATAACCCTACATATTTATGTCACACACAATTGATTTGCTTTTAACTTTGTACCCAAAACCCAACATATTTTCCAAAGTAATATTTAGTTATTTTTCAAATAAACTAACTTGTCAGAGGGTAGTGAACATTTCAAGCAATTGCTCAGTTACAATTCTCGATGATACTAAAGAGAGCACTGCGTGCAGGTGCCAACACTTGACTCCAGGTGCTTAATAGTGAACAAGAATTGGGTCAGAGGGTCAAACATTTAAAATTAGACCTTTGACCTTCTTTATGACCTTGACCGTTGTCAGATAAGCCTGCACCAAGCCCACTGCACTTGCTGATATCAGAATAAACAAGTGAGTAAAATACCTTGAGCATAGAAACAGAGATTTAATTGATGTAGGCAATATTTAAATAACCTTTGCCCTGTTGAATTGTAGAAGAAAAGTAGAGAATTGTAAGAATAATAGCTCGAATCACGCCCAGCACACATGCTCTGATCGAGATATACACTTGTATAAGATATAAGATTCATACAATAGGATCAATAGATATGGGCAAGGTCAATTTTAGACTTTTGTCATGTGGCTGTGGCATTGACCTTTAGAGCAGGAACATTATCAAGTAAAGCACACCTGCCCTTATCAAGCTATTCAAGCTTTTAAAATATCATGAGTCAATGATCTTGAATGATAGGCAAGGTAAATTTGACCATTGGATGTAACCTTGAGCTTGAGAGTAGAAGCATGTATCAACTTTTTGGCTTTTGACCTCCTATTTTAACCTTGAACTTTTGAGTAGGGGCCTAAAACAGACCCAGCACACTTGCTCTCATCAAGATGTTCAAGTGAAATTAAGAATCAATGAATAAAGGCATGGTCAAATTTAATATTTCACCTCTTACTTTTACCTTGACCTTTAGAATACAATCCTGAATCAATGGCAGAAAGATGTACAATTATGTAAAATATGAGAATTAGTCCAACATTTCAGATATATCACAAAGTGTCAACTTTTTTGCACAACAACAAGGTAGAGGATAACAAGGCTATAGCTATACAATGGATATTCTCCAAAAACAACTAAGCTAAAATTTCTAACCTATTACCAGACAACAAATATTTAGAGTGGTCCAAATTTATAGAAATTTCAGACCACAGTATCAATTCAATCAAAAAATCAAATTCTTTTCATTTTTTGCAAATGTAGAAAAAAATGTTGAAAATGAAGAAATAACTTGTTAATTTACCCATATATTTTCCCAACTGTTTTTCTTGAGGCGCTTCAAAAAGCATCGATATGTGAGGATGGGTTAATGAAGGATTGTTGATCTGCATGAAATATAAGCAGCAAGTATTAACCCGATACTTTAAGGATAAGTAATATTAACTTATTATCACACAATGATGCTACTGGATACCCCTTAAGAAAACATTGTGTAAAAAGTAGAAATTGCTTGTAACACGCATTTCTTCATTTAACACATTGTTCTCTATCCACAAATATTAAAAAATCTAAAATTTCTTGAACTTTTCGTTGTCGTCTGCAACATCTCTCAATTTTCACAAGTCTAAAGTTTTGCTGTCTGGTAATGGATTCATTGACATCATTCTTATTTTGTATTCTATCAGTTCAACTAATTGTCTTACTAGAGTATGGATCTGTTTTCCTTGTTCCCATGATGGTAGCTTTAATAGCTGGATGTTCTTTTTGCATCTCTCCAAGACTGTCTTTGATTCGTCCACTATAGTTGATCATCTCTAGATGGTATCTTAAATAAAAAACATAAAGATTATCCCGGAATAAATCAAACATGTGAAAATAGAAAATGATTTCGGATGACAATTTAGAAAGGGTAACCATTCAATATCACTAAGGATAATGATCTTTTGTTATTGCTATTTTGTTTGCAGAAACCTCCGCACTTACCTATTTTCTTAACAATGGAAAATAAAACAAAAATAGATTAAAATTAAAACAAATAAGTGACCTCATTTTAGCCAAAAGAGACCCATTATTGAATCTTGTCTAGGAAATCAATAACAAACATTCTTACAAAGTTTCAAGGTATTTGTGCAAGAAATGTAGCAAGTAAATTGGAAAGAAGATTTCTCAATAAAGACCTTGCGACCTAGTATTAGACCCCATGTGACCTAATATCAAACTTGACAAAGAAGTTAAATAAGAAAATACCTTAATGAGGACATAAATTAGAAGGAATGGATTGTCCATTCAATTCATTAGCTATATAGTGAGTATAGGACAAAGTACTTGTTGCAAGCAATTTCTCCTTTGCTCTTAATATTTTCCTTAACTCTTTACCGTTTTTTAATTTTAGACTGGTCCAAATTGAAAGAGGTTTCAGACAACAATGAAATTTGGATGCAATTTGAAATGAAATGGTCCTATGTGGTAGAAAATATTGTTGAAAAAGAAGTTATTGCTTTTTACAAGCAATTTCTTTTTCCATAATATTTTCTCATGTATAAAATCACAGCCACAGAAAATCCTGTGTTTGTACAGAAAAGGGTTAACCCATTACCATGCAAGAACACTTTTTGACGCCCCCAAGATAAAAAGCTTTGGAAAGGATTGTGGACTAAGAAGAAAATGCTTGTTACAAGCAATATCTTTAGTATCCACATTTTATTAAATCTCAAAAGACAATTTTTTTTTGGAATTTCACAGACCTGAAACTGTTGTCAGCAACTTCTTTCAATTTGGACAAGTCATCTCAATTTTCTTGTGTGGTAATGGGTTAAATGATTCCTTTTGATGCCCCTCAAGAAAAGCATAAAAAACATTGTGGAAAATGAAGAAATTGCTTGCATTCAGTAATTTCTTCTATTTCCACAATGTTTCCTACCCAGAAAGTTGAATAAAATCTAAATTTCATCAACATTTAATTGTTGTCTGCAACTCCTTTCAATTTGGACCAGTCTACGATTTTGCCGTCTGTTAATGGGTAAATACAATGTATCAGGAAGGTAAAAAGTCAGGATTGTTTGATAATGGGTTAAGGATGTATTGTATGCTGTAAATCAGTCAAACTCGAAAAAAAAAATCTTAAGATTCTTATTTAGTAGCTTAAACCCTCAGTCTAAACAACTCCCTATCTAAATTTCCTAAATAAGAATCTGAAGAATCTTCATGGAAAGAACACAGCCTGCTTCTCTCAAAACAAAAAAACAAAAACGGATTGCAAAAAAACTGTGACATTTTAAACTCTGACTACAATTCCCCTTAGCCGATTACATGACAACAAAATTTTAGAACAGATTCTGGACAACAATTTTAAGTTGGTGAAATTTTAATATTTCTTCTCTTATTGGATAGAAAACATTTTGGGAAATGAAGACATTGCTCATTACATTATTATCCTTTTCTAGATTGTTTTCAAACATATTTTTATTGAGGAGCATTAAAGGCAGGAATGTGCGGTTATTGATTACAAGAATTTTTGTTTGGAAGAATTATATTCTCATTTGCAACATATCAAATTGCACAATCAGCTGTAGTATTCTTGAGAACTTGTGTATAAATAATGAAATAATTTAGCATGTTCGAAAGGTTTTTTAGCTAGCAAAGTGTCACCTTTGATAGCTTAAGTTAATAGACATAATTTTGAGGTCTTCTCAAAGTTCAACGAGTGCAAACTGCCACTGGAGGCTTAACTGTGAAATCCATTGAATGCATACACCATAAAAAGTAGTTTTAAGTATTTCAGGAATGTTGCAAATTCTTTTCAAATTGTAGAGAACTCTTTGAAAAGCATGCTTTTTAACCCATTCCCACTCAATCCTGCTTTTAAGAATCCCATGAAAAAAACTTTGGAAAGCATTGTGGACAATGAAGAAATTACTTGTAACAAGCAATTTCTTCATTGTCTACAATGTGTTCTATCCTATAAGGGAAAGATTTTCTAAACTCCACCAATTAAAAAGTTTCCTCTGCAACATTTTTCAAGTCTAAGATTTTGTCATGTTGTAATTGGTTAACTCATGGGTTACTATAACCTTTGACTAACAAATCATGCTTTGCTATCTTACAGTTCTTTGATTATGCTAATGTAATACATACCTATCTCTGGAAATCTGTATAAATTTTTCAACTTCTGGGAAAGGTAGTTTACTTCTAATGTACAATGCCTTAAGTGTTACTTTCTCATCAGGGTATTTCCTGGAATACACCACGGATAGAAATACCATGTACCTTACTTCCAATAACTTTTAACACATTACCAAAAAACAACAATTTTTAAAGCCACCCAAGAAAAATACTTTAGAAAAAATTGTGGTAAATGAAGAAATTACTTGTTACAAGCAATTCCTTCATTATCAACAATGTTTTCCCCTATAAGACAAAAATTCCATCAACTTTAAACTGTTGTCAGCAAATTCTTAAAGTTTGGACCAGTGTAAAAAATAAATGAGTGGGAACAGCTTAAACATCATAGTCTACTGGAATTTGCATATTGTCTCTAATGTTTTAAAAATTCATTTCCAGAAAACATAATCTACAACAAGTTCAAAAAGAAATCTAGTTTGAATTTGCATTTACAAAATCTTCAATGGTGAAATAAATTCTTGGAAAAGCAGCAAGTTTCTTCCCTTCAAACTCAGTCTCTAAAAATGTATGGTGAAAAATGTGTAGAGTCTACATGTTTTCTACAATACATCATTTGAGACTGAGTTTGAAGGGAAGAAACTTACTATTTTGTTTTCTGGTTATGGGCTTAGCCTTTTCAAGACAGTCTACACCGTAGACTGTCAAAATGTTAAGCCCATTACCAGAAAACAAAATAGTAGACTGGTCCAAATTCAGAGAAAACAATTTTCAGTAGATGGAATTTAAAAGTTCTTTGTATTTTTTTGGATAGAAGACATTAAGGATAATGAAGAAAGTTCTTATAACAAGAAATTTCTTAATTTTTACAATGTTTTCATAACCTTTTTTCTTAACCCCCCCCCCAAAAAAAAACAACCCAACAAAACAACACACAAAAAAACTCCAAGCATAAAATGAGTGATTGTGTGCGTATTGTTTGAAATAGAACAATTGTTTGTTTTGATGTTAGATAGATTGATTTTTCATTTTAAGGGTAAGTCTAATTACAGTATACCGCTTATACTGAAAACTTGGAAAAGTTTTTCCAAGGAAACAACTAGGAGCAATAATTCAATGGTTGCTCAGTCAATCCTGCCTATCTATATCCTTTACAGATCTTACAATAAGACAAAGGTAAAGCAATCAATGATCCTCTATATAACATTCACTATCAGAACATTGCCTTCATTAAGCGTATCAAAACATTTTCTTTTATGCTTTCCAATGGATTTATTGATATTTTTATGTGGATTATCACTTAGTAATTTCACTAAAATATCAAGAAAATTAACAAAACATTTTTTAGTTAAAATGAGACTTGTTTCCTTCAATTAACCCATTCCCAAATAATGACTCTTTTGGAAGCCCCTTTGAAAAACCAAATGGAAAAACATTGTGTAAAATGAAGAAACTGCTTGTAAGAAGCAATTTCTTCATTTTCCACTATGTTTTCTACCCAGAAAGGTGAAAAAATCTAAAACTTCATCAACTTTGAATTGTTGTCTGCAACTTCTTTCAATTTGGATCAGTCTAAAATTTTCTTGTTAATGGGTTAATATTCACCTCCTACACACTTTGTGTTGTCATACATTACATCACTCACTTTCGAAACACAGTATACACTAGATGTAAAATAGAATTACACCAATTTGTCAATTTGTTGCAATTAACCAGAAGTTGCTATTTAAAAGGAACTATGTGTTCTATAAGTCTAATGTTTGTGTAAAATATGAGTTGCAATTAACCCAATACCAGATGACCAAATTTAGACTGGTCCAAATTGAAAGAAGTTTCAGACCACAATTTTTTTGCTGATGGAATTTCAAAAATATTTGTCTGGTCAGGTAGAAAAATTGTGGATAATGAAGAAATTGCTTGTTACAAGCAATTTCTTTATTTTTCACAATGTTTTCTGAAGCCGTTTCTCTTGGGGGCATCAAAAAGGGTCACTGTGTGGGGATGGGTTAAACAGTAAACTGCTATTATCAGTGTTGACAATAAGAGAATTCCACTGTATTTACCACCATTTTACACACTGATGCTTTTTGATCCCCACGCTTGTTGAGAAAACATTGTGTAAAATGAAGAAATTGCTTGCTGTAAGCAATTTTTTCGCTTCACAATATTTTCTACCCAAGAAGTTGAAAAAATCTAAAATTTCATAAACTTTACATTGCTGTCTGCAGCTCCTTTTAATTTGGACCAGTCTAAAATTTTGTTATGTGGAAATGGGTTAATACAATATTATATTCACCAGCTGACAGCAGCGTACAATAAATGCAGTCATACATTACATTACTCACTTTCTGAACACAGCATACACAAGATGTAGTAGTACTGTACAGTCTTTTCCACCATTAAATCCTACACTAATCTCATCCAAACTATAAAGATAATTATACAAGTCTATTAGAATACATGCCTATCTTATAATGTCTTGTGCAAGATATCAACAAGATATTGAAATATGATTGAATGTATGTTGATTAAAAGCATTAAATGTTGTGTATTGTTGAAAGTCTATGTTGAAAGTCAACAAAAGGAAATTCAAGGTAAGGGCTAACTAAATCTCAAAATTTCTTATCCATGAAAAAGAAGGTAAATATAACATTAAATTATAGTAATACAGCATAAACTAATTTCTAAACCCTTATCTTGCTTAACCAGGAATAAACCTGTTTTTAGAGGAGGTGTAGCCAAAGATCAATCTGCAATTATGTGCAGTCTGATATAAGTCTACACCACCAATCCTAATTGTTTGTAACCCACAACCAGGGTTTCAAGTGCTTTCAGGTCTTCCATTCTATTGCAATTTTGAAAAGGATTTTATTCAGTATGACAAGAGCTAAAACTATTACAATACCAGTTAGATCTTGGTTAACCCTTTCCTGTTCAAATATGGGATTTTACGTTCCTGTGATTTTATACTCGAGAAAACATTGTGGAAAAAGAAGAAATTGCTTGTAACAAGCAATTTCTCCTTTTTCCGTAATATTTTCTACACTATAGGATGGTTTCATTTATAATGGCATCCAGTTTTCATTGTTGTCTACAGCCTCTTTCAAATTGGACTAGTCTAAAATTTCCAAAAACAGGAAAGGGTTAAATAGGATTCAGAGCTGATATAAGGAATTTTAATATACATGTAAGGAGTTACTACAATCCAAGTCCATTATAGAAGCATTATCTGCTACAGAGCAAATACATTATAACCTGGAGCCCACTTATTCAGCTATTTCATTACTTGGACCCCACAAACAGCCTTATAATAGAGTTGTAGTGTACAATCTTATTATTTAAGATTTATACAGAATATGAACAACTTTAGCCTTTAACCCATTACAAGATGGCAAATTTTAGACTGGTCCAAATTGAAAAGAGTTGCAGACAATAATTTAATGTGTTTTTAACTTGAGTTTTTTTTTTAACATTTGGGACAGAAAACATTGTGGATAGTGAAGACATTGCTTGTAACAAGAAATTTCTTCATTTTCAACAATGTTTTCAGAAGCTTTTCTAGTTGGGGTGTCTAAAAGTGTCATTGTGTGGGAATGGGTTAAGCCTTCTGCTGCACATCCTACATAGACCACCATTTATTCATTTGTAAGAGAACATATTGTTAAAATTTCATTTCCAAGTTATACATTCATTAACAGAATACCTATATCTGTTAAAACATTCCTCTATCACAGCCACTGCTTGTTTGACTCTCTGTGTAAACTCATCTGTGTCTACACTGTTGGCTACTTCATACACCTTTATAACAGCATTCTGTATGGGTGTCTTGTCATAGTCAATTATACTGTCTGAAAAAACAAATAGGTCATCTGTTGTTTCTATTAACTATTCTCTTGCTGAATGATTTTTTTCTATGCTTTTCAGAATTAAATTTATCCATTACCAGATGGCAAAATTAAGCTTGGTCCAAATTGAAAAGAGTTGCACATGACAATTGAAACTATATGAAATTTTAGATTTTTTTAACTTTCTGGGTAGAAAACAATTTGTAATGTTAAAAAATTGCTTATTGCATTCTCCACAATGATTTCTGAATTATTTTTCCTGAGGGGCATCAAGAAGCGTCATTGTGCAGGAACAGGCTAAGCTAAAAGGTCTGAAAGCACTGGAAGCAGTGGTTCTTGGACAAGTCTACTTTTGAAAATCAATTTATAAACAACCCATTCTTGGTTGGGACAAGCAAGTTGTGTAGACTAGGATCAGAATGCACATATGTGTATGCTGGTCCAAGCCATATACCTACTGCCATAAACAGGAATATTCTGGGTCCAGCATGACAAGGATTAATACTTTATAACATAGTTCAGCTGGTTAAGAAAATGAGTGAAACAAAAATGGCCTTGTAAAAGCAATGGACTGATTGACAGCATCCCCCCTCCCCCTTCATTCACATAGGACAGATTCCCAAGGTACCAGCCCAGCCCCCTGACCTTCTATAAGCCAAACAGAAACAGGCCCAGCAATGGAAATATTGCTTGCCACACCATCTTCAGTCATATAGCGCAAGTTGTCAAGGGAACAATTAGAATACCCATAAACTTTGGAACAGACCTCATACCTATAAGAGGAGGAGCAGTATGTAGCAAATCTTGTTTGCTAGAAAGAGTGTAAGAAAACATCTTTAATCTAGGTAAAGCGGGTTTGGATGTCTCAAAATGGTTTAATTTTCTTTTGTTGTTAAACTTGATTTATGTTTTTCACTGTTTTGCTCTCATTTGTTTTATGTAAATATTTGTTCCATAGTTGCTTGTTAGAAAGGGTGACAATCCATTATATGTCTATGTGTTGTGACTATGTACCTTTTTGTATACATAAAAAATAGATGTCTCTGTCGTATATCAAGTTTCCTTTGAAGACCAAACACAGTTCTTACAGAACCTATATTCAATTCATTTTACCACAGTTGCTTTGCACAATGGATAGTGCCATTTTGAAAGATTGTCATGTGATGTTCTAAAGATAGTCCTATGATGTACATCCAATATTTGATTTGTAGAATTGAACGAGGAGTTCTGATTGGGGTACTAAATGGCAGAAAGCTGACTCCACCCACTGGCCTCTGATAAGTGAAACAGGAATATCCCTGTAAGAACAATGGATAGATCACTAGCCACAGCTTCTTCATTCACATGAGGCAAATTGTCAAGGGTACTAATAAAGTTTATCTCAAAGTAATTTAATGCAGAAATTTAACTCATTACCACGCAATGACGCTGTCTGGAGCCATGAAGAAATATTATCATGGAAAACTTTGCAAGAAAACGAGAAATTGCTTGTAATAAAGATTTTTTTTCCTTTTTTCTCAATGTTTTCTTCCCTTTTTGGCACTTATTTTCAAATTCTTGTGCGAATTGAAACACAGTCTGCAACTTTTTTCAATTTGGACCAGTCTAAATTTCTGTTGCTGGTAATTGGTCAAGTAGAAAGAAAGTTGCTTCTGTTTTCAAAATTTACCAGATCTAGACCCTATACTTTGGGAGATAAAATTTCTAAAGATTTCCTCTATGAAATTTGGAACCAACAAAATGGAATTTCCTTTTCAAAATTGAAGTTTTCTGGCAGGGTTCCATTTAGAAAATACTGCATTCAAAATTTGAAAGATCTAGGCCTTAAATTTTGGGAGAAGAAAATTTCTGAAGATTTCCTTCTTTATTTCTTTGTAAAATGCAGGGAACCCACAACATAGGGCTTAGGTTGATCTCAAAATCATAATTTGAAGAATTTTGGTAGAGTATCATTTGGGGATGTTACACACAAAATTTGGAAGCTCAAAGCTTCCTTCTTTATCTCTTTACCAAAAACAAAGGACATACATTGATCTTAAAGTAAGAATTTGAAATAATTTGAGAGAGTATCATAAGGCAATATTAAATTTTTTATTTTCTGAAGCATGAGCATGGGATGCTCTGTTTTATAACATGCATTATATAACAAGAAATAAGGGAGTTTAAAATCACTGAGCATATCCTTCCCCCCCCCCCCCCAATTACAGTAAAATGATATTCTCCCTAAATTGAATATATTCCGTATGCACCATGTAGGACACCTAGCTGCATCTTAACATCAAGCATTGAAAAAATACAACTAAACCAGGTAATGTCAAAAACTAAACCGTTGGCTGAAATTAAACTAAAGCAGAAAAGAGGAAGTAGATGTTATGCAGATCTAGATTTGGTAAGCGCCATGGACACCTATAGTTGAGCATGCATATAAAGTATATACATGTACTTTTAATAGTTGCTGAGAAAAATACGACAAAAATATCAACTATACAAGACAATATTCGAGAATAAACTAACTCATAGAACAGAAAGTAGTTAACTTGTGGACCTAAATTCAGTAAGTGCCATGTAGGATCCCTATCTGAACCTCCACACCAAGTTTCAAGTCAATGCTATGAATAGATGCTAAAAAAAACGACAAAAATATACCACTATACCATCTGTGTCCCAACAAAGCAAAAAAAGTCATGGAGTGGTTAGCTTGCGGACCTAAATTCTGTAGGTGCCAAGAAGGATACCTAGTTGTACCTCCACACCAAGTTACAAGAGGGCTCTATGAATAGTTGCTGAGAAAAGTGTGACGAAAATATACCTCTATACTATTAATGTCCTAATATATATAAAGTCATAAAACAGGAAGTAGCTAGAGCTGTCGCCCTCAAGGGCTGACGAGAATACCCCCCACACCGCTAAAAAGGCTTTTCTATGAAGGAGTGGAACTTGAAGCTGTTTAATCACATGCATGTCATGGTGGATGAACATTGCCAACCCTCCACCTCTTTCTGATTTTGTGTTTGTTGCTAGAGTTGACTGATTAGGAAAGGTTGGTCAATATGAGCCTATGTTAAAGAAAACTGTGTGAGGAGATGATGACACAAAATTATATCCACGTAAAGTCAATATGAGCCTACCGGTATGTTAAATTTTTGACCCCCCGGGGGCGGGGTCAAATTTGACCTCAGGAAATAAACCGTTCGATATTTTGTAAAGGTCAACAAGATGATGTTACTTACCAAATTTGGTAACTCCCCTTATGGTTACTGAGTTTTGCAATTTTAAATTTTGACTACTCCCCCCCCCCCATTAAAAAGTTCAAAATGGCATAACTCTGAAACTAACGACTGGATCAAGATGAAAATTGCAGGTGCACAACTTCATATGATAGGAAACAACCTGATAAAATTTCAGCAAAATTGGTCATAAAATGTGGGAGGAGAAGAGGACACAAAATTACTCCCCCCCCCCCCATTAAAAAGTTCAAAATGGCATAACTCTGAAACTAACGACTGGATCAAGATGAAAATTGCAGGTGCACAACTTCATATGATAGGAAACAACCTGATAAAATTTCAGCAAAATTGGTCAAAAAATGCGGGAGGAGAACAGGACACAAAATTATGTCCACGGACGGACGGACGGACAGACGGACGGACGGACGGACAGACGGACAGACTGACAACCTGATTCCAGTATACCCCCCCATAACTTCGTTGTGGAGGGTATAATTAACTTTGGGACCTTAGTCCGGTAAACCCCATTTAGGGCCCCTAGTTGAACCTGACCACCAAGTTCCAAATAAAGACTATGAATAGTTGCTGAGAAAAGTGTGACGAAATATACCATGCTACCATCATCATTCTTATATATTTAAAGTTGTAAAACAGGAAGTATTTAACTTTTGGACCTTAGTTCTGCAAGTGCCATTTACGACCCCTAGCTAAACCTGCATCAAGTTCCAAGTCAAGACTATGAATAGTTGCTGACAAAGTGCGACAAAAATATACCACTCTACTAGTCAATGTCCAAATACATTCAAAGTCGTAAAGCAGGAAGTAGTTAACTTGCGGACCTAAATTCAGTAAGCTCCATGTAGGACCCCTAGCTGAACCAACACATCATGAATAGTTGCTGAGAATAGTATGACGAAAAATATTGGTTCAGATAGAGAGACAAACAAAGGGACAAGCAAGGGTAAACCATTATACCCACCTCTTCTTGGAAGCAGAGGTAAAACAAAGAATTAAGATAAAGATGTGTTTGTGAAACACTTACGCCACCCCAAGAACATTATGACTTTGATAGTCAACATTGACAATTCAGATTCAAATTCAAACCTTGACATTGTCAACAGCAGATGCTAAACAATGAGAAGACAATTTTCAAAGTTTTCGTATAAGGAAATTAGCTTGCCAACAAAAGTCATGATCTTAATCCCATCACAATTCTTTGAAGGAATCTGCTAAAGTATCATCCAATGATTTTTCCTGTGATATTTGGTTGAAATTCGTCAACTGGTTTCTGGGAAGATTTTCACCATATATGGAAATTAGCCTCGCTCACAAAAGCCAAGATTTTAATCTTATCAAATGTTTTTAAAAGAATCTGATAAAGGGTCACTCAAGGATAATTCCTGTAAAATTTGGTTGAAATCTGTGCTGACTTTTTGGGGAGTAGAATTTTAAAGTAAAAGTTTGTGAACAGATGGACACAAGCCATTGACAATAGCCAGTTGGTTTCCAATGAACATTGTAACTTAAATTGTGTTGAAAAAACAAGGAATCTTAAAAACCAAATTTCAATATTAAGTTTAAACCCTTGTTTTGCTGAATAACATCTTCTCTCTATAACTGCATTAGAATCAAAGGGCTGATGGCATGATTGTGGTTTGTTTTGTTTGAATGGGGTTTTACACCGCTTTCAACAATCTTTCAGTTATATTGCACTTAACAATGGATTTCTGGTATTTCCTACACCGGTACTACCATTAATCCTTTCCTAGCCTCCAGCTGCTATCCCACATAGGTCTACGATTATCAACCCATTGGTGAGAGACAAATTTTTCAGAAAGAATGAGTGACGCTGTCGGGGATCGAACCCGGGACCTCTAGATTGACAGTCCGACGCACTACAAACTGCACTATGATGGCGGTCTGATTGATTGTGGTTCAATATTTTTTTAGATCAATTCCATAAACTACATATACATGTACTCTGGCTTAAAAGGGGCAAATAGGATGTGTAGACTAAGATCAGAATGCATTTATGTGTATTCCTCCTGCCAAACAGGATTATTTCAGGTTCAGCATGTTCTCTACAATTTGATTTGTTTGTTTATTTGTTTGTTTGAATGGGGTTTTATGCCGCTTTCAACAATCTTTCAGTTATATCGCGGCGGCTGGAGCACCTAACAATGGAATCTTGGTATTTCTCACACCAGTACTACCATTACATCCCTTCCTAGCCTCCAGCTGCTATCTCACATAGGTCTACGATTATCAACCCATTGGTGAGAGACAAATAGTCGGAAAGGATGAGTGCCGCCGTCGGGGATCCAACCCGGGACCTCTAGATTGACAGTCCGACCTCTACAATTTGAATAAAGTTAATTCATGTTGCTGGTCATTTTGAACACAATATGCTCAAGTATACACAAGAACTACTTTTTTGGCGTAGACATTCAGTGTATTTAGTGGTAAAGCCTCCAGTGGCAGTTTGCACTCGTTTGAACTTTGAGAAGATTTCAAAATTGTGTTTGTTAACTTAAGCTATAAAAGCTGACGCTTTGCTAACTAAAAAGCTCTTGAAAAACTTGTGGAAAATAAAGAAATCTCTTATGACAAGCAATTTCTTTGTCTTCAAAGACAAAGATAAATAAAAAAACCCCTATCAACTTTAAATTATGCTCTGCAACTTTTTGGAATTTGGACCAGTCTAACACTTTGTTGTCCAGACATTAATTTTTCAAGCTAAAAGTGAGGAATTTGACCTTGACCATGATCATAATGACCCTTGTTAAATGTGGTTTAATGTAATCTATTTACATATTGAATATGAACATTGCAGCTTAAATATTTTTGAAATTACAAGAACACGCTGTGCACATTATGTTTTCTCATATCAAAATTGAAGGTAAGGATTATAAAATTCACCTTGACCTAGATTATATGGTCCTTGTTAGATTTGGTTAAATACAATCTACTTACATACCAATTATAAGCTCTGTAGCTTACATACTTGTGATGTAATAAGAAAATGTTTAACCCATTTTATAGCAATTTTTCTTTTTCCACAATAATTTCCATCATATAGGATGGCTTCTTACTTTATAATGTTGTCTGCTACCGATTTGATTTTTGACAAGTATAGAATATTAAAAGAAACAGTAAAGGTTAAAAATTACTCCCTGAGTTTCCCTTCACCAAAGATGAATTATTATTAATTCATTTCCACACATTTCCTTCTTTTACACCTGTCAAGAAAACAGTTTGGTAAAAAGTGTGGAAAAACAAAGAATTTGCTTGTTACACAATGTTTTCTACTCAAAAAGACAAGGGTTTTTGAAATTTCATAAACTATAAATTGTCGTCTGCAACTGCTTAAATTTAATTTAGAGCAGTCTGATATTTTGATATTTTGGCATGGGTTCAAGACAACTTCATCTTGCATTCTGAGCAGACTAACCCGGATCAATATCATCATACCTCTGTGTTAAATAAAACATTTATTTAACCCATTACTCAACAATCCTGACTCTTTACAATCATGATGAAATATAGTTAGAAAAGCATAGAAGGCAAAGGAGAAATTCACAACATCTTCAACCATTATTTTATTGTTTTTCCGCCAGATTGACAAGCAATACAATAATATAAAATATCTAAGATTACCAACTTTGAATACTTGTCTCCATTTCCTGTCTATTTTTTTTGTCTTCTGCTAATAAGATTAAAAGCCTACCTGACATCCTGAAAATTCTGTTAAAATTATCTTCACACTGATAGGATGTCCTAGTTTACTCTTAACTTTAAAGGTGTATGAAGCACCCTGTTTAAATTATTTTAACCCATTCTCACACAGTTACGATTTTTGATGCCTCTTAAGAATATCAATCAGGAAAACATTTTATTTAAAATAAAGAAATTGTTTGTAACAACCCATAAAGTTGAAAAAATTTAAAAATTTCATAAACTTTAAGTTGTCGTCTGCAACTCCTTTCAATTTGCACCAGTCTAAAATTTTGCCATGTGGTAATGGGTTAAAAACCCGTCATACTTTAGTAGTTAACCTTTCCAAAACAATCGCAGATTCAGAACCCACTTTATGTAATATTTAAAACAAGAGCACCATATACAGATGCCAACGTTTGGCTTTTAAGTGCTTGATATTAGGCAAAATTTCTTAGTTGAAAAAAGGGCATAAATCATTCAAAAATGCATTTAGAGTTATCCCCCTTATTGGCTTTGATTGTTCTTTTGATAGTGAACATATATTCCAATCTTAACCCTTTCCTGTTTTTCAAAATTTTAGACTTGTCCAATTTGAAAGAAGTTGCAGACGACAACTTAAAGTGAGTGCAATTTAAAAAGTTACCAACCTGCAGGGTAGAAAATATTGTAGGAAAAGAAGAAATTGCTTGTAACAAGCAATTTCTTCTTTTTCTACAATATTTTCTCAAGTATAAAATCACAGACATGTAAAAACAAGGGATTAAACAGGAAAGGGTTAAAGTGTTCAACATTACCAGAGGTATTACAAAATGTCAAAGTTAACGGACACCGATGACTATACAGATACTGAAGCAGACAATGACCTGGCAATTCCCCCCGTTTTCTCTGAACGGCCAATTATACTATGAGAAGAGTAGAAACTCCAGACGATGACGATCACAAAAGCTCACCCAGAGCACTTCATGCTCAGGTGAGCTAAAAAACTTCGGAAGACATTGTGGAAAATGAAAAAATTGCTTGAAATGCTGCCTGAAAATGGGTTAATACAAAGAAAACAAGGTGCCAAATTGTCACAAGATACGCCATCACACTGCTTAATATTAACTGGGGGTTTGGTTAGAACTGAGGTTATTTTGAATGAATATTTTTTGTCAAAGTATGAAAAACAACAAAGGACAATAACTCAAAATAAACCCTAGGTAGAGTAATGGTCGTTGTACACTGCACTCACACTTGGTGAGCTCTATCCATCCATGAAGTTTCATGTTCCTAGCTATAATACTTTTAGAGATATACTCCGGACAAGATTCATGAATGAAAAACAACAAAGGGCAATAACTCAAAATAAACCCTAGGTAGAGTTATGGTTCTTGCACACTGCACTCCCATTTGGTGAGCTCTATTATCAATGAAATTTCATGATTCTAGCTATCATACTTTTAGAGATATACTCCGGACAAGATTCAAGTATGAAAAACAACAAAGGGCAATAACTCAAGAAATTGGCCAGGTAGAGTTATGGTTCTTGTGCACTGCACCCCCCCTTGGTGAGATCTATACACTCATGAAGTTTCATGATCCTAGCTATAATACTTTTAGAGATATACTCTGGACAAGATTCAAGTATGAAAAACAACAAAGGGCAATTACTAAAAAAATAGGCTAGGTAGAGTTATGGTTATTGTACACTGCACTCCTACTTGGTGAGCTCTATTATCAATGAAATTTCATGATTCTAGCTATCATACTTTTAGAGATATACTCCGGACAAGATTCAAGTATGAAAAACAACAAAGGGCAATAAGTAAAAATATAGGCCAGGTAGAGTTATGGTTCTTGTGCACTGCACTCCCCCTTGGTGAGATCTATACACCCATGAAGTTTCATGATCCTAGCTATAATACTTTTAGAGATATACTCCGGACAAGATTAAAGTATGGAAAACAACAAAGGGCAATAACTCAAAAAATAGGCCAGGTAGAGTTATGGTTCTTGAGCACTGCCTTCCGTATTGATGAGAAGAATATAACTGCCAAGTTTAAAGTCAATCGGACTTATGGTGACAGAGTTATGCTCCGGACAAAGAAGTGGACACCGCCGGACGCCCGGATGCCACGGGTGATCCCATAATACGTCCCGTCTTCGACAGGCGTATAATAAATTGAATAGGCAATCCATTCCTTCTTATTTATGTCCACATTTAGGTATGGCTTATTTCTCTGCCCTAAAACAATGTTTTTTTGGTTTAATATTTTAACCCTTTCCCACAAATTATCATCTACAATTGCCTTCTACAATATCTTTGAATTTGGACCAGTGTACAGTTACGGGTTGAACTAATTTTATGCACCTGTCAGAAAGTTGAAAAAATCTAGAACTTCATAAACTTTAACCATACGGCAAAGTGCTAGACTGGTCCAAACTGAAAGAAGTTGCAGATGACAATTTTAAGTTTATGAATTTTAAGATTTTTTCAACTCTCTGGGCAGAAAACATTGTGTAAAACAAAGAAATTACTTATTACAAGCAATTTCTTCATTTTACACAATTTTTTCCCAATTGTTTAACTTCAGGGGGGTTCAAAAAGCTATCATATATGTGGGAATGGGCTAAATTGTCATCTACAACTACTTTCAGTTTAGACCGGTCTAAAATTTTGCCATCTGGTAATGGATTCATAATAACCCTTCCGAAATAATCATACAATTCATAACCCCCTTTGATGTAGTATTCGAGATTATATCATGGGAAAAGGAGAAATGTTTGTCACAAGTAAATTTATTTTATCACCTTATATTTTTTCTCCTTCAAGCAAGCAAATCTTTTCTATCAACCTTAAAAAATATTGCCTTCAAGATAGATAAAATTAAGTAAGGCTTACAGTCTATTCTTGATTTTGTTAAAGCTTACCTAATATGAAATATCTCATTAGGATTTTGATTGAAACAAGAGGCCCGGTGGGCCTTAACGGTCACCTGAGTAAAAGAGCATCAAGACAAGTGATTTAGGGTTTATTAGAAAAAGATCTTTTAAGAAGTACAAAAATTTACCCCTTTCTGCCCCCGACTGGGGCCCCTTTTACCCCAAGCCCCCCCAACCTCTTTTCACAAACTGGAATTGGCATCCCCCAATGATGCTTCCAACCAAGTTTGGTTGAAGTCCCCTCAGTAGTTCTTGAGAAGAAGATGAAAATGTTTAAAAGTTACCAAAAATGCCCCCCTTTTGGTCCCCATTTTAGGCCCCCCTGACCTCCAGCCTTTTAATTTTTACAAATCTGTATAATCAGTACCCAATGATGCTTTTCACCAAGTTAGTTTGAAATTGGCTTAGAACTTCATCAGAAGAAGATGAAAATGTGAATTTTTTAACATGATGAAATTTGACCTCTGGGTGTGGCCCCATACATGACCCCAGGGGCATGAATTTCACAATTTATAATATACCTGTCCTACTTGTCATGCACACAGAATATTTAAGCTCTGGCATTAACGATTTATTAGAAGAAGATTTTTAAAGAAGTACCAAAAATTACCCCTTTTTGCCCCCTATTTGGGCCCCTTTGACCCCCAGAACCCCTATTTTCACAAACTTGAATAGGCATCCCCCAATGATGCTTTCTACCAAGTTTGGTTTAAATCCCCGCAGTTGTTCTTGAGAAGAAGATGAAATATTTAAAAGTTACCAAATTTTACCCCCTTTTGGTCCCCATTTTAGGGCCCCCTGACTCCCCAGCCTTTTAATTTTCACAAATCCGAATAACCATTACCAAATGATGCTTTTCACCAAGTTTGTTTGAAATTGGCTTTGTACTTCATCAGAAGAAGATGAAAATGTGAATTTTTTAACATGATGAAATTTGACCTCTGGGTGTGGCCCCATACATGACCCCAGGGGCATGAATTTCACAATTTATAATATACCTGTCCTAGTTGTCATGCACACAAAATATTTAAGCTCTGGCAATAACGGTTTATTAGAAGAAGATTTTTAAAGAAGAACCAAAATTACCCCTTTTTGCCCCTGATTGGGGCCCCTATGACCCCAAGAACCCCTATTTTCACAAACTTGAATTGGCATCCCCCAATGATGCTTTCTACCAAGTTTGGTTGAAATCCGCCCATTAGTTCTTGAGAAGAAGATGAAAATGTTTAAAAGTTAACGGACGACGGACGACGCACAACAACGGACAAACGATGATTGCAATAGGTCACCATGACCATTCGGTCAGGTGACCTAAAAAGCAACTTCTACATTGTTTTCATGAACCACTTTGTAGAGTGTCCTCAAGAAGCAAAATTTTGTTGGAATGGTTTAATATATTCGATTTAACAAGCATTTAACTAATCCTGGCATGAAATAACTTTCAGGTAGCTATTCTAATGAAATATATATATCATTTTTTTCAAATACATGTATCTATTTCTATAACAGTACATCAAAATGTTCAGTCATACAGGCTTATCAAAGCCACAAAACTAGTCCAAATAATAAGCAAGGGCTGAATTAACCCATTCCCACATGCTTTTTAAACCCCCTCAGAAAAAAGCTTTGGAAAACACAGTGGAAAATGAAGGAATCACTTGTGACCCCCCAAAAAACAAAGTTTTTTTTTTTTTGAATTTTGACCAATTACAAATAGACATCTGCAGCTTCTTTCAATTTGGACGAGCATAAAATCATGTCATTTGGTAATGGGTGAAAGAAAAATGTTTCATAACCGATATTGAAATAAGATCTATCACTCATTAAAATTTAATAGTTGTCCACATTAAATTGCTCATCAGGAACATGATTTATAAAAGGGAGATTTTCTCACCTGTACAACACTACATAATATTTATACTACTCTTGAAGAAAAGGACCCAGAGGGCCAGTATTGCCTCGCTTGCACTTACAATCTGTTTAGTCAAAGGTCAAGTACATAAAATATGATGATGAAAAATGTCAAAGGTAAAAGAAGTATTTTAGATTGTACAAAAGAATAATTTCCCAGAGCCTTTTAGTAAAATATAAATGTTACTAGTACAATATAACTGTAACAATTCAATTTTTAGCTCTACACACCAGTGTTTAATGGCTTTTGTCATGGTAATGCGTCTTTTATGCTATTCCATCTGTAAACTATAGATCCAAACCACCGCTTTTAACACTTTCCTGTTCAATCCCTAGTTTTTATGTCCCCATGGTTTTATGATTCAGAGAACATTGTAGAAAAAACTAGAACTGTGGCCTGTAAGGGCTGACGAATATCCCCCACTGCCGCCTCTTTTTAAATGAGGCCAAATTGTAATCATTGAAATGTTTACCATTCATGATTTATCAAGTGGACAATTTTTTTTTACAAATTTTAAGTAAATGAGGGGCAATGACTGTGTAAAAAAATAGGGATTTTGTTCAACATTGAAGATGGAAATTATGGATTTCGTGCAACATCAAACATGGCAATTATGTTCTGGAATGAACATGTGAACAACTTTTATTTTTTAATCTGTTAACCTGTTTAGGAGTTATGATTTATTCTCTATAAATTGTATATAAAAAAATAAATCAAAGGGGCATAACTCCTGAAACAGTTGATTAATCATAATGAAAATTGCAGGTGCACAAGTTCTCATTGCAAGGAAAATTTTGGTAAAGTTTCAGCAAAATTGGTCTAGAATTGTGGAAGGAGATGAGGACACAAAATTATGTCCACGGACAGACAGACAGACGGACAGACAACCTGATTCTAGTATACCCTCCAATAACTTCGTTGTGGGGGGTATAATTAAATTGCTTGTAACACGCTGTTTCTTCTTTTTCCACAACATTTTTTACCCAACTGAATGGTTATTTTTCAAATTAAATCCACTTAAAATTTTTGTCTGCACAACCTTTGAGTATGGACTGGTGTAATTATTTTTAAAACAGGAATGGGTTAAGAAACTAATGGGTGTATTTCCACAAAATTTCAAAGTAGTGTCCCTTTACTCATGCCCAGATGGGAAAATTTTTAGACTGGTCCAAATTGAAAGAAGTTACAGATGGCAATTTTAAGTTGATGGGAGTTTTTAATTCGATATCTTTTAGGGTAGAAATATTGTGGTAAATGAATAAATTGCTTGTGATGATGTCTTCCCAAGCTTTTTTTTGAGGGGAGTAAAAGAGCAGGATTGAGTGGGAATAGAATAAGTAACCCTCTATCAGAGCAGGTAAGATTTTTCATCAAGGAATCAGAAATATGTCAAAATTAAATGTACTATAATCCAAATCTGATATGCACATCTTTGCTTGAAACTGAGTTTACCAGTGAATTTTGAATCAACACCATTGAATAGTTTTTTAGAAAATGAGTAGAAAATATTTTTATTATATAGCCATAACTCCTTCAACAGTCAATAGAGTGTAATGAAAATAGAACATGCACATCTCTGCTTGATACTGAGTCTAACTGTGAAGTTTGAATAAAATCCAATCTGTAGTTTTAGAGGAAAGGGGCAGACAATATTTTTCATCAAAGGGCCATAACTCTGTAAAAGGTAATTGGAGTGTATCTTAAATTGGATATATACATGTCTTCTTGGTACTGAGTCTACCTGTCAAGTTCGAATCCAATTCAATCAATCATTTTAGAGAAAATGAGTGCAAAAGAATTTTGATCAAAGGACCATATTTCTGTAAAAAGTCAATGTAGCGTAACCAAAACAGGATATGCACATTTGTACTTAATACTGAGAATATCTGTTAAATTTAAATAAAATTCATCCAGTAGTATATGAGAAATAGAGCAGACAAAAAGCTTCAGACAGACTGATGGAGGAGCCAACAGACAGACAGATTGACAAGCTACTCCTATATACCCCCCCCCCACAGAGATTTCTTTGGGAGGGGATAATAAAATAGAAAAAATTGTGAACAAGCAACTTCTTCTTTCCCAACCCACAACAAAATTTCTTAAGGAGTCATGGGGATCATGTGGTAATGGGTTAAACATCAATGTTTTTTTAACTGTTGAATACAAGTTCAATTTTCAGTTTTGACATGGATTTAACTCATTCCCATACTATCCAACTTTTTTACGCCTCAAGCCTCAAGAGAAAACTGTTGAAAATAAGGAAATTGCTTGTTGCAAACAATTTCTTCATTACCCACAATATTATCCACACTTTAAGACAAAGACTCTTAGCATTCTTTCAACTATAAATTGTTACCTGCAACTTCTTTTAATTTGAACCAGCCTTAATTTTTACGTTTAGTAATGGGTTAAGTATCTAATCACAAAGAATACACAGGTGATGGAAAGTGCTCATGTAATAACAACAAAAATGTTATTTATGTACTATACTTAACCAATTTCGACACAGCAAAATTTCAAACTGGCCCAAATCGAAAGAAGTTGCAGACAGCAATTCAAACTTTATGAAATTTTAGATTTTGTCAACTTTCTAGGTTGAAAACATTGTTGATAATGAAGAAATTGCTTGTAACAAGCAATTTCTTTTTTTCCACAATGTTTTCCAAAGCTTTTTTTCTTGGGGGCGTCTAAAAGCATAACTGAGTCGGAATGGGTTTTAACGCATCAACACAAGTCATGACAAAATCTTCGGCTGGTCCAAATTGAAAGAAGTTGTAGACAACAATTTCATGTAATTGAGATTAAAAAGAAATCCTTCTGAGTAGAAAGCATTGTGGAAAAATAAGAAATTGCTTGTTACAATTTTTTTTTTTGGCATCCACAATGTTTTCTACAAAATACAGAGATTGTAAAAACTTCATCAACTAAAACTTGTCCTCAATTTCTTTTAATTTGCCCAGTGTAAAATTTTGACATTGGTAAATGGTTACATAAGTATCGAATACAAGAATTCACAAATTTACAGGGCAAATCTTCTACCCAACATGAACAAGTTAAGGTTGACCAATTATAAGATGACAAGTACTTTTAAGGCTGATCAGAATTGAAAGATGTTGGAAACTCAAAGTGTAGGTATATTTGGAATCAAGCACCATTTAGCATAGAAAAGACTGTGGGAAAATGAGAAATGGCTTCTAAAAGATTTCCTCATTTTTTTCAAGAATTACTGCAAAAACGAACAAAATGTAAATGGGTAAATCATTTTTTTCTATCATATGTGAAAATTTTATTTCAAAGAAATAATGATCGATTAAAGTGTTATCAAATGTTGAACCCTCTGAATTTATTCTAATTTTTGAAGTAACTAGTCTAGGGACAATATGTTGAATCATGAGCTATGACCTTAAAGCTATCTGAAAATTTCTTTTCAAACGGCACATCTACTCATGATGGAAAATGATTGTGCTAAGTTTTTTCAAATTGCACATTTACTCAAAATGGTGAACAAGTATGTCACAATATCTTGAAATCCATCCATAAATAAAGGAGTTATGTCCTGGACAAATTATTAATGCATATATACTGACTTGTCATAGAGGCAACTATGTCTCGCTCACCACAAGCAGGCTCAAAAAAAATCATTCGTTTGAGCTTGGATCAAAGATATCTTGAATTGGCAACTTTAAAACAGTTCATGAAAGATAACTTTGCATATTCTCTTGAGAATTTTCCTACAGAATTAGCTCCCATATATCACTTACTCACACTTCACCAATTACATTTACAAGTTGGAAAAAAAAAATCCAGATTAGTCCAAATTCAATGAGGTTGCAGATGACACTTAAAAGTTTATTATTAGGTTATTTAAACCTTTATCATTTTTTAAAATTTTAGACTGGTCAAATTTGATAGGAGTCACAGATGACAATGAAAAGAGTGCAATTTATAACAAAACCATCGTATGTGGTAGAAAATAGTGTGAGAAAAGAAGAAATCGCTTGTTACAAGCAATTTCTTATTTTTTCACAATACTTTTTTAAGTGCAAAATTACATGGACATGAAAAGCACGGACTGTACAGAAAAGTGTTGAAAAATATGCAACACATAGCTAGAAAACATTGTGAGAAAAGGCAAATTCTTGTTTCCTCCTCTGCTCAAGCATTCAGCGTCGGCCTATTACAAAATTTTAATTTTGCTTTTAGAAAATGTTTTTGCTTATAAAATGCCTAAAAAGCTTTTCAGATTAAGGATAGTTATAATATGTACAATAATTTCTAACCCATTAGTTTAACCCATTCTCACATAATCCCCCTTTTTGGCCCCTCAAAAAAAGCTCTGGAAAAACATTGTAGAATATGAAGAAATCACTTGTACAGGTAATTTCTTCATTATCCACAATGTTTTCTACCCAAAAAGAAAAAGATTTTTTATCATTCCATCAAATTTAAACTGTCATCTACAACTTCTTTATATTTTGACCAATCTAAAATGTTGGTGCATGGTTAAAACTTTTAAAAGAGTTTGCACCTACCTTTCGGTAATTTGTCTTGTAGAGACTGATAGGCCGACTCTATATGATCTGGATTTTCTGACTCCAGAGTGAGTCGAACCTTGTAGTAGCTGAAATTCATAACCACAATCCAAAGACAGCGATATTTTGAAAATAATCTTATTTTGAAAAATCTTCTCTAGTAAAAGAGAACAGGAGTGCGGTTTTCATAACATATGCCACCACAAGAACTTTTCCCTGTGGCAAAGTAGAAGATAAAAATAAAACAAGGGCTGTTCGGTAGGGATCATACTCCCTGGAAAAAAAAAAGATGTAACATTAATCAACTGAGATGAGAACTATGAAGACTCAGTACCTTACCTTTCAAAAGTTATGATCAATATTTAAGTTTTTAATTTTGCATAAACCTGACTTTAATGAATGACCTTGACTTTGAGTTATTACACTGAAAGTGGTACCAACAACAAGGTCATGTCAAAAGCAATTCGCATGGTACATGTATAAGAAATACACGTTAAATATGAATCTTTATCACTTATTAATCAGAAGAAATGACCAATGCTAGAATAGACATGACCTTAAAAAAATGGCCTAGACTTTTGAATTTCAGTCAATCATATGTTAAAACTTAACCCTTGTCATGCTGAATATAATTCTGTTTAGAATTCCTCTAGAATCAAAGCACCAAAATCTCCAGAGGAACAAGTTGTAGGTCAATATTCTTTTGAAAATTGATTTTATAAACAATTCTGGCTTGAAAGGTGCAAGCTTGTGGTGTAGACAAAGATCTGACTGCACATATTAAGGGATGGGATTAAGTGAGAATCTTGCAGTTATCTATGTATGCAGTCAAACCGATCCGTAACCCTTGTCATGCTGAACCCGGAATATTCTGGTTTTGGTAGGAGGTGTAGACTAAGATCAGACTGCACTTATGTGCAGGCTGATCTTAGTCTACACCTCCTGCTTGTACTTTTCCTGTCAGAGTTGTTTATGAAGTTGATTTCTAAAAAAAAATATGCATTTTTGAACAACAAGTTCTATCAGTGCTTTCAGCCCTTTGATTTGACAGCAATTCAGTAAGGTAATTTATACAGCATGACAAGGGTTAAAGTATATATTCACAAAGCAACCATACTATACTAATATACTATCACATTGCTGTCCCTTTAGCGATCGCTTAAACTGTATCTACAATTTTTTAGATAATAATGTGTAACCCATTCCATCACAGTGACGTTTTTTAACACTCCCTTAGAAAAAAGCTTCAGAAAACAGTGTGGAAAATGAAGAAATTGCTTGTTACAAGCAAATTCTTTATCCACAATGATTTCAACCCTAAAAGACAAAGATTTCTAAAATTGCATCAACTAAAAATTGTTGTCTCTAACTTCCTTTCAAATTGAGCCATTTTAAAATTTTGTTGTTTGGTAATGGGTTAAAAGCCAAAAGCACAGATAAATCCATACCTGTTGTTGAATTCTGGGTATGAACCTAATATCACTTGACCTTTAAACTGTGAGTTGACCTCATTTAACATTGCCGCTATAGAAACTTCATCGTTTGTCACATATAGTTCTCTTGTATTAAACTGAGCATCTGGATTGGCAAACTCGTCCTGAAATACAAATGTGAAAAGCTCTAGAGTTCTAGATAATGGGAGCTATTTCAAATGATATATTGCCACTGGAAGTCAAACAATCAATTGACCAATCAAATCAATCACTGGAAGTGATTGCCACATATTTTTCCAATGCTTTTTCGTGAGGGGCATAAAAAGGAGGGATTGTGTTGAAATGGGTTAAAAGTTAGAGTTATGATACTTAGGAATCAAACCAAAAATTTACCTATAATTTTACCTCCCTGACTGACCAAATATTGTGCCAATGAACATTGTTTGTTACCACAGTCAAACTGTCATGTTGGTGATGAGTGTGCATGGCCAGCCATCCACTAGCTTTAATATAAAATGCCATTATTGATTCATCAAACACCATAAAGGTAGTCTATTCCATGGACTCTGCTTGCATGATAATTAGAGTTTTTACAGCAAGTTTGGGATAGACTGTTCTGGAATTATGACTGTACAGTAGTACAAAGGAAAATGTCAATAAGCCCACTTTTCCCTTTGATATGAGTCAGAATATTGCCATTTTCAAAAGGGACCTTCTTCATGACCACATTTCCACCATGTTTGAGTAAGATTGAGTTATAATTGTTATCTGTAGAGTCAATTAGGCACCTTTTACAATAGATCTCTCTGATGGCTATACAAACATTTTCAGCAAAGTTTGAGAAAGATTGATCCAAAATTTTGCCTTCTACAAAAACAATAATCGTCAATAAGGCTCCTTTTCCCAAGATATTATTCAGAGTGTATCCATATTCAATAAGGCTCTTCCTCATGAATATACAAACATTGAGAAAGATTCAGCCAACATTCTTCCCTTTAGAGCTGTATCAAAAATAGTGTCATTTAGGTACCTTTTCCAATGATACTTAAAAGAATGTCAGAAAGTTCAATTGGAAAAAATCCTCAAGACTATACATATTTTCAGCAAGATTAAGACTTGTGGAGTGTTTACAAGGAATAAATAATTAATGCCTCTTTTCCATTGCTGTTAGAAATAATGTCAGTAAACTTAATAGGGATCTTTATGAATAATTTAACTTTTTCAACAAGTTTATGAATGATTGGGTCTGACCTGTAGTGAGGTACCAATGAATTGTTGATGACAGATATTAAAGAATAACAGAAGCTCACCATGATATTTTTTTCAACAAAACAAGAAATCTCCGAGTTCATAATCACTTTATATCATAGGACCTTGTTGTAAGGAGTAAAAATATGTCTGGGGCAGTCTGAATTTAAAGGTTTTACTCAACTTGTAGCCAATTTCTTTTTAAAACCCATCTTGGAGTATTCAATAAACTAGAGGTGCTTGAGTGCCCATATTGCTCAAAAGGCCTGTATTTACTGATTAAACAAATCCAAATTTGATCCAGCTTTTTTTATGATCTTAAGGAAAAACTCAGAAAATCATTATGGAAAATCAAAAATAGCTAAAGACAATCCATTTTTTCATTTTCTACAATGTCTCCTACCCTAAAACATTAGTTTTCAAGTTTCCCTAATCCCTAACTTTGAATTGTCATACAACTTTTCTTTCAATTTGGACCAATCTCCCTACCCCCACCCCTAAAAGGTAAGCTTGTCATCTGGTCAAATTAATTTAAAGGAATCTGTTAAAGAGTTATTCAATTTGTAAAGTACAATTGTAATACTCTGGTCAGTATTTCTGAGAATATAATTTTCAAATTATATACACCACATATAGAAATTTGCTCCTCCCATAAAAGCTATGTTTTTCATCCAATCAAAATTCTCTGAAGGAATCTGATAAAAGGTCACCCAAGGATCATTTCTGCAAAAATTTGGTTGAATTCCAGTCAATAATTTTTCATAAGTCTTTTTTTTAAAAAAAGCTAAATGATGGATGGATGCACAGTACACCAACTAGCCTACTTTCATCAAGTGGAGCTTATAATGAAATCCATTATTTTCCCAATCAAAGTTTTTTGGGGGAATCTGATATAGGTTAATTCAATAATCATTCCTCTAAAATTTCCTAAAGTCTTTGAGTAGAAGACTTCTGATGCTGTCAAACTTGGCTATACAATGAAAGCCATTCTTTTCAATATTCAAAGGTTCTTTTTGGAATTTGAAATAGGGAAACCCAATAATAATCCCTGAATATTTCAGTGAATTCCATCCAAGAGTTTCTGAGAAGAAGACATCCAAAGCTGTCACTTAATACCATATTTAGAAATCAATGGCACGGGTAAAAGCCATTTTATCATCTGATCAAAATATCTAGAAAGGATTGAAAAAAAGGATCACCCAAGGATAATTCCTGTGAATTTATGTTGAAATTCAATGTGTACAAAGATAAGATTTTTAAACAAGAGGAAGAATTGGCCATTTGTGGCTGTCATTCAAATAATCAGTTGACCAATTATATCAATGGAGTCAATTGGCAGAGCCAACAGAATAAGTGGTCAAAAATAGTCAATTTTACTGATACACACTCACTCATACAATGCCATCATGGCAAGAGCCCCAGACACCTTCAGGCAGAGCAGCTAAATAATTTTTTCAAATAATTTAATCGAGCTGTTCTCTAATCAATGACAAAGGGCAATACTCATCTTATTTCTATGCATCTTTTTTTCTAGGCTTAATTTTGAGTGCAACATTTAAGCCTCACAAAATAAATAACTGAATAATAACAGAGTAAAGATTCTAAAATATTACCAAGCAACCCTTCATTAACATCTTTTGTTACTAGTAGCAACTATCATTTAGCACAATCATGTCAACACTATACTTCACTTGCTTTCGATGAAATGGTTAACAAATTAAACTTTCACCCATCTCTAAGGTTCAGATTGATTATCAAATCATCTATGTGCTAAGCACTGACAATTCCTGAATTCTCCAAACCCATTTCTACTCAATGACACTTAGTGATGCCCGTTCCCCTTCCCTAATTAGAAACAAGAGAACCATGATGGTCCTAAATCAATCACCTGAGGCATCTGTAAATTGTATTACTTTTTTCTATAAAAAAGACACAGCTTGAGCCAAATCAATAAAACAAATAAATGTATAAAATTTTGGGCATAGTACAAAACTATTGAGTATTGCTATACAATAAATATGGATGCCTGTGGCTTTATAGTTTAATCCATTACCAAACTATTCCACATTTTGACCCCTTCAAGGCAAATAGGTTTAAAAAATATTGTGAGAAAGGGAGAACTTAGAGTTACAAGCGATTTGTCCATTTCCATTTGTATTCTACCCTAAAACTCCTTCTATTTCAATATTAAAAAAAATTAATTACCATCTGCAACTTCTTTTAATGTGGACAAGTGTTAAGAGAAGTCTTTAAAATTGCATTGATTGAGCAATTTACCAAACTTGGGGCCTCTGGGTCTTTGCCATTTTGACAAAATCGGTGATATTATAGCAACCTTGGTAAAGAATAATCTGGATGTTCTATAAACCAAATATGAATGCATTTTGTGCTCAGGTGAGCTAAAAAAGCAATTTCTTTAATATCCACAATGTTTCTTATCACAAAAGTTGAAAAAAATCCAAACTTTCTTCAACTCAAATTTGTACATGTAGTCTGCAACATCTTTGAATTTGGACCAGTCTAAAATGTTGTCGTCTGGTAATGGGTTAAACAATTACACTGTCCTAACTTATTACAATTTGATAAAGAAGGTATTGGAGGCAATTGTGGGGAAAAAAAGAGTTTACTTTTGTTTAGGCTGTAGACTGTAGAAAGTCTGTTGGAAAAATAAGAAAAAGTTAAATTACTTGAAACAAATAGAATTCATGGGTGCACAGGAAGGGGATCTCTGAACAGTACATGAAAAACAAACAATTTTCAATGAGTAAAATGTATCAAAATAGAGGTATCTTCTTTTCATTGGGTTTCTTAAGATTATTATTTCGATCATCAAGACAAAGCTTTCTTTCAATAAGGATTTTTAGAGACAAACTAAGAATCTTAAGAATTCTAATTGAGGAATGTAAGCATTGATTTAAAATTGTTCTTTTGGGCATTTCAAAAAACTTGTTTAGTGGGATTTTTCATTTCATTGAAAGAAAGCACCTCTGGTAAAGCACTGAGCTTATGGCGCAGGCTGACAAGAATTCAAATGTTTGCTTTGGCAAATTTTATAAATGTAGAATGGTCATTTCATCTTACTGTGTATTCATTTATTCTATACCAACTCAGGTTGGCCCATCTTAGAACTGCTCTCTTTTCAATATTTGTATTACATGTACACTGTTTCCTGATATTCAAATATTTGTATAACATTATTTTCAAATATTCAAATAATGGTATTACACTATTTCCAAATATTCAAATACTTGAATTGAAACATTTCCAAATATTCAATTATTTGTACTTGTGTATTACAATTTTTCAAATATTCAAGTATTTGTATTACACTATTTTCAAGTATTCAAGTAATTTTACTACACTATTTCCAAATATTCAAATAATTAAACAAACTCATGTTGGCCTATCTTGGATATGCTCCCTGTGCAATATTTGAATTACACTATTTCCAAATATTCAAATTTTTGTATTACACTATTTCCAAATATTCAAATATTGGTACATGTATTACACTATTTTCAAATATTCAAATATTTGTACTAAACTATTTCCAAATATTCAATTATTTGTATTACATTATTTCCAGAATGTCCCTTATCACCTACCAGGTCACATCTGCTTACCTTTAACAATGGAAAGGCATTTTCCAGAATAGAAGGTACCCCTGGAAACATGTAGATATTTTTTGCACTGACCAGAGGATATTTTGTTTTCTGACCAGTAATTTTGTCTTCACCATAAATAAGTCTGGAAGATTGTGGTACCTATGGAACAATAGAAAATCATGAAAACATAATTAGAGCACAATTTACCAATGGCAAACACAGCTACTAGTCTTGGATGATGAAACAATAAAGAAAAGAAGAGGCCTAATTCTTATAAAAATACATCTAGAGTTATCTCCTTTCATCGTATGGATTGCTCTTGTGATAGTTAACACACTTGCTAAATTTGAAACAAATATCTTCAGTAATGATTGAGATATGAGGAAGGTAAAAGTTTGTCATGACAAGCTTATGCCAATGATGCCATTACCAAAGACACCAAAGGGATGGCATCATCTTGTCTATTTGTTATGAAGCAGCCAAGCGGAAAATAAGGCTTCAAGAGGTCATAATTGCCTAAAATGTAATTAGTTTATAGATTTAACCCGTTCCCTCACAAGCTCTCCTTTTTACGCCCCTCAAGAAAAAAGCTTTAGTAAACACTGTAGACATTAATCCAAGCAATTTCCTTAATGTCCACATTACATTACATTACCCCAAGAGATAAAGAATTTAAGAATCTTCTTTCAATTCGGACCAGTCTAAAATTTTCTCATGTGGGAATGGGTTAATACCTTAATCATATCAATAATTGTGTTATTTTGATACAATCATATGTTATCATTTCAAGCAAAGCAATGTTTACCATGCTAAAATATAGAAAGGCAATTAGTTTTTGCATAACAAACTATCCAGATGACATTAGGGGACCAGTCAAAAATAGTGTTGTTTGGTAATTTTCTAAGGAAAGGAAGATCAGGAAATCATGAATCAAAAATATCTAGATCTGTCAAAATTCAAAGAAATCTCAATTGACAATTCAAAATGTAGGTCATTTGAATAATAACAATCAAATACGGTAGAAAAAATTGGGAGTTCTTACTTTGGCCATTTTCATTTTTGGAGAACTAAGATCATTGGTACCAAAGTATTTACTGCACAATTCCACTAGATGTGGGTGGGGTTCTACAATCTCTCCAAGTGCTTGAGCAACACCTGTATTTAACAGAGAAACAACAGAAGTTAAATGTTCTTCTAAAGTACATCACTTGCTATCATTTACAGTAAATAAATAAATGTTTAGCTTTTGTCATGTGATTTGTCTGTGATTTGGCTTATTTAGAAATATCTTATTTCTTATTTTCTATTTATTTGGCGTACATACAAACAATGAAACAATATTGAATAAATGCATTTAGGAAAATACCACGAGTCCTATATGTTCTCTTTTCTCTATATTTTCTCCATTTAGATCTGATTCGGAAGTTCAACCCCTGATTATTCATACATAAATACAGGTTTATATTGTTAAATTATTGAGATCATATCTTCTTTAATGAGATTAGCAAACTCACATTAAGTTGAAATCAAACTTTAAATGCTAATCAGTTAATCTTCAGACCGTTAAGAACATCGTAAACTATAATTTCTAAGACCGGTCGGCTTTTTTACTCTTTTTAATGAAAATAACACCAAATATAATAGGATTCGATATTGAATAATAAAAAATACGATACAGTATTGGCAATGCATTCATACCCATTTAGTGACGGTCTTATCAAGTGTGTAATTTGGATAGTCGGTCCCAAGATGTGAAATTACTGGTCGTTTTAGTGGGGTTCAAAATTGTGTATTATCTCGATTTGGTACTGAATGTAGTGGTTGTAATTTGGAATAGCGGGTGCCCATTTTAAAGGGTTTGCGACCATTGAAATAAAGAACAAAAAAATCTGTGAAAACTCGGTCTTAATAGCGGGATGCCCGTATTTCCAGGGTGGTCATAAGGAGGGGTTTACTGTACAAGGATATTTCTACACAAGTATTTATTACTAAGATCACAAAGATGTGGGTCAGGTGAGCAACATATGCAACAGATAGAGAGAGAAAAACTGTACATCACTTGCAACTGTATATTAACCCATTTCAAGACAACAAAACTTTAGATTGATCAAAATTGAAAGTACAGATAGTTTCAGACAACAATTCTAAGCTGAAGAAATTTCATATTTTTTTTTAACTTTGTAGGTAGAAAACATTGTAGAAAATGAAAAAAATGCTTATTAAGTTAACATAAGTAATTCTTCATAGTTTCCCAAGATGTTTTCTTGAGGGCTGTGAAAATGCATGAGTGTGTGAGAATGGGTTATTTTACATTCATTTCTTACACCAAAGGTCATCAGATACAGGTGTGATTCATCATTCTTTTCAACAGGCAACTCGTGTAATAGAGTAAAACTTGTAGTGTAGGATATTTCCATCATACATCAATGTGACTACAGGAATATGTACAATGATTTTTCTTGCACTCTCAAAATCACATATTTTGACCCACAAAAGAAATTGTGGAAAAGACTGTTTAGAGCGCATATTTTTCAATTTACCCATTATAGACGTCAAGACTTCAAACTGGTCCAAATTGAAACAGGCTGTAGACAACAAGTAAAATTGTGTTCAAATTGGAAAATAAGAGTCATACTTGTTAGAAAACATTGTTAGACAAGTAGAAATGACTTGTTTTTTAATATTTTACAAAGTTTTCTTGAATACAATTCTTGAGAAGCATAAGAAGTTGGAATTAAGTGGAAGAGGTTTAAACACGCTTTGAATTGCCATAGGCAAACTTTAGTGTCTGTATGGACCACACTTAAATTTTGTTGTCTGGTAATGAGTTGGGACAACAGTATTTTACAACTTAAAACTAGAACCTCTTTGTTAACCCGTTACAACTCAAGAAAAATTTACCCTGGTCCAAATTGAAAGGAGTTGCAGACGCAATTTAAAGTTTATGAAATTTTTGATTTTTTCAACTTTCTAGGTAGAAAACATTGTGCAAAATGAAGAAATTGCTTGTGGTATTTTTCTTGAGGGGCGTCCAAAAGCGTCACCATGTGGAAATGGGTTAGAGCCACCTTTACCTTCGAAGGTCATGTCATCATGGGTTGGTCCTACACCTCCTGATGTCAGTACAAATGTAAACTTTGAGGAAAAATCAGAAACCTCACTGGCGATGATGTCAAGGTCATCTGGGATCACAGAAATCTGTTTAATACATGTATAGTGGAAAGTGCAATTAAAAGAGCAAAGATTGTTTCTTGGGTAAAATGGTTGTAAATCTGTAGACAGATAGCAAGTTAACCATTGTCATGCTGAGCATGGAATATTCATGTATTTGCAAGCTGATCTTTGTCTACACCACCAGTCTGTTTGCCATAGTAATTTGTAAGGTTCATTTTGAAAAAGAATCATTGGTCAACCTTAAGTATCTGCAGTGCTTTCCATGCTTTGATTTTAATGCAGTTCTGGAAAGGATTATATTCAGCATGACAAGGGTTAAAAAAGGGCAAAATTGAACTACCTTTAAGTCTGAATATAATGCCATTCAACGGTTGGAAGAAAATCAACTTTGATATAGGTGACATATCATATGAAGCCATTTTGATTGACCCTTTCCCATGCAATCACTTCCTTTTTTTAGATAGCAAAGCATCAGCTTTGAAGCTTAAGTTAATAGACAAAATTTTGAGGTCTTCTCAAAGTCCAAAAAGTGCAAACTGCCTCTGAAGGCTTAACCACTAAATCCATTGAATGCCTACGCCATAAAAAGTAGCTCTTATGTATTTCAGGAATTATTGTCTGGAACTCTTTCAAATGCATTGTATTTAACCCATTCCCACTCAATTCAAGCATCTCAAGGAAAAAGCTTTGGAAAACATTGTGGACAATGAAGAAATTGCTTGTTACAACCAATTTCTTCATTGTTCACAATGTTTTCTACAAAATTATGGAAAGATTTTCTAAATTCAAAAAACTTGAAATTGGCGTCTGCAATTTCTTTCAATTTGAACCAGTCTAAAATTTTGTCATGTCATAAAGGGTTTACTCCTGGGTTACTTTAACTTCGTTTTTTTATAATGATAACCTTTAAAAAAGAAGATTACTTAACAAAACTATGCTTTGCTAGCTTACAGTACTTTCAGTACTTTGAGTTCAATATTTTGTTGCTTGGTAATGGGTTTAGCACAGTTAACTATGGTACCATATATTTATCACTAAAGATGTTCACTTTACCAATGTATGCACCATTCATAGATTGCTAGGCACATCAACTTCAAAATGCACTTGGACAAGGCAGTCCATCGGAGATATTAGACATTATCAACTTGTCAGCTGCTTAGGAAAAAGCCAAAACTAAATTGTTGTTCGGTGACATAAATATTGTAACTAAAGATTGCTCACCAACAAAACAGTTTACAAATAAGTGAGGAGATAAGTATTACAGCTGAATATTAACTCTTGTCATACTGAATTCAAATCCTTTATAGAATTGCTTTAAAATCAAAGGACTGACAGCACTGAAGGGTCATAATGAAGTCAATATATCTTTTGAAAATTAATTATTCTAACAACTCTGGCTAAAGGGGACAAACAGGAGGTGTAGACCAAGATCAGACTGCACTTATGTGCAGGCTGATCTTTGTCTATACCTCTTGACAATACAGGAATATTCCGGGTTCAGCATGACAAGGGTTAAAGAATTTGATTCAATCATTGGCCAATCATTTTTTAAATGATAGTGGTGCTGGTCAATAGTTGACTTTAACAACACAACAAAATTGTTGACCTGTATTTATTAAAACATTTGAGAGAAGAAAAAATTCCATGTTATAAGCACTTTCTTGTTTCAAAGCTTGTTTTCTTTCACATTGTTAAACCATTCCCACACAGTGATGCTTTTGACGCCCCTGAAGAAATTAAATTAGGAAACATTGTGTAAAACGTAGAAATTACTTGTATGTTTTCTACCCAGAAAGTTGAAAAATCTAAAATTTCACACACTTTCAATTGTCACCTACATCCTTTCAATCATGACCAGTCTAAAATTTGTCATTTAGTTATAAGTTAAAAACTTTTATGGCCCTGAAGACAAGATTTTGTCTGGGAAAGATTTCCAAGCATAACCCATTCCAACACAAGCCCTCCTTTGTATGCTCCTCAATCAAATAGTTCTGGAAAACAGTGTGGAAAATGAAGACATTTCTCGTTCAATCAGTTTCTGCAATTTCCGCATTATTTTCTACCATGTGAGTCAAAGATTTTAAGAATTTTATTAATTTGAAATTGTCGTCTGCAACTTCTTTCAATTTGGAATAGTCTAAAACTTCACTGTAAAGGAATGGGTTAAACAAAAATCTCATGGAGTAGGAAGCATTGTACAAGATATAAATCTCTTTCAAACGCAAGCTTTTGATTTAACATCCCCCCCCCCACACACACACATATACACCTGAAAGCTATAACTTTCATCTAAGCCATATTTTATGAAGAAATCCAACAAAGAGTCACCAAAGGATCATTTTGTGATTTTTTTTTTTTTTTGAAAACTGACAATCATTTGCAATCTGAGAAGATTGTAGGTTTTCACTGTTTTCACATATGGAAATAAGCTTGATCTATTAAAGCAATGTTTACAGCCAATCGGTTCTTTTTTAGTGATCTAGTAAGGGAACACCAAAGGATCATTCCACTGAAATTAAGTTGAATCTATCGATTGGTTTCCGAGAAGGAGACTTTCAAAGCTTTCACCAAATATGGAAATTAGCCCTTCCAATTAAATCCCTTCCTATTGAAGTCATATTTTTCATCCGATCTTAATTCTTTGAAGGAATCTGATAAAGGGTCACCCAATGATCATTCCTGTAAAACTTGGTTAAAATCCATCAACTGGTTTCTTAAAAGATTTTAAAGCTTTTACCATATATGGAAATTAGCCACGCCCATTTAAGCCATGTTTTACATCTGATCTTAATTCTTTGAAGAATCTGATAAAGGGTAACCCAATGATCATTCCTGTAAAATTTGGTTGAAATCTATCAATTAATTTTTTAGAAGAAGATTTTTAAAGATTTCACTATATATGGAAATTAGCCCTGCCCATTAAAGCCATGTTTTTCATCAGATCTTAATTCTTTGAAGGAATCCGATAAAGGGTCAGCCAATGATCATTTCTGTGAAATTAGGTTGAATTCTGTTCAGTACTTTCTGAGGAGAAGTTTCTTAAATTAAAAATTTACGGACGCACAACGGACACAACACCATGACAATAGCGCGCTGGCTTTCAGCCAGTAGAGCTAAAAAGAAATAGAAAATAATTTTATCAAATACCTTTTTGACTTTAACTCCCCATGAAAAAAGATGTTTTGTGATGAAATGAGTATTGGTATCAGCAACTTGGCCCTTCAGAATTTCATCACCAATCACTGAAGAGATTAATTATATACAAACAATAGGATATTTATTAATTTGGGAGGAGTCTCCTCTCAAAAAATGTCTGAGTTTCATAGGTCACCTTATATGCCTCAGTCTTCCTATTTCAAACCTACAAATAATTATATAACCCTCCTTCTTTTAACTTATTCTCACACGATTTTTATACCCCTCAAGAAAAAAGTTTTGGAAAATATTGTGGAACATGGAGAAACTGCATGTAACAAACAATTTCTTCATAGTCCACAATGTTTTCTACCTCAAAATGCAAAGTTTTTAAAATTTTCATCATACTGTCTGCAACATTTTTAAATTTGGACCATTCTTAAATTTTGTCATGTGATAATGGGTTTATCCCAATACAACAAGATTTTACTAACTTAACGATGATCTGTCATCCAGGAAAAGACCTTACTAAATGATGTTACTTTTTGATGTAGGAAAATTCAAATGTTTTGATGATTTCACAGTTGTCTGATTATTGCTACACCCCTCCGAAAAGGCTTTGGAAAACCTTGTCGAAAATGAAGATATTGCTTGAATTTTTTTCATTATCCACAGTATCTTCTACCCCAAAATACAGATTTTAAACATCTAATCCTCCATTTCTTGATGGATCTCATTTTAGAAAGGAATGATACATATAATGGTACAATCATTCTGACAAAGTTTGAAGAGAATCCGTTTAAAATTTGTTGACTCTATAGCATTAACAAAGACAAGTTCACAGATGGATGGATGGCCAAGACCAGGAAAAGGCCAAAGCTACAACTCTTTGGTCAGTGGAGCTAAAAATACTCCACACAAATGTCTGAGTTTTAACATCCACTTCTTGATTGAATGAATGATTTGATTGGCCAAATCCTTTTTTTCTTGACAGCAGTGAACTGTCTATTGTTGATACTTTCGATATAGTTTAGTTTCATCAGGATACATATTCTTACTACACAATAGTCAATATCATTGAAGAGTTTTATTGCTACTCCATTAACCCTTTCCTGCACAATCCCTCTTTTTTAGGCCCCCTAAGAAAAGACTTTAGGAAAACTAGGTTGAAAATGAAGAAATTGCTTGTTACAAGCAATTACTTCATATGCAACCTTGTTTCCTAACCAAAAAGACAGAGCCACTCAAAATTTTCTCAACTTGAAATTGTTGTCTGCAACTTCTTTGAATTTGGACCAGTCTAAAATTTTGTTGTGTTGGAATCGGTTAACAACAAGTTTGTGTAACTTTTAAAAAAGACATGTTAATGAAAAACCCTATCAGAAACCTTAGCAAAATTCAGGTAAATATCATAAATCTGTATACAGCTGTCACCAAGCTTTTACCCTTAATTTGATATTTCTAAAACCAGAATATCAAAAATATCTAAGGCCATACTGAGCAGAGCTTCCCAAAACAGGTATTTCTTGTACAATTAATCCACTAGTAGGTCTTTCACAAGGAACCTTGTCAATTCAAGTCTGGTTTTTGAATAGGGTGGTGTTTAAAAACAGTTTCCAAAGAAATCTTATACCAATTACCACACAATGACACCCTGAAGAAGTAAGATTACAAGCAATTTCTCCTTTACTTACAATGTTTTCTACCAAATTTGGCACTTATTTTCCAACTTCAGCACAACTAAACAAATTGTCAGCAACTACTTTCAATTAGGACCAGTCTAAAATTTTGCCATCTGGTAATGGTTAAAACCACTCAAACCTGGCTGCTGATGTACACACAACTGTTATCTCCCAGATTCATCCATTATTTTTTATCACACTTTCAAGACTTAATTTGAAACAAAGCGTTATGAATTAATGTTGATCAAATTGAAGAAGCTTTTGATTTACAGATTGAAAGTTATTACTTCTCTAACTTGAAGCTTACATATGATTGATTATTTCCATTTATTTATCGTCGCTACCGTAGCACATGCCCATATGAGCGACGCCCCCAGAAGATGGTTAGTTGTTACGGGGGATAGTGCAAGGATACAGGACGAAATTGCTGAGAGCTCTGCCTGGTTCTTTAACGTGCTCAGTGGATAGCATCGTCACACGGGGCCTCGGTTTAACGTCTCATCCGAAAGACAATTAGTTTTGTTAGTTGATATGGTCAGCCCAGGGCTCGAACCCGGGATCTTGAGGTTTGAAGTCAAGTGCTCTACCAACTGAGCTAATCGGGCTGAAAAGCTTACATATAAAAAAAAAATTTAGGGTAAATGTAGCTGGTCAGAATATGGAATGACTAATTTCACCTATCAATCCTGCTGTATAGTCCTTCCTATAGGATGACATGCTTCTCCTCTGTGTAGACAGATGCCGAGTGAGCACTTGTAATCTTCTGACACACAGTTGATAATTGTTTGTCTTGACAACCACACCTTGCATTATTTGAAATGAGGAACCATTGCAGATAGCTCTTCTACAAAAGTTCACGGGTTGTGTAATTTTATAGTAGACACCGGCCAGAAATAAATTTTGTGGATCCGGCGGGAATTTGCGAAGAACTTGCGCTGACAAGGAGCATATGAACAAGAACCAGACCTGATAAACCTAACTGTTAGTTTTATTAGATATAAGAAGCTATCTTTTACAATGCTTAGTCGCTGTCTTACATTTTGTTTACAATTTTCATGGGAATTCGCGACTATTTTTTAAAGACTCGTATTCCGAGCTATGCGGTCCGAGGCAAGGGGGCTATTACAGTTACCCGGGTGTTGGCCCAATGCTTTGGTTAAAGTTTAACGTGCGAGTCTCATGCTGTTCACAGACAATCTCGAGTTTTGTTAGTGCAGAACTTGAAGATCCTTAATTTTCGGAAGCAACTGTCCGATTGAGACCCTGGCTTGCTTCTCGCCAACTGGATACCAGCAAGTTGTTTGGTACCCTGCAACTACTGTACTATAGACTTATAGCCTGTAGAGCTGTAAAAATACACTCGAATATTCGGTGAATCGAATATACATTCCTGGCAAGTACATATATTATTCATCTGAGATCGAATATTGTGAAATATTGTTCTGGAATGACAAGTGCAAAAAAAGCCGCCCTCATAGCACAGTTGGTAGCGCGCTCCCCTACGGCGGCACTCATCCTTTCCGACTATTTGTCTCCCACCAATGGGTCGATAATCGTAGACCTATGTTGGATAGCAGCTGGAGGCTATGAAAGGATGTGATAGTGGTACTGGTGTGAGAAATACCAGGAATCCATTGTTAGGTGCTCCAGCCGCCGCAATATAACTGAAAGATTGTTGAAAGCGGCGTAAAACCCCATTCAAACAAACAAAGACAAGTGCAAAAATTATCATGGCTCATATTTCTTCAATGTACACAAGCTAACACAGCAGTTTCATAAAATTTTATGTTCAAATCAAAGGGAGGGCTTTGATACTTGGTATAGGGACCTATATCAAGTTTGTTCAATTGATGCCCCTTGGATCATCTTTGGGCTCAGCCCAGGCAAACCCCATTGTACATTGAAACAAAGTAGGAAAACTTTAAAATCTTCTTTTCTGAAACCAGAAAATGGAAAACTTTGATCACTGCAACTCCGCTATAACGCTCTTGGTTGGGTCCAAGAAATGAAACAGCAGAAAAAGTGGATGTTATTATGCTATAACACTGTCCCCCCCCCCCCCCTATTTACGAATCGGGAATTTACACCGACCAGTTGCACTGTATAAAATGTTGTAACGGGTAACTTTTAATTGTAAAAATGAAGGTCATAATAATCGAGAAAAAAATCCTGACGGTGGAAATCTCTAGCGTCGTGACAACAAGACTAAAAAATTGTGTCACAAAGAATTTCCACCGGTCACGCAACTGGCATGTGGCAACTCCGGAAACTCTCCCATAAATAGCTGAACATCTGGCAGCGACTCCTTTGATCACCTTTCCTCCCTCATAATAAAATAAACTGTACCCGAGAAACCTTTACTTCATATTTGTCAACAAGCTTTTTGCCGTCTGTTTAATCATATGGAATGGGATTATTGTTGGAAAGAAATGCGGAAAATTAATGGTATTTTATTTTAATCTACCAATATTATCTATCCCTTTTTCGGATTAGAAGTTTAAGATTTTGTGACATGTACATTTAAAATTTACGCATTTTCTGTATACAGCATAAACATTGCAACTCCGACTGATTGTTTTCAAAGCATATTGTCGCGATTTTATCTTGAAGCCACTATCCTCAATTAGCTCCGGATACCTGCAGACTATGATGTGAAAACAAATTCAAGTCAATTTGTATAATTTCACATAGGCGCAATACTTTCAGACCATGTCCTACCTGGGACTGAAGAAAATTAAGAACGGCAAGAGAGAAACAAAGTGTGATATTTCAATCGCATCATCTTCAAGGTTAGTAACTGAAGGTAACTGACATGCGTGTCTTTTCTCTATTAATTTGAAAAAAATATCCTTGACCTAAGGTATAAATCATCTCGATGTCAAACAGTTTGACCAGACAATCAAACAGATTTATAACTTGAAACACTACGCATGTCATCAATCAAACAAAGCAATTATCTCTGATCTAATGCATTAATCGCCATGACTGTCCACTGTTAGGTGTTAAAAACTTATCTGGCTTCGGGTAATTATCCATTTTTATGTGCAACCCTTTTTTCTCGAGTGGAACAAAGATGGAATGAAAAAAAATCGCGGTCAAATCAGTGTTAACATCTATCTCAGCATCAGTAACCCAAAATGCCCCCCCCCCTAAATTTTGGGAGCCAAGCGGACCCCGCATTATAATTGAGTCAGTGCTGTGCCGGATAGCCATATATAGGAGTTGCAGTGTATTTGGTGTGATGAACATAGTAAGTTAATTCCCTTGTTTTTAGATTTTAAACTTGAAATGTAGTTGTCCAGTTTTGGTATAATGGTCTTTCAATGCTCGTTATTTGTTGAAGAATAAACTGTTTTCTAGTCTAAGATCAAAGTACTTACTTTCACCCAGTAATTTAGAGAGCAAATAAATTTGCAGTACAGTAAGTAGTTTGTAGCACAAGGGACAGAGGAAATTCATACTAACTAATAGGGCTGTAACGATACAGAAAGTGACGAAAACAAATACAGATCACGATACAGGGTCATGAATATGAATATTTATTCATGAATACAACTTATTCCAGGAACAGACTGAGACATATTTATCTATATATGTCTTTGAGTAAAGAATGAAACAAACTTATGCCTATCTGTGATACAGACAGCTGTTTTAAGTTAACTATTTATTATCTCTGCAACAGCAATCAAAGATGTATGGCATATTCAAACCTAACACAGGGTGAATCAAGATCCATCTATGTTTCAAGCTGGAGCATTTCAAATTACTTGCCACTAAATTATGGATTTCACGTATTTGTACTTTAAATTTGTATATTTTGATTTATGTTGTAAACTTCTATCTGTTACAAACTTACCAATTAATATGAAAATTTTTGTCACCAGAATTAATCATTTATAATGAAAAGACGAAATATTTAAATTTTGGCCAACATTCAAGGTATATTGGACATGCAGCCATAGCTTACCTTTTATTTTTTTAAAGGGAGGTGATTTAAACGTTGCATAATTGAAGACAATGGTCTTTGCTCGGAAAAATTATATCATTCAATTTCTTCAAAATCTGCACTTAATGGTGAATAAGATATAAAAAAATTAGGCCATGAATACTAGAATTTGAATTGAAAATCTTGATTTGAAAGGTTTAGTAGAACTAAGACTGACTTAAAAAAGATGGTTTTTGATTGTTAGTATTTACAGAGGTCTGACGGTTGACGGTCAAAGTCATGCGTGGATTGTCCAGTTAATCAATCATTCACTACACAAAATGCCACTTGTAGACCACAAATAAATAGCTGTCACCAGTGAAATAGAAATTCTTTTATTTAGTATCTAGAATATGTATTCAGTTGCATCAGAGGCGCCCTCTGTCAATTAACTACGGGAGCCGCCTAGGCTTTAAGGATTTACGTCTTTCTTCATAAATTTGATGAAACCGTCGTTATAGCTTGTGCATGTTGGATATCTATGACCTCTTGGATATTTTTTTGCACTTTGCATCCCTGAAAAATATTTCACATTTTGTATTCGCCTATATTCATTCTCAGACAGACGAATACGATACGTACTCGCCGGTAAAAAAATATTCGATTCACCGAATATTCGAGTGTATCGCTACAGCTCTACTAACTAAGTGTAGTACGAACACAAAGGAGGGCGAGTGGTCGGATGTTTGAGATACTATCAAAGCTCTAGTGGCCTTTCGCTATTGCGATGGCTTTTTCACGTCCGGCGTCCATGCGTCCGTTGTTCGTCTGTTAATCTTTTCCTTGTTAACACTCTAGAGTCCTCAGTTTTCAACGGATTCCCTTCAAACTTTCACAGTATGATTGTACCATCATAAGGATTGTTCCTTTTGAAATTGGGTATGATTCGTCAAGAAACATGGGAAAAGGGGCCTGATTAAAATTTATTTAAAACATCTTGGTTAACAATCTAGAGTCTACAGTTTTCAACGGATTCTCTTCAAACTTTCACAGAATGATTGGACCATCATAAGGATTGTTCCATGCAAAATTGGGTATGATCAGTCATGGACCACAAGAAAAGGGGGCCTTATGAAAATTTGATTAAAACAATCCTCTTAAACAAAAGAGTCCACAGTTTTCAACAAATTCTCTATAAGCATTCACGGAATGATTATTACATTAAATGAATTGTTCCTTTCGAAAGTGGGTTTGATCCATCAAGTTTCATGGGAAAAGGGGCCCTATGAAAATTTAATAAAAAAATCTTAGTTAACATATCTTGGCCCTAGATTTCACCTGATCGACTTCAAAATTTCACAGAATGATTGTACCATCAAAAGGATTGTTCCTTTCAAATTGGGTATGATCCATCGAGAAACATAGGAAAAGGGGCCTTAGGAAAATTCAATTAAAAAAATCTTAATTAATGCTTTTAAGTCCACAGATTTCATAGGGGTGTCTTTTAACTCAAACAGATTAAATATACTTTTGTAAGTATGGTTCCCTTTGGAAATGGTTAAGACCCATCAAGTAACATGGGAAAAGGGACTTTATGAGAATTCAATTAAAAAATCCCTGTTAACACAATGAAGCCCACAGCTTTGATCAGATTTTGTTGAAACTTTCACAGAATGATTGTAAGGTCTTAACGATCATTCTTTTCATAACAGGGTTTGAACTGTCAAGAAACACAGGAAAAGGGGACTTATGAAAATTTCATTTATAAATCCTTGTTACCAAGTCCAGAGCTTTCATTGGATTTTCTTCAAACATTCACAGAGTAATTGTACAATAAAAATGATTGTTGATGTTGATATTAGACCTAATCTGTCAAGTATCACAGAAAAAGGAGTATTATGAAATTTAATTTTAAAATCATTGTACCATAATTAAGTCAACAGTTTTCATCAGGTTCTGTTAAAACTTTCACAGAATGATTATTCCATCATAAGGATTCTTTCTTTTCAAATTAGGCGTGATCTGTCTATTATCATGGGAAAAGGGGCCTTTTGAGAATTTTATCTATAATCCTTGTAACCAAGTCCAGAGCTTTCATTGGATTTTCTACAAACCTTCACAGAATCATTGTACAATAATTACGATTGTTGATGGTGACATGAGATCTGATCCTTCAAGTATCACAGGAAAAGGAGCCTTATGAAAATTTTATTTTAAAATCTTTACACCAAGACCAAGTCCGCAGTTTTCATCGAATTCTGTTCAAACTTTCACAGAATGTTTATACCATCATTAGGATTGCTTCTTTCCAAATTCGGTCTGATCTGTCTAGTATCATAGGAAAAGGGGCTGTATGAAAAATTATTACCAAATCCTCATAAACACAACAATGTCCTCAAACTTTATCAGAATCTCTTCAAACTTTAATAGAATGATTGTACCATCATTTGGATTGTTCCTTTGTAAATTAGGTCTGATTGGTTAAGTGACACAAGAAAAGGGACCTTATAAAAATTTTGTTACAAAACATCATTATTACAATAAAGTCCTCAGTCCTAGCATTTTCTTCAAACTATCATTAGGATTGTTCTTTTGTACATTGGGTCTGATTTGTTAAGTTTCACGGGAAAAGGAGCCTTATGAAAATTTTATTACAAAAATTCTTGACACAATTCAGTCCACTGTTTTCATTGATTCTCTTTAACTTTTAAAGAATGATTGTACCTTCATTAGAATTGTTCCTTTTGAAATTTGGTTTGTTCTTGAAAATATCATGGGAAAAGGGGCCCATTGAAGATTTCACTATAAACTCATTAACACAATAAATTCCACAGACTACACAGATTGATTGTACCATCATTGCAATTGTTGATTTTGACAGTGGATCTGATATGGCAAGTGTCACAGAAAAAGGGGCCTTATGATAAAACGTCCTTAAATATTCTGGTTAACACAATAATGTCCCTTGATTTTGAACACCGGATTCACTTCAAAATTTCATAGAATGATTGTACAATCACTTAAATGGTTCTTTTCAGAACTGGGTACAATCCATCAAGTATCATGTAAAAGGGGGCCATATGAATTTTTTTTTTAAATATTCTAGTAAACATAATGAAGTCCCCATATTTTATCGGATTCACTTTTAACTTCACAGAATGATAAAACCAACAGTAAAATATCACAAAAAGGGGCCTTATGAGAATTCGATTTTAATATCTTTGTTAACACAATAAAGGGGCCTTGAGGATTGTTGCTAAAAAAATTAAAGGGGATAAAGTCCTGTTTTTCTTTCTTTGAGTAATTAACTTCCTTAAATATCAGATTTCTTTAACAGAAAACTTGATAACCAGTAGAGCGTCTCTGGCCGTCATGGGCCTCTTGTTTTTTTTTAAATATTCTAGTTAACATAATGAAGTCCCCATATTTCATCGGATTCACTTTAAATTTTCACAGAATGATTAAACCAACAATAAAGTATCACAGGAAAAGGGGCTTTATGAGAACTTGATTGAAATATCTTCGTTAACACAATACAGTCCACAGTTCTAATCAGATTCTCCTCAAAGATTCAAGGAATAATTGTGGCATTGGAAACACAGGAAAAGGAGCCTTACAGATTATCATTCAAAACATTCCTTTTTATGTGATGAAGTTCACAATTATTATCAGATTGTCTTTAAAGTTTCACAGAGGGCTGTGGTCTTAAGGAAATTTTTCTTTCGAAAATGAAATGGAACCATAAGAAAACACAGGAAAAGGGGCCGTATGGAAATTCACTCTAAACAATTCTGTTTATGTGATAAAGTCCACAATTATTATTGGATGAAAATTTCACAGTATAATTGTAGGGTCAAAAGGAAACATCCTTTTGGAAATGAAGTTGATCTGTCATGAAACATGGGAGGATTGTTGCACAAAAATAATAAAGAGGTTAAAGTCCAATATGTTATCTTTTTTCTGCCTTCTTCTTTCAGCAATTAACATCCTTAAATATCAGATTTCTTTAGCAGAAAACTTGATAACCAGTATAGCGTCCAAGGCCCTCATGAATTTTTTGTTTCACAATGTTTTCTACTGTATCTGATAGTTTTCTTTTAACTGCAGAGCACTTTGAATTATCATCTGTTTTTAATTTTGAAATGTCATTTTCAACAATTCTGAATTTTGACCAGTCTAAACTATTGTTTTCTGTTCATTGCTTGCCTTAAAAAAATATCAATCATTTGTTGGTTATTTTCCCGTTGTCCGGTAATAGGTGTATAACTTCCTACCTAAAAAACAGTTTACCAATGATTTTATCTAAACAAATTATTCTAATCCAAATTCAAAGATTTAGTAGACAACGATATAATTTCTTGAAACTTGGTCTTCCTTTATCTTTGTATGAAAGAAAATATGGTTAGAAATAAAGAAGTTGCTTGTTATAATCAATTTCTTCATTATTTGTATTTCTGATTTCTTGTCCTATCTTGCAGGTAAAATGGGTGATTTTGATTTTGGGTTTCAACGTTTTGGAGATGATGAAGAAGAAGATGATGATTTCCAGGGACAGGTAAGTTTAAGGTTTGCTGAATTTGGAGAAACCCAGGCTATTGCCTATCCTTGGCATTGCCATGCGAAAAATTTGACAATTTGTAATATTACATGTAATAGACCTTTTCACAATCTGACTACACATGCTTCGAATTAGATCTTGTTAAATGTGATATTTACTCGAGACTAAGTCACGTGATCGGTTGTGGGGAGTCAATAAATTTTCAATATATAAATCTCTATAGATTGACTATTTTGAACAAGCAAAAATAAAGGTTAAAAATCTAAATTTTGGTGAAAAGAGTTTCGACCTGTGAGCAGACATATGCACACCAATTATAGCGAGTAATATTGACAAAATCATCATATATTAGCAACCAAATTGATTTTAAAACAACCTGGTATCTCAGCCATACGAAATATGACGTATCGTGAATTTGGCGATAATCATCTTTTATATTTGATATTTCCAATTATAATAAGATTTTTGAAAATATTTTTACCCCTAATAGACACATACAAGAAGGGAAAAACATAGAGTTACAGTTTCACACTTGGTACAAACACCGAATGATCACTTTGATGAAAAATAATATACAACAAATTACCATAAGTTATTTGTGTGGGAAATCAATGATTTTGTAATATTTACAACTATTGACACTACACAAAAGACAATAAGCCTTCGGAATGTTTCCAGCACACTGACTATTTTATATGCGAATATGCGTCAATCATAGGCATGTCAATTATGGCAACCCCCCCTTCCCATGGTAGGCCTGATCATACGAACAAGTGACAATAATCCTGACTGACATGATTGACTAAATTTATTTGTTTAATATTCAGTTATTCAAATACTTTTGGCCACACTTTGAATGATACAGATAAAATGTTCCTTTAGATATGCCATAAAAGTGGCCTATGTTGATACCAATCTCCTAAAGACTTCACTAAAGTGCATGTATTTCTTTCTTTTTTTTTAAATTTCTCTATTTCAAAGTCAATGCGTATTAACTTAAACATTAAGAAAATTAAGAAGAAGGCATGCTGTTTTTTAAATATTTGCTTCGTCTGTGTGTCCACCAATGTAGATCTCTCTCTCTTCTTTTCTTTTCAAAAAAAAAGGTAATAAAATTAAGTATAATGATAAGAGAGAACTGATCAGAAGAATTATCTGTTAACAACCTGGACGTAAAGGGTTCAGTTCGGTATATTGTGATACATGTAGGGTTATTATGTAACTGGCAACATGTCACCAATAATCTGATAAACGCTCTTACATTTAATTGGTAAAATTTATGATTTGATGAGAACAAATTTATCTTTTTATGTTTCAACTGATATGCCACCAAACTCAAATTTTTGTTGATTGATCAAAGGATGGGACTGGGCGTCGTTTCAATCAGCACGGTGATGTCATGACATGGTGTTCATCTTTTAAGCATTTTTCCACAATGATCAATCAAATAAAGTGAATACGCTTATTTTCATTGAAGGGATTTAAAATTTATTTTCTTTACTACAGGATCTGTTGCGAGGTACGCTTTCATTATAATAATCTAGCTTTAATATTTGAAAATCTAGCCTTGCCAGTTGAGCAAGGGGCCAATATGCATATGATAACCAGAATATCATTGATGGGTTAACAAAAGGTTGTAAGCACAATTTGAGATTATTTCTTGTTTCTACATTTTGGTCACCAACCAATGGTTAAAGTCTTAACAATTGTGATTTTAATTTCATCTTATCTCGCACAAACTTTCATTACTTCAGTATTTCCAGAGAACAGGAGTTTTTGTGATATTGGTGGTTGCCAGAGATAAATCTGGTTAAGGACCTTTCCTTGTGCATTCCCTTTCATCCATTACAGGCGTTTGTTGCAACAGTCATATACAATATACAGGGTTTTCATACATTTTATTGTATATGGTGAAAAATAGATGAAATAATGAACAAAACCGGAAGTAAATCCTCCCCACAGTGTTGTTGTTTTTCTTTGAAAGCGTCTAATGGATACAGACTTTTTAGTCATCTGGCACTTTGCGTGAAAAGGTCTATTCTGAAGAAATTTTTCTTTAGTATGATAGGTTAATCAATTTAGATTTTTTTTAAAAGAACAAATTTTAAGATGTTCATCTTCTTTCTCAATGATAATGTTACATATAATTATGACAACAAAATCACCTCAAAAGTTGTATGGTAAAGATTGAAATGCTCCACCTTTGTCAAATGAAATACCATAACTTTGCATTTTGAGGAATTAACAACAACAATCTACCTTAAGGTAATTAAATATTCTCACACAATCTACCTTTCTTAAACTCCCCAAGAAAAATGTTTTTGAAAACATCATGAAACAAGCAATTTTTACATAATGACTAAGATCTTAAAAGTTTATTACTTGGACCTGCACTTGACTTTATACTTAATTTGAAACTGTCATCAGCAATTTCTTTCAATTTGGACAATTACAAAGTTTTGTTGTCCGGTAGTGGGTTAAACGCTGAAGTAGATAACCAGGGTCATTTATTTCACTTAGGAGACTTGGTCCTTTTTCACATAATGCATTATGAATTTATTTTCTATGTTTAGCGAGGATTTGGCCAGAAAGATGGTCTGATACTTCTAGTAGACTGCACAAAACCCATGTTTGATGTAGATAATGAAGATGAAGAAGAAAGTTTGTTTCAACTCTGCATTAGGGTAAGGGACATATTTACTTTCACTGGTCAAACAGAAATGTGATGAGGTTGTGTTTGTCACAAGTCCTTCTCTCTATTAATTTTTCGTTGATATATCATCCATAGAAAATATTGCTGGATTTCAACCGTATTTCACTTGAATTTGCTGCAGGTAACCCTTTATAATAAGTTTGAAGAAATTTTTATCAGATATTAATAAGAGTTAAAGTCAAGCCTGATTTCCATAAATGGTAAATAATGTAAACTTTTACACTCACGATCAGTGAAATTTTTCTCCCCATAATTTATTGAGTAGATTTCAATCAAATTTGTACACTATTTTTTTCACAATTGTCCTTAACCCTTCCCATAACGGCAAAAGTTTAGACTAGATCCTTTTGAAGAGACTGCAAACGACAAAACAAGAGTAGAAAACAATGCGAGAAAAGGAATAATTTCTTGTTACAAGCAATTTCTTCTTTTCACGCAATGTTTTCCATAGATATATTCCTTTAGCACGTAAAAGTATGAGATTGTGTGGTAACAAGCTAGGTTACCTTTGATTAGATTAACTTTGTGTCGCGAACTCCTTCTTCAATTTTGCTTCAGTCCATTGAAACTTTATACAAACTTAATCCACATGTTGAGGTTTTGCAAGATGCAATTTTGAAGTCTTAATTCCCCCCTGGTTCAAGAATTATCTCCCCTTGAACTTAGACATTATTTATGCTTTGTAGACATATACAACTTATTATACTACAAATTTTGTGTCGCGAACCCCTCCTTCAGTTTTGCTTCAATACCATTGAAACTTTATATAAAGATTAACCACATGTTAAAGTTCTGCAAGACTTAATCCCCCCCGTTCAAGAATTATCTCCCCTTGAACTTAGACATTATTTATGCTTTGTAGACATATACAGCTAATTATACTACCAATTTTGTGTAGTATAAACTCCTCCTTTTTAGAAAAGCAAAGTCAGTATTGTATTGTTAAAGCTCTCACTACACTGAAAGCACTTGCGGGGGTAATAAGTCACATACTGTGACAAGTTCTAGTTATCTCACCTGAGCAGAAAGTGCTCATGTGAGCTTTTGTGATTGTTGAATGTTTGTTTACACTCTAGAGGCCACAGTTTTGGCTCAAACTTCATGCCAGAATAATTGTTAGGTCATAATGCTGAGACCTATTGATTGTGGGAAGGTTCTATAAGAAAACACAGGAAAAGGGGGCCTCAATGACAATTTCTTTGTTTCAAGTTCTAGTTTGAACATGCTACTGGTCATAAATTTTGCAAAATAACACCGTTAAAAATCGAAGCAGAATTATCAGTTGGAGTCAATAGGCAAGGCCAAAGGAGTCAGTTGGAGGGACCAGCGATTGGTCAGTTGAGAGCGTAGAAGGTTGTGACTCAAAATCACAGGGTAAATCTGCCCACATGTTCTAATCTTATCTGCTAGAAACATTTAATTTCAGTGTTGTAAGACTACCCTACAGAACAAAATCATCAGCAGTGAGAAGGACTTGGTTGGAATTGTCTTCTTTGGAACGGTAAATTTGTTAATCAATAAGCCCAGTCCATGGCAATGACACTTTTTGACGCCCCCAATAGAAAAAAAAAGTAGTAAAAATCATTGTTGGAAATGAAAAATTTCTTTATAATCCAATATGTTTTATATTCCAAAAGACAGAGATTTTAAATATCTCACCAACTAAAGATTGTCGGCTGCTACTTCATTGAATTTGGACCATTCTGAAATTTTGTTGTCTGGTAATGGGCTAACAAATAAGCAGGTCAAAAATTAAAGAAGTTGCATGGGACAATTGGGTTTTAATGAAAAAGATACATGCTGAAAAATGGGCAAGCCATTTTCTTTGATGAACCAAAATGTTGGACTGTTATCAAATATAATCATAACCCTCAAGATTTGAAAAAAATATAAGAAGATATAGTTAGAAAAGTAGAAATATTTTCCACAATATTATCTTCTGTCTTTCAAAATGTCATCATTTAATTGATGGATTGGTGGCAATGCCAACAGACCTCTAACGACACGGTTTGACTGAGAAATGATTTGCAAAATATATGGCTGGAAACATAAAACAAAAGATAAATTAACGATGGGTGACCTAAGCATGGTAAGCTGTAGTTATGATGTTTGAGCCGACAAAGAACAAAAATGTTTGACATAAAAGTGGAGGTAAAGATTGCATTTCTTGTCTAAATCAACAATATTGTAGGTCAGACTGGTTTTTGTATTGACAGCAGAAATCTGTCAATTTTGACCTGTCAATTAACCTATTCCCACTTGACAAAATTTTAGACTGGTTCAAATTGAAAGAAGATGCAGACGACAATTTCAAGTTGATGGAATTTTATATTTTTTCACCTTTTTGGATAGAAAACATTGTGGATAATGAAGAAATTGCTTGATACAAGCAATTTCTTCATTTCCCACAATGTTTTCCAAAGCTTTTTTCTTGAAGGGCGTAAAAAGGAGGGATTGAGTTGGAATGGGTTAAAACCTCCCTTGTGGAAATATATTATATTACTACATGCAGTGTTGACCCATTCCAATACAATGGCCCTTTTTGACATGCCAAGAATAAGGGCTTTTAAAAACATTGTGGAAAATGAAGAAATTGCTTGTGACAGGCAATTTCTGTATTATCCACAATACTCTCTACCAACAAAGTAAAAAAACAACCCATGATTTCATCAACGAAAATTTGCTGTCTGCAACATCATTGAATATTAACCAGTCTAAGATTTTGTTGTCTGGTAATGGGATTACTAATACAATATGTTTGATATTAACCCTTGTCATGCTGAATGAAATCAACTGAAGTGCTTTAAAACCAAAGGGCTGAAAGCACTGGAAGCACTAATTGTAGGTCAATATTTATTTCAAAGAAATATCTTGTCAACAACTCTAGCTTAAATGGGGAAAAGCAGGCGGTGTAGATTAAATTCAGACTGCAAATATGTGTCGGCTGATCTTTGTACCTCCTGCAAAGACAAGATTATTCCAGCATGACTTAGGAAAGCATTATGGGTCATGAGGAAACTTCCTTATGGAAATGTAGTGGATCTATCATGAAACAGGGGAAAAGGGACTTTAAAGATTGTTGCTCAAAATGATTAAAAGGGATAAAGTCCAGTTAGTTATTTACATTTTATGCATTCTTCTTCAAGCAATTAGCTTCCTTAAATATCAGATTACTTTAACAGAAAACTTGATAACCAGTATAGCGTCTCAGGCCCCCAAGGGCCTCTTGTCCTTATTTTTATACAACCTCATTGATAAGATGAGGGCTATACTGTTTAACCAATGTCTACCGGAGAGCAGTAAACTTAACACAAAAACTTATTATTTTGCTGTTATTCAAACAAGGTTCAAGAAGATACATGGCTCATTCTGAGATATAGTTTCCTTGCATTGATAGACATCAATTGGTTGTAAATTCAAGCTCATCAATCAAGGTTATGGTCACATTCTGCTCTTATTCAAACACTGTTGAAGATATATGGCTCATGGTTGATACATGTGTTCCTTGCATTGATATGCATCAGCTGGTGGTAAGGTTAAGGTCACTTATTAAGGTCACATTTCTGAAAAAAAGCCTGTTATGGGGGCATAGTGATTAACAAACTCATCTTGTTTAACCCATGCCTGTTTCTTGAAATATTAGACTGGTCCAAATTGACAGAGTTTGCAGACGATATTGAAAAATGCATGTTATTTGAAATGAAACAATCCTTTGTGTTAAAGATATTGTGGAAAAAGGAAAATTGCTTGTCACAAGCAATTTCTTCTTTTTCCACAATGTTTTCCCAAGTATAAAACCACAGCAGCATAAAATCCTGTGTTTTTACAGAAAAGAGTAAAAAATCTTAAAACACTTTGGATTTTTGTCTACAACTTCATTTTAGACCAGTCCAAGTTGCTGTCTTGTTGTAATGGCAACACTGCATTATAGCTCAAATTTTCATATAACTTGGGTTATGCTGAAAAAATGCTGAATCAAGCTGATGACTGTTCCAGAGCAATTCAAGTTAGTGAGCTCGAGTAACTATTCTTGACCGTTATAAGTCACAATATTTAAGCTCAATCTCTGTGATAAAATGTTAAAATCTTGTCTACTGTGTTTTCAGGAAAAATCCAACAACCCTAATGAGTTTAAACACATTTACATCTATCAAGAACTAGATCAGCCTGGAGCTCCCAGAATTTTACAGTTAGAGGAAATGAGTGAAGGTATGACCATTACCAGACATCAAAATTTTAGACTGGTGTAAAATTGAAAGGAGTTGCAGACAATGATTTAAGTTTATGAAATTTAAGATTTTTTAGCTCAACTGTTTTCAGAGAAAACCTGAGATATTGCAATAGCCTTGTTGTTGTTGTTTTTGTCCTTGTCATTGTGAAAAAACTTTGACATTTTGTGATATCTCTGGTTCTACTGAAGGCATTCACTTGAAACTTGGCACACATGTTCACTATCAAAAGAGAAACCTATACTATCAAGGGGGATACTCTAGATGTATTTTGTGTGAATTATGCCCCTTTTTCGACTTAGTTTTTTTATCCACTATCCAGCACCCAACAGCCGAACGTAGGCACCTGTAGGCAGTGCTCTTGTTCAACTTTCTGGTTGTAAAGAAAAAATGTAGAAAATGAAGAAATTGCATTTTACAGGCCTTTTTGATAGACGAAACTAAATATTAGATTATTATGTAATGGATGCTCTTTTGAATTGTCCTAATGAGATGATTCTGCTGTTTACTCACAACATATTCCATAAGGTAGTAAAATATTTAAGTGTCCCCTTTATCCGCAGAATCTATCTTATTACAAAGAGTCAAAGATGATGTTTTAAACAGGTTTTTCCACAATGTTTTACCCCAATAGACAGAGATTTTTGAAGTTAACCCTTTTCCAGACAAAGAAAGAAAAAAGCTTTGGAAAATATTGTCAAAAATAAAGAAATTGCTTGTTACAAGCAATTTTTTTATATCCACAATTTTTGTATCACAAAAGTCACCATAATCCAAAATTATATCAATTCAAAATTGGCGTCTGCAATATCTTTGAATTTGGAACAGTCTAAAATTTGTGGTCAGGTATTGGGTTAACTCTAGTGTTGTGTTATTTCAGAGACCCATAAGACATTTACAGTGGACTATGGACACAGTCAGGCATTCTCACTGAGTGAAGCATTGTGGACATGTCAGAATATGTTTGCTACTTGGTTGGTTCTTAAAATTCTTAGAAATTATTATTAATCATATCATTTAATCCATTAACACATAACAAATTATTGACTGGTTCAAAATAAAAAAGACAATATTTAGCTGATGGACTCTTAGAAGTCTTTGGGGTAGAAGACATTATGAATATTGAATGATCTGCTTGTTACTAGCAATTTCTTCAATTTTCCACAATGTTTTCCAAAGTCTTTTTCTTGAGGGGTGTATAAAGCAGGATTGTGTGGGAATGGGTTCTCAAATTTTAGCTTGGCTGTTTTTACCATAGTCTTTAGAGATGAAACAATACAGTAAAAAGTGTATTACAATATATTGCAATATGGTCAATCCGTATTGCAATACATATTGCAATAGACCCTTTCTTTACACTGAAAGTAGGCCACCTATAGTCATTGTAAAGGTAATACTTCCTCAAAGTGAATTTAACGAAAAGTGGATAACTAATGAATCATCCTTTATTTCAAATTATTTAAAATTTATGAAGATAATGAATAGTTTTATAGGAAAATAGGACTTATATATCTTATTGAAAACGAGAAGAAAAACTGGTACTGAAAAATTCGAACCGGCTTCGGTTTTTCTCTATTGACAGACCACGGTTTACAGGTATATCGGTAAACTGTTTCACCACTAATTTCCTTGTTCTCTATGATGTTATCATAGTTGTTGTGCAAAAGCTTTGACATTTCTTATACCTCTACTTATACTGAATACATTCACTTGAAACTTGGAATGTATGCTTAATATCAAGAGCACATTCTGTACTATCAAGAGGGGTAAATCTGTATGCAATTTTGAAAGAATTAAAGTAAAGATCCTCTAATAAGACCACTTGGGGTACTTTTTGAAAAGAGTCTAAAAAGCAGGGTGGTCTTAATACTGAGGTTCAGTCGTTTGTTTGGCTGTTGTCAAGTAATTCACATTATTTTATCTTTGTTATTTATACTATACAATTTTTCCTTTTTGGTCTATTTATGTAGGACAAGTGGAATTTGAAAAATTAGAAAACAGCAACTAATGTTAAGACTATACATTATTATTTGCAGGATGAGTAAAAATTTTAGGGATTTTCAAGACCAGTTTAATATATTTTCTTTGGTCCCCTAAGTCTCCCTATAATTGAAGTTTACAATAATTCTTTAGTGCATAGAAATACTATTATTGCTTGTTTTACTTTCAAAGGTGATTTGGTAGGTCAGAGTCAACAATTCAAAAAAAAAATGAGGTAGATTTAAGATTAAGTGATAGCAAAATTTAATGTGGTTAATTTTAGAATTTGTATAGCAAGTTAGCATTAATTGTGAAATAATTGAAGGATTATGATAGATCTGTCTGGCTAAGTGACTAACTCATTCCCACACAATGACGCTTTTTTGACACCCCTCAAGAAAAAACAATGTGAAAACATTGTGTAAAATGAAGAAATTGCTTGAACCCAGCAATTTCTTCTTTTTCCACAATGTTTTCAACAGAGAAAGTTGAAAAAACCTGAAAATTCAAACACTTGAAATTGTCGTCTGCAACTCTTTTCATTTTGGACCAGTCTAAAATTTGGTCGTCTTGTAATGACTTAAGAATCTGATTTGTGACTTGATTTGTGTTGAAGATCACTGTTTTGGTTACAGACATTTCAACACTACAGCGTTATTCTGCTGATGCCAGGTAGGTACAGAAAGAAGTGAAAACTGACAAACTATAAATGAAAGATTAAGAAAGTCATTAAACAGTACACATGTACTTGAGCACAGTCAGATCTGGAGGACAGAAAGCTGTGGGAGACCAGCATTTGCTTGATGGAACTTAATAAATACAAGCTTGCATTAAACCTCGTTATTTTGTAGATTTAACCCAAATAAGGAAATCTTTCAGGGCTAGATCCTCAACAAAATGATCATTTTGGACCTTTATAGTTTTATTTAAATTTTTCTTGAAATGCAGTAAAACAGATTGAAATTTATTATTTAAATGTCTGCTTGATTATTATGATTCTGTCTTTATTTGTGTTTTATTAGTTCACAGAAAATCAACTCAAAGAGAATTCTCCTGTTCACATGTAGTGATAACCCACATGCTGGCAACACACAACTACAGGTTTGTCAGTAATCTAGACTTACTGTTTAATTGCCTCTTGACAATGATATTGAGAGCTTAGAGCAAAAACATAGTATGGGTCTATACAGTGTATAGACCCATACTATGTTTTTGTTCTAAGCCCTCGATATATACCGGTACTGTAGTATACCTTTATGTCATAAAACAAGGGAAGGAATCAGTACTTAGACATGGTCTTATTAAATATTTCTCCTGAAAACTTCTAACTGAACCACTCAAAGGGTATATATGCTTCTTTGTTTGGTTGAGAATTATTAGATTATCAATTCGTCTGACTGCTTGTTTTTCCATGTCACATGTCAATCTGTTGATCATGGGGTCACAGTTTCAGACTCTGATGTGATACAGACATTCTGCCAAACATTTTACATAGTTATTTGTCTCACAAGGGATAAATAACATCTAAAGAAGGATGGGAAACAGATTGCTCACAATGTAGCAATGGTGTAAGAACCCATGGTTAGGTGCTCCAGCCTTCGCGATATGACTGAAATAATATTGAAAGTAATATAACACACAGTTTTGAATGTGAATTTTCACTTTCTCCACTCATGATTTATTTATTGTCTGGCACTAGTTGACGAGCATGGTATCTTCTTGTGCCTTCCTTTCATTAACGATGTATATTTTAGATGCCCCTGCCATGTAATGGTGATAGGCACACAGAGTTACCTCCATGTGGGAGTGAGTGCTTGGTTAGGTTTGTTTGTAAAAGTATGTGTATGTTCATTTTTTGTCCAGCTGCCGTCATAACTCAGTAGGTAGCAGCTCAGACTCCCAATCTTCAACCATGGGGTGTCATAGGTTCGACCCCTGACACATATCCTTTCCAACATTTGTCTCACACCAATGGGTGGATAATCCTAAACCTAAGGATAGCAGTTTGTGACTAGGAATCCATTGTTAGGTGCTCAAGCCGCAGCGATATGACTGAAATACTATTAAAAGTGGTGTTAAACCCCATTCAATCAAACAATCAATTTTTATCCAGAGTATATTTTAAACATTAATTGATGCATTTCAAAACAACTTGGCACAGTTGTTACCTTGAAAATTACTAGTGTCATGTGTAAAGTTGTATAAGATACTCCCAAGTTCAAGGTCAAAACTCAAAGGTCTAGATAAGAGGCGGTAACAGCATTCTATAATCCTTATCTTAACAAACCTCTATGTTGTGAGTTTTCCTTTGAATTGTATCATTGAAAAGATTTAGATGAGTACCTACAATATAGGGTTTATGACAGTGTTGTTGAAATACTTAGATCTAAAATACGACTTTAAGCCCTTTATCTGTAGCTCTGACAACTGTAGGTCATGTGACAAGCATCCATATCTGTCACACATTTCTAATTCCAAGATAAAGATATTGCAGCTAAAATTGAAAAAAAAAAAAAACTGTTTCCAGTATAACAAAAGCCATGTCGGACATGGCCATCCTCGGCCGTAAAAGCTTGATAGTAAACTAAAGCCAGTTAGATTTAGGCTTCTTGTGCATTTCTTCTCAATGAGTTGATAATAGCTATTATACTTTCAGAGATATGCTCAGGACCAAATCTAAATCTTTAAAACAACAAAGGGCAATAACTCCAAAATTATGCAAGCATGCATGCATGTGGTTCTTGTGCACTGCACTTCTCCTCAATGAGATCTATCGACCTATAAAGTTTCAAGTTGATAGCAATTATACTTTCAGAGATATGCTCCAGACAAGTTTAGTGACGGAAGGACGGAATGACGGACGGAGACCATTACTATATCCCCATCGCCTAAACGGCGGGGGATAATAATGTGTGACCAGTCACTTAAATAAGTACTATGTGGTAAACAAACCTTGGAGAAACGACTAGATCCATCATAGGAAAACCATGGGTCATATTTCTAAATTTGATACATTGTGTCAAGTGGTATAATGACCATTCCATAATTAGAAAATCTACTTGGAGCAAAAGTATTATTCAAGTTCAGCCTGCAAGGTCCTAGCAGTCTGTCCAGGGTTGATTATTTTCAAACTTCTCATATTGTCTATTTTCACATGACACATCACATATATTTGAATGTAACCCTGAAAATAGAAGTAGAAAAGATCATTTGTTGTCAGTTGTAAGACATAACTTTAAATTTGCATGGCAATGTAGATTTTCAGTCTTTTTTGATAATTTCCATATTCAAAAATCTTGTAGTAGTTTGTTTAAGTTTTGCATAGATTAGACTTATCAAATTGAAAGCAGTTGGAAGAAATTCAAATATTAAATCAAAGCGAGTGTAATTTTGCTTGAAAACAACTAGAAACAGTGTATTACAGGAAAATTTCTCCATTTATCACAATATTTTATATCAAAGAATAACATAGATACTTTTGGAAATGGTTTAACGACAATCATATCAGAATCATAATCTACAAATATTAACCCATTAATATGCCAAATTTTGGACTTATCCAAATTGAAAAATGTTTCAGGCAACAATTACTGGTTGATGAAGTCTTAAAAATCATTGACTCTGTGGTAGAAAATACTGAAGGAAATGAAGAAATTGCTTTTTACAAGGGGCATTAAAAAGTATTACTATGTGGGAGTGGGTTAATTGTACAAATTTATGTTGTATTTCTCTATTTTATTACAAATTACAAACATTTCACCTGCAGATAAAAACCCAGTCATATGTTGAAATAAAATGATTTTCAATATTATGGTCTTCATATTTGTTTTACAGAGACAAGCGAAGACAAAAGCCAGTGATCTGAATGAGACTGGTATAGACTTGGAGCTGATGCATCTTCAACTGCCTGGTGAAAAATTTGATGTTACAAAGTTTTATAAGGTAAGTTAGAAAGTCGTTTATCATTAAAGTTGTTAGTATCTCATTTTAAAACTTGTAATCTAGATACACTGACTATATAATCTTAGGTCTACTGGTTACAAGTATAACATACTTTATACAAGGATGCGCTTTAAAAGAAAGTTTTATTAGCTTGACTGTTTTTAACCCATTCCCACACAGTAATGCTGTTTGAGGCCCCTCAAGAAAACCATTTGGGAAAACATTGTGTAAAATGAAGAAATTGCTTGCACAATGTTTTCTTCCACGAAAGTTGGAAAATCTAAAATTTCATAAGTTTTAAATTGGTCTGCAACTCCTTTCAATTTGGACCAGTCTATAATTTTGCGGTTTGGTAATGGGTTGTTAGGTATTACAATAGCCTGAGCGTTGCTCAACTCTTTTGCAGAACATTTCACATTTTCTGTTATCATTATTGTTAAAGGTATTGTTCTGAAACTCCTCACTTATATCTTCTAATTACCATCAAGAGAGGGTAACTTTTAATTCATTTTGTGCAAATAATATCCCTTTTTCAATTCAGATTTTTTGTTTGCTATTTAGGAGTCAACAACAGAGCATCAGGAATTTGTCGCATGTGATACTCTTGTGTAAAAATTTGCCTTTTTTATGCCCCCGCATCGATAAGATCGGAGGCATATTGTTTTACCGATATCCGCTTGTCCATCTGTCTGTCTGTCCGTCTGTCTGCAAAACTTAACCTGCCAACTAAACATTTTCCTATAACTTCAACCCTGATTAAGTTACAATCCTAATATTTGGTAAGTAGATAGGTCTCAACAAGGCGCAACGGGGAAGGTCATTTCATCAAGGTCAAGGTCAAAATTTTAACACTTTACCCGTTTCTAAAGAATTCCTGTATCGGGGGCATAGTGTTTCACAGACACATCTTGTTACTTTTAGCTTTAGAATCATTTAATACATTATCACATGAAAAAGTTTTAGACCGGTCTGAATCGATGTTGCAGACAACAATTTAGAGATGGGTACTTTTAGGGAAGAAAGAAAGCAACAAGCAATTTCTTCTTTTTCCACAATATTTTCCATCCTGATAAATGATTATTTCCCAATAGAATTGACTTTATATTGCAAATCTTTGAATTTTGACATGTCTGAATTTTGTGAAGCAGGAAAGGGTTAAAGTCACAAGGTCTTGTGTGTCTAATGATCATATTAGGTTCTTGTTGTGTACCATGTGTGTATGTTTTTCTAGGATTTGCTGTTTACAGACGATGATGAGCTAACAGAGTTAGCTGATCCTGCAGAAAAATTGGAGGAGTTACTGACTAGGTATGAGGAACATGTAACACTTAACCCATTAACAGACGACAAAATTTTAGACTGGTCCAAAGAAGTTGCAGACTACAATTTAAAGTTTATGAAATTTTAGATTGGTTCAACTTTCTGGGTAGAAAACATTGTAGAACATGAAGAAATTGCATGTTTCAAGCAATTTCTTCATTTTACACAATGTTTTGCCAAAAGTTTTTCTTGGGGGCATCCAAAAGCTGTGTGGGAATGGGATTACTCTTTCCTGTTCAATCCCTGATTTTCACTGTGATTTTAAAATTGAGAAAACTTTAGAAAAAGAAGAAATTGCTTGTAACTTCCACAATATTCTACCCTACCAAATGGTTATTTTTTTTTAATTAAATTCATGTAATTTATTGTCTACAAAACCTTTCAATTTGGACAGGCCTAATACTTAGCAAAACAAGAAAGGGTTGAAATTGAATAATTTGTTTATATAATTTACAGAGTCAGGTCAAAAGACCATAAGAAACGTGCAATGAAAAGGATCTCATTTACACTAGGAGAGGGTCTTCAGTTTGGTGTTGGAGTGTAAGTAGAACTTTAAAAAAATCTTACATCTTGTATCATAATGGAGTGTCCAGATCATTTATTATATACCTTTAAATATATCTAGTAAAATACATACATTCCACACAGAAAAAATCGGACACATCAGAAAAATTACTTATCTGATAGTGTCAAATATGGTTCCATCTAAGGTAGTCTAAGATGACTTTGCCGCTGTCATAGCGCAGTCAGTAGCGCATCAGACTCCCAATCTTCAACAATGGAATGACGTAGGTTCAATACCTGGCAGCGGCACATATCCTTTCTGACATTTGTCTCTCACCAGTGGGTAGATAATCGTTAACCTAAGTGGTATAGCAGCTTGAGGCTAGGAAAGGATGTAGTGGTAGTACTGGTGTGTGAAATACCAGGTATCCATTGTTGGATGCTCCAGCCGCCATGATATCACTGAAATACTGTTAAAAGTGGTGTTAGACCCCATTCAATCAATCAATCAATCTAAGATGATGTCACTTCATTCCGTAGATAACATTATAATATGAATTTATGTAATCAGGAAAAGAAGAAGAGATATACCTGTTGATATACAGAATTTTTTGATATTCTATCAAATTTATTTAATGAAAATTATAGGTATTTTATAATTGGAATACAAAGTTACGGTAGCAATCAAACATCTTGTATTTGCTACTTGCTGCTGAAGAAAATTTTGATGTTCCACTTAACCTGCAGTCTCATGAAATATAAATAATTTCCTCTGCAGTTCAAGTAAATACAGGATGGTGAATCGCCATTGTAACATAATATCCTGACTGATTGTTGCTACTTTCACAACCCTTTTCAGGGGAATATTACTTTATCAAGGTATTTTATTATAAAACTTTTGAGAGAAAATGAATCTTCACTTTAGATACACGCTGGTGCGACCTACTACAAAGCCATATCCTGTGAAACTTGACAAGAGAACAAATGAAGAGCTAAAATCACATACTAAAACATACTTAAAGGTAGGTTTGTATAAAATTTTCATGAAGATTAGTGCTTCACAGATAAAAAAATTCTAGAGCCAAGCCCGGCTAAATCTGTTGGGAGCAGACTGCTTTCAATCCTGGGTTGTGAATCTTATCACTGCATTGACCAACATTCTTTTCGAGCCGCCGTCATAGCGCAGTTGGTAGCGCGTCGGACTATCATTCAAAGGGTCCCGGGTTCGATCCCCGACGGCGGCAAAACTCTTTCCGACATTTGTCTACCACCAATGGGCAGATAATCGTAAGCCTATGTGGGATAGCAGCTGGAGGCTAGGAAAGGGTGTAGTGGTAGTACTGGTGCGAGAAATACCAGGAATCCATTGTTAGGTGCTCCAGCCGCCGCGATATAACTGAAAGATTGTTGAAAGCGGCGTTAAACCCCATTCAAACAAAACAAAAACATTCTTTTCGAAAGTTGGTCATAATTTTGTCTCTCACTACTGTGTCTGTAATAAGTATTGCTCTTAAATTTTAGACAGGTCCAAATTCATCAAAGTTGCAGACAACAATTTAGAATTGATTAATATTTAGATTTTTTTCAACTTTTTGGGTGGAAAACATTGTGTAAAATGAAGAAATTGCTTGTTGCAAGCAATTTCTTCATTTTACACAATGTTTCTGAATTGTTTTTCTTGATGGTTAAAAGGGTCATTGTGTGGGAATGGGTTAAGTGGAAAGAGCTGTAGATTGCTAAAATTAAATGTTGTGGTTGTATTGGTGTTAGAAGTAACAGGAAGCCCTGGTGAACTACACTGGTCACTGAGATATAGCTGAAATACTAATGAAAATGGTGTTGACCTCAATAAAACAAACACAGTTTTAAATTGATCCATTTGTAAAGAATTAGTAAGGAATAAATTAGATATTGCTCAGATCATAAGTAGAGTAGGTCAAAATCATTAACCCATTCCTGCACAAAACTATGACTTTATACCTGAGAAAACAGTGTGGAAAAGGAAGAAATTGCTAGTAACAAGCAATTTCTCCTTTTCCCACAATATTTTCAATCACATAGGATGGTTTCATTTCAAATTACATACAATTTTCATTGTTGTCTGCAACTTCTTTCAATTTCGACCAGTCTAAAATTTCATAAAATGGGAAAGGGTTAAAAGAAATAGAGAGATAATGATACCCTGGCTTCAAAGAAGAGAGGAGTATCCTTGGTTTACCTCTATTCCTACCCATCCCTAATCAATTGCTGTCATTGCATTTTTCCTTCGATTGAATCAAAATTTGGTAATGAGATTAAGCTTAGGGATCTTCATAGTGCTTACCGAATTTTAAGTTTCAAAGTTATCTATTTTCTGTTTTATGAATTAGTTTGACTTGGTGAAGAGGTTCAGCGAGTGGTCGTACATTGATTGATTAATTGAATGGGGTTTAACGCCTCTTTTAAAAGTATAGGGTTTGTACATGGCACTTACCAAGTTTAGACCTGCATGTTATCTACTTCCTGTTTACCAACATAGTTTATTTTCTGGCATTACCTGATATATTGGTATATGAAAGGAGAATTTCATTTTAACTGTAGTAGTAGTACAAGTTGGGGTATACTTAATTAATGTAGACTGATTTTTATGCCCCCAAAGGGAGGCATATAGTAATCGAACTGTCCGTCCGTCTGTCAGTCACTCAGTCCGTCCTTCTGTCCCACTTCCGTGTCCGCTCTGTCACTTCTACATGCAATAGTGGAAATCAATATAACTTTGCACAAATGTTCACCGCTATAAGACAATGTGTCGCGAAAAAGACCCAGGTTCCTATCTCAAAGATCAAGGTCATAATCTGGGGTCAAAGGTCAAAAATGGGGACTTTTTGCAGTGTATCCTCTGTAATTTCTTTAACATGCACGCTGGTACAATTTTCTTTCATACAAATGTTCACCACCTTCAGATGACTTTCGTGAAAAAGACCAAGGTTCCTATTTGAAAGGTCAAGGTCATAGTCTGGGGTCATGCCGCCGTCATAGCGCAGTTGGTTGTGCATCGGACTGTCAATTTTGAGGTCCGGGGTTCAATCCCTGACGGCTCCGACTATTTGTCTCTCACCAATGGGTCGATAATCATAGACCTATGTGGGATAGCAGCTGGAGGCTAGGAAAGGATGTAATGGTAGTACTGGTGTGAGAAATACCAGGATTCCATTGTTAGGTGCTCCAGCCGCCGCAATATAACTAAGAGACTGTTGAATGCGGCGTAAAACCCCATTCAAACAATCAAACAAACACAATCTGGGGTCAAAGGTAAAAAATCGGCACTTTTTGCCGTGTCCGCTCTGTAACTTCTATAATCATGCACGCAGGTACAAATTTCTTTCATACAAATGTTCACCACCTTCAGATGACATGTCACTAAAAAAGACCCAGGTTCCTATCTCAAAGGTCAAGGTCACAATCTGGGGTCAAAGGGGCATCCAGAATGGTTAAATTGCGTCCAGAATGGTTAAATTGTATTTACTCTCTTATTCTTCAATGTATTGCTTCCATATTTGGACAGATGCTTAATTGGGTGGACCACTTTACATGACCTTGACCTTGACCCAGTAACCTTTACCTTTGACCTACTTTTGACCTCAGAAAAATCCATCCATAATGCATTTCTCGATTTCATTCTGTATTCATAGAAATTATTATATGTATTAAAATTTCATTTATTAAAAACCCAGACAAATAGATCACAAATATATGTGGTTGTGTTTACAAAACAAATCAAAGTGCCACATGCTTGACCCTGTCCTTTGGGGGCATTTGTCACATGACTGTGACCAGCTCTTGTTTCTTATTGACTTTTTATGTTAACCCTTTCCTGGTTAAACCCTGTTTTTTACGTCCCTGTATTTTTATACTTTAGAAAACATTGTGAAAAAAGAAGCAATTGCTTGTCACAAGCAATTTCTTCTTTTTCCACAATATTTTCTATCCAAATAAATGATTATTTCTAAAATAAAATCGACTTTTAATTGTTGTCTGCAAAACCTTTGAATTTGGACTGGTCTAAAAAGTCGAAAAACAGGAAAGGGTTAAAGGTACAGGTTGAAAACCTTGATAGGACACATTATTGAGAGAAATCAACAATCAATGTTTGGATAAGGTTTTCATATTTATTTCTAATATATTCCCATATATCTATAAATAAAACATTAACAATTCATATCATGTCTGTTGAATTAAAAGAAGATTAGATCTAAATATTATAGGATACAGGAGAAGTTCTGATGCCCCAAGATTTGAAGAAGGCCCAGACATACGGAGGAAAAAAGATTTACTTTGAAAATGAGGAGGTTGTTGATATAAAGAGATTTGATGCCTCAGGTATTCAAAGACTTTTTTTAAGAATCCACATTTAAAAGCCAAATAAGGTAACAAAAGTATTTTTAAGATAAACTTTGTGTTTATCATTTATAGCTTGGCTGTTTTTAGAGGAAAAAAGAGATTTGATGCCTCAGGTATTCAAAGACTTTTTTTAGAATCCATATTTAAAAGCCAAATAAGGTAACAAAAGTATTTTTAAGGTAAACTTTGTGTTTATCATTTATAGCTTGGCTGTTTTCAGAGGAAAAAAGAGATTTGATGCCTCAGGTATTCAAAGACTTTTTTAAGAATCCATATTTAAAAGCCAAATAAGGTAACAAAAGTATTTTTAAGGTAAACTTTGTGTTTATCATTTATAGCTTGGCTGTTTTCAGAGGAAACCTGAGGTCATGCTATGACTAGGTCATCGTCTACTTTTTTTGGAACAGCATTGTTGTCTGAAAACTTTGACATTTGGAATTATCTATGGTATTACTAAACATATTCACTTGAAACTTGGAATATATATTCACTATCAAAAGAGCAATCTATACCAACAAGGGGGATAACTTTAAATGCATTTTATCATTGAAAGATTGGGGCATATTGTGTTTCCGTCTGTCTGTCTGTCTGCAAAACTTGAACAAAAAACTTAACATTGCCAATTACTACCAGCCTATTCAAGATGCTCATATTTGGCCTGATATATTTCCATAATACACATCTCCTCATGTCAAAGTCAAGGTCACATACCAAGGTTAAATGCCAGAAGAAATTCCTGGCCACTCTCTTTAAAATACTCTATTAAAACGCATGTACAAGTCAACAACACTTTCCATAGTTAAGTCCTGTTGCGGGGGTATTGTGTTTCACAAACTCATCTTGTTTAACAAATTATGTCCCAAAGTAATTTTACTTACTATCAAGCACTTGAGCAGCCAAACATTGGCATCCACATGCAGCCCTCTTGTTATATCTCTGTCCGCTTGTCAATCAAGAATTTCTTGTCTGATCATACATTCTGAGATTTTTTTGCAACTTTTCTTGTCAATTCACAAACTGGTACCAGCCTTTACATGAGAAGAAAGAAGAAAAGTATTCTTTTAAACCTTGTCATGCTGTACCTTGAATATTTCTGCTTTGGCAGAAGGTAAAGACTAAGATCAGCCTGCACCTAATCGCAATCTGATCAAAGTCAATACCACCTACTAGACATTCTGAGTCAAAATTATTTGTAAAATCATTTGATAAGAAAAATATTTTAACCAACATTGAGCCTTTTAATCCTTTCAGTCCTTTAATTTTATTGCAATCCCGAGAAAGGGTTTTATTCAACATAACTAGGGGTAAAAATCTTCATCCAAACTCAGTGCTCCAGATAAGGTCCGTTTTTCTGTAATTTACGGACGTAAATTAACTGGTTACGCATATTTTTCAGCGAATTGCCATACAAGTTATGGACCGTTAATCATGTGTACGGACATTATTAGGTACGAACGCGTAAACAAAAGGGACTTACCGTAATTTGTCCATATATTCGGACACTCCAAGAATTCGGACACCATTAATTATTTCCTGAAATAATTAAATTTGTGCCTCTAATTTCGGACATATGGTGTCTGGAATTTATCTATAAATTCGGACACCGAATTTACGAACATAAAATATCAGGTTAACAAATACCGCATCTATTATCGGTAATTTGGAATCTTGGCGATCAGTATCTCCAAACTGTCTGGGTTAAGTGTCAACAGGTGTATATTGTTTATAACAGTGACCGAGAATAGGCGCGCACCTCGATATGCTTAAGATACGAACCGTGAAGGTGATGCAATTAAAATATCACGCTTGTTTTCTCTCTCTCATTTCCTAATTTTCTATCCCCGACAGGACATGCTCTAAAAGGATGGCTACGATTAACATGTGCGACCCTATGAAATTAGTCAAATTGACCTGAACCTACTTTCGATTTTACTTCACTTTCCTCGTATCCGGAGCTCATTGAGGGCGTATCAAATCAAGAAAAAAATGCAATGATATGCTTTGAGAACAATCACGACGTTTTCCCTAAATACGGAAAATGCGAGAATTTACTTGTTAATTTGTCACAAAATAATTAACATCTCATCCGATATATAATATTGGTAGATTAAAATAAATTACCTGTGTTTTATCCCCGGTTCTTTTAATAATCCGAAAAATTAAATCTCATACTGTTCAATAAAACACACGTAACAAGTATCTGTCGTAAACCTGTCTCCAGCGACTACAACACGCTCAAGAGACGGGGTCTACTGGACGCGGGTTCTTATAAAAGGAAGAAAAATGCAATAAACGCCCAGTCTGGATTCAAGTCAAAGCAAATACGTCAGGATGACACCACTGGCTGTTTAATAAAAAAAAAGGTAGCCAGAACCTTAAAGGATGAAACTGAATAAAGAAAAACTATTTAATTCTAGAATTGAATTGTACTTTAATGAAACATGAAAATGCCTGTAAACAAGTGAATTAGGTTATAAGTCCAAAATGAAAATAGCTATCAAGGTCAATAATCGATTGTGTTCAAATCACAAGTTTTAGAATATTTGGTAAAATTAGGAATTCATACTGTAAGACATTTTGTTGTGTTCAAAAATTTCATAAGGTGATGGTTTAATTTCACAAGTTAATTGGCAAATACTACAAACTATTTTAAAAGACTATAAAACTATTTACATTTAGATGTAAAATATGAAAGTCTTTAATTCTTTGATTACCAAATAATCAAAGTACTTGCATATTTTGCAAATGACTCTGCAAGAAGACAGTATTCCAAAGTGTCTACTGAATTTGTCCAGAGGGGACCTCAAATTTCCGCAAAAATATCTGTCAATTATTTCATACCAGATCTAACTCATAATTAGAAAATAACTAATTAATTTTGAGAAATTTAGCACAGAGTTAAGTTAATAAAATCCCAAAATCCTGCTTCCAGAGTCCAGATATGGGGAATTGCAGCTCTTTTTATAGCAACCTGATCAGGGTTCTGGAAGATTCCATGGAACTTGATTGGCTGGCCAGCATTTCAACAAGTTTCAGCAACCTCCCAGAATCCATTCTGATTGGATTAACTGTCAAAAGATGACCATGCCTAATTATGCAAGGTTTTAATTGACACACTCTGCAGATTAATAGCTCCACCTACTTTGCACTTGGTCACCTTGATTCCAATACACACAATCAGGGAAATGTAACAAAATCAAAATCCTTAAAAGCATGATTCCAATCTTCAGTCTGGCTTTATATTCATAGTCTACATTATAATACCATCAACATAAGCCTAAGCATGACCACTTTACTCACAATATAAAGAAATTAGTATTTTGTGACATTAATTTACTACATTAAGAATGGTCACTAAGTGCAGTAAATCAAAAGGACAAAATTACAATACTCTTTCAGAGACTCTAGAAAATCTCAGATTAGAATATGAAAATGATAATCATACAAACAGACAAACAATGTGCACTTACAAAGCAGAGACAAATGATTAGTATGCATAGCTTTCAAAAAGTATGGCACTTGCCTAATGACCTTTTCACACCTTTTCCAATTAATCTGGTCAGTCCATTAATGATAAAGGTCTATATGGGATACTGTATATTCCATACATAGCAGAGGGTCAATCAGTGATAAGGTAGCTACAAATAAGCAGTTATTTCATTTATCCCAGGAATACACAACCCATCCAGTACACAATACCAAATGCAGACGGGCTATACTGTATTTGATTGTGCAGCCCGAACCAGGGACATAAATTAATGTATTTATGGCAGTTAATAAAAATTACCTGATAAATGAAATGCTAACAATAACATGCTTTAGAAACTGTAACTAATAATATCAAATAAGCTAGTCAACGTCGGTTAATATTGATCCGCCTTAAATAGTGTAGACCAGGAACAGTGTGCTAGGATCCTCTTTACCACAATTATTTGTTGATTTCTATTCCCTAATGAATTTAAATTTGGCTATACAGTTTAAATCTGGATGATCTGCTCAAATCATATGATTATGAGATTAATGGTCAGGTTTACCTGTCTAATCAAAACAATGTGGGAAAAGGAGAAATCTTAGACTGTCACAGACTGTCCATTTTGGGTTGTTGCAATATGTCAAATCTTGGACAGTAAAATTCCACAGTTAACACGTTTTTAGACTAAATTGCATAAAATGCATTTCTATAGAATACCTAAATTAGCATTTACTAGTTCTAGAATGCTAAAATGGAGTAAAAGAAAAATTTCTTTCATTGAAGACTCAGACCACCTGACACCTGCAAGAGCATAGGTCTGGTTCTATTATGCAATATCTGAGGGTCAACTAGTAGACATTATGTAATACTTCTTCCTATGGAAGTTAGTCTTGGTGACACTCCCAGTAGGGGTTTGTATCAAAGAAACATATGATCCTTGATCTTACCCTATAACCCTTTCTTGAAATGCATGGAGCTTGTTCCTCCATAAGGGCAAACATGCAAATTTACAACACTGTTCCCCCCATGGGAAAAGATCCACCCCCATGGGAAAAGAATGGATCTTCCACAAGAGACATTCAATTCCGCCCCGGAATTTCAAAAGCAAAGTTTTACCTAAGAAATTGAGGAACTGAAAAGAATGTTTATCCATTCTTTTTAAAATATAAACTTGTAAGATCAGCCTAACGCAAACCAATAATTCAGATTCAATACAATACAAATCAATACTCGATATACATACATGAACAGCAAACAGAGAGTGTCCTATCAACCATGATGACTCTTAGAAATAAGTTGGATAACTCTTGAAACTTAAACTATTAATGGTTTAAATATGACAATTTTAATTTCATGAATAAAGTTTCTGTGTCAAATAAATGTGCATAACTCAAATTGACTGATTCTCGAAATACCATCCTATCCAGTCAATGCCAATTATAGCTTTTGCATATCTTGGGACTCGCTAAATCACTCTACCAAATCACTGATAGGATAATGCTAGGCTACACAGCATATAACCTCTTCAATATGCTATGAATGTAACCAAGTATTATCAATGCAGTGCAGAAAAACTAGGCCTCCATTTAAAAAATGCAATTAATACTGCCTGATACAGATAAGTGTTCAATCTATATATACAGTAGACAGCACCAAAATATTTCAAATTCATTATGGCACAAATATAATTACTCAAACAAAAGCCAAGAAATCATTCATTTTGTTTCAAACAAAATCTTCAACAAACTCATTACTTCAATAGCAATACAAAATCTTAGGTTCTCTCATCAACTAGTACAATTTGTGTATTGCAACAATGCTGTATTGAAAACAAGTCAATATCCAATTTAAACAGAGAATCACTACCTTGTCTTAAAACTTCCAAGAACATAGAGAAAGGTAAGTGTTCGACCAATCAATTTAAATGTTATTGGAACAAGACGAAAATGCGATAAACTTATGGACTAGTCCTGTAACCATTTTTTGGGTATATTGTAGATGTAACAATGTACTACACAGTATATAACTTCTTCAATATACTATGAATGTAGTTCAGTCTTACAAATACAAAATGAAATTTAATAAAACACTCTCTCACACGTAATTACCGGGAAAAAACATCCGACCTATTACTCTATCTCTCAAGACTATCTGGATTTCATACATCAGACTCGTCATTTCAATCACTCCTGTGAAAAGCTGGATTCCATACATCAGCTCCCTAAACTCACAGTGATAAGCTGGATTTGATACATCAGTACTTATCAGTCGTATTCTCTCCTGTGAAAGACTGGATTCCCTACATCAGCCCTATCATCACAGTGGCAGGCTGGATTTGATACGTCAGACCTACCCATCAAAACTCGCTCACATGATGTCACATGGAAAAGTTAGATCACCAAAGTGGCTCTTCTTCCTCCATACAGCATCAGAATGGTTACCTTATCACAATGTTTTTGATATAACGCTTTCTCAATACACCATAACTATAAAACACATTATTCACTTGTAGACTTCTAGCACTTGAACAACATTGTAGTAGATCTGTGATATTGATAAAATATTGATTTCACATCTTTCATTTTAACTTCACTATAGTAGAAAATTTTATTTCATGGTGACTAAGAAGGCACACCCATGTTCACTGAACAAGGAAACAGTGGTAAACACTGGCTAGTCAGGTATATTCTTGGATTTGCCCATCTTGGTTGATTCCTCTGGGCACATAGGCGAAATATAGCCCAGTTTTTGACAGGTGTAACACTTTACAAAGTCCAAAGATCTGAGACTTTTTTTTAGTCTTCGTACTTTGTCTTCTTTTAGGTGATTTGACAGTGTTGTGCTAAATTGCCTCTTTGTTTCATCAAATACCATTCTGTCATTTTCACAATTCTCATTTTTCCACAAAGTATGGCTTCTAGTTTGACCTAAAGTCATTTGTTGACATGTTTCATGCCATTCTACCATATCAACTGCTTCAGAAATAGTTAAAGGGTTCTTAATTAACACTTCATATGCAATATGCTTATTTTTTTAGTCCCTTCAAAAAGTTTTCAACTGAAAGTTCATCGTATATAGTTGTCCCTTTTAGTCCAGGGTATGCTCTAGACATTAGAATTTGAACTCTAGCACAGTATTGCTGTAAAGTTTCAGTACAGTCCATCTTAACATGTTGCAGGTTAATCCTATTGGTTCTAGGTATCGAACACTGCCCAAAATGTTTAGATATTGTACTAATTAGCTGATCAACATCATCACACTCCTCTGTTTTTAGTGATGCAATAAATGATAATGCTTTCCCCCCCCCAGTGAGAGTATGAGATGCACTTTAAAATCCTCATTAGTCCATTTGTGATGTCTTCTTAACAATTTCATTTGCATAAGAAACGGCTCCCATGTGTCAGGTTTACCTTCAAATAATAAAGTTGAGGGATAGTCATTGTGGATCCACTCTGAATCCTGGTCTAAAGTTTCACAACTAGATGAATCTTGCATATATACTTCCATATTTGAAACAGCTAATGTATGGCTTTTACAATAGTACTTCATTCATCTCTGATGTTTAAACTTCTCTTTTACAACCTTGTGATATTAAAGTTTCTCAATTGGCATTGGTATCCATGGGTCTTCTTTTATTCATGAATCACTTTCAACTTGAATTGGGAAGCAGGTAAATGATTGTAATAATTTTGTCTTCTGTGCAAAACTTAACAAAATGATTCGCTAAGAAGGCAAGTGCAAAAATATCAAATTTTAACAAACAATGATAAGTCAAAATGCAAAGCAATTATGTTTCAGACTCAGATTCATTAATCACGCACCAATAGTATTGAAATATTGAAATTAGAAAATGCCTTAACTTGTGAAATAAACCCGAGGATATAAACATAATATTTAAATTGTCAGATTCTGATATGGACTGACACCAGTCTGAAATAAAAATTTAGCAACCAAAAATTATAGACAATGTGCAAGTACAGAAATCAGATCAACTGTAATCAGCTTTCTGTTCTCTATGTTGTCTTGAAGATGTCATTGCAATATTATAATCTCAGTGCCCCTAATTGCCGGGCTCTCTGAAATTACCTGCACTATAGAAATTTTCAACAAAAGAAATTTTGAAAGAATGCAATCTGACATTTTCTACAAATATCTGTCCCATATACTTTATTAAGCTGGCAAGGTAGCTATAGATAATTTAATGATCAGCGTGAAACTGACTTTCAAATAAAAAAGGATGACTATAAAGAAAATATTCAAATCTCCAGAAATGGTCAGATACAACTTGAATCCATTTAGAAAACCGATTTGTCGTAAATTGATAAAAACTCACAAAACTTCGAACCTAATTTATACACACCAATTTTGTCGTGAGTGTGAAACACTGACGCAAAACTGGATCCCACTTCTGACACCATTTTGTCGTAAACCTGTCTCCAGCGACTACAACACGCTCAAGAGACGGGGTCTACTGGACGCGGGTTCTTATAAAAGGAAGAAAAATGCAATAAACGCCCAGTCTGGATTCAAGTCAAAGCAAATACGTCAGGATGACACCACTGGCTGTTTAATAAAAAAAAAGGTAGCCAGAACCTTAAAGGATGAAACTGAATAAAGAAAAACTATTTAATTCTAGAATTGAATTGTACTTTAATGAAACATGAAAATGCCTGTAAACAAGTGAATTAGGTTATAAGTCCAAAATGAAAATAGCTATCAAGGTCAATAATCGATTGTGTTCAAATCACAAGTTTTAGAATATTTGGTAAAATTAGGAATTCATACTGTAAGACATTTTGTTGTGTTCAAAAATTTCATAAGGTGATGGTTTAATTTCACAAGTTAATTGGCAAATACTACAAACTATTTTAAAAGACTATAAAACTATTTACATTTAGATGTAAAATATGAAAGTCTTTAATTCTTTGATTACCAAATAATCAAAGTACTTGCATATTTTGCAAATGACTCTGCAAGAAGACAGTATTCCAAAGTGTCTACTGAATTTGTCCAGAGGGGACCTCAAATTTCCGCAAAAATATCTGTCAATTATTTCATACCAGATCTAACTCATAATTAGAAAATAACTAATTAATTTTGAGAAATTTAGCACAGAGTTAAGTTAATAAAATCCCAAAATCCTGCTTCCAGAGTCCAGATATGGGGAATTGCAGCTCTTTTTATAGCAACCTGATCAGGGTTCTGGAAGATTCCATGGAACTTGATTGGCTGGCCAGCATTTCAACAAGTTTCAGCAACCTCCCAGAATCCATTCTGATTGGATTAACTGTCAAAAGATGACCATGCCTAATTATGCAAGGTTTTAATTGACACACTCTGCAGATTAATAGCTCCACCTACTTTGCACTTGGTCACCTTGATTCCAATACACACAATCAGGGAAATGTAACAAAATCAAAATCCTTAAAAGCATGATTCCAATCTTCAGTCTGGCTTTATATTCATAGTCTACATTATAATACCATCAACATAAGCCTAAGCATGACCACTTTACTCACAATATAAAGAAATTAGTATTTTGTGACATTAATTTACTACATTAAGAATGGTCACTAAGTGCAGTAAATCAAAAGGACAAAATTACAATACTCTTTCAGAGACTCTAGAAAATCTCAGATTAGAATATGAAAATGATAATCATACAAACAGACAAACAATGTGCACTTACAAAGCAGAGACAAATGATTAGTATGCATAGCTTTCAAAAAGTATGGCACTTGCCTAATGACCTTTTCACACCTTTTCCAATTAATCTGGTCAGTCCATTAATGATAAAGGTCTATATGGGATACTGTATATTCCATACATAGCAGAGGGTCAATCAGTGATAAGGTAGCTACAAATAAGCAGTTATTTCATTTATCCCAGGAATACACAACCCATCCAGTACACAATACCAAATGCAGACGGGCTATACTGTATTTGATTGTGCAGCCCGAACCAGGGACATAAATTAATGTATTTATGGCAGTTAATAAAAATTACCTGATAAATGAAATGCTAACAATAACATGCTTTAGAAACTGTAACTAATAATATCAAATAAGCTAGTCAACGTCGGTTAATATTGATCCGCCTTAAATAGTGTAGACCAGGAACAGTGTGCTAGGATCCTCTTTACCACAATTATTTGTTGATTTCTATTCCCTAATGAATTTAAATTTGGCTATACAGTTTAAATCTGGATGATCTGCTCAAATCATATGATTATGAGATTAATGGTCAGGTTTACCTGTCTAATCAAAACAATGTGGGAAAAGGAGAAATCTTAGACTGTCACAGACTGTCCATTTTGGGTTGTTGCAATATGTCAAATCTTGGACAGTAAAATTCCACAGTTAACACGTTTTTAGACTAAATTGCATAAAATGCATTTCTATAGAATACCTAAATTAGCATTTACTAGTTCTAGAATGCTAAAATGGAGTAAAAGAAAAATTTCTTTCATTGAAGACTCAGACCACCTGACACCTGCAAGAGCATAGGTCTGGTTCTATTATGCAATATCTGAGGGTCAACTAGTAGACATTATGTAATACTTCTTCCTATGGAAGTTAGTCTTGGTGACACTCCCAGTAGGGGTTTGTATCAAAGAAACATATGATCCTTGATCTTACCCTATAACCCTTTCTTGAAATGCATGGAGCTTGTTCCTCCATAAGGGCAAACATGCAAATTTACAACATATCGTTCGACAAATATAAAGTAAAGGTTTTCGGGTACAGTTTATTTTACTACGAGGGAGGAAAGGTGATCAAAGGCGCCGCCGCCAGATGTTCAGCTATATTTGGGAGAGTTTCCTGAGTAGGCACGTGCCAGCCGCGTACCCCGTGAGAATTCTTTGTGACCGAATTTTTACCCTTGTCATTATGCCGAAAGTTTACATGGTTTAATCGACTGTCTGAATACTCTTCAAACATTACGGATATAATTTAAAAAAAAAAGGATTTTTCTAACAGGTAGGCCACCGCATTTACCTTAAATTTGCGGGGAATATTACGCGATGATTTATGTGAAGCAGATCAGAGAAAAACTGTCGTAATTGACCGATGCTGTGATTTTCTGACAATTTACTTCTTATCTCTTGGTGACTTTAATACATGAACAATTAAAATGCGAAGATTTTGTTTAGCTCTCGATATTAATATCCCTTTTTTTTTTAAATTCAACTGACGATGATTGTATATAAATGACAGAAAAAGAATTTACCATCCTCTCAAAATCGGACTTTGACAACAGAAACGTCGTAACAATTTTGCCTGAATAGCTGCAGTTACGATCTTGTCGTATTCTTACGGTGATATGTGGAATTCTATCAATCGTGAAAACGAAGAAAAACAACAGTTTAGAAAAGTAAATTGTTTATTAACGTTTTTAATCAGTGAATGATCATTAAATTCACGTCGTCTTCGCCGGTATCTTGAAACAATCTGAAAAAATAAAATAATAATGAATAAATTTACGAACGTAATGCGTAACACATATCTAGTTTATTTACTGTTGAAATGAATTCAGTGTCTGAGCTAAACAGTTAGTGACTCATGAAAATCGGCAATGGTTGTTCCTGGCCGCACGACGATTTATCTATAAATTCAGACACTGGCTTGAGTAATTATCTATGTATTCGGACATGAAAAAAAATAATTATTTAATTGTGTCCGAATATATGGACAAATTACGGTACTCTTGCAGCATTTCATGTAATCACTCGGCTATTTCCGATATTGCCGAAAATCCCCGTTACTTTGTTATTGCCTACCCTAATTGCTGATTGATTTTCCGTCTCTTTCCGTGACATTGGAATGCAGACCGTGGGAAAATTCTTGTCAACAAGAACGGTGCCCTGCACTGAATCTCTTTCTAATTTAATGTCATCAGCGATTTGAAACCAGGCGTTCCGACTGACTATATACTATATTAAGTCATTCAAAGCAGTTTTATTCTCGCCGGTTTGGACATCTGTTTGAAACGAGAAATCAGTGATGATTCTGAATAGAAATGGTTTCTTGTTTAATTAAATAGAATTTGTGATACAAAAACGAAATGAAAATAAATTAAAAGTTTTGTTACTGAGTAGAATGTAAAATCGATTCCGGACGATTAATAGAAGTTAAGGAAGAGTTCGGGTGTCTACTACGGTAGATACTCGTATTTATAGAATGTATGTTGTCTAATTTTCTTCAAACACAGCTATAGCTATGGCTCAGATTTTGAGTTACTGACTGTAATTCAATGTTTGATGAGCAATTGACCTGTTTATATATATTACTTTTAGTGTAATATATAATCAGGACAATTTTTTTGATAGCGATCAATTGGCTACATAGAAAAGTTCTAACGTTCTTGCTATATCATAACATTATGGTGTAAATGTTGACCATCTCTGTGTTGGGTTAAAGAGCTTAGTTTTGATTAAAAGGTTACTTAATAAACGAAAGAAATCCTTGTGTTTATTTGATACTAAAAGTAAGCTGGTACTGATCCTCATATCAAGTACTGATTTGAAATTATTTGGATCAGTACAGTACTGATGCCTCTAGAAAATAATTATCTGGAGCACTGAAACTGTAAGCCCTACAGCTTTGATATTTGCATAACTTGGTCTTATGGTGTTGCACCAAATACTTAAAATGACTCAACTAACAAAACTAGCCCTAAGTTTTTGTTTTTTAAATAGAAATAAAGAAGTAAAAGAAACCATAAGGTCTACAGCTTTCAATTTTTTGTGCTGTTCTCTGTTACTGTGGTCTTCCAAAACAGTTCAAATGGTCACTCTTAGATCAAATTAGCCCTGTATTGTGGGAACCCGGTCTTTACCTACAGATAAAGAAAGATGTCTATTTTATGGTTGATGCTTTAAATGCCATAACTACAGCTTTAGTCAAGATGTGGTTAAGACCATTAGATCTCCAACCTATGCTTTTGTTTTACCTCTCTGACCATATATTTTACAAAATACCCTTTGTTAAATCAGACAAACTGCCATGGTGTGTAATAGGATTGCTCAGCAATCTGTCAATTTCATGATATAGACCATGTTTTATCATGAACTACAGTAAAAACCCTCCTTAGGACCACCCTGGAAATAAGGGCACCTCACTATTAAGACCAATTTTAACATAACAAATTTTTTAGCTCACTTGAGCTATTGTGATCGGTCATTGCACAGTATCCACCCATTCATCTGTACGTCTTTCCTTTCACAATAACAAAAATCTTCTCCTCCTAAAACAACCATTGAATTTCAATCAACTTCACAGAAACATTCCCTAGGTCATGTTCTTTCAAAATACTTCAAAGAATTGAAATCCATGGAGAACATTGGTTGCAATGGCAACCAAGTGAAAAAACTTTAAAAAAAGGCCTAGAGCCTTGAAAATTGGTATGAGTCATCATCAATTGACCCTCTACCAAAATACTACAAAGAATTACCATAATCTGAAAATTAGCCCTTTTCTGTGTGATTCCTGATTTTACATAGAAATAAAGAAGGAAATCTTTGAAAATCTTCTCCGAAACAATAAGGTTTAGAGTTTTGATATTTGGTATAAATCATCATTTATTGAGCCACTACAAAAATACTTCAAAGAATTACCGTACTTTGAAAATTAACCTGTTTCTCTGTGATCTTCAATATACCTAGTATTAAAGGAGGAAATCTTCTCCACAATGAATTGATATAGGGCTTTGATATTTTGTATATATCATAAAGCATTGAGCCATCAGCAATATAGGACCATCATGGTCCTCTTGTTTAATCTTTATTTCAATGTGCAATTGTGCATCTGGCTATTCCGACCACTAAATTCATTACCAACTCCATATAATCCAAGCATTGGCATCAGCATCAATCTGTCTTTATGTAGAATTTTTATTTACTATTCAGCACAAAATAGCCGGCTGTTAGGCATTTGCATGCAGCGGTCATGGTTTTTTACGGTTTCTGAATCATGCTATATATTTTGTAGAATATGCTTATCATTTGAATGCTGTAAGTTGGTAAGACTACATATCTTACATTTCAGGGTTATATTTGATGGGCTTCAAACCAACCAGTAGTGTAAAGATGTATTACAAAGTTAAACCATCTAGCTTCATATATCCAGATGAATCGGTGAGTAGCTGAGTAAAAATAAATATGAAGTTCAACCATTTCCCATCCAATCCCTGATTTTTACGTACCCGTGATGTTATACTTGAGAAAATATTGTGGAAAAAGAAGAAATTGCTTGTAACAAGCAATTTTTTTTCAACAATATTTTCTATTATGTTTCTATCATGTAGGATGACTACTTTTTGCATATTACTTACTTTATAATGTCAGCTGCTATCCCTTTGAATTTGGACAAGCCTAAAGTCTGCTATTCCTTTGAATTTTGACAAGCCTAAATTTTGAAAAACATTCAAGGATTAAAAATGGATTCATATCTCAAGATGAATCTGTGGGTAGCTTAATTTATAGGTAACCCATTAGCACACATCCCACATTGTATATGAAGAAAATTATATAAAGAAAACATTGTGGAGACAGAAGAACATGTTGAAAACTAATGTTCCTTTTTTAGCTCCACTAGCTGCACTATTGTGATAGCATGTCCTTTGTGCGTCCATAAACTGTTTCTTTGAAAAATCTTCCCCTCAGAAGGAACTGAACAGAATTCAACCAAATTTCACAAAAATGATCGACCCTTTATCAGATTTCTTGAAAGAGTTTTTGATCAAATGAAAAACATGACGTTTACTGGCGGGTCTAAATTCCATGTATGGTGAACAATTTGAAGATCTTTTCAAAAACAAGTAGATGGATTTCCAAAAAATATTCCTTTGGAAACCCTTTATCAGATTAAAAAAAAAAAAGAAAATTAATTGGATAAAAAAACATGGCTTTGTGGATGGAGAAAATGTCTATAAATGGTACATAGTGAAAAATTAGAGAATCTTTTTCTCAGAAGTCAATGGATTTCAAACAAAATTTCACATCCTTTCTTCAAGGACTTTGGATAAAATGAAAACATGGTAGGGGCTTTTATCCATATATGGTATACAGTCAAACACTCAACAATACTTTTAGATGCCCTGAAGAAAAGAAACTTTGGAAAACATTGTGGAAACTAAAAAGGAATTTCTTGTTTCAAGCAATTTCTTCATTACCCATAATATTTTCTACCCACAAAGTGGAATATCTAAAATTCATTTAATTTAGATTGTGATCCGGAACTCCTTTCAATTTGGACAAGTCTAAAATTTTGTTGTCTGGTAATGGGTTAAGGGTGTCGCTCGTGAGTTTAGAAAAGTCTTCTTGTCAAAATAAATACTACAATCTGATCGTTACAATCTGTGGGTTTTCTTTTCATTGGAATTTATTCTTATTCCTTTGGTAGGGCTACATAACCCATCATACTAATCTTAATACACTAAGAAAGTAGTCCTCTTATTTTCATATCTTTTCATCTAATAACCATTATTCTTGCGTGTTAAATTTTTGAAATATTAAATACCAAAATATAGATGCTTGCTCTACTTTTTAATTATATCTTTTCAAGTGCAGTAATATTTAATATAAGGTTAATTGTCAAAGGGAAATAAGGGGAATGATGGAAAGTATTTCAATACTTCAGACATTTTCTTTGAACTTGGATGGTCATACAACCCAGTATTGGTTTTTTTTTAAAGACATGCTGAACATTTTAGGGATTTGTTGCTATTTCTTGTGGTTGTTGTCTCAGGGAGTGTAATACATGGTACCAAAATAGGGTCAAATTAGGTATATAAAACCCAGTACCCTGTTCAAACCTATACTTTATTTTCCAAAATTACAATAAATAAACTGAATTGGGAGCCTTCAAATAGCCTCTATTATCAGTACACCACTACTTACAAATGTGTTTATTGTGTTTTTTTACATTTATAAGATCTGTGTCACTTGTGTTGAACTTCAAACATAATAAGAAAAACATTCCCTCAAAATTGAGACATCTAACAAAATCATAATTCCATTAGGATCATGGCAACAATCAGTACATTCCACCCTTCGATATACAGTCAAATCTGTGTTAGCGGCCAACTATGCACAGCGGCCAATCTGCCGACAGCAGCCACTCGACTTCCCCCCGTGCAAATTCCTTCTTTAATTGTACTGTGAATAGCTTGATCTCCTGAAATGCGGCCAGCGGTCACCTTAATTGGTCTGTTGTCAACAGTATATCGCACCTAAACAACGGTCATCTTACAAAACACGCGACTTAATTAGTTGTGTTCGAAAAAATTGATAATCACTACTATAGTTACTGCCGAAGTCGCGTTATCGTAATGTACAAAATATAAACAGCCAACTATCGGCTTAATCCCATGTAGTTGATTAATTGACGTATAATTAGCCATTAATATTTATTTGGTCGATTTGAGTGATTATTATTGATTAAAGGATAGGGAATTTTTTGAGTTGTCAAGTCTCTTTTAAATACAATGAACTTGAGCATTACAGGTTGTTTACAAATGTCGCGAACTGATTTCTTGGGGTCTTTAAAATGGATGAAAATTTGCTATTGCTGTCAATTCTCGCAAAAATGTCGCTCTCTAAACGTAGGTTCCTCTTTCTAGTAGATCGTGGATTATTGTTGGTGAGTTCGGTGTTGGTCGTACGCAGGTTCAAAATGTAGCTAAACGTAAACGAGAAATTCTCGAGGAATATGAAAATGGTGATCCCTCTTCAAAGCATGTCAAAAAGATTGTCTCATTTGAAAACATTGATGATTTGTGTTACAAATGGTTTATGGACACCACTTTTGGCCAAAAAGAAAGTAATTGGTCCACTATGTTCAAATTTTGTGAGTTTTACATGCTTTCTTACACTTTACTTACAACAAGATATTTTCACTTCCGTCACAATATTTTCTATCGTAAATGGTATAAAGTGCCTTTTCTTTTTTTAAAAGACACTTAAAATGGAAGCTTAGAACTTCTTAGAAATTGGAGTAGTCTAAAGTTATGTGTTCTGTGAATGAGTTAACCAAATATGGTATGGCAAAATGGCCGCCCTAGGGATACTGTGAACAGCAGCCAATCTGTGAACAGCAGCCAATTTGGCCCTCTCCCTTGACTGGCTGCTGTTCACAGATTCAACTGTATTTGCTATTTTGATCACAGAAGTAAATTTTTGAATACAGACCAATTTCGATCCTTTCCACATCATTGGGATGATTTAAAACCTTATTGAACATAACAGATAACATAGTGGGCGAGTAAGAAACATGTTTTTACTGGAAATCATGTCTCCTCACTTATTGAGAGATATTGTCTTTGGCTGCAGTGTCTGCCTATCTGTCTGTCTGTCCACAATTTTCTTGTTTAGATGAATTCTCAGTAATCATTGGAGTAATTCAGATGAAATTTCAAAAACTCTTTCAATATCAGCTCATTTTGAGCTCAGTTATGTTTGGAGAAAACCCGAGGTATTAATATAGCCCCAATGTCATCAGTATTGTAGTCCAAAAACTTAGATATTTTGGAATATCTCAGGTATTACAGAACACATTCATTTCAAACTCTGTATATATCGTCACTATCTTAATAGCAATTTATGTATAATAAGAAGGGGTTAACTCTAAATGCATTTTTTTTAAACAAATTATGCCCCTTTTTCAACTTAAAAGTTGTACCAACTATCAAGCCCTAGAACAGCAGAGGGCTGGTATGTGCTTGTGGTGTTCTTCTTTTCAAAAAGGCTGCTGTTTTCAAAATGTTGCCAAGTGATGGTATAACCCATTCCCATATGATAAAATTTTGGACTATTCCAAATTCAAAGAAGTTGCAGACGACAATTCTGAGTTGATGAAATCTGTTAAATCTTTGTCTTTTGGAGTAGAAAATGTTGTGGATACTGAAGAAATTGCTTGTCACAAGCAATTTCTTCATTTTCCACAATATTTTCCAAAGATTTCATAATGAGGGGTGTTTAAAAGCGTCACTGTGTGGGAATGGGTTAACAACTAGCAATCTTGTCAAATCATTACATTATCTGTTTCAGAGTATAATTGGTAGTACAACCATGTTTACAGCCTTACTAAAGAAATGTATTGATAGAGATGTCGTGCCAATATGTAAATATATCCCCTCTAAAAACTTTCCACCGAGATTTGTTGCTTTACTGCCTCAGGTAAGAATTTTCTTGAATGATTTCTGATTTCTGTGAATAATTGCATCAAGTACTGGCTCTATGCTGATGTAACCTTAACCCAATACCAGACAGCAAAAATTTTAGACTGATTCAAATTGAAAGGAAAAGTAGACAACAATATAAAATTGGTGAAATTTCAGATTTTTTTCAACTTGCTTGGTGGAAAACATTCTGTTAAAGGAATAAATTGCTTGTTGCAAGCAATTTCTTCATTTTACAGAATGTTTTCCTGATTGATTTTCTTGAGGGGCGTCCAAAAGCGTCATTGTGTTTGAATGATTTAACCCTTTACTGTATTTCAAAATTTTAGACCTGTCCAAATTCAAAGGTTTTGAAGACCACAATTCAAGTCCATTCTAATTGAAAATAATCATTCAGTAGGGTAGAAAATGTTGTGGATATCACTCTGATTTACTTAGTACTTACAGTTGTCTTACATGAAAATAAGACCACATACACATATATTCAAGATTTTATTTGTAGAGTTGAAAATGTGTGTCCTGGATGGGGAAAGTGATTACATTTCAAAAAATTATCTTGGAAACCTTCTCTTCCCAACTTTGAGCAGTTTTTACGTCCCTGTGATTTTATGATTGAGAAAACATTGTGGAAAAAGAAAAAATTGCTTGTGACAAATAAATTTCTTTTTCCACAATATTTTCAACCCTACTAAATGGTTATCTTTTTTAATAAAATCAACTTAAAATTTTCATCTGTAAGACCTTTGAATTTGGACATGTCTAAAATTTTGCAAAACAGGAAAGGGTTAAATGAATTAGATTTTTTATTATAAAAGTTAAATTGATTTTAAAAGTCTATCCACTAATAGCATGACTATCTCACTAGATTATATGCTTGTATGTATTGCACAAACATGACTTGCAAAGTTTTTAATCCTTCATTACATTATCCCATATTTTGATGTGTAAAGAAAAAAGTGCTCATCGAAAACATTTATTGAAAAGAAAAATAAAGGTAACAGGAATTTTCTTTTTACTCAAAATTATATCTACCTTCTGTGACATGAGTTTTAATGATTTTGATAATATTTAGACTGCCACCCAGGGATTTAGTTTCATCTTAAATTTTGGGGGTCCCTGGGACTCAACATGCTTGGTTTAGGGAGTCCCTGGTTAAGTTTTGAGGGTCCCTCATTGGTTTGGAAAAATAGATTTATAAGCATAACTAAAGTATCATCAATTAAACTACATGTACTGTTAGTGATGTTGGTGGGCTCTGTTCAGGGTCTATAAGTTTTTTTAAACCTTTATTGAAGAAGGACCAAAGGTCGCTTTGCTGCGACATTTTGTTATTTCCTGCTGCAGACGAAGAATTAAAATCACATCATCACCGTAAATATGGACTAAATGAGATTTTCTTTGCCTCGGGCAAAATAATCAAAAAAGCAAATCTCTGGAGCAGTTAAATGAATATTTACCCTATTACAGAAATATTTTTCTTAATCGATCAACTTCAAAATTTAAGATAGAGATTGTGCATTATTGTGTAAATGAAAGACAGGGATATTCATCAAGACCATTGTATCCACTGTAAACAGTATCTCGCAATTTGATTGGCTGTCCGAGAATGTAAAAAAATGTTACCCTCCTGTTACTTTTTACTTATCAAAATATGAATAAAAAATCAAATTGGCAGCGCAAAAGATCGTTTTTTGAAGTTGCATTTGGATATCTGACTTTATAAATCATGACAAAAATTATCTGTCGTGAATTTAATAAAAGAAAACAATACACTTAAGGGGTTCACTTTAACAAATAATCACCGGTAAACGTCGAGGACTGGAGTTACTCCAATAGCTATTCAGAATACTTGGTGTTTTTCATTCTTCGCATTGTCCGATAAGTTGTGAAGATCGGCACGTTACCCAAGCCTAAATACTGTAGCGTATTGGTATTTGACGTAGAGTTAAGACATTTGTACCACCTGGTGTAATCATCGACAATGAAAATTGAAAATTTTCAGAATTCTGTTTAGTGTTATCAATAATCCATATTTTGATTTTGAAACTGCGTCCCCGTGGACGCATGTCTACCAATTTTGTGGGTCCTGCTATCATGATTCTGCGTACGAGACGCAGGTTTTCTGCGTCCGTTAAAACCCTGGCCACCTCTTTCAAAATGAAACATTTTAGAATTTTATGTTTTTTTTTGTAACACTAGCCACCTACAGAATGTTTGTGTCTACCTGGTTCCATCATGTCCATTCAAACTCATCAACCAATTGCTTATAATATTATTAACCCATTAGTAGGCAACAAACTTTAAAACTTTAAAATAGTTGCAGATGACAATTTTGATTTGAACAACAAAATTTTAGACTGGTCCAAATTGAAAGAAGTTGCAAAGGGAATTCTATAATTGTTGGAATTTCAAAAACATTTGTCTTCTGGGCTATAGAATGCTATGGATAATAAAGAAATTGCTTGATACAAGCAATTTTTTCATTTTCCATGATGTTTTCCAAAGCTTTTTTCTTGATGGGCGTAAATAGGAGGGATTGTGTTGGAATGGGCTAAGTTGATGAAATTTTGAAAACCTTGTGTAGGAAACTTTGTGGGAAATTTACCACAATGTTTTTCACAGCTTTTTATACCCCCACAAAATGAATGTTTTTGGGGTATACTGGAATCAGCCTGTCTGTCCGTGTGTCCGTCCATCTGTCTGTGTACAAAACACTACCAATTTTGTGTCGCAAACTCCTCCTTCAGTTTTGCTTCAATACCATTGAAACTTTATACAAAGATTAACCACATGTTGAAGTTTTGCAAGACACAATTTTGAAGTCTTAATTTCCCCTGGTTTAAGAATTATCTTCCCTGAACTTAGACATTATTTATGCTTTGTAGACATATACAGCTGATTATACTATCAATTTTGTGTTGCAAACTTCTCCTTTCTAGAAAAGCAAAGTCAGTAGCTATGTCCTTGTATTGTTAAAGCTCTCATTACACTGAAAGCACTTGCGGGGGTATTAAGTCACATACTGTGACATGTTCTAGTTAGCTCACCTGAGCACGAAGTGCTCATGGTGAGCTTTTGTGATTGTTGAATGTCTGTTGTCCGTTGTGCAGCATCAACAATTGAGGTGTTTACACTCTAGAGGCCACAGTTTTGACCCAATCTTCATGACACTTGGTCAGAATAATTGTAAGGTCATGAGGATGAACCCTTTTGATTATTGGAGGGTTTGATTCGAAAACACAGGAAAAGGGGCCTTAATGACAATTTCTTTGTTTACTTTCTAGAGGCCACGAATTTGGCTCAATCTTCATGAAACTTTGCCATAATAATTATTAGTGCATAAAGATGAACCCCGTCAATTATTTGAAGGATCTTTAAGAAAACACAGGAAATGGCGACTTAATGACAATTTCTTTGTTTACACTCTAAAGGTCACAATTTTGGCTTAATCTTCATAAAACTTGGTCAGAATAATTGCTTGGTCTTGAGGATTAACCCTATCGATTGCTGGAGGATTCTATTGGAAAACACAGGAAAAGGTCCTTAATGACAATTTCTTTGTTTACACTCTAGAGCCTCAATCTTCATGAAACTTTGCCAGATTAATTGTTAGGTCTAAAGTCTGTGATCTATCGATTATGGGAAGGTTCTATCAGAAAACACAGAAAAAGGGGCTTTATTGACAATTTCTTTATTTACACTCTAAAGGCCATAATTTAGGCTCAATCTTCATGAAACTTTACCAGAATATTTTTTTAGTTATAAGGATGAACCCTATTGATTATTGGAATGTTCTTTTGGAAAACACAGGAAAAGGGGCTGTAATGACAATTTCTTTGTTTACTTTCTAGAGGCCACGATTTAGGCTCAAACTTCATGAAAATTGGCCAGAATAATTGTTAGGTCACAAGGACAAACCCTATTGATTATAGAAGGGTTCTTTTGAAAACAGGAAAAAGGCCTTAATGACAATTTTCGCTTGGCTTTTTTTCGGCGTTGGCATGACAAACTTTAACCTTGGTCATATCTCTGTTGTTATTGAAGATATCCTCATTAAACTTGGCATGTGTATTGACTATTACAAGAGCTATCTAGAATACCAGGGGGGATAACTCTAAAAGCATTTTTGTTAGAGTTATGCCCCTTTCTCGACTTAGAATATTTGTATTATCCAGCACCAGCAGGCGGTGCTCTTGTTTTAGTAAACACTCTAGAGGCCATAATTTTAGCTCAATCGTCTTGAAATTTGGTCAGGATAATTGTTAGGTCATAAAGATGAACTTTATAGATTATAGGAAGGTTCTATAGGAAAACGGAAAAGAGGCCATTATGACAATTTCTTTGTTTACAATATAGAAGTCACATTTTTTTTGCTCAATCGTCATGAAACTGGTTATAGTTATTTGTCTACTTGCATTTTTTTTAACAGCAGACAATTGTGAGCTATCTAGGACCATCATTGTCCTCTTGTTTCTTGAAGGACATAAAAATATGGAATTGCTTGTGAGTGAGTTTTAAAAAAGAACTGTCTATAAGTAGGAAGAAGAACTTGATGAACACAAAGTCCAGATCAGACCGCCAGGGTTCCATGCCATCTTCCTACCATTTGCAGATGATTTTAGAAAAGTGAAATTCCAAGAATCAACAAAAGGTTAATAAACAAAATTGCTTCTTAACAAAGTTTTATAATGCTGGATACTTCAATTATCTCTTCTTAGTATGGGTGAATCCTGTTAAATGCAACACCAATTTGTATGCACTTTTGTTGTATTAAACCAGAAGTTGCTATTAAAAGGAGCTTTTTATGCCCCCGCATCGATAAGATCGGGGGCATATTGTTTTACAGGTGTCTGTCTGTCTATCTGTCTGTCTATCTGCAAAACTTAACCTGCCAACTAAACATTTCCCTATAACTTACCCCCTGATTAAGTTACAATGCTAATATTTGGTATGTAGATAGGTCTAAACAAGGCGCAACTGCGGAAGATCATTTCATCAAGGTCAAGGTCAAAATTTCAACCCTTTTCCCTAAAACAAAGAAAAAAACAATAAAAATCACCCATTTCTAAAGGTGTTTCACAAACACATCTTTTTCTTCTTTAAATCTAATAAATGTACAAATGCATTAAGTCAATTGCAATATAGTAGTGAATTAGTATTATCAAGGTTGCAATTAACAGGATTCTACTGTATAAACTTGTTTAACCAATAACCTCATGTTCTTTCTTTTTTGAGCCCCTCAAGAAAAAACTTTGAAAAACATTTTGAAAAAAGAAAAAATTGCTTGTATCAAGCAATTTCTTCATATGCCATGTGCTTTCTTCCTATCAGACAAAAGGAATTAAAATTCCAATGGTTGTCTGCATTTTCTTACAACTTTGACCTGTCTGAATATTTGTCATCAGGTAATAAGTTAAATTGCAGCTGGTTAGGAGAAACCACTAGGTATTGCCATCACCTGCTTTGTTGTTATTGTACAAAAAAAGCACTTATCCTCCCAACGAATGGGTGGATAATCATAAACCAAAATGGGATGAGCAGCTGGAAAGGATGACGTGGTGGTACAAGGGCTCCCGTTGCCGATTGCCAAATACGACAAAATGAAAATTCTAGCTCCAAAATTTGCGAAAATCTGCAAACTGGCCATTTTACTGGCGACAACTTTCAAATTTAGGCAAAGGGATGATGAGTTTATTGAAAGGATTACCGATGCGCGACTTTATCACACATACGCTGAATAGTTTTAGAGACGCGACAGTAATTATCAATTGCATATCCATGTCAATCTAGACAAATTAATTGAACATTGCTCACCTTTTTGATTGTAACATCACTCGAGTATGTGGGGTTTTCCTACTTTGCGGGGTACCATCATATAATCAGATGGCAATAGTCACAATGCTTGAGCTAAAAAAATGACAATCTTTATTCCTCAATCATTTTTTGCAATACAGTAGGGTGCTGAATTAAATGCAAACATAACATCAGCTTTTTTATTGATGATTTAAGTAACAAAGTCAAGCAAATTTTTGAGAAATTAAAAATATCTGTCATTAGTAATCAAAGTACTGCGGACATTACTAATCCAATTACGTTGGGTTACCAAAAACATTGTCCTGTCGTCCAATATAGAGGTGTTCTCGGCTTTTTTACTAGGATGACAGTTCTCTCGTTTTGCGCCTTTTAATTATTTGAAGTTGAAGGAAAATATCACTCTTGCGTTTAATCCATACCTGAATAATTTAAGATATGTCCTAATTGAAAGAAGATGCAGACAACACTTCAAGTGTTTGTTATTCAACATCGTTTATGGAAAATGTTTCTTTTCACAAAATGTTTTGGAAAGCTTCATTGTTTCAAATCATAAATCATTGGATTAAGATTTAAATAGGTTCAACAGGGTATCTCTTTGTTATAAAAGAAGCACAAACAAAAAGGAAAGTGTAGACAGTTTCTTTCAGTTTTCATTCAGTATTGTCACTTTCTAAACATTTTTCAAATTCAAAATAGTCAGTAAATTAATAATTTATTCAACATAATATATATACATTACAGGTTATCTATTTTCAATATAGTAGATTTCTGTCATTCACTTATTCATACTGGCTCCACTTGTGTCTTTAAACGGCACCAAATGGCTCCAAATTTTTGCCATTCTTGAATTTGTTGGCGTTAGAATAAAATTTTGAAGCCCTGGATAGCACTTGTGAGTACCAGGAATCCATGGTTAGGTGCTCTAGCCCCCGTGATGACTGAAATACTGCTGGAAGTGGCATTCATACAAACAAAACTTTTGATATTTTGTATTTAAAATGGTAATACCAAAGGCTTTCTAATGAAACTTGAAATACATACTATTAAAAGAGCAATCTATGCTATCAAAGAAGGTAACTCTAAATACATTTTTATCTGTAGACACAAGAAAATTCAAGGATAATCGAATTTGAAAGAAGTTGCAGATGACAATTTCAAGTTGATAAATCTAAAAAGCTTTGTTAATCTTGGTAGAACACATTGTGGGAAATAGAGAAATTGCTTGTCACAAGCAATTTTTTTTGTTTTCCACAATACTTTCCACAGCAGATTTTAGCTCACCTGACCACATAGTGGTCATCGTGAGCTATTTTAATCTGACTGTGTCCTTCCTCAATTTTTATATTGTGTGCACTCTAGATGTCACATTTTTAGCTCAAGTGTCTTGAAACTTGGTCAGAATGTTTGTTTACATATATCTCTTACGAGTTTGCAAATGGGTCATGTGGTGTCAAAAACTAGGTCACCAGGTCAAACCTTAGAAAAATCTTGTGTGCAGCCTAAAGGTCACATTCGGCTCAAATATCTTGAAACTTGGTCAGAAAGTTTGTCTATAAGATATGTGGGGTCAAAAACTAGGTCACCAGGTCAAATCTTAGAAAAACCTTTTGTGCACTCTTTCCTGAAACTTGGTCAGGATGTTTTCAACATGATATCTCATATGAGTTCAAAAATAGGTAATATGGGGCAAAAACTAGGTCACAAGGTCAAATCTTAGAAAAACTTTGTGTGCCATCTAGAAGTCACATTTTTGACTTAAATGCCTTGAAACTTGGTCTGAACAATTGTCTACATGATATCTTGAACAAGTTAAAAAAAAGTCACGTAGGAACAAAAACTAGGTCACATCTGAAGAAAAATCTTGTGTGCACTCTAGAGGTCTAGAGGTCACACTTTTGTAATATATGTCTTAATATTTAGTCAAAATGTTTGTCTGCATAAGATCTTGGTGGAGCTCGAAAATGGGTCACATGGGGTCAAAATCTTGGTCACTAGATCAATTTATAGTTTAGGCCTAAATGTCTTGAAACTTAGTCAGTATATTTGTCTGCATGGTATTTTGGATGAGATTAAAATTCAGTCTCATGTGGGATCAATAACTAGGTCAACAGGTCTAATCTCAGAAAAACCTTCTGTGCTCTAGAGGTCACTTGTTAGGCTGAATGACTTGATATTTGGTCAAAATGGTTGTCTGCATAAGATCTTTGACAAGTTCAAAAATGGGTCACATGTGTCAGGTCTAGGTCAAATCTTAGAAAAACCTTGTTTGCACTCTATATGTCTCATTTTTGCCCAAAATGCTTTGAAACTTGGTTAGAATATTTGTCTACATAATATCTAGATTTAGCTGAGAACTGGGTAATGTGATGTCATAAACTAGGTCACCAGGTCGAATCTTAGAAAAACCTTTTGTGCCCTTTGGAGTTCACAATTTCAGCTCACATGTCTTGATATTTGGTCAAATTGTTTGTCTACACAAGATCTTGGACAAGTTGGGAAATAGGTCACATATTTACCTCAAATGTCTTGATACATAGTCAAAATGTTGGTCTACATAAGATCTTGGAACAAGTTAAAAAAAGGGTCACAGGAGGCAAAAACTAGGTCTCTTGGTCAAATTTTAGAAAAACCCTGTTAGCACTGTAGAGGCCCTTTTGTTTGTATCAAAGGTTTTTATACTTGTTCAGAATATTTGTTCCCATATCTCTTTCATATTATGTCACATAGTTGATAAATTATGTCACTAGGTCAGATCTTATGATAACAAGTCTTTCTATGAAGACACTATAAATCTGGCATAGATATCTTGAAACATGATAAGAATGTCTTTGTAGTTTAATTTCTGAGACAAGACCTTGATAACAGATATTGTTAGGACAAGGTAAGGTCGCTTGTGCCATTTTACTTCTTTAGTCATCAACTCAGGTGAGGGCTTTGGGGCCAAAGGCCCCCTTGGTTGTGTAAAGTAGTGGGATCATGTAGGAAAGTGTTAAATAATTACTTGGCTATTAATCTTGTCCATTGAAAGGTTACAAAAATGGTAAGAATTTTGTATTACTATGATACAGCCAATACAGAACAGATTGAGGCAGCAAAAGAGTTGATAAAGAAGTTACAATTTACATACACTACAGAGAGCTTTGAGAACCCAGTCTTACAGAAACATTGGAGGAATATTGAAGCTTTAGCTCTTGACAGAGATGCACCTGAGGACATGACAGATTATACATGTAGGTTATAGCTACAGATTGAAGGGGGGGGGGTTAATGCAATAATTATTACACTGGTCTATCTAAAATACTGGGTGATAACCCATCAAGAATCTCAATAACCAACTGAAAGGCATTAAAGAAATGAAGTTATGTTGACTTTAAAGCTGAAAATGATAGAGATTGTCAACTTAATCCTTTTCTATACTGTCCCTGGTTTTATGTCACCATGTTTTTATACTTGAGAAAATATTGTTAAAAAGATGTAACACGCAATTTCTTCTTTTTTCCCCTTTGAATGATTATTTTTCAAATTAAATCGGCTTGATATTTTCATATGAAAAATCTTAGAATTTGGACAAGTCTAAAATTTGCAATACAGTAAAGGGTTAATTCTATCCTTCGCAATTGTTCTGATGGTGACTTTAACCCATTACAAGATAACAAAATATTAAACTGCTCCAAATTGAAAGAAACTACAGTCGGCATTTCATTTTATGCTAAAATTTGAAAATAAGAAACAAATAGGGTAGATAACATCATGAGAAAAAGAGATTTGCTTGTTACAAGGAATTACTACTTTTTCCACAAAGTTTTGTCCATATAACCAGGTGTGAGGAAATCTGGATAATCTAAACTTGTCCCTAGACATCAATATCTACTTATCAAGAATCAAAATCAACATGTTCTCAAAATAGTGAATGGGTAAATTTTGAAAAAATCTTCTTGTTGATAAAGACAATGCTTGAGCCAAGCATTTTCTTCATTTGGAACAATATTTTCTATTCTTCAATATAACAATTAGGATAATTTTCAAATATCTTAAACCCATTCACACACAATAAAATTTTAGATCAATCCAATTTCAAAGAAGTTGCAGACAACACTGTTAGATTGGTAAAATCTTTAAAATCTTTGTATTTCGGGGTAGAAAACTTTGTGGATAATGAAGAAATTGCTTGTAACCAGCAATTTCTTCATTTTCCACAATGTTGTCCAAAGCTTACAAATTTAGGGGTGTTTAAAAGCGTCACTGTGTGGGAATGGGTTAAGAGTTATCTTTGACATACATGTACCATTCCAAGACTTGCCTATGTATACACATATCCCTTGACAAATGACCTTGAAAAAAGGACTTGCCCACAAGTAGAAAAGCCCATGTCAGACAAGTCGGGCATGAGAATTCCACAACCCTGATAAAACACTGTTATATACACTCATTTGAATTGTTTCTTTAAATAACCACAACTAAGGGTTTAAAGAAAATAAAAGATATATACTGTCATCATTTCCTTTTCTGGAGATTTGAAAGTATTATTGGTCTATTTGTATCAGCATTGTAACATGTAAGTCATATCGCAGTTAGTAGTGCGTCAGACTCCTAATCTTCAATAATGGGTGTCATGGGTTCGATCCCCGGCAGTGGCACATATCCTTTCCAACGTTTGTCTCTCACAAATGGGTAGATAATCGTAAACCTAGGTGGGATAGCAGCTGGAGGCTAGGAAAGGCTGTAATGGTAGTACTGGTGTGAGAAATACCAGGAATCCATTGTTAGGTGCTCCAGCTGTCCCAATATGACTGAAAAGTGTTAAAAGTGGTGTTAAGCAAGACAGAAAAAAAAGCATTGAAACAAATCATAATGTCTTGTCTACTCTGTTTATCCAGTGCCTGATGAAGGTAAAATGAAGAAGAGGGCAGGAGAAGCTATCCAAAACTTCTCTGATTTGGTGTTTCCAAGTGGCTACACTCCAGGGGCCAAAAGAAAAGTAGGTGGAATACTAGTATTGTGTCCCTATTTTGACCCTAATCATATAAACTACCAATCATGATTGTCAATCAAATAACCAGTTGACCAATGAAATCGTTCATATAGGCTACAAGTTAACTATGAGCCCCGACATTGGCTGCCATTTTTTTTTAACCATTTTTGTTGGTTTGGTGACTTTAAACTTTGGCTGAAGTACTAATGCTCCAATTTTTTTTTGCTTTTTCGACCAGCGAGTTGTGTTTGTGTTATGAATAAAGACAATAAAGATTCAATTCATTTCCTGGGAGTATTACTCTTTGCATACCAATGAAGGGTTGTGTTATGTTATGGTCTTGTTTGTCCATCTGTCTTTTAGAAATTTTTTGCAACTCCTACATTTTCCATTTCAATGAAGTGAAACTTTCCTGTAGTTGTGCATGCAGCAAAATTATTTTGATCCCTTAAGTTGTTTAAGTGATTATCTGTCCTTGACTTAGTGAAATACCTTAAAATTGCAAAAATTATTTTGATTCCTTAAGTTGTTTTGTAATTATCTATCCTTGACTTAGCGAAATACGATAAAATTGCAGTGTTTTTTGTGTATGCCACATTTTCAATTGGAAAAATTGAAACTTGCCACAATGAATCTCTATGGTGTCTGGTTGTACAGGAGACAAAATTATTTTGATTAAGTCGTTTTGAAATTATCTTCTCTTGACTTGGCAAAATAGTGTAAATATACAGTGTTAGGCTTAGCTCTTGTTTCAATAATTAATGTGTTCTGATTATACTAAGAATTTTAGTTCTATGACACTAAGCAATACTTGTAATCCAAAAATGTCATACCTGAATGTCTAATAGTTTAATTTTAATTTCCAATCTGATTGGTTAAAGTGCAGTGGTAGTGAGCAGGACTCCTAATTATGGGGTCCCGGGTTCATTCCCCGGCTGCAGCGAATATCCTTTCCAACATTTATCTCTCTCTCAAATGGGTAGGATGTAGTGTTAGTACTGGTGTTAAAAATACCAGGAATCCATGTTTAGGGGCTCAATCCGTCGTGATACAAACTGTAGTACTGTTAAAACAGGCTTTATACCCCATTCAATCAATCAATCTGATTGTCTAAAGAATTCATTTCATACCAATGTGTAAATTGTTGAGTAACAAGCAATTTTTCGAAGTGCTCATGGGAAGCTTTTGTGATTGTTGAATGTCTGTCGTCCGTTGTGCATCGTGCGGCGTCAACAATTGAAGTGTTTACTCTCTAAGAGTCACAGTTTTGACCCAATCTTCATGAAACTTGGCCAGAATTATTGTAAGGTCATAGTTTGAACCCTATTGATTATGGGAAGGTTCTATTAGAAAACAGGAAAAGGGGCCTTAATGACAATTTCATTGTTTACACTCTAGAGGCCCCAAATTTTGCTCAATCTTCATGACACTTGGCCAGAATAATTCTTAGGTCATAAGGATGAACTCTATTATTTATCCCTTTCCTGTTCAAACACGGGATTTTACGTTGCTGAAATTTTATGATTGAGAAAACATTGTAGAAAAAGAAGAAATTGCTTGTAACAAGCAATTTCTCCTTTTTCCACAATATATTCTACAACATAGAATGGTTTCATTTCAAATTGTAATTGATATTCATTGTCATCTGCAACCTTTTTCAATTTTGACCGGTCTAAAATTTCCAAAAACAGGAAAGGGTTATGGGAAGGTCCTATTGGAAAACACAGGAAAAGGGGTCTTAACTTTTTCCTATACAATCCCTCGACTTTATGTCCCTGTGATTTTATAGATGAGAAACATTGTGGGAAAAGAAGAAATTGCTTGTAACAAGCAATTTCTTCTTTTCCCACATTTTTTTTCAAACCTTTAGGTTGGTGTCATTTCAAAACTGCACCCACTTTTAATTGTAGTCAGCAACTTCTTTCAAATTGGACCAGTCTAAAATTTTAATGACAATTTCATTGTTTTCATTCTAGAGACCACTATTTTGGCTCGATCTTCATGAATCTTGGTCAGAATTATTGTTAGGTCATTAGGATTAAGCCTAATGATTATTGGAAGATTCTATTGGAAAACACAGGCAAAAGGGGCCTTAATGACAATTTCATTGTTTACACTCTAGAGGCCCCAATTTCGCTTAATCTTCATGAAACTTGGCCAGAATAATTGTTGGGTCATAAGGATGAACCCCATTGTTATTGGAAGGTTCTATTGGAAAACACAGGAAAAGGGGCTTTAATGACAATTTCATTGTTTTCATTCTAGAGACCACAATTTTGGCTCAATCTTTGCCAAAATTATTGTTAGGTCATCAGGATGAATCCTATTGGTTATGGGAAGGTACTTTTTGGAATCACAGGTAAAGGGGCCTTAATAACAATTTCATTGTTTGCATTCTAGAGACCACAATTTTGCCTCTATTTTCTTTTACCTAGGCCAGAATAATTGTTAGGTCATAAAGATGAAGCCTATCGATTTGGAAGGTTTTATTTGAAAACACAGGAAAAGGGGGCTTTATTATATTTTTTGTTTACATTATATGGCTCCAGTTGCCTATTTTAACAGCAATTGATTCAGGTGAGCGATATAGGTCCTCTTGTTTTTCTATCCTACTTAACTCATTCCAACCCAGCAAAATTTTAGACTGGTCCAAATTGAAAGAAGCTGCAGACGACAATTTCAAGTTGATGGAATTTTGAATTTTTTCGTCTTTTTGGATAGAAAACATTGTGGATAATGAAGAAATTGCTTGATACAAGCAATTTCTTCATTTTCAACAATGTTTTCCAAAGCTTTTTTCTCGAGGGGTGTAAAAAGGAGGGATTGAGTTGGAATGGGTTAACACAGAGTTTTCAATTTTAAATTTGAAGCCCTTTCATTTTAGACCAGTTGAAAATTTTGTCTGGTTATGGATGAACCCCTTACCACACAATTAGACTTTTTTATTTCCTTTAAAAAATGCTTTTGAAAACAGCGTGGAAAATAAAGAAATTGTTTCTAGCAATTTCTTTATTATCTACAATGTTTTCAACCCAAAGACAAAATTTTCTTAATTTCATTTCCTTGCAATTTGTTGTTACTTCTTTGAACTTGCACAAGTTTAGAATTTTACAGTTTGATATTGGATCAACACATGTTAAGTTTTACAAGTTTTTAATTCTGTAACAGGCCACCACGTCTCTCGATGCAGCAGCTAAAAAGGCTAAAGCTGAGAGTGCAGCTGCAAGTATAGACTTGAAGGCAGAGGCTGAGGCTGGAAGGGTAAGTATTGATACAGTTGTTATGTTGACTATCAGGATTTCCCCATTTTCAAAAATTTAGCTATACAATAACAAGGTGACCAAGTTTTAGACTGGTCCAAATTGATAGAAGTTACAGATAACAATTTTAAAGTCATGAAAATCATTGTTTTGGTCTCTCAATGAGGAAATGGTCATGAGAAAGAACAAGCTAATCACAAGCATTTCCATTTTCTTCATTTATCATGAGCAACTGCGTCTGTCCGTAAACTTTTACATAAGAAATTACTGAACAGAATTCAACCAAATTTCACAGAAATGATCCTTGTGTGACTCTCTATCAGTTTCCTTCAAAGAATTTTGATTGGATGAAAAACGTGGCTTTAATTGGCGGGGCTAATTTCCTTTTATGGTGGAAGTTTTAAAAATCTTCTTCTCAGAAACCAAATTTTACAGGAATGATCATTTGGTGAACTTTAATCAGGTTCCTTCAAAGAATTTTGATTTGATGAAAAACACGGCTTTTATGGGCATGGTTAATTTCCATATATGGGAAAACCTTTAAAAATCTTCTTCAAAGAAACCAGTTGATGGGTTTCAAACAAATTTAACAGGAATGATCATTGGGTGACCCTTTATGAGAATCATTCAAAGAATTGTGATTGGATGAAAAACGTGGCTTTTATTGGTGTGGCTAATTTCCATGTATGGTGAAACCTTTAAAATTCTTCTTTTCAGAAACCAATTGATGCTTTTCAATAAATTTTACAGGAATGATTTTTGGGTGAACTTTAATCAGATTCCTTCAAAGAATTTTGATTGGAAGAAAAACTTGGCTTTAATGGGCGGGGATTATTTCTACATATGGTGAAATCTTTAAAAATCTTCTTTTAAGAAACCAATCAATGAATTTCAACCAAATTTTACAGGAATGTTCATTGGGTGACTCTTTATCAGATTCCTTTAAAGAATTAAGCTCAGTTGAAAAACATGGCTAAAATGGGCGGGGCTTATTTCCATATAATCTGAATTCTTCAAAAATCTTCTTCTAAGAAACAAATGGATGAATTTCAACCAAATTTCACTGAATTGATCCTTTTGTGACTCTTTATTATACGCCCGTCGAAGACGGGACGTAATTATACGCCCGTCGAAGACGGGACGTATTATGGGATCACCCGTGCTGTTCGGGCATCCGAAAATTTCATGGATGGATAGAGCTCACAAGGTAGGAGTGCAGTGTACAAGAACCATAACTCTACCTGGCCTATTTTTTGAGTTATTGCCCTTTATTGTATTTCATACTTGAATCTTGTCCAGAATATATCTCTAAAAGTATAATAGCTAAGATTATGAAACTTCATTGGTGTATAGATCCAATCAAGGGGGAGTGCAGTGCACAAGAACCATAACTCTACCTGGCCTATTTTTTTAGTTATTGCCCTTTGTTGTTTTTCATACTTGAATCTTGTCCGGAGTATATCTCTAAAAGTATAATAGCTAGAATCATGAAATTTGTTGGATGGATAGATCTCACCAAGGGGGGGGGGGTGCAGTGTACAAGAACCATAACTCTACCTAGCATATATTTTGAGTTATTGCCCTTTGTTATTTTTCATACATGAATCTTGTCCGGAGTATATCTCTAAAAGTATAATAGCTAGAATCATGAAATTTCATGGATGGATAGAGCTCACCAAGTGGGAGTCTAGTGTACAAGAACCATAACTTTACCTAGCCTATTTTTTGAGTTATTGCCCTTTGTTGTTTTTCATACTTGAAGCTTGTCCGGAGTATATCTCTAAAAGTATTATAGCTAGGATCATGAAACTTCATGGGTGTATAGATCTCGCCAAGGGGTTGTGCAGTGCACGAGAACGATAACTCTACCTGGCCTATTTTTTGAGTTATTGCCCTTTGTTGTTTATCATACTTGAATCTTGTATGGAGTATGTCTCTAAAAGTGTAATAGCTAGAATCATGAAATTTCATGGATGGATAGAGCTCACCAATTGGGAGTGCAGTGTACAAGAACCATAACTCTACCTAGCATATATTTTGAGTTATTGCCCTTTGTTGTTTTTCATACTTGAATCTTGTCCGGAGTATATGTCTAAAAGTATAATAGCTAGAATCATGAAACTTCATGGATGGATAGAGCTCACCAAGTGGGAGTGCAGTGAACAAGAATCATAACTCTACCTAGTGTATATTTTGAGTTATTGCCCTTTGTTGTATTTCATACTTTGTTTGACAAAAAATATTCATTTAAAATAACATCAGTTCTATTCAAACCCCCAGTTAATATTAAGCAGTGTGACGGGCGTATCTTGTGACAATTTGGCACCTTGTCAGATTTGTAAAGAATTTTGATAGGACAGAAAACGTGCCTTAAATGGGCGGGGCTAATTTCCATATATAGTGAAAGCTTTAAAAATCTTATCTCAGAAAACGTTAGATGAATTTCAACCAAATTTCACTAGAATGATCCTCATCTCCGTTTATGGTATATAGTTAATTTTTGAAAAACTAACTCTTACAAACTGCAGGATGGTTTTTACCCAAACTTCTCAGAACTGATAAGTAAATTCAGGCCGGTGGAGCGAATCAGGCGCTAAAGCGCCTCTAGTTATCATTGTGAACCTGTTTAACAGACCCTTCCAAAGAAGGGGAATAAATGCTGAATTTTGCCTGCTACAATTTTTTCACCTATGCTTATTTTTATGACATACCCAAATTTTATGCGAGAATATTCCGGAATCGTAATGAGTGCTACTGTCATGCAAAAACTTTTATTGTTATACCTACAAAGTCAAGGTCACAGTTGAAAGTCAGAATTGACCTTGTCGAAAATAGAACTTCTACATTTATGGATGGATTTGAAAATAACTTGGCACAGTTGTTTTTCTCGGTGAGTGTCATGCAAAATGATTGTTGTTATACCTTTAAGGTCAAGGTCACAGTTGAAGGTCAAAATTGACCTTGTCCGGAGCATAATTTCCATTTTTGTGGATGGATTTGAAAATAACTTGGCACAGCTGTTCTTCTTGATGAGAGCTAATGTCATGGGAAAAGTTTGTTGGGACACTCCAAGGTCAAAATTGACCTTTTCCAGTGCATAATTTCTAAGTTTAAGGATAGATTTGATCCTTTTGATAGTTTTTATCCTTAATGAATGCTAGTGTCAAGTGAAAGTTTGTTGTGATACCTCCAAGGTCAAGGTCACTGTTGAAGGTAAAAATTAACCTTGTCCAGAGCATAACTTATACATTTATCGATTGATTTGCAAACAACTTGGCACAGTTTTTCTTCTTGATGAGAGCTAGTGTCAAGCAAATCCTTTTGTGATACCTCCAATGACAAGGTCATAATAGGTCAAACGACAAAACTGATCTTGTCTGGAGCATAACTTCTAAGTGTAAGGAGAGATTTGAAAATAACTTGACACAGTTTTTATTCTTATTCTAGTGTCAAGCAAAAAGTTTGTTGTGATACCACATATGTCAAGGTCATAGTTGAAGGTCAAACAGTAAAATTGACATAACTTCTACATTATAGATTGATTTAAAAATAGTTTAGCACAGTTGTTTCTCTTGGTGTGTGCTAGTGTCATGCAAAACTTTTGTTGTGATACGTCCAAGGTCAAGATCAATGATTTAAAGAATATTCTATTTACTACATTCTCTGTGCAAATCAGCAGACTAGAAATGTTGTCCCTAGACAAACTATCTCTCGTATTAAGGTGAACTTCCTGACAAAGCACGGTAAACCATCTGTCAATTAGCAATAGTGGAAAAACCTGTCAAAAAAGACCACTTACAGTACTTTTAGAAGGGTTCTTTACCCTTTCCCATTTTGCAAAATTTTAGACCTGTCCAAATTCAAAGGTTTTGCAGACGAAAATTGAAAGTGGATTTAATATGAAAAATATTAGAAAATCTTGTGGAAAAGAAGAAATTGCTTGTTACAAGCAATTTCTTCTTTTCCCATGATATTTGCTCAAGTATAAAATCACAGGAATGTAAAAACCAGGAAAGGGTTAATAGGAGGGTGGTCTTAATACCAGGGTTTGGTTCTATGTGTAGCTGTCACAGTCAAGTAAGTTGTCATTTTGCTAATTCAAAAGAAAGGTGCCCATATTTATTTTATCCTTATTTATTTGGCATTTATACTGTACATACATACAATAAAAGAAATAAAACAAGTAATTTTAATTTTACAATTTACCATGAAATTTCTACAGCTTTCTTTTATATGTTCTACTTTTTCTTTACTAGTAAGCTCTTTTCTCTTTTGTTTCTCAATTTTTATCTGATTCGTAAGTCAGACCTAGGAGTTGTAATATATAAATACAGGCTCACAGTATCAAATTGTTGATATTTTTTATCTTCTTTAACCTATTCCCACACAGTTATGCTCTAAACGCTCCTCAAGAAAATCAATTGAGAAAACATTGTGTGAAATAAAGAAATTGCTTCTAACAAGCAATTTCTTCATTTTACACAATATTTTCTATGTAGAAAGTTGAACAAATCTAAAATTCAATATGTTTTATTGTCGTCTGCAACTCCTGTCAATTTGGACCAGTCTAAAATTTTGCCATCTGGTAATGGGTTGATAGAAATGGTAAACATCTATGAGATAGAAATTATATTTTAATTGCTTATTAATCAAGGTTAAGACTGGTCAGAACTTTGTAAACAAACCAATCACAACTGCTCGGATACAATTTTACATTCAATTTCACTACTTGAGTGAAAACCCATGACCAATACAAAGAATAATCAACTACTACACAAACTGTAATTTCTAAGAGCAACCTGCCATTTTAACTTTTTTTTTATAAAAATGAAACTATAATGATGGTAATATTAAAGAAATGATGGCTCAAAATTACATATTCAGAAATCCAATATTGTCTTGGCGGTGCATTCGTACCCAATTAGTGTTGGTCTTATCAAGTATGAATTTCGGATGGTCGGTGCCAAGGTGTGAAGTTAGTGGTCTTTATTTGGAATAGTGGGGTGCTCATTTTAGAGGGATTTGCAACCATTGGAATAAGGAACAAAAAATTCTGTTCCATCAAAATTCAGTCTTAATTGTAGGGAGCCTGTTTTTCAGGGTTTTAGTAAGTTTGGGTTTAACTGTATTTCAAAAAATATTTAGGTAGAATGAGAATTCTACAAACAAAAGTCTTTCTAAAAAATTTCCGCCCTAGTTTCGGTGCACTATTTGTGCAGACTGACCAGAGTCTATATACTTCACACTATCCAAATAGTCCCTTATTGTGTGATTAGTTTATTGACATGTGTCAACTGAAAGACTAGCCCATTACCAGATGGCAAAACTTTAGACTGGTCTAAATTCAAAGATGTTATAGACAACAAACTTCTAAGATGAACCAGACAGCAAATTTTAATTCATTAAAGTTTTTAATCTCTTTAACTTTGAAGTAGAAAACATTGTGGATAATGAAGAAATTGTTTCTAACCAGCAATTTCTTCATTATCCACAATGTTTTCCAAAGCTTTTTTTGTTGGGGGCATCAAAAAGGTCATCATGTGGGAATGGAGTAATGATAAAATGATGATGTTGGTTTGACCAAATGAAGATTAGATGGATTCTGAATATCAAAGAAAAAACCTGCAAAATGAATAACAATAATAAGACTCTATTTTTACTATGCAAATAATCATATAAATATTTTATCCCATTAACCACACAGTAAAATTTTGGAAAGGAGTTGCAGATGACAATGAAAAGTCTATGAAATTTAGAATTTTCAACTTTCAGGGTAGAAAACATTGTGTAAAATGAAGAAATTGCTTATTACAAGTTATATCTTAATTTTTCACAATGTTTTCTCAATCATTTTACTTGAGGGGCACCAAAAAGCGCCATTGTGTGCGCCATTGTGTGGGAATGGGTTACAAGAAATATTCTTACTAGAGAATTGGAGTAGGATAAAAAAAATCTGACTTTACAATCAAAGGAATAAAACAAGAGGGCCAGAATGGCCCTAAAATCGCTCACCTGACTAATGTAAGATGATTCAAAATTGAAATTGGCCCAATGGTTACTGAGGAGAAGATGTTTAAAGATTTCAAAGTCAAAAACTGCCCTACCCTTCCAAGCCCTTATTTGGTCATCAATCAAAATTCAAGAACAACTTTTGAAAAGGGTCACTCAATGAACATTCATACCAAATTTGGTTGAAATTGGCCCAATAGTTACTGAGGAGAAGATGTTTAAAGATTTCAAAGTCAAAAACTGCCACGCCCATATTTGGGCGTGAAACCAAATTCTGCAAACAACTTTTGAAAAGGGTCACCCAAAGAACATTCATGCCAAGTTTGGTTGAAATTGATCCAATGCTTACTGAGGAGAAGATGTTTAAAGATTTCAAAGTCAAAAAAGTGCCTGACCCTGCCACGCCCATATTTGGGCATAAATCAAAATTCCAAGAACAACTTTTGAAAAGGGTCACCAAAGGAACATTCATGCAAAGTTTGGTTGAAATTGACCCAACTGTTACTGAGGATAAGATATTTAAAGATTTCAAAGTTAAAAAAACTGCCACGCCCATATTTGGGCATAAATCAAAATTCCATGAACAACTTTTGAAAAGGGTCACCCAAGGAACATTCATACCAAATTTGGTTGTAATTGGCCCAATAGTTACTGAGGAGAAGATGTTTAAAGATTTCAAAGTCAAAAACTGCCACGCCCATATTTGGGCGTGAAACGAAATTCTGCCAAACAACTTTTGAAAAGGGTCACCCAAGGAACATTCATACCAAGTTTGGTTGAAATTGGCCCAATGGTTCCTGAGGTGTAGATGTTTATAGATTTCAAAGTCAAAAACTGCCACGCCCGGCCACGCCCATATTTGGGCATAAATCAAAATTCTGCGAACAACTTTTAAAAAGGGTCATCCAAGGAACATTCATGCGTAGTTTGGATGAAATTGGCCCAATGGTTACTGAGGAGAAGATGTTTAAAGATTTCTAAGTCAAAAACTGCCACGCCCTGCCACGCCCATATTTGGGCATAAATCAAAATTCCACGAACAACTTTTGAAAGGGGTCACCCAAGGAACATTCATGCCAAGTTTGGTTGAAATTGGCCCAATGGTTACTGAGGAGAAGATATTTAAAGATTTCTAAGTCAAAAACAGCCACGCCCTGCCACGCCCATATTTGGGCGTAAATCAAAATTCCATGAACAACTTTTGAAAAGGGTCACCTACGGAACATTCATACCAAATTTGGTTGAAATTGGCCCAATGGTTACTGAGGAGAAGATGTTTAAAGATTTCTAAGTTAAAAACTGCCACGCCCTGCCACGCCCATATTTGGGGGTCAATCAAAAATCCGCGAACAACTTTTGAAAAGGGTCACCCAAGGAACATTCCTACCAAGTTTGGTTGAATTCCGCCCAGTGGTTACTGAGGAGAAGATGTTTAAAGATTTCTAAGTTAAAAACTGCCACGCCCATATTTGGGGGTCAATCAAAAATCCGCGAACAACTTTTGAGAAGGGTCACCCAAGGAACATTCCTACCAAGTTTGGTTGAATTCCGCCCAGTGGTTACTGAGGAGAAGATGTTTAAAGAATTGTTGACGACTTCGGACGCACGACGCACGACGGACAAAAGGTGATACCAAAAGCTCACCTTGAGCACGTTGTGCTCAGGTGAGCTAAAAAGGTTGAAAAAGTGTTTATTCTCAACCAGCTCTTTCAAGAGCTTGTTACTGAAAGGGGAAAAATACAGGAGCAGGAATAGGTAAGCTCATTCATAAGCTTATCAATATTCCCTCATTTTAAATTGCACAAGGAGAATATTTCGCCCAAAACTCACTCCCTGTGACATTAGCTTTCTTACAACATAAATTTTGTGAGATGATTCAAATTTACTTATAAATAAACAATAGTGCATTTGTTTGTCATTAAGTAAAATGTAAGGTTTATCAATTTTTCAGCTTGGAAAACTGACAGTTGCTGTTTTAAGAGAGAAAATCAAGCAGGAGGGCATTCCTAGCACAGGATCCAAGAAAGCTGATCTGATAGACGCTATATGTGCTCATTATGGGGTCGGCATGTGAAATTATTTCAAGATGACAAATATTGTAATTGCAAGCAGTGCTTTAACGTCTTGTGCTATTGACTATTCACATTGGATGCTGGCCACTATTAATCCTTTACCAAAGGCCAAAACTGTTTCTCAATTGACCTACAACCATGAAACTTCATACAATTGTTGCCAAAGGTTAAGGTCACAATTGAACTTTGATTGAAAACTCAGTGATCTAACTAATAAGCCATTTGATGATTGAAAACTCAGTGATCTAACTAATAAGCCATTTGACCTAGGACCTTGAAACTTTATACATATGTCATCCAGGACTCAAAGAGGTGCCCTATTGTTTTTAGGTAACACATGTCAAAATACAACTACTATTTGAAGGAAAAGTTTTGCTGTGTAGTGGATACTCATTTTAGTTGTCTTGTGATGAGAAGTTTTCAAAAAATACCCTTAACATTAACCCTTGTCATGCTGAACCCGGAATATTCCGATTTTGGCAGGAGGTGTAGACCAAGATCAGACTGCACTTATGTGCAGGCTGATCTTAGTCTACACCTCCTGCTTGTACTTTTCTTTGTTTATGAAGTTGATTTTTAAAAGAAATATTGATTTTCGAACAACAAGTTCTATCAGTACTTTCAGTGTTTTGATTTTACAGCAATTTAGTAAGGTAATTTATACAGCATGACAAGGGCTAACATAGGTTGTAGAAGAGAACTACCAGCTGAGCTTTCAGGAAAGGAAAGTGCTTTCAAATTTAGTGAGCATTTCTATGCTTTCCTAAGTTGTCATTCCTTGTGGTGCACAACACTTGGTAAGCAACGCTTTACCCATTCCCACACAGTGATGCTTTTTGATGCCCCGCAAGAAACACACTAGGGAAAACATTTGTAACAAGTAATTTCTACTTGTTCCACAATATTTTCTATAAAAATGAAAAATCTAAATTCTAAAATTTAATAAACTTTAAATTTGCGTCTGCAACTCCTTTCAATTTGGATCGGTCTAATAATTTGCTGTCTGGTTATGTGTTTATTTTTTTATTTTTAACCATTATTAAAAGATGTGAGAGATGATCAATAGGCTTTATTTGTTTGTATTAATCAATGTTTTCATGTCATATTGCTCTGATTTGAGCTCATTTGTCTAAACAAGCAATCATCCATTTTGGTAAGCTCTCATTGATACTCTCTAGAGAAGCTATTCAGGGTAAGTGCTTTTCTATCCTGAATGCAGGGTATATACAGTCTCTCTTTTCTGAAGCTAGGCTGCGGCCAAAGCCCAGTGGTAACTCTTAGGACTCTAATTAATTGGTTCCTGGGTTTGATCCCTTAGGATGGCAAATATCCTTTTCTGACATTTGTCTCCCACCAATGTGTGGATAATAATAAGCTTATGTGGGATGAGCAGCTGGAGGCTCGGAAATGTAATGGTAGTACTGGTGTGAGAAATACCAGGAATCCAATGTTAAATCTCTGGCCACAGCCATATGACTGAAATACTGTTAAAAGTGGCATTAAGCCCCTTTCAATCAATCAACCTTATTTCATGCTCTGCTGAAGTTACAGTATTCTAATCCATTATTATCCCCCACTTGAGGAGAAGTGCAGTGCACAAGAACCACAACTCTAGGTTGCATAATTTTGGAGTTTATGCCCTTTGTTGTTTTAAAGACTAAGATTTTGTCCAGGGCATATCTCTGAAAGTATAATAGCTATTAACTTGAAACTTCATAGGTGGATAAATCTCTTTGAGGAGAAGTGCAGTGCACTAGAACCACAACTCTTGCTTGCATAATTTGGAGTTATTGCCCTTTGTTGTTTTAAAGACTTGGATTTTGTCCTGAGCCTATCTCTGAAAGTATAAAAGCTATTATCAAACTCATTGAGAAGAAATGCTGTGCACAAGAAGCCTAAATCAAACTGGCTTCTGTTTACTATCATGTCCGACATGGCTCTTGTTAAGACAAAATTTGAGATCAGTGAGAATTCGAAGAAGTTGCACGACGAGAGAAAGAATTGGGGAAAACATTATGTAAAATGAAGAAATTGCTGTTTTCTCCCCAGAAAATTGAAAAAATCTAAAATATCATCAAATTTAAATTGTTGTCTGCAACTCCTTTCAATTTGGACCAGTCTAAAATTTTGGCATCTGGTAATGGGTTAATAAAAATGGTTGCTTCTTAGAGGTGGCCACTTATGTTATACTGACTACTGTCAGCAGGACTGGTGGTTTCCATTCACTGTTCAAGACCATCCACCAGGTGGCCTTGTTCAGCATCTCTGAATATTTTGACCAATGAGGATGCAGGAATACTTCTCTTCTTGATTAATTGCAGAAGTTGTCTGTTTGCAGCCTGACAGTCAGTTTTGTACAAGTCTGTGATTATCCGCCTCTGGTCATCCCGGATACAATAGGCCTGGTATAAATGATCACACAGTGTGTCTGCACAAACATTCTCAACAAGGAGGACCCAGTTCTTTTGGATGAAGGCATTTGTTGGGTCATCAGAATCAGAGTATTTATCATCTGACCTTAATGTCTGTCTGTGTAATATATTATCTGCAGTATGGGGACTGGGCTGATCTGAGAGACCAAAAGAAACTTTTTCTTCTATTTTTGACATTGTCCTCTCAATTCTACTTAGTTGTGATACTATTAAACTTTCCTCTGTAAGTGATTGAAGGGAAGTCAATGCATTACGTGGGTTGGATACAGTTTCTGATATAGCTTTTGTGTTTTGCAACTTGTGATTCTGATGTTTAAAACTAGTTTTCGAAGGGGAGTTCTTGGTCTCGGACAATGTTTTGGGTGCAGGGATTTGTAATGGTCTGGGTATAGTTTTTGCTTTTGGTACAGTTGTGAAGTTGTGGTTTGTTTCCCAAACCTTGCCCTTATCAGGTTGCCTCTGCACATAACCATTTGTCACTTTTGGTTTTGTTACCTTTTCATCTAAATTCTGATAAATGTGGTTCTGACAATCTTTTATATCATCTTGTACTGGTATGTCATGTCCAACATTCAGTTTTGTGGCTGTATAAGAACTTGTTGCATTGTTTATTGACAATGTTCTGTTTCTGGCAATTAAATCTACCCTCTCCTCAGTTATGTAATTACCTCTGTGCTGATTCTGAAGCCGAGAAACAAATGAATTAAATGGCTGTATTGAATCTTCAGCATTCTCATTTTGAGGTTCACGAATTCTTGAATCCGGCTGATCAAAACCCAAATTGCCTATTTGGGTATTTTTACTGGACATCAACGAAATAGAAACTCTGTACAGTTCAAACCCAACCCAGACTCCATTTGATGCATCAAAGTTAAGGTTCTGATTGTTTTGGTTGTTGGTAGCAGATACATATCTTACATGTGATGACTGATCTAGTGTGATATACACGGTACCGTCACATTCTTCTTTTTGTAGAATTTCTAGAACTGTTACAGGCGGGTCACTTATTGCCGACACACTTGTATCAAACGCTGATCTGAAGTCGTCATGAAAGCTTTCAGGATTTTTTCTGCAAACCAACAGTTTAACATGAAATCGACTTGGTTTTTTGCTTCCAACCTTCAATGGTTCGCATCCTACTTTAACTGTATCGCCAATCCAAAGAGCTTGACCAACAAAACATAATGCTGCAGGGTTAGAGTTAATTGTTACAGCTTTCCTCTTGCCTTCTTCCAACCGTATATTTGTTCCATGTGTTTCTGAGAATATATGCAACTTTCCGGTGGTCTCTGAAATAATAGTCATCATACTGCATTTCAAAGTACCTTTTAAATTAAGAGATAGAGAGAATTTTTTTTTGTATTCATGGAGGTATGAAACAAACTAGATGGTTGTCCCAGAACAACTGCTGCCGAGCCCTCAAAGTTTTGACCATCAACTTGACCTTGACCATCAATTTTAGTGTTTGACCTTGAGCTTTGACCTTGAACTTGAAGATATCCCAAAAATTCTTTCAAATGGAACATCTACTCATGATTGAGAATAATTGTGCCAAGTTATTTTGAAATCCATCCATAAATGTAGGAGTAATTGTCCGGAAAAACACAATTTTTGTGTTTGACCTTGAGTTGTGACCTTGACATTAGACCTATCCCCAAAATTCTTTCAATTGGAACATTTATTTATGATGGAGAATAATTGTGCCAAGTTATTTTGAAATCCATCCATTAATGTAGGAGTAATTGTCCAGACAAATTTGGACGTACTAACGCACATACACCAACTTGTCATAGTGACAACTATGTCTCCCTCACCGCAAGCGGGCTCGACAAAAAGATAATCACACTATGAATAAGTGATAGGAATTCATACATGAGTGTGATTAGTTTTTTCGTTTCATACCTCCATGAAAACAAAAATATTCTCTTAATTTCTTATAATTTAATGGCATTAAGAGAAAAACGACTCTACAAATTTTGAGGTAATAAATTCAGCTGATTTTGTTAACTGGAGTGAATATCATTTTGCATAATGAGTTTTCTTTTCAGCTGATTTTGTCAACTGTAGTGAATATCATTTTGCATTAGGAGTTTTCTTTTCAGCAGATTTAGTCAACTGTAGTGAATATCATTTTGCATAATGAGTTTTCTTTTTAAATGTTTGAGAGGAAGATTTATCATTATCCTGTAGCCCTTAATCCTTTCCTGTTTTATAATTTTTTAGACCTGTCCAACTTCAAAGGGTTTGCAGACAAAAATTTATTATGAATTTAATTTGAAAAATAACCATTCAGTATGGTAGAAAATATTGTGGAAAAAGAAGAAATTGCTTGTTACAAGCAATTTCTTCTTTTCCCACAATGTTTTCTCAAGTATAAAACCACAAGGACGTAAAAACCAGTGATTGTACAGGAAAGGGTTAATCAGATGACAAAATTCTAGATTGAATTAAATTGAAAGAAAAAGCAATTATAACTCATTACCACACCACACAATGCTACTTTTCTCCCCCTCTTAGAAGTATGAATATTGAAAATTTGCAAGGAAAGGATAAAATGCTTGTAACAAAAAATTTCTCCTTTTTAGTCCCACTGGTTGGATGCCAATTGGCCATTGTCAGGGTGTGGTGTATGTAGTGCATCTGTAGGTCTGTCCGTAGACTTTATTTTTAAAAATCTTCTCCTCAGAAAGTACTAAACAGAATTTAACAAAATTTCACAGAAAAGACCCTTTGACGACCTTTTATCAAATTTCTTCAGAGAATTTTAATCCAATGAAAAACATGGCTTTAATGGGCAGGGCTATTTCTATATATGGTGAAAGCTTTAAAAATCTTCTTAGGAACCGGTTGATGGATTTGAACCAAATTTCACAGAAATAATCATTTGGTGACTCTGTATCAGATTTCTTCAAAGAGTTTTATCTGATGAAAAACATGGCTTTCACGGGCCGGACTATTATTAAATTTGGTGAAAGCTTTCAAAATCTTATCAGAAACCAGTGGATGGATTTGAACCAAATTTCACAAAAAAAATCTTTGAGAGACCCTTTATCAGATTTCTTCAAAGAATTTTTCTCTGATGAAAATCGTGGCTTTAATGGGCTGGGCTTTTTCCATATATGGTGAAAGCTTTGAAAATGTTCTTCTCTGAAACCATTGGATTGGTTTTTACCAAATTTCACAGAAATTATCCTTTGGTGACCCTTTCCTTTCTCAGATTTCTTTAAATAATTTTTCTGATGAAAAACATGGCATTAATGCTAGGGGTTAATTTTCATAAATGGTAAAAGCTTTAAAAATCTTCTCAGAAACCAGTGGATAGATTTCAACCAAATTTTACAGGAATGGTCCTAGGGCGAACCTTTATCAGATGTCTTCAAAGAATTTTGATCGGATGAAAAAACATGGCATAAGTAGGCGGGGTTCATTTCCATATATGGTATATAGTGAAAACTTTAAAAATCTTTTTTTTTTTCAGAAACAAAATAATTTTTACCAAATGTCACAGGAAATATCAATTTTTAGACCCTTTTCTGATGTATTCAGCTAATTTGATTGGGGAAAAAAAGCATGGCATTTAGGTGTGGGTGCTAATTTCCATATAAGGAATATATTCTGAGAACTTTGAAAATCTTCTCAGGATTTTAACCCAATTTCAAAGGAATAATCCCTAGGGAACGCTTTGTCAGATTTTTTCACATAATTTTGCTTTTATGGGTGGTGCTAATGTCCACATATGAAAAACAGTGAACATTTTGCAAATGGCTTTTCATGTTATTTAATATATGAATTTTACATAACTCAACTTGGCTTTTTATAACAATGAAAATTCTGAAATACTTCACCAGAACTATTTCAAAGATTTCAGTGACTAGATTCATTTGCCAGAGATGACTAAGATGATTCAGTTTATATTGAATACTGAAAATACCATTTGCTTAATCAGTATATTCAGACCTGTGGTGCAATACAGGCGCTCAATGGCCTCTAGTTATAGAAATATTTTGTGCGCCAGAAATGTTGAAAATATTTTGTCTTGTTCGGTAGAAACACTGTAAATCATGTACAGGTTTTTTTGATTAGCGTTAAAAACAGGATTATGTTGGAATGGCCGTGTTTAGCTTGTTTTGCAATACCTAATGTCCATAGCTTAAAGTTGTAGAGACATTACCAGCCAGATGTTTATATACAAGTATAGTGGAATCCTGTAAATTGCAATACAAATTTGCCAACACTTTTGCTGCAATTAGAAGTTGCTATTGAAAAGAGCAATTTGTTCATTAAATCAAATGTTTGTACAAAAGGTCAGTTGCACTTAAGCAGTGAATTGTATTTACTAGGGTTGTAATTCCCATACAATCCCACTTTTTTAAGCCCCTCAAGAAAATAGTTTAGGAAAACATTGTCTATAAAGAAGAAAGTGCTTTTAACAATCAATTTCTTCATTTTAAACAATGTATTCAACAAAAAAAAGACAAAATTTTGTTAAATTTCTTAAACTTGCAACTTCTTCAAACTTGAACCAGTCTCAAAATTTGTCGTGTGAGAATGGGTTAAGAGGATTCCAATATGAATGTAATTTTATTGACGGGCAATTGGATTCAGAACAACAAAATAATACGGAATGTACAGTACAGACAGTTGTACAGCTGCCATGTTTTACTGAAATGAATGTTTTTTCAAGGACACTGGTTTGATATTCTTTTCAGTCAAATATCATCTTTGTTGAAAACCAATAACCTGTGGAAACATCTGATCCTGTAAAGCATGACAACGGCAGCATGTTTAACATTGTATACAAAAAGTTTTTTTGTAAGTCTTTCAACCTATTCCTTATCAGGGACGCTTTAAGACGCCATCAAGGAAAACACCTTCAGAAAACATTGTGGAAAATGAAGAAAGATGAAAAAATCTAGAATTTCATTAACTTTGAATTGTCGTCTGCAACTTCTTTCAATTTGGACCAGTCTAAAATTTCACTGTGTAGGAATGGGTTACTGAATCCAAGTGCCTTTAGATAAATGATTATGATTCACTTAGTCGTCAATTTGGTAATTCAAAAATGATAGATAAAGTAGAGTTACCATTTAACCCATTCCCACTCAATACTACTTTTGGACACCCCAACTTAAAGTTACTAAATCCAAGTGCCTTTGGATAAATGATTATGATTTACTTAGTCAACAGTTTGGTAATTCAGAAATGATAGATAAAGTAGAGTTACCATTTAACCAATTCCCACTCAATACTACTTTTGGACACCCCACCCCCTTAGAAACAAAAGTTTTGGAAAACATTTTGGAAATTACAGAAACTACTTGTTACCAGGAATTTCTTCATATTCCACAATTTGTTCTAAAAAGGCCAATATTTTTTAAAGTTTCATCAATGAAAAAGATGAAACACAATGTCCCCAAAACAGCCCATTTTGGAATGTGATGGATGACATTTACTTCACAAACAATGGATGTCTATATATGCAAGGAAACCATATTTCAAATTTGAGACGTGTATCTTCAACAGTGTTTTAAGAACAGCAAAATATTAAGTTTTCCTGTTACGTTTAACTCTTCCCAGACGGCTGCACTAATCCTTTCTGACTATTTGTCTCTCACCAATGGGTCAATAATCGTAGACCTATGTGGGATAGCAGCTGGAGGCTAGGAAATGATGTAATGGTAGTACTGGTGTGAGAAATACCAGGATTCCATTGTTAAACGCTCCAGCCGCTGCGATATAACTGAAAGTTTGTTGAAAGCGGCGTAAAACCCCATTCAAACAAACAAACAAAAAGGTTTAACTTTAACCTATCAATACAAGGAACCTATATACCAAATATGAGCCATGTTTCTGCAACATTTTTTGAATAAGAGCAAACTTGGGTGACCCTTTATCATATACCTTCAAAGAATTTTGATCAGATGAAAAACATAGCTTTAATGGGCGGGGCAAATATCCATGTATGGTGAAACCTTTAAAAATCTTCTCAGAAACCAATCGATGGATTTCAAATATATTTTACTGTAATGATCATGTGGTGACCCTTTATCAGATTCCTTCAAAGACTTTTTCATCGGATGAAAAACATGGCTTCAATCGTTGGGGCTAATTTCCATATATGGTAAAAAACCTTTAAAAATCTTCTCAGAAACCAATAGATGGTTTTCAACCAAAATTAACAGGAATCAGTTTTCACCCCTTACAGCCAGTGCATTCTATGAGGTCTGGCCAGGGACAAAACATGAATGCATTGAAAATGGTTTCCTTTTTGAGTGACAGACACAAATTTACCTTCAATAAGTTCAGCTGTCACTTCACCAAACTTAACATATACTGTAATCCATACCAACGTCTTCTTATTGACAGGCTTTCTAAACACCTCACCTTGGTATTTAGACGTCACCTGGAGAGAAAAAGTGTATGTATCTTTCAGGCACACAGCAAATTACATGCTAAATTATTAACCCATTCCCAGACCGAAAAATTATAGACTGGTCCAAATTGAAAGGAGTTGCAGACGACGATTTAAAGTTTATGCAATTTCAGATTTTTTCCACTTACTTAGTAGAAACATTGTTGAAAATGAGCAATTTCTTCATTTTACACAATGTTTTCCCGAATGTCTTTCTTTAGGGGCGTCCAAAAACGTCACTGTGTGGGAATGGGTTAAGTCATATAGCAAATTGTTTTATTATGATTATAGTGATATAGCTTCTGAACATTAAACTAATTCCCCTGCTTTTATAAATTACTACTAATATGAGTGAGTGAACTTTGCCTTGAAATAACTTGAGTGGTTAAAATAGTGTTTACAGATTCCTAAACAATGACGCTTATTTTTTTTTGCCCCCAAAAGAAAACCAATTGGGAAAACATTGTGTAAAGTGAAGAAATTACTTAGAAAAAGTGTGTGTTGAGAGCTTATCTCTGAAATTAGTGCACAGTTATTCCCCTTAACCCATTCCCACTCAATCCCTCCTTTTTACGCCCCTCAACGAAAAAAGCTTTGGAAAACATTGTGGAAAATGAAGAAATTGCTTGATCCAAGCAATTTCTTCATTTTCCACAATATTTTCAATCCAAAAAGACGAAAAAAATTTAAATTCCATCAACTTGAAATTGTCGTCTGCAGCTCCTTTCAATTTTGACCGGTCTAAAATTCCACTGTGTTGGAATGGGTTAAAGATTACTAGTGTCATGTGTAAAGTTGTGTTTGATACTTCCAAGTTCAAGGTCAAAACTGAAGGTCATGTGACAAGAAATTTTGTGAGGATGTGTGTGACACATATCTAGATATTTGCGGTTTCTTTTGAAAATTGGATTAAGCTGTTGGAAAAAGAAGGAAAAGGGCCATTATTTTAGTTTATGCTCTAAATGCCACAGTTTTGGGATCGATTTGAAGAAAACATGGCCATACTGTTGACCAGATCAAAAGGGTGAACCCCATTAAAAGGGTTTCTAAATGACAACTTCATTGTTACACACTCTAGTTTTGACGCAACTTGCTTGAAATGATGCTATTCCATTGAAACACTAGGAAATGTGTCTTTATGACGATTTTTCTGTTTACACTAGAGGCCACATTTTCGCTCAACCATTGTGAAACTTAGCAAGTTTGTCACGCAAAAACAATGCCTCCTATTACAAATGGGACACTTCCACTGGTAAAGAAAAAATTGAAGGTCACAAGGACAAACCCTCTATCAATCTTTGCATTCCTTGTGCCCTAGTACTTTTTCATGTTGCAAAATTTTAGACCTGTCCGAATTCAAAGGTTTTGCGGGCAAAAATTTAATATGGCTTAATTTGAAAAATTGTTTAATAGGGCAGAAAATATTGTGGAAAAAGAAGAAATTGCTTGTTAAAAGAAATTCTTTCCTTTTCTACAATTTTTTCTCAATTATGAATTTACAGGGACATTACTGCCAGGAAAGGGTTAACATATAAGACTCGCTTTGAAGTTACAGTGTCGTGTTTGTTTATAACATGCATTCATCAGGGGATGAGGCACTCTCCTTGACTCTTTGACCATGTGCCATTTACCTTTTACCCTGTTTCAAACAATCACCCAGAGGGGCTAGCCATGTTGTCCGCAATCAGCTCTTATTGTTTTATGTTATTGACCCTCTTTTTGAGAATTTACATCGTTTGATAGTCAAACTGCCTTGCTGATCACTAGTCAAACTGCCTTGCCGGTGATCAGCAATTTGCCAATTCTTTAAAGCGCCATAAGACCCTAGTGTTTAGAAGTCTCACCTCACTTCCTTCTCTGTTTAGACTGACTGGTATGCAACATCGCATTTTATGAATCTGTATACCACTCAGCTTTTTAAACTGGGCGGGATCTCTCGTGACATCACACCTGCTTGGGTCTGTCTTGATGACGCCCACATCACAGTGACCACTCCCATTGAGTGTGACTATGATCTCTTTCCCCGCCTCTAAAGGTGTGGCAGAAAAGACCCATCCTCCAGATCGCCTTGGTTCCCATTTAGCTTGACGCGAGTGTTTGTCTATCGCAATGTTTTCTCCAAAAACTGGGCTAAAGGTATGTGTCGACATGATTCAGCCTGAAAATAACGAGAAAGACGTAAAAAAAATTCATACAAGAATTCGACTACGAGAGTTTCCATGAAATCGCGAAAAAAACAGACTTTGTTCTTGAATTCTACGCACGCGCAACACAATTCTCAACCCTGATTTAATTTGCAATTCAACATTCCGTTCAAATAAATTTTGCAATAACACCGGTAATACAATACGGATTTCATTGAAGACCTTCCAAGTACAGTTATTAATACAGAGGGATCATGCTCGAGCTGCGAGGCTTTGGACGCCTCCTGCCGTTATGCTAACACAAAAAGTTCTTGTTTGCCAAAAATAATCTTTTGAGGTTTTTTATCCTTGAATGTGCGTCAACCAATTAATGTTGGGTCTTAATTTGGGCCAATCTTTTTGAAACTTGCTGAAATGTTTAAATTGTTATGAGGAGGATTTCTATTGAAAATTGCGACATTCTGACCAATATCGAGGGAGACACAGCCTTTTTGACAATTTTCTTGCCCCCAGTCTATAGGTCATAAATTTACCTCAATTTTTCCTCAAACTTCCTGACTATATTTATATTTTCTAGAGGAATTTCCTTTTTTAAAAATTGTGATATTGTGACATATCATTTCAAAAGCGCCTTATTGAGTAATTAGGCGGGGCCACTATTGGTCAATTGGTTGACCAAGACATCGTAATCATAGCTTGTCGGAAAAATCAAATAGCTCACAATTGCTCCAAATATATCCATTAAAAGGCAGATTAAATCGGATATATAACAGTAGTATAAAGATAAGTTGAAAAATATACATAAGTTATAACGCTTAATATAATATACGCACGGCTCTACCGCGCTTTCGTAGATAATAAAAGTTTTGGAAGGGAGTTTGGGATAGAAGAACTCATTGGTTTACAAATTCGGGCGTATGCGCTCAGCTCAAAAACTTGGCAAGTGCAAGTATTAAGTATGCGAGAGAGATAGAATTATGAGTGCATGCATAGAATGAAGGTGCTTACGTTTTAAAGATGCGCTCTTAGAGATGGGGTGTGCGCTCGTTAATTTCTGCGCTCACGCCAAGTGTGCGAGATCGCATGCTTAAATTCTTCGGATGCATGTGTACTACAAGCGCGAGCGATCTTTTGTGCTTACACGATTCACTATATACACTGCCTATAAGTAGATTTTCGACCCAAATGGTACACCATACACTTGTTTGTTGCATTCCACCTAAGCTACAGCCTGAATGCAAGTTAAATAACCCACTGGGTTAAAGGTTTTGTCGAAGAAATAAATGGATGAAATACGAGGGGGGGGGGGGGGGTCATCCTTAAGATTATCCGATCCTAAATCGCTTACTGTGAAAGTGTTGTAAAACGTTTAAGAAGTGCTACTCCTTTTGTAAAAGCGGAAATTTCAGAAGAAATTTTTGTCTACTGTTAGTCTATCTCGTACATCTTTAGCTCACAAAGTGCTCATGATGAGGTATTCTGATCACCCTCTGTCCGTCGGGAATCGTCCGTCTTGTGTATACAAATTTTAAAACGACATCTCTTCCCAAACCGCTGGGCCAATTTCAACCAAATTTGGTAAAAATGTTCGTAAGGTGGTGCCCTTAAAAATTTGCTTAAAGGATTGAAATATTTAAAACTCTAGTTGCTTTGACAACAAAAATGAAATTTAATTTCTAATTTTAGCTCGGCTGTTTTCGGAGAAAACCCGAGATATTGCGATAGCCTTCGTGTCGTCGTCCTTGTTGTTGTCGTCGTTGTCGTTGTGCGAAAACTTTGACATTTTGTGATATCTCTGTTTCTACTAAAGGCAATCACTTGAAACATGGCACACTTGTTCACTATCAAAATATACTATACAATCAAAGGGGATAACTCTAGATGCATTTTGTCCACTATCCAGCACCCAACAGCCGAGCGTAGGCACCCGTAGGCGGTGCTCTTGTTTAAATAATCTCCCCTTGAAGGCATAGAGCCTTGATATTTGCATGAAGCATCAATACATTGATCTCTCTTTTTATTGCATTTCCTCCCAAACCTCTGGGCCAAAGAATTTAAAATAGTTGAAAGCTCACAAGAGTAAGCATTTTATTTATATCATTTTATAGAAGTTACAAAGGTTATCATATATACAATGAAAGATAAATTACAGAATGGATTGGATCGAAAGCTTGCGCTTATAAAGTTATTTTCCATATATTCAAGATGGTTTAAACTAGAGTCTTGGATTAGTTCCTTATTTAATTGTTTGATTGTTAATGAAACTATAACTATGAATGATTTGATGAATGATGAGTGATACTTGTGATGCAGGACGCTCCTAAACGAAAGACGCTCAAGTTGTTTTCACCCATGTCTCGTAGGAGTTAACACCCAATGGCCAAATGAAAAATCAATAGAGAAATAAATGTGTGATATTTAGAAAGAAGTATATTTGCATTAATTGATTGGGATGACCTACATAGGGATAACCTATTAATTTGTTAATTTTAAGCCCTAGTTGTGTATAAGATATGTCAAAAGAACCGTACAAATAATGTCCAAATTTAAAAAAGTTGCAGACGAAGTGTCATAGGATAGAAAATATGTGAGAAAAGGAGAAATTGCTTGTTACAGGTAATTTCTCCTTTTTAGGTCACCTGACCGAATGGTCATGGTGACCTATTGCAATCATCGTTTGTCCGTCGTCGTGCGTCGTCCGTCGTCCGTCGTGCGTCGTCCGTCGTCCGTCGTCCGTCGTCCGTTAACTTTTAAACATTTTCATCTTCTTCTCAAGAACTACTGGGCGGATTTCAACCAAACTTGGTAGAAAGCATCATTGGGGGATGCCAATTCAAGTTTGTGAAAATAGGGGCTCTGGGGGTCATAGGGGCCCAAATAGGGGCCAAAAGGGGTAATTTTTGGTACTTCTTTAAAAATCTTCTTCTAATAAACCGTTAATGCCAGAGCTTAAATATTTTGTGTGCATGACAACTAGGACAGGTATATTATAAATTGTGAAATTCATGCCCCTGGGGTCATGTATGGGGCCACACCCAGAGGTCAAAGTTCATCATGTTAAAAAATTCACATTTTCATCTTCTTCTGATGAAGTACAAAGCCAATTTCAAAGAAACTTGGTGAAAAGCATCATTTGGTAATGGTTATTCAGATTTGTGAAAATAAAAAGGCTGTGGGGTCAGGGGGCCCTAAAATGGGGACCAAAAGGGGGTAATTTTTGGTAACTTTTAAATATTTCATCTTCTTCTCAAGAACTACTTGGCGGATTTCAACCAAACTTGGTAGAAAGCATCATTGGGGGATGCCAATTCAAGTTTGTGAAAATAGGGGTTCTTGGGGTCATAGGGGCCCAAATAGGGGCCAAAAAGGGGTAATTTTTGGTACTTCTTTAAAAATCTTCTTCTAATAAACCGTTAATGCCAGAGCATAAATATTTTGTGTGCATGACAACTAGGACAGGTATATTATAAATTGTGAAATTCATGCCACTGGGGTCATGTATGGGGCCACACCCAGAGGTCAAAGTTCATCATATTAAAAAATTCACATTTTCATCTTCTTCTGATAGAGTACAAAGCCAATTTCAAAGAAACTTGGTGAAAAGCATCATTTGGTAATGGTTATTTGGATTTGTGAAAATAAAAAGGCTGGGGGGTCAGGGGGCCCTAAAATGGGGACAAAAAGGGGGTAATTTTTGGTAACTTTTAAATATTTTATCTTCTTCTCAAGAACTACTGGGCGGATTTCAACCAAACTTGGTAGAAAGCATGATTGGGGGATGCCAATTCAAGTTTGTGGAAATAGGGGTTCTGGGGGTCAAAGGGGCCCAAATAGGGGGCAAAAAGGGGTAATTTTTGGTACTTCTTTAAAAATCTTCTTCTAATAAACTGTTAATGCCAGGGCTTAAATATTCTGTGTGCATGACAACTAGGACAGGTATATTATAAATTGTGAAATTCATGTCCCTGGGGTCATGTATGGGGCCACACCCAGAGGTCAAAGTTCATGTTAAAAAATTCACATTTTCACCTTCTTCTGATGAAGTACTAAGCCAATTTCAAACTAACTTGGTGAAAAGCATCATTGGGTACTGATTATACAGATTTGTGAAAATTAAAAGACTGGAGGTCAGGGGTGCCTAAAATGGGGACCAAAAGGGGGTAATTTTTGGTAACTTTTAAACATTTTCATCTTCTTCTCAAGAACTACTGAGGGGATTTCAACCAAACCTTTTTCTAATTCTTTCAAACAAAATCACTTGTCTTGGTGCTCTTTTACTCAGGTGACCGTTAAGGCCCACTGGGCCTCTTGTTTTCACAAAGTTTTACTTGAACATATTTCTTCAAAAAGAGTTTGTTTGGTAATGAGTTAAGTATGAATTTCATTTGTATTATTATTTCTCTTGCTTATTGGCTGCCTTTTCAAAAAATGGCTGAAAAAACTAGATTTAAGGATTTGGAAACTAGCAGAGTGTTAAATCATCTTATGAAGTAAAATGTAACGATACATTAGTTCTCAAATTAAGTATAAATCATCGATGAATTTTACGACAGAAAAATAAATCAAAGTACTGAAAAGTACTGTAAGCTAGCAAAGCATTGTTTTGTTCAGTATGCTTCTCTGTCAATAGTAATCATGATAAAAAATGAGGTTAAAGTAACCAAGGAATTAACCATTCCCACACAATCCTTCCTTTTTACGCCCCCCCCCCCCAAGAAAATAGTTGTGGAAAACAATGAGGAAAATGAAGAAATTGCTTTTAACAAGCGATTTCTTCATTTTCCACACTGTTTTCTATCTAGAGAGATAAATATTTTACAATTTTCAACAATTTGAAATAGTCTTCTGCAACTTCTTTGAAGACTCTGATTAGAATCATTTTGAAAACGATGTGCCCAAGTGAGCCAAAATACCTAGGAGATGAGCTTGCATGCAGAGTTTGCGATATTTGTTAAATACTTAAGAACTACTTTTTATGGCGTAGGCGTATAACTGATTTAGTGGTTAAGCCTCCAGTGGCAGTTTGCACTTGTTGAACTCTGAGACGACCTCAAAATTCTGTCTATTAACTTAAGCTATCAAAGCTGACGCTTTGCTAGCTAATAAACGGTAATTATAAAAACCGTCTCGTCAAAATGATCGCAGATATCCAAAAAAAGGAACAGGGTATGATTTCAGGAAAATGGTGTTTGTTAAATTTCAAGAAAATGTGGTACGGCTCTTGGTAAATTTTTGAAAGTATGATAAGGCTTTTCTTAAACGTCCAGAAAATATGATGCGGCTTTTCTTAACGCCCGGAAAATATGTTACGGCTTCCGTTAAATGTCCAGAAAATATTGTGTGGCTTATCTTATACTTTCGAAATATAAGGTAGGTTACGGCTTTTGTTAAATATCTAGAAAATATTGTACGGCTTTTGTTAAATTTTCTGAAAATATGAGACGACTTCAATTTTGTGGATATGTTAATTAATAGTTATTGATTATTTCTGGTCCACTACTGTAAAAAAACTGTCTACATTAGAATTATATGTTCGGTACGAGTAATGAGTAATGAAACCTACATGACCAAATTCTGTGAGCGGGTGAATATATATATTTTTTTGTATCAGTCATTGATTAAATTTTTCTAAAAATTCAAAATAGATTTTGGTCCGCGAAATTAGAAATATCAGCAAGGCTTATCTTTGAAGCTAAGAGACAGTGATTCTGTGAATTTATTCAGTACCATTCATTAATCTAAACTGGGGAAGATAGGTCCAAATAGTTGCCCTCATTAGAACATCCATCTTTGCCATTATTTCAAACAATTTCATATTTTCTTTTTCTGTATCTAATTCCACACATTAATCAATTTCTATTAACCCATTCCTACACAATGACAACTTTGGACACCCCTCAAGAAAAACAGTTTAGAAAACATTGTGTAAAATAAAGAAATTACTTTTAATACGCAATTTCTTCATTTAACTTAACATTTTCTTTATAGGAAGTTTGAAAAAATCTAATATTTCATAAATTAAAAATTATCGTCTGCACCTCCTTTGAATTTGGACCTGTCTAAAATTTTGCTGTCTGGTAATGGGCTAAAAATTAAACAACATTCAATATGACTGTTGTCTTCAAGAAAGAATTAATTGGCAATTTAAACAGGGGTCTATAATTATAATGGAAGGAATTTGACACATAGAAATGCCGTTTTGGCTCTGTTGATTAGAGAAATTAGAGAGAAAGAGAGAAGAGAGAAATAGAGAGAGAGAGAGAGAGAGAGCGAGAGAGTAATAAAATGACTACTGTTTTCAAAAGTGCTACTATAATAGAAACGGTGCAGTATTTCCTATCAACGGATTGCGTGTGAAAAATCAATGGTCCAATCAGATCATACATTTAGACCAGAAGTGAACTTCGAACTCCTATTTGTCAACATTTATCTGAAACATTTTTGTTGGTACGACGACTTAAACGTCTCAATTACAGTTTATTCAAGCTGTAGTAACGATGCTTAGGTCGCCAGCCAACTATTTCATGTTTGTTACATGGTATTGACCACAAATTTCGCGACAAATTTGTATGTAGCATCACTCGTATTACGCCCCAAAACTTATACTTGTTATATTTATCTGATTCTAAAAGTACTTAAATGAGCAGATGACTTAGGTGACTGGTTTAGGCCCATCATGGTGCTCTTTGTTTTGCCATAGGTCTACAGCAATTCTCGTATAACAAAATTTATATGTCCGCCTACATTTCTATTGAACTTATATTAGTTAAAACGTCCAACGAGTGACAAACTATATCAAAATGAGATTGTTTATACTTTCTGTTTCGTTAGAATATGCATGTGTATCAGATTTATTATTAACCCGTTCAAAATTGTAAAGGGTCATCAATCGTGATCACATTGTATATACAATGTATATATATATATCTTATATTTACAAGCATTGGATCGTAAAATCAAATACCAAGTTGAAAATTTTACAAAAATTCGGTCTGTTTCAAGTCACACATCGTCGCCTACGATTTGTGATAGATCTATTGTTTATGTGGACCAAAGAAAACTATTTGATTAATGATATAAAAATTGGATATATAAATTATTCAAAAAGAATGCAAAATAACGCCATTTGATGTCTTAATCGAAATTTCCCTCGTGGCACTTTGAGGGCGTGGCTAGCGATCTGTTAATTTGGAAGTGACTGCTTTTGTAACTATCTGTGTCCACCATACCATCTAAACTTGATTTTAAATACGATTTGTTACTTCCCGTGTTTTTACCATGTACCATGTGATTCCACACCAATCACATGCATACATACTTAATCATTAGAGGAGATATGTAAGTGTATTATTTGCTCGTAAATAGCCCATTATAGTCTAGTACTAGTGCAAAGTGTAATCAAAGTGTGATATGCAATGTTCAATTATTGACGGTGATTGGATGTACAGGGTTTATAACCAGTGTTCAAGTAATTCAACTTACCAATTGTTCAACCCTGTGATCAACGAAGGAGAATAAACAAAACAGACCAGAACATGATATAGAGACATGACTATGTTTTTCCTCAAAACATATGTTTTACGGGAAAGTTAAATTACGTGCTTCTTGTTTTTACTTTGGACAAGTCTTGGATTTTGTAAGTCAAATGGAATGCTTTCAATAGCCTACGACGAACCAAATTTCGAATGTACGCGAATATACATATGTGTGTAAATTTCCGTTTTTTGTCGTCGCTACCGTAGCATATACCCTTATGGGCGACGCCACTAGACGAAGTTTAATTGTTACGGGGGATAGTGCTCGGATACAGGACCGCGGTAAAACTGCTGAGAGCCCCGCTTGGTTCTTCAACGTGCTCATATAATAGCACCGTGACACGATTTAATGTCTCATCCGAAAGACAATTAGTTTGGTCAGCACGGGGGTCGAACCTGCTATCTCGAGGTTAAGTCGTGTGTTCTACTAATTGCTAATGGGGCTGAAAGACAATTAGTGTACTCAGTTTATATACATCAAAAGGTGATAGGGGTAGCGTCCTTGGATCATTCTGTTGCTATCATAATGGCGTCATTACCGCTAAACCAGATTGTGAAGAGCAACGACTTGTAGAGATAAGAAAACGGACAACGACATGTTTCATGGCATATTATTCAACTGGCGTACACCCGATGCATGGTGCCGAATTTATTTGGGATAGGGTACAACTTCCATATGCTTGGTATGCCACGCCTTAACCGTCTCTGAGTTGTGAAAGTTAACCACTTTGGTCAGACCATGCTCGGCGTTTCCCGTAAACTAGAATCCCGTAGTCTCGCGGGTAAAGGGTCCCTTATTGATTAGCTGCGACATCGTAGCCCTCTTTCTGATAATCTGTTGGCGAGTACTACGACAACTTTCCTCTTTGCTCCTTGTTGCAGTTCCCAATATTGTATATTTTTAGATGAACGATTACCTACGGATCAATTTCATACATATTTTAATTGTGAGCGGTAGCTCACGAACAGCCAAAGACCGTTCGCGTAAAGCAAGCGTTTATGATAACGCGTATGTAGAAATGGGGTTTCTAATATTACTATGAGGTAGATTTACGTCTCGGACATGTACAGCGCCGGTAATTTTTAAGAGCTACTTGAATAATGACCCAAAACGGGTAGGTCTAAAAAGCAGACCGAGCCCCGCAGACTGCAGACCAGTAGAATGCAGACCAAATGGGTATTTAAAACAGACCCAGTCCCCGCAGACTGGATATACAATGGTAATTTAGGAAACACATAATATTGGACAATGTGAGATTGTAGGAGTGACATGGGGAAATAGTAATTTGATCAGTAATGGTAAATAACCAGGTGTTTACTGGACATTTCATATTATAGAAGTTTTTGACTATTGCAGTTTATTTGATCATAAATAAATTATCATCTTTATTGTTGTTGCTCCTGTTGTTGTTGTTTAGTGGTGTGGATTTTTTTTATGTGTGTGTGTGTGTGGGGGGGGGGGCATTTTGTAATGGTGACTTTTGAGCAAAGTAGGTCTAAAATCGTTTTTATGCAGATATCTGTGTTCATTTTGTCTTCTTAAAAGTCTAGCTTGTTCCATTTGAAAGAGTTAGTAAGTCCGCAAAAGTGAATTTCCCCTCTTTATGATTTTCTTAATCTAAAAGGACCTTAAGCATTTTCTCCTCACTGTCAATCTGATTTTTTTTTACAAATTAAGAACAGTTCTATCCTTAAAAAAAAAAAAAAAAAAAAAAAAAAATCACAATAAATGATATATGCTCGAGATGTAGAAGTAATTAAATTTATTCAAGGATAAAGGATAATAACCCGTTTCCAAACAATTTCTAGATTGGTCCAAACCAGGCTGATGACATTTTAACCCATTCCAACTCAACAAAATTATAGACTGGTCCAAATTGAAAAAAGCTGCAGACGACAATTTCAAGTTGATGGAATTTTGAATTTTTTCGTCTTTTTGGATAGCAAACATTGTGGATAATGAAGAAATCGCTTGATACAAGCAATTTCTTCATTTTCCACAATGTTTTCCAAAGTTTTTTTTATTCAGGGGCGTACAAAGGAGGGATTGAGGTGGAATGGGTAAAAGAGCTATGTTCTTTTGAATAGAATCATTGTGCGTAATGAAGATATAGCTTCTTACAAGCAATTTCTTCATTTCTACAATGTTTTACTAACCTTCATTCGAGGCATCAAAAACATCATTGTGTAATTGATAAACCCCATAAATCACTTCTTACTGTGTATTTACTTATTGTACTCTATTGATTTCGGCCTGTTCAAATAAAGATTTATAGTTTAACCAAACTTTCCTCTTGATCTGCAAGCTGCAGTTACGATAATAACACCTCTATCGAAGTTATAAAAATAATTCGGTACACGAATTCTCAAACGTTTTTTTCCATAATTAACTATGTTTTGGAAACATTTTTAAGCACACAAAACTGAGAGAGTGTCTAAATATGGGGAAACAAAATAACTGTTGGAAATGGGTCAAAATGATATTTTTATCTATCTAGGTGACATTTCTACGTCCCCTTTATTCGCCCTTGTTTGTATCATCGCGGTTTAATTGAAACTTCCATTCCTAAAGGTGGACTAGAACGCCTGCTTTCATAGATGTTGAAGATTTTACTCATTCTATTTACGAAACAATTGTTATGAACATACGAGGTGTGATATGATTGCCGAGTCAATATCTAATAACACGTTGTTTTTTAAGCTTGGAAGCTTTTGCTGGGTCATGTCGACTGATCTGAGTCGATAGTATCTGCATTCACACATACGCAGCTTAACAATACATTTTAGGGTCTCTAAATGCCGACTCATTTGGTTGAAGGTTGTTGGAGAAAAGAGGGGTTTAAAACAAAGATGATATACCGCATTTTACCGAACTGAGGTCTTTGCTGGGTCCCGGGGCAGATCAGGCTCGATATTATGTCGAGAAACCGACTGTAGCTTGTAACATAGGGTTCAAAAGTGCCGATCTTGCTGCGCTCGGATATAAAGTAAAAATACCGTTGAAACTGCCATTTAAGTACTACAAAGATTCATAATAGACAAAAGAGAAGCCTAAGGTGGACAGCGCGGCTAGATCCAACTCGATATCGTTCAGACAGCCGACTCTGAAGTTTCTTATAAAAAATGAATATATTGTCAGGTGCATTGGCTGACACCTATTTCCTTAAACCTTTAAAGTTCATGTAAGTATAGTAGAGTGGTATGCCTTTTTGGTGTACAAAATGATTATTTTCATCTAGATATATCTTTTTAAGCATAACCCCTCGCCTAACCTAGTTTGTATATTAGGAACTTATATAATACATGATGTTTCTATTCTAGAGTCATGAGCACGATCACCAGTTCGAAAAAATTGTTTTCAAAATAAAAAAGAGAAAATAACCTGAAAACAACTTAAAACACCCTTATATAAAATCAAAACACTGAAAGTACTGATAAAAGTACTCAAAGTTTTGAAAACATTCACATGGGGAACATTCCTGCCAAATTTAGTACAAATCAGCCAAATGGTTAAGAAAGAGAATATTTTCAAAGAATAATTCCACGATTTCTCTAAGTCAGATAAGCCCAGCCATGCCACGTCCCCATTTTTGCAAAAATCAAAATTTTGCGAACAAGTTTGGGAAAGGGTCACCCAAGCAACAATCCTGCAAAATATGGTACAAATAAGCCCTATGGTTTAGGGGAGAAGATTTTTAAATAAAATATGTCATGATTTCTCTAAGTCATATAAGCCCCGCCCTGCCACGCCCATACTTTTGCAAAAATCAAAATTTTGCGAACAAGTTTTGAAAAGGGTCACCCAAGGAACAATCCTGCAAAATTTGGTCCAAATTAGCCCTATGGTTTAGTAGGAGAAGATTTTTAATGGCACTACTTCTCTTACAACCTAGTAACATCCTAGTGGATTTTCCAAATTAAATAACACCTTAAGTAAGCCTTCGGAGTCCACGGAAGACTTGACAATTCTCCTTAAATTAAAATAATCAGGCAATGGTTGATTGTTGGTTTCTTTAACATTGTTTCTTTTTAAAAGATGCCCCTATGATTTCATTAATCCATTCCCACAAGGCCTTTTTACACCCATCAAATAAAAAGCTTTAAAAACATGATATATAAAATATTATTGAAAAATGAAAAATAGCTTGTTACGAACAATTTCTTCATTATCCACAATGTTTTCTATCTAAAAAGGGTGATAAAATTTGAAATTCCATCTACTTTATATTGTCGTCTGCAGTTGTTTTTTTGCAATTTTGATCAGTTAAGATTTTGTTGTTTGTAAATGAATTAATTTTAAAGGTTTTCAACATGGGAAATTCATTAGGAGACCTGTTTACCATTGTCATACTGAAATATATCCTCTACAAATTTGCATTAAAATCAAAGAGATGAAAGCACAGAAAATATTAATTTGGGGATAATAATTATTTTTGAATGTGTCTTTTAACCCATTCCCACACAATGACACTTTTTGTCACCATTCAAGAGAAACAATTTGGAAACTATTGTGTAAAATGAAGAAATTTCTTGTAACAATCAATTGAAACAATGGTTTCTACTTGGGAAGTTGAAAAATCTAAATTTTTATAAACTTTAAATTGTTTGTCTGCAACTCCTTTCAATTTAGACCAGTGTCTTTTTATTCCGTCTAATAATTGGTAAAGCAGTCCTGGCTTTAAAAGAGACAAACAGGAGGTCTAGACAAAGATCAAGTGTGCAGACTGATCTTTGCTAGACCTTCTGCCCCAAACAGGAATGTTCAAGGTTCAGCATGACAAGGGTTAATACTTCACGGGTTAACAAGATTTTAGGGTGAACCAAATTAAAAAGCTTGCAGACGTCAGCTCGATTAACACATTCCCACACGATTCATCAAAACCGAAAGAGGTTGCAGACAACATTTCAAACAACTTTCTGGTTTTATAGAACTACAACAAAACGTTTACAATTTATATTTTATGATCTTCTGAAGTTTGACGTACTTTTCACGAGTACATAATAAAACAAAATTATACAAACCTTCGCCATATTGTATTCTTACAGAGAAGCTTGTGGTAAAAGTTTACATAAGATCTTAAATGCTTATAATTTGCTGTTATTTGATAACACATAATTAAATGAAATAATTATAACGTACCGAAAATTCACTGTAAAACAATTTCAATTAAAACCTGATTCATGATGTAGTTACAATGTTTAAGCAGCAGACACACGAAATACGAATCACATAAAAGCAAGACAAACAGAAACATGAGACATAATTAGATCTATATGCCACATATAAAGGTATAGGGTGACATACATATCAATGCAACATAGATGTGCTGCCTTATAAGGGTCTATTCCAAAGATAATGAAACAATATTAAAGAATATAAAAGGGGGAAGGGCAGCTTGCATAGAGACAACTTTGAAAATATTTTTCTTCCATACTATCTATCTATATATACTGCCCAACTCCCCTTTCGGGTATTACTGGCAGGTGAACTAAGACCTAAATCTCTGATATTTGGTATAAGGCATTATCTTGTAGACCTCTATCAGGATTGTATGAATTATGGCCCCTTGGTCAGAATTAGCCGTTTCCGGACATCACGTGTTTAACATAGCCTTATATAGTGTGAACTTTAAACATCTTCTTCGTAACAGAAATGCATAGTGCTTTGAATTGTATCATCATCTGGTAGACCTCTATGAAGTAAGAAAGACCGGTGGTGACATCATGTATTCACAGTTCACACTTCAAACTTCATACATATTAGGTCTGAAATGGGAAGTGTGAAATGTGAATTATGAGACCCGTGGTGACTTCTTAAATTCACAGTACATAATCAAACCAAATTAAATATGAAGTGTGAAGTTGGAAGTATGAAATGTGAAGTTGGAAATTTGAAGTGTGAAAGTGTAAGTATGAAGTGTGAAGTTGGAAGTTTGAAGCGTTGGAAGTGTGAAGTTGGAAGTATGAAGTGTGAAGTTGGAAGTATGAAATGTGAAGTTGGAAGTTTGAAGTGTGAAGTTGGAAGTATGAAGTGTGAAGTGTGAAGTTTGAAGTGTGAAGTTGGAAGTATGTAGTGTGAAGTTGGAAGTTTGAAGTGTGAAGTTTGAAGTTTGAAGTGTTAAGTTGGAAGTATGAAGTGTGAAGTTTTAAGTGTGAAGTTGGAAGTGTGGAGTGTGGAGTTGGAAGTATGAAGTTTGAAGTGTGAAGTTTGAAGCTGGAAGACCCAGAATCTCCGGGCTAAAGTCCTTTCCCACTTAAGAACCTTATGTTCTTGGTGTTACATAAGAATCAACACTTAAAAAGTTGCGAATTTTTTTATTTTATTTATTTATTATTTTTTTTATCGACACCGATCGAGCCTGCTAATCATTAAATCCGAACCGACCAATCAAAAGACTGATTTAGATCGGAAGTGGACTTTTAACTCCAACATTTGGGCAGTATTTACGTAAAGCATTTTGTCGATTTGGCGACTTAAATATCGTTACTACAGCTTTTTCAAATTGTAGTTACGACGTTTAGGTCGCCAACCTACGACTCTACTTTTTGTCTTCCTATTACCGGTCATTTATTTTAGAAAAGTAACGCTGTTAATATCCAAGAGGAACTGTCAGAGTGAGTGGGTCAAATGTATTGTATTACCAAGGTATATCATTTTTAAAGATCTGGGACGGAATAGAATTTGGCTATACATATAATCAAATCACCAATTCTGCTTTACTGATAAAGATTTAACAAGTTTACTGACTCATTATAACTGGATTTTCAGATTAGTTTGTACTTTCATTTTCACTTTTATGTTTATATAAACAAGCACAACGTGCTCAAGGTGAACTTTGGTGATCACCCTGTGTCTGTTGTGCGTCGAACATCGTACGTCTTCCTTCAGAGGTCGTCAGCATCTTCTTTTTTTAAAAATTTTTCTCCTTGGTATCAATTGGGCCAATTTTACCCAAACTTGGCTGGAATGTTCCTTGGGTGCCCATTTTCAAAACTTTTCCACGGAATTTTGATTCGCGAAAAAATGGAGGCAGGGCGGGGCTTATCAGATTTTTCAAATCATGAAATAATTCTTTTAAGATCTTCTCCTAAGCCACTGGACCAATGAAGACGAAACTTGGAACAAGTGTTCCTTGGGTGATCCCTTTAAAATCTTGTTCGTGAATTTTTGATTCGTGAGAAAATTGGGTTAGGTAGGGAGAGCTTATTAGACTTCAAAAAATAGTCAAATAATTCTTTAGAAAAAATGTCCACTTCAACCACTTGCCCACCTGGGACAAATCTTTGCAGGAATGTTACTTGGTGACCCTTTTAAAACTTCCGGACGCGGCAAATATCCTTTCCGACATTTGTTTTCTACCGATGGATACTTAATCGTAAACCTAAGTGGCATGAGCAGCTGGAGGCTCGGAAAGGATGTAGTTGTAGTACTGGTGTGAAAAATACCAGGAATCCATTGTTACGTGCTCCAGCCTTCGCAATATGACTGAAATACCGTTTAAAGAGGCGTTAAACCCCAATCAATCCATTAATCTTTTCAAAACTCTTTAGTGGAATTTTGATAGGGGAAAACAGGCTTATCAGACATAGAGAAATCATGAAACGATTACCTAAAAAAAAATTCCCCTAAACGAATTGGCTAATTTGTACCAATCTTGGAAAGAATGTTCTTTGGTGACCATTTTCAAAACTTTTGTGAAATTTTGATTTGTGAAAACATGGGGGCATGGCAGGGGTGGGCTTTTCAGACTTACATTAAGTATTTAAGACTACCTTCTTGGATTTCTTATTGTATTGAATGGAACTCCCTCGATATTTCCAAGTCAATTGCCTTCAGAGGCTACGACGTTACGTAGCTTATGACAATTCTATCAATTGTTGTAGTTCATTAAACTTGGGTTTTCGACATATTGTCGTATATATCTACCAATTGTCGCACTCTATAATTTGTCGTATCTACCAATTATTTTATTCTACCAATTGTCTTTCGACGAAACAACTTACCCTCCTGATGTTGGCAAGCAAGATTCAATGGTTTTAGGTTACATTTTTATATGACTTGAAAGCAGTAATATTTACAATCCTTATACGTGTGATCAACGGCGATGGTGTGTTATCTGACGAAGACTGCGTCTACCATCACATGATTCAGGTCAGAATACTTAATAAGTGACCGATAAACACTATTTTGGTATAACAACACAGTCGCTGTAATCGAACGACGGTCATATGTTTGTCAGGTACACTAACAAACACGCGATTAAAAAGTTAAAGTTTTATAGGTTATTTGCCGAGAACAGGGAGGTGCCGATGTTTCTGAAACCTAGACAAATTGTCTAAAAAAAAAAAGCCCAAGCGGAAGCTTAACACTTAGAATTAAAGCAGATATTGTCTTCGAGGTAATCTAACAGGCTCAAATGGCTCTTTTGGTTCAACTGAATTCCAGATTATTTTTAGATATCACGATATTCGGTTGTGGACATCGCATGACCTCATTTGCATGTGACCCGAAGTCAACAGAAGGTAACAAATTGACAAGCGAAACAAACAACGTCATAAATCATGTCACACCAAATGGTTAGCGCAAAACTACGGTAAGTACGGTCTTTACTCGTATCGACGCTTACGGCAGTTTTGGACTGATATTTACAGAACTGAAGTCCAGCTAGCGAACATGATTCCTGATGACGTAACGATGTCGTTGGTTTGAGCAAATATTATAGGTTATAGGCACAGCGTTAATTACTCGATATTCTTTTCTAAAAATAGAATAACAGCCAACGTAGGCTATTAGGGGAATACCTGAAAAAACGCCCTTTGATTTTCACAAAACTACCTTTAAGACTATTGTATTAAAGTAGTGTAGGAGATGGAATAGATTAATCAAAATTTGTGACATGAAAAAAACATCGATACCTACCTTTAAGCGACCGATAGACTCTATTTGGTAACAACAACACAGCAAAATAGTTCGTTTGTATACTAGTGGCATTTTATCCTCGGTGAAGTATAATGTGATTTCAGAGGTTTTTGTTTGTAAACAAGAGACATTTTATCCTATGTAAAGTATATCGAATTGGCATAAAATTTACATACCCAGCATTTTAGCTTCATTGATATTCCAGGGACTTGAGCAGCGGTTTAACCTATAATGATTCCTCAATTACAAAAGCTAGCACGGACCCTGGCTATATATGTAGCGAGTGACCAAACTAGCCTGTCTACCAGGCTGCCAGTAAGTGTTTGTCCTAGCTAATGTATAGCAATCTTGTTTTACATTTCGATCTCCGTAATTACCTTCCTTGCGTCTCTCAACATGACAGCAAAACAGAGGGATAAAAGCAAGAGACAAAAACACCAAATGAAAATGTACATGTCTAACGAATAAATAACAGTAAGATTGGGAGCGAGTTTATGATCCAAACAGAAAATCTAGAATATTTACCTGTATCAGAGATACACCCTCTTGCCATGGAATATCACAAATTTTTAACACAGGATATGAAAAATTCACTTCCCGGTCTTATACGAAATGTCTCACCAGGTTATTAATAGATATAGAGTATCAAATTTTCGAATGTGTACCCTGAAACGATAATTTACACAATATGACACTACCCAAAACGTTGTTTGATTAACTAGGTTTAACGTCATTTTAAACAATATTTAAGTCGCGTCACCTAACCATGGATTCCTGGTATTTTTTAGCACCAGTCATGACTACCACTACATCCTTTATTAGCCTAAAGCTGCTCATCCAACTTAGGCTTACGATTATATACCAATTAGTTGTTGACAAATGTCTGCGGAAAGGATTGAGGTGTACTCGCTAGAACTGATTCTCTCGCCCACTTCTTAACGGCATAAAAATAGCGCTCTTATTTCATTAGCCGAATTCTAAAACAACATCATACCAACTTTATTACATGGGCGTATCAAAAAGACAGAACTTTTCCGCTATACTGCGTAATACGCGGAAAAGAAATATTCTTTATTTCCATTTTAGACCTGGATTCAAACCAAAACCCCTTTTATTCACACCTGGTGACCAAATAAATATGATTTAAGCAGTCATTACAGCCTATATACACTGGTGATCCTTGTCAATTATAAAGGCTTATGGCCCTCTGGTCACTTTTTTAATTATGTAACTTTTATGGAGATGAATCTGCTCGTCTCGTAAAGGGTATTTTTTTCATCTAATCATAACAATTTTTTTGCAGTCTGATAAAGGATCACAGTAAAGATTGATAATTTGCTTTTTGACAAAATGCTATTCAAAGTTTTACCTATTTCATATATTGAAATGACCTCCGCCAATAAAAGGCCCAAAAAAGTAATATTTTTTCATCCAATCAAAATTTCTTTAGAAAATCTTAAAGAGGGTCGACCAAAGATCATTTAAGTGAAATTTGGATAAAATTCACACAAAGTTTCCGAGGAGAAGATTTTTAAGTAAAAACTTACAGACGCACGCACACACATACGGACGGACGCACACACGAGATACAAAACACCATGACTATAGCCCCAGTGATCTCCGATTTATACTGGTAAACCAGTCCCATTTACGATACCCACTGTACTCGCTAACCATTGAACAATTCAGAAATGTTGTTGTTGCCGTGAATGTTGAATTTTTACGTCCTATATTTCTTTTGGGAAAAAATCAGAACATTACTCACCGTGATTCAATATAAGGTATAAAGCTAATAATAATGCCAACAGCTGCCACCAACATACCAAATACATGTAAGACCATTTTATCTTTGAGATATATTGAATGTGTCTATGAGTTAAGTTTCAATGGGCGGACAACATCCATTTTTTTCGAGAGAGAATATGAAGAACATGAACCATCAATAGGTTTACAGCCTGATATTGCGTAGCATTCTGAGGCTAAAGTTACCACGGTAAAATTTCAACCCAAGCAGAATTTAATGCAAAAACATCTAACAAAAAATAAATAAATAAATAAATAAATAAAAAAATATTCTGTTATATAGAAAGTAGATCGGACTGCGAGTAATAATTGATACGCCCGATTGAGGCAAGAAGGACGAAGGCGAGATATGAATCATTGAAAGCCGGCGCTTGACCGTGAATGAACCTGAAGGTTAGAGGATAATTCCTAAATAGTTGTATTCATTCGCAACTTCAACAGGTACTCAATCAAACGTGAGTTATATCCCTGAACAATTTTTCCTGACTTATTGAAAATCATGACTTTTGTTTTGTTTATGTTGACTTTGAAATTCCATTTCTATCCTTTGCGACATTTGTCTCTTACCAATGGGTGGATAATCTTAAACTTAGTGGCATGCCGGAGGATAGGAAAGGATGTAGTGGTGGTACTGGTGTTAAAAAAAAAACAGTAATCCATTGCTAGGTGCTCAAGCCGCCGCGATATGATTGAAATACTTGTAAAAGTGGCGTTAAAACCAATTCAAACAATCAATCAACCAATCTCTCAAAACTCTAAAAGACGATTTAGTGAATTTCATAGGCTCTCAGCAAAAACAATATCACCAGCGTACATCAGACATGAAATCCAAAGATCCCCGATTTGAATTTTATCACAGTTATGGCTAAAATTTTGGTTTAGGTCGTTATAAATGATGCGAAAAAAGTCAGACCCCCCCCCAAAGTTTAACTCCTAAAGCCCCACCTATTTTGATAGAACTTCTGACAGATTAGTATATAGTTTTAATAATATTAAAGAATAGGCCTGAAATATTGTAATGGTCTTGTTTGTATAATAGTGCTGTTCTATCGACAATATCAAAGGCTTTACTAAGTTCTAGGACCACTTTCCTCCGCTATAACTCAGACTCACCTAAACTTGGCACGGAAATAGGCATTTGGGACCCGTACACGTAAGCAGAATATCAGATCTGCGAATGCTTTAGTTCCATAAAAGTGAGATCCTAGGTCGGGTAGAAATAGATGTATTTGAAGAGTGGTAGAGCGTTGCGGAAGGAAGGGTTTGGTTCGGATTTTCACTGGTGCTATAAATAGCATTCACTTCAAACTTGGCAGAAAGGTAACCATTTTCGACCCTTACGCGCATGCGAAATATCAGGCCCGCAGGTCCTTTGGTTCTGGAAAAAATGCGATCATAGTTCGGGGTAAAATGGTAAAGAGAATGGTAAAATTGTGGATTTGGGGATTTGGATTTCTCTGCCGCTATAGGTACAAATCACTTCAAACTTGGTACGGAGGTAGGCATTGGAAATCCCTACAAGCATGCGCAATATTAGATCCGCAGGTACCTCGGTTCTGGAGAAAATGCTATCCTAGTTTGGGTAAAACCCACGTACATGTATTTAAAGAGTTGTAGAACGTGGTTTAAGGGTCTGTTTGGGTTTGAACCTTTCCCTTGCGCTATAAGTAGCACTCACATCAACCTTGGCACGGATGTAGGCATTTGAGCCCCATACTGTCTTTAGCAGTATCAGACCCGTAGATGCTGTAGTTCCAGAATAGATGCGATCCTAGTTCGAGATAAAATGGAAGAGAACGGCGGAAGTGTTTGGACATTTCTCTTCCGCTATGACTCGGGCTGCCCTCAAACTTGGCACGTGAGTAGGTTTTTTGGGGGCGTACGGGTATGAGAAATATCAGATCTCCGTGTGGTTTGGTTCCGGCAAAAAGTGCGATCCTAGTAAAATGCATGTATTTAAATAGTGGTAGATTCTTCTCGAAGGATTGTTTTGGTGTCGACCTTTCTCTGACGCCATTAGTAGCACACACAATTTTTCACGATGGTAGACATTTGGGGCTCTTTCGGGCATGCGCAATATCAGGTACGCAGGTGCTTTGGTTCCGGGAAAAATTGCTACCCTATTTCAAGGTAAAATGATATAGAGAATGGTGGAAGTGTGGGTTTGGGTTTGGACCTTTCTCTACCGCTACAAATCGAACTTACAAAAACAAACTTGGTATGGAGGGGGGGGGGCATTTTTGGGGCCTACGCGCTTGCGCAATATCAAACCCACGTGTGCTTCGGTTACCGAAAAAAAATTTGAAAAAAAATTGAATTGTAGAGCGTAGACGAAGGGAGTGTTTGGATTTTGTACCTTTCTGGTGCATAAAGTAACTTGGCACGGGGGTAGGCATTAGGAGCCCCAACACGCTTTTAAAATATCAGGCTCCGGAAAAAGTGTGAACCCAGTTCGGAAATGGTAAAGAACAAGATGGAAGTGTTTGAACCTGGCTCTGCCGCTCTATCTCGGACTTACCTCACACTAGGCACAAAGGTAGGATTTATGGTCCGTATTTGGAACAAAAACCATCCTAGTTCGGGGGAAATTGTTAACAGCATGGTAAAACTGTGTGTTTGGGTCTGGTCCTTTCTCTGCATAATTACTCGAACTCACCCAAAACTTGGCACAGAGGTAGGCATTGTTGGCCCCCACGCGCATACATAAAATCAGGCCCGCGGGTGCTTTGCTTCCATCGAAAAATGCGAATCTAATTCGGGCTAAAACGATTAAGGGCGTGGTAGAAATAGTAGTTTCATTTTAGACCTCCCTCTTCTGTCATAACTCGGACTCCAATAAAACTTGGTAATTCATGCCGGCAGGTGGTTTGATTCCTGAAAAAAGCGATCCTAGTTCGGGATAAATGCGTGTATTTAAAGAGTGGAGAGCTTGGTCGAAAGGGTGGATTTTGTCCTTTCTCTGGCGTCATAAGAAGCACTCACTTCAAACTTAGCACTAAGGTAGGCATTTGGAGCCCCAATGCCCATGCGCAATGTAATGCCAACAGTAGCATTGGTTTCGGAATGGAGCGGGATCTCAGTTTGGGGTAAAATGGTTAAAATACATGACGGAATTGTTGGTTTGGGTTTTGATCTTTCTCTGCCGCTATTACTCAGACTTACAACAAACTTGACGCGGAGGTAGGCATTCAGGGCCCACATATCCATGCGCAATATCAGGCCCATGGGTGATTTACTTCCGGAAAAAATCCAGTTCGTGGTAAAATACATGTAATATATGAGTTATAAAGTGGTTCGAAGGGTGGTTTTGGACCTTTTTCTGGCACTACAACTCGGATTGACTTCATACCTGGCACAGAGGAAGGTATTTAAGGCCGCTTCGCGTAAGCGAAAAATCAGTCCAGCGGTTGATTTGGTTCCGGAATAAGTGCGGTATTAGTTCGAGGTAAAATGGTAGAGAATGTAAGTGTAAGTTTGGGTTTGGACCTTTCTCTCCCGCTTCGACTAGGACTGACGTCAAACTTGGCAAGGGTGTATGTATTTGGCGCTGCTACGTCCATGCGCAAAATCAGGTCCGATGATGCTTTGGTTTTTATAATAAAGTGCGATCCTAGTTCGGGGTAAATTGAATGTATTTAAAAAGCAGTAGAGCGTAGTTGAAGGGTGGGTTGAGTTTTGAACTTTCTCTGGCGCTTAAACACCGACTGAATTCCAACTTGGAACGCAGGTAGGTATTTGGCGCCGCTAAGCGAATGCGCAAAAACAGGCCCGCGGATGCTATAGTTCCGGAAAAAGTGCGATTCCTAGTTCGGTATAAAATGGTAGAAAATGGTGTAAGTGATGGTTTGAGTTTGGACTTTTCTTTGCGGCTATGAACCGGACTGACCACAATTTTGGCATGGAGATTAGTTATGCGGGCCGCTACACGCATTGGCAATATCAGGCCCGAGCGTGACTTGGTTTCGAAAAATGCGATCTTTGTTCGGGGTAAAATGCCTTTATTTAAAGAGCGGTAGAGCGTTGTCGAAAGGTTGGTTTGGTTTTGGACATATTTCTGGCGGTATAACTCGGATTTGCTTCAACTTGGAACGCAGGTTGGTATTGGGGGCCGCTAAGCGCATGCGCAAAATCGGGAGGTTATGGTAGACGATGGTGTAAGTGTCGGTTTGAATTTGGATCTATCTCTGTCGCTATCTCTGCCGCTCGAACTTACATCAAACTAAGCATTGAGAAAGGTATTTTTGGCCGCAGCACGCATGAGCAAAATTAGACCCGAGGGCACTTTGTTTTTTGAAAAAAAGTACGATTTTAGTTCGGGGAAAATGCATGTATTCAAAGAGCGGTAGAGCTTGGTCGAAAAGTGGGTTTGGGTTTGGACCTTTCTCCGGCGATAAAACTCGGATAAAATTTAAACTAAGAACAGGGGTAAATAGTGGGGGCTGCTACACGCATGCGCAAAATCAGGCCCCCGGGTGCTTTTGTTGTGGAAAAAAATCGCGATAAAATGATAGGGAATGTTGTAAGTGTGGATATTGGTTTAACCCATTCCAACTCAGCAATATTTTAGACTGGTCCAAATTGAAAGAAGCTGCAGACGACAATTTCAAGTTGATGGAATTTTGAATTTTTCCGTCTTCTTGGATAGAAAATATTGTCAATAATGAAGAAATTGCTTGATACAAGCAATTTCTTCATTATCCACAATGTTTTCCAAAGTTTTTTTCTTGAGGGGCGTAAAAAGGAGAGATTGAGTTGGAATGGGTTAAACATTTCGCTAGTGCTTTGACTCGGAATGACCACAATCTTAGCATAGACTAAGGAATTAAGGGCCGCTACGCGAATGCGCAAAATCAGGCCCGAGGGTGGTTTGGTTTCGGAAAAATGCGATACTGGTTCAGGGTAAAATGCATGTATTTGAAAAAGCGATAGGACCTTACTCTTGCTCTTTATCTCGTACTGACTTTAAAGTGGACACGAGAGTAGGTATTTGGGGTCGATGTACGCATGCAGGCCCGCGGGTGCTTTTGTTTCGGAAAAGAAAGCGATTGTAGTTCGGGGTAAAATGGTAGAGAATGGTGTAAGTGTAGGTTTTGGTTTGGACCTTTCTCCGGCGTTTTAACTCGGACTGACTTCAAAATAAGCGCGGAAGAAGTTATTTATGGCCGCTTAGCGCATCTGCAAAACCCGGTCCGAGGGTGCTTTGATTTTGGAAAAAAGCGACCCTGGTTCGGGAAAATGTATTTAAAGTGCGGATTGATTTTACTCTTGTACGGAGGTGGGTATTATGGGACGGTACGCCGATGCTTAAAACAGACTCACAGGTGCATTATTTCCGGAATAAAGTGCGTTTTTATTTGGTGTCAAAAACGGTAGAGCGTTGTCCAAGGATGGGTTTCTCTGACGCTATACCTTAGACTGATTCCAAACCTTGAAAGAGGTAGGTAATGGGGACGGCTACGCGTATATGCAAAGTCTTGCCCGAGGTAGGATTAGATACGGAAAAAAATGCGATCCTGGTTGGGGGTAAAATGCATTTAGTGAAAGAGCGGTAGAGCGTGGTCGAAAGATGGGTTTGAGATTGGATATTTCTCTGGCGCTAAATCTCGCTATGACATCAAACTTAGCACGGAGGTAGGTATTTGGTGCCGCTAATGGAATGTGCAAAATAAGGCCCGCGGGTCCTTTGGTTCCGGATTGTAGTTCGGGGTAAAATGATAGAGAACGGTGTAAATGTTGGCTTGGATTTGGACCTTTCTCTGCTATAAGCCGGACTGACCTCGATCTTGTAAGGGAGGTCAGTATTTTAGGCCGCTACGCGCTTGCGCAAAATCAGGCCTGGGGGTGGTTTGGTTCCGGATAAAAGTGCGATGCTAATTCTAGGTAATGCATGTATTTATAAAGCGGTAGATCGCGGTCGAAGGACGGGTTTGAGTTTGAACCAATCTCTGATACTATAACTTGGACTGACCTTAAACTTTACACGGACGGAGGTATTTGGGGCTTCTAAACGCATGCGCGAATTCAGGCCCGCGGGTGCTTCGGTTCTGGAAAAAATTGCGATCCTATTCGGGGTCGAAGGGTGGGTTTGGAAATGTATCTTTCTCATTCGCGATAACTTAGACTGACTTCAAACTTTATGCGGAGGAAGAATTTTAGGCCACGTCGCGGGTGCTTTTGTTCCGGGAAAAACGCGTTCATAGTTCGGGGTTAAATAGAATAGAATGATGTAAGTATGTGTTTTGGTTTGGACCTTTCTCTACCGATATGACTAGGACTTACCTCAAACTTGGCACACAGGTATGCGATATTCACGACCTGATGCGCTTTGATTTTTGATAAAGGTTCGATCCAAGTTCGGGGTTAAATGCGCCGAAGAAAGGTCTGAACCATTTACCACCATTCGGCCAATTTCTCCATATCTTTAAGTACATTTATTTTACCCCGAGATGGGATCGCACTATTATCCGGAACCAGAGCAGCCTCGGACCCGATTTTGCACATGCTCGTAGGGGCCCAAATACCTAACTCCGCACTAGGTTTGGGGAGTGTCGAAGTTATAGTGGCAGAGAAAGGTCCAAACCGAAATCGGGAGTTAGGCCAATTTCGACCATTTTACCCCGACCTAAGATCACATTTTTCTCCGGAGGAAGAGCTGCCGCGGGTCCAATTTTACGCAAGTGCGTAGGGACCTCAAATACACACCTCCACACTTAGTTTGAAGTCCGTCGGAGTCATGGAAAGCCAGAGAAAGCTCATCCGCACAAAGTTTGAGGCGTGTTGGAGTTATATCGGCAAATTTCGACAAATTTACCCCGACCTAGGATCAAACTGCGGTCCGATTCTATGCAAGTGCGTAGGAACTCCTTATACCTCCCCTCCACACCAAGTTTGAAGTCTGTTCGAGCCAGAATGCCGGAGAACGGTCCAAACCAGAAACCACTCTTCGCCCACGCTCTCCCGCTCTTTAATTACATGTATTTCACACAATATAGCATCGCATTTTTTCCCGAACAAGAGCAGCCATGGGCCCGTTTTTGCGCATGCGCGTAGGGGCCCACAATACCTACCTCCGCATCGAGTTTAAGGCATGTCGGAGTTTTAGCGGCATAGAAAGGTCCAAACCCATCCCGCACTTAGGCCAATAACTGACAATTTACGCCGATCTATGATCTTAATTTTCTCCGGAGTCAGAACATCCGCGGGTTCGTTTATACGCATGCGCGTAGAGACTCTTTATACCTACCCTCCGCACCATAATGCCGGAGAAAGGTCTAAACCCGAAACCACTCTTCGGCTGTCTCGCCTTTTAAGAACATTTTTTTACTCAGACCTACTAGGATCGCACTTTTTTTCGGAACCAGAGTAGCCGCGGGCCCAATTTTGCGTATGCGCGTAGGGGCCCGTAATACCTACCTCCGCACCAAGTTTGGGGTGTGTTGGAGTTTAGCGGCAGAGAAAAGTCCAACTTCAAACCCGCACTTAGGCAAATTTCGAACATTTTACCCCAAACTAGGATTTTTTTCAGGAAACAGAGCAGTCGTGGGTCCTAATCAACGCATACGCATAGGGACCCCAAAATACCTACTCTCCGCACCAAGTTTGAAGTAAGTGTGCCGGAGAAAGGTCTAAACCCCAAAAAGCTCTTCGGCCACGCTCTCCCACTTTTTAAGTACATATTTTTTACCCCGATCTAGGATCGAACATTTTCCCGGAACCGGACCAGCCACGAGCCCTAATTTACACAAGTGCGTAGGGGCCCCAAATGTTAACCTCCGTACAAAGTTTGATGTGTTTTGGACCTATAGCGGCAGAGAAAGGTGCAAACCCAAACCCGCACTTAGGGCAATTTCTGCCATTCTGCGCCGACCTAGGATCGAACTTTTATCCGGAGCCAGAGCAGCCGCGATTACTATTTTACACATGCGCGTAGGGACCCCCGATACCTACCCTCCGCACCAAGATTGAGGTCCGTCGGAGTTAAAGTAACGGAAAAAGGTCCAAACCAAAACAACTCTTCGGCCACTCTCTCCCGCTTTTTATTTGCATGCTTAATGCCCCGACATAGGATCGAACAATTTGCCTGGATCAGAACAGCCGCGGGCCCGATTTTGCGTTTGTGCGTAGGGGCCCCCAATACCTATCTAGTTCACCAAGTTCGAGGCGTCTCGGAGATATAGCGACAGGGAAAGGTCCAAATCCAAACCCAAACCCGCACTTAGGCCAATTTCGACTATTTTACGCCGACCTATGATCTAACTTCTCTGCGGAGAAAGAGCAGCCGCGGATACGATTTTACGCATGCGCGTAGGGACCCTCAATAACTACCCTCCACACCAAGTTTGAAAAACTTATATTACATAATTAATCAAATATATGTAATCTATTGACAGTCATTCAAAGATTTCACATAAAAAGGTACCCTTTAAATAGCATTAGAACTAGGAGACCCATTTTCACAAAGAATCTAGATTTTTTCAGACTTTGGGCTTGGTCACAATTGAAACTAAAAAAACCAAAACGAACCTCAAAACTATTTTAGATTTCAGCATTATTTGTGTGTCCTAAAATATCCCGAATAATTCGATTGAAATCCCTGATTATGCGTGGCCAAAATATTTAGGTGATTATGTAGTATTAGTCTTAATATCTTTCGAGAATAACGCCGTTTTCATCCCCTATCCCTAAATCCACCCTTATTTGGAAATGAATTTCCGAACTGTGAAGATTACTCATTTATCTTTCTCAACGTGCAAAATCGAAAGGTTTGATGATGATACTCATCGATTGCAGCATCTGAAATATGCCTATTTTGCCAACCATACTCCTGTTAACGACTGACATTAGGATTTTTGCCCTATCTGTTTCCCTCTTCTTCTCATTATCTTATCGAAATACGTTATTTAAGTGTCTTGAATCATCACATTTCTCCTATTTATTGTTATTTGAACTTGTTTGTATGAATGATTTAACTCAATTATTGCTTGTAATTTCTCTATAAGAAAATATTTATTTATTATAGTGACTTGTGTTATACATATAATATACAAATAAAGAAAAGTTGGCTTTAAACACATGGGCCTATAAGTCACCTTTATACTTCATGATAATTTTCCAAGTTTATGACCGTTTAAAAGGGGGATGTTCAGTCGCCCCTCCCCTGTCTCATTGTGCTCCGACAGGGCACCAAGAGAAAGAGGAACAACCGCTTAAAGATTATTCTTTTTCTTGCTACTTGCTATAACCGGAACAAAACCATCTCCATTCTTCTGCGAGTAGTATAGTAATCACGATCCTATTGTTAAAAGTGAAGACTGATATCTATGACTGTTTAAGAAAGGAACTGGCTGAATTTAAGAAGAGAATGAGAGAACTTGTTGCCAAACCCAATTGTTTGGCTCTATTTGTATTCTGTCATGTTTCCTTATACAAATACAAACACACACACACACATATATATAGGCAATAAAAATATGTTTTAACTAAATGTAATATAAATGAAAAAGAAAGTAATTGATAAAACATTCTTAGAACTAAAGGAAAGGGTTATTTGCAAACCGCAATTGAAAATGTTTGATGTATTTCGGACAATGCAATGCCAGTAAAAATCGTAAAATTTTATTCGATCTGTATTTTATTTGCTGAATTATACGGAAGCCGCTGAGACTGTTTATGGGTTTCCGTAAAATAATGATTTGGAAAGACACGCACAAATTTCTTTTTGAATTTCATTATATCTTTTTAATGACAAGAACTCTAAAGTATAATGTAAAGAGATATATTCTTTTTTTGTTTGTTTTTGTTCTTTTTGCTCGAAATAACGTTGTTCAAAATGGATCTAAAATAAATGCAGTTTCAATACGGAACTATCGAACTAAACGAGGAACTGTCCGGCGTTTTTACGCCGGCGCAAAATTCAAGACTTGCCTAAATTCAAAGGTTTTGCAGACGAAAATTTTGCTTGGATTAAACAAGAAAAATAAGCATTCAGTAGGGTAGAAAATATTGTGGAAAATAAGCAACTGATAATAACAAACAATTACTTGTTCAACTATTAACCCAGGATAACAAAAAAAGACTGGTCAAAATTTAATGATGTTGAAAAAGACAATTTGAAGTTGTTTGAAATTTGAGTATCTTAGTCTAATGGGATAGAAAGCTGTGCGCATGAAGAAAATGCTAGTCACTAGCATTTTCTTCATGCGCACATTGTTTTCAAACTCTTTTTGCGGGGAAGGGGTCATAAAAAGCGGGATTGAGTGAATAACTGAATCTTAAATTATTTTCTTTTTCATATCTATAATTGAAAGAACATGGAAAACCGCCTTTTTCAATCGACTTTTCTGCGCATATTTTAGATTATAGCACGACTTCATTAAGGCCATCTCTTTAATATATCTGCTAGAATAACAAGAACATTACAGGGTTCGAGACAATTGACCAATCACTGGCCCTTAGGCACCGTCCATTAACTCCGACAGGAAGTTCCGCTTCGATTTTGAATGGCTTTATTTCTCAAAATGAATGCGCAGTAGCATGTAACAAAAAAGTGAAATGGTGGTTGTCGATCTAAACGTCGTAGCTACAGCTTGAATAAGCTGTAATTACGACGTTGAAGTCGCCAAACCAACTATTAAGGTAAACAAAATGGCGGCTTATGTAGGAGTTGATAAGCTCAGGTCCGGGCTGAATAAAATATTTGATTGGTCGATTGATTTCCTTGATTGACGGCCGCGATTGGTCAATCAAGCCCCAGTCTACCCAGCTGTATAAGTAAGTAGCATTTAGTTTAAGCCGATGCCTCTATAGCTCGGGAACTTGAAAACATTTAGATTGTATGATCCATATCGACTTTATCAGGTTGAGGCTTTTACCAGAATTAAAAAACAAATTAGTATAAACTAAGCTAAGCAATGTTCAATCCGATTAAAATCAGATCCACCATAATAGCCTATTGTTACGTCCCTGCGAAACGGAGAGATAGCGTAGTGGTTTCGTAGAGATGATTTTAATGAGATTGGGCAATGTAAACCCACATTTGGTAAGATATGCAAGTAAGAATGTATAGATAAAATAATCGATATGAAGAATAACAGGATTAAAACCGGACATCAGCGACCATCTTTATTGTATCTCAGTTTTTTTTTTTTAGAATATAAATATGTATAAATAACATTCTGTTATAAAATCTAAACAGCAACAATCTAACATGATATATGACGTCACTTACATTAACCAATTTCCGCACAACAAAATTTTAGAATGGTTCCAATGGGTAAAAGCTGCAGACGACAATTTCAGGTTGATGGAATTTTATGGAAAGAAAACATTGTAAATAATAAAGAAATATCTTGGTACAACCAATTTCTTCACTTTCCAAAATGTTTTCTTATGTTTTTTTATAAAACGTAATAATGGGGATTTGTTAGGGAATGGTTTCACCTAATGGCATATAAGCTTGTTTGCCATGAGACGATATATTTCGTCATGACTCTAGTGCCGGTTAACCCATTACCAGACGAGTTTTTTAGGCTGGTCTTAAATGAAAGAATTTGCAGTCTTCAAATATATTTTCAATCAAATGATTGTTTGTCCCTTAGGCAAAAAAATATTTTGGAAAATGAAAAATTTGGTTGTTATATGCAATTTCTTGATTTCCGACAATACTTTCCTTATTTTTTCTCGAGGATCGTATAACGCGGGATTGTGTGGGAATGGGTTTACGAAATAACATCCACTATTAATCGGTAATTAGTTTCCAATTTAGATAAGGATAGCTGCTTCGATGTCAAAATTGACAGATTTTTATTCAAGAAAAAGGGGAATAATTTAAAATTGTTATTTTAAAACTTGCTACTCATACTTAACCACTTACCAGACGACAAAATTTAAGCCCGGTCCACAACGAAAGAATTTGCCGACGACATTACAAATTGCTCCTAAATTGGAAAGAAAGTGTCATATAGGTCGGAAACCATTGCAAGCAATTTTTCCCTTTTCCATAAAGTTTTCCAAGAACGCATTTCTTAAGGGCGCCAGAAAGCGTCATTGTGTGGTAATTTGCAAACATATATGTACTAGAACTTTGCTAATCCATTACCGATCAACATAATTCAAGTCAAGTGTAATGATGTGCAAACGACATTTCACTGTACGAGTATGTGTAAATATATGATATAATAAGTATAACATATCGTAAATCAAAGCAAAGCAAAGCAAAACAAAAGAAACAAACATTGTGAGAGAAAGAAACAAATGCTTTTCGCAAGTGAATTCTCCTTCTCCTTCTCGAACATTTTTTTCTTTTAAAAATGACCAAATAGTCGTAAAGGAATATCCTGGGGTTCCATTAAACAAATTGACAAGAGATATGAACCAGCGGAGGTAAGTTATAAATGATACTTTTACTACATATACATGATAAGGTAGAATAAACATTCTAGATCAAGAAAATACTAGTGCACTATGTAAAATGTCTCGATCCTGTTAAGCACTTGCCAGTCGGATAGGGTCGACACAGCTCGCACTTCCTTGTAAGTCCCCTTTCGCCTGATGAATCTCAGAGGCATACATTGTTAACCCATTCCTGTTTTACAAAATTTTAGAACAGTCTAAATTAAAGGTTTAGCGGACGAAAATTTTAACTTGATCTAATTCGAAAAATAACCAGACAGTAGGGTAGAAAATATTGTAGAAAAAGAAGAAATAGCTTGTTTCAAGTATTTTTATTTATTTTTCTGCAATTCTATCACAATTATAAAATCACAGGGGTGTAAAAACCAGGGATTGAACAGGAAAGAATTAAAGATCAGGTAAGCGATGAAGTTTCTTCATCTTCCGAACACAATAATCTCCCTTTTTCTTCATCCACATTCTGTTCAGTCGACAGCAGCTGGAAACCACCGTTAGACGATTTTACACTGGTAGATATTTTCCTTCGACAAAAACGCTTCACTAAGAAGTAAATTCCTAAAGTCACAAATATATTGACGAAAAGATGAAAACCTAACATAGTTGCTACGAATTCGAAATTGTTCATATTTTCTCTGTCCCAATTAGGATTTTGGTTTTGACCTGAAAGTCAAAGAAAGATTTAAAATTTCTTTATTGGTTCTTCATCCAAGGCATATTTATAATTAGAAATATATAGTTTACTCTATACAACTCAAAATTCGATAAGCACCATACTTAAAATTGTTTTGCTAGTTTTTTTACCAGAGGTTAAGACGTTATAATATTTGCTGTGAACTCGAAAATGCGTGAATAAGCTGTAGTTACGACGTTAGGGTCGCTAACCCAACAAAAAGGGTTAACAAAAAATGCAGCCAGTGTAGGAGTTGAAAGCTCAGGTCCGGGCTGAATGAATGATTTGATTGGTCGATTGATTCCTGGGTTGACATTCAGGATTGGTCAATTACTTTGCGGTATCGCCTGCAAAGACGGCCCAAATAGCTTTTAAACGCTATAATAATAGGATTTAAGTTGCCTGGTTGCATCGCTATACAGGACGAACAGCAAGCTGTAGCATGTCCAAAATATTTGAAACGGAATAAACCTGTTCCTGTTCTGCAAAATTCAAAGGTAAAACAGATGAAAATATAAAGTGGATTTACTTTGAAAAATAGCTATTTAGTAGAGTAGAAAATTTTGTGGGAAAAAAATGCTTGTTCTACAAGGTTTTCTCAACTATAAAAGCAAAGGGACGTCAAAATAGGGATTGAACGGGAAAGGGTTATCTTCAGTTAAGTTTTTTGAACATATCTATATAAACTTGAATTCTGCTCGTATTCGTCTATAAACTTGGCCTGTGTTGACGGCAGTTTTCATTAAAAAACAACAAAAAACCCGCACATTATAATATCATACAGCCCCGTCTGCTACAAAACCCGCACATTATAATATCATTCAGCCCCGTCTGCTACAAGGTTACAATCGCCGTGTCGCACTATGCTGTTGACAAATGAACAGCTTTTTACATCTCAACATTTTAATCCCAGATAAGAAATAATTTCAGACTTAAGAGTAAATAATTGTTGTTATATGATCTACTACGCACAGGTAAGATGACATGATGTACATATTGATATTACATGTGCAACATGACATTATCTTTTATCTAGTGTTACATAAAATTCTAATGGTTAAGGGCCAGTGTGTAATTTCAATCATTAAGGCTGGATTGTGTAAACCTGTGGGTGGCCTATGTACATTTACAGAGTTCAAAAGTGGCTTTCGAGTATTGTGAAATGTATAAGTGAAGAATTGGGAAGTTGTCTCTTTTCTACAATGATTGTATAAGAGTTGTCCTCGCCTCTCCCTTTTGTCACTGACATGAACATTTTACGCTGTTAAACATGAACATTTCACGCTGTTAAACTGTACTGCTGTCTGTCTTGTGTTGGATTTTACGTCAACTTTGTACACAAACCAGTTACAAATTTGTCTTCTTGTCACTCCTACTAACACAGACCAATAGTGGTTGTCTGTATTGGACTACAAAACTTCAACAATTCAAAATGGTATACGCTGAGAAAACACGTCTACACAGTGTTCGTCGGGAAAGTCAATTAGTGTAGATACAAGTTAATTGATGTTGTTCATTTTTTATTTATTAACTTATTAACTGTAATTTTTTAAACAAATTGAGTGTCGACTACCAATCATCGAGAAAGCTGGACTTTTGAAGACGTAACTTTAGTAAATTTTACGTAGGCGTTTATGTAATTGTACGAACCCCTCTATTTGTATATGCTACATTCTGTCTAGTATTTTCTCCTATATCTGTCTCTCTTATGTCTTCTAGGTTTTTTGTTTTATAGTATCAAAAGTAAGTTTTAAAATCAAATTTGACATTGTTTGTTTACGCAGATTTATTTTTCTTTTGAGTTGACTTGTCCCTTGTGTTTAACTCAAGTCTTTACAATGGTGGCAGCGGCGTCTTTCGTTTAAACGAATGGATAAACGAATCAAGTCTTTGGAAATGGCTCGTTAACAATCGACATCGTTGCTAAATAAGCTTATTGAAAGTAGCATAGAGAGTGGCGAGGACATAAGTAATTATCTATCTTAATTGGGGCAATGTTCGGAGCGTGAGAGAGAATGCTGAAAGAAATGAGAGGGCTGCAAAGAGAGAAGCAAATAGTAGAGAAATAGATAGAGAATTTAAAGCAAGAAAGCTTGATTTAAAAGAAAGAGAACTTCAAATTAAACTGAAATGCCTAAAGATGTGCTTAGCAAGTCTGACGCTTGCAGAGTTACAGCAAAGCTATCACAATGTATAGAAGGAGATGATAATGAGGTTTTCTTTACAACATTTAAACGACTGACTTCTGTTCAAAAATGGCCATAATCTGAGTGGCCGGTCCGTTGATTACACAGTTAAGCGGAAAAGCACTTGATGCTTACTTCAGAATATCTATGGTAGAAAGCAGAAATTATAATTCGACCAGGAAAGCAATATTGGACTGGTATGGTTTAAATCTTTGGGAGTATATAGGTAGAAGTCTAAAAACTGCCGTCAAACAGCCAAAGAGTCGTTCGGGGAGTATTTGGTAAGACTCGCTTGATCACTGGATTGAAGCAGAAACAGTCAACGAAGATTACACAAATTATATGATCTTCTTATAAGAGAACAGTTACTTTTTAATACCAATTATCATTTACAGGGTTGGCTCGGAGAACACCAACCTTGTAATGTTTTAGAACTTGTAACTTTAGCTAAAGCATACCTGTTTGCTCATAAAGATTTCGACAATAAGCGGTTTCAGAAGAAAACTTTTCAGAATAGGTATACAAACGGTAACGCAGAGGATAAGACAGAAGAGTCTGGTAAGTCAGTTGACACAAACCAGAGACAAGAAAGGCGTTTTAAATGTTTTGTGAGCGACAGTACCGATCATTTGATAGCCTCTTGTCAGTATAAGGTTACGCCTGAAACAAATCAGATGGAAAAGTCGCCAAAAGTACCCAGTAATCTGTAGTGTTCTCCGTACAAACAAAGGATCAAAGGATCTTTCCTTTCAAAATTTTGTTATATCCGTAAAAAAAACAAAAACAACAACAACAACAACAACAAAAAACGGGAATATTGGCCTAATGAAAATTTGAGTACAAATCTATAAAAAAAAAAAAAAAAAAAAAAAATCCTTGGCCTAATATAATATAAAATAAATATTGGCCTAACGAAAATTTGAATACAAATCTAAAAAAAAAAAAAAAAAAAAGATTCGATAGTTCACAGTTTTCATCGGATTCCCTTCAAAATTTCTCAAAATGATTGTTCCATCATATGGATTGTTCTTTTGGAAATTTGGTCGATCCTTCAAGAAACATTGGAAAAGGGCTTAATCAAAATTTAATTTAAATTTTGAAAGATAGGTGAGGAAGATACGCCAATACTTTTGTTGTCTGCCGACTCTAAAAAAGGCGATGAAGAAGACATAGCAATATTATAAAATCCATTTCTATCTCCACATAAACGTTCAATGATGTAATGCTTAACCCCTAGAGTTAAATGTTAGTCCGACTTAAGCCCGTTTTAATTCTATAAACCTGTTTGATAAACGAGACTGTGTATGAATTTAGCAATCGCTAACCGTTGGCCCCGCCTTTTGAATTTTACTTCGAATTTAAAAGATGTTAAATTGCCAAATTTATGGCCAGTATAATGTATGAAAAAGTAGAATGGTAGTTGGTGACCAATACGTCGTAACTATAATTTAAATAAGCTATAATTACGGCGTTTAAGTCGTAAAACCAACGAGAACGCTTCACATAAACGCGGCCAATGTCGGGGTTCAAATTCCACTTCCGATCAAAATTAATAATTTGAATGGCTATTTGTCTTTGATTGACAGCTGCGATTGGTCAATTCTAACCATCACACATGTGTGTCAAGTAAAGTCTTGACCAGTCTACCGGCCATGGCATATATCCTTTCCGACAGTTGTCTCCCACCAATGGATGTAAAATCGTAAACCTGAGTGGGTTGAGCAAATGGAGGCTCGGAAAGGATGTTGTGGTAGTATTGGTGTGAGAAATACCCGGAATCCATGATAAGGTGACCTAGCCGCCGCAATATGACTGAAAAACTATTAGAAATGGCGTTAAACCCCTTCATTCATTCATTCATTCATTCATTCATTCAGGTTTACTCTCCTTTTGTTTATGTCTGATATTCACTTACATTTTAAATGGACTCCTGTCCAGTATTGCAAGCCATATATTTAATGTCTTCGATTACGTACAATTACAATTGCCGGATCGCTAGCCAGAAGTCATTCGATTACAATTGCCGGATCGCTAGCCACGCCTACTGAACTCCAACAGGAAGTTTACTCTCGATATTGAACGGCGCCAGTTTTAATTATTAATAGCCAGTAATATGTTGAAGAATAAAATGCCTGGTTAGCAACCTTAATATCGTAACTATAGCAATAACAACTACAACAACTTTGCTTTATCAGTTTCAAGAATGGTTTGTCTCTACAGGTGCCGAGCAAACTTAAGTCACGGTGAACTAAAATCTGAAAAATGTAAAAACGTAAAGGAAAATTAAAGAAAGAATACACGTTGTTTAATCACATAACTTAACCATATTCCACACAATGACATTTTGGACGCCAAAAGGAAATTAGCTTTCGAAACATAATGGAAAATGTTCAAGCAATTTCTTCCTTTTCCACATTTTTTTTCTAAGCAAAAGGACAAAGGGTTTAAAAAATTTATAGACTTATAATCGACGTCTGCAACTTCTTTTAAATTGGACCAGTCTAAAAATTGTCGTGTGGTAATGAGGGTTAAGTATACACACCTGGAAAACCTTCTGTTGAAAATAGATAAAATGGCATGTGAGTAAACCAGGTTCCTAGAGTGAGTACCATTAGGTTGCGAAAGTAGTTTGGTGCAAATGTATCACGGGAACCATACTCCCACAGGATCCCGGCGGCTGACCCGTAACAAAGCACAATGCCTATACAGTGGACCAACTTTTCCAGTCTATCGTTCATGAAGCTGTGGAAGACAAACACGGTACCATACCTGAAAGAAGGAAAACAACATCCATGCAGAAATGGCCAACGGCCCTGCCGGAACTGGCAGATCGCTGGTCACGCCCACTGACCACGCCGAGAATATTAAACGGAAAGAGTTTGCAAAATTCATGGTCAGTATCGTTTAAAATATTAAAAAAAAAAAAAAAAAAAAAAAAAACAACAACAAACAAAACAATAGTACCGCAAATGGGTGCCTACGCTCGGCTATTGGGTGCTGGATAGTGGAAAAAACACAAAATACATCTAGAGTTATTCCCCTTGATAGTATATGTTACTCTTTTGACAGTGAACAAGTGTCCCAAGTTTCAAGTCAATGCCTTTAGTAGAACCAGAGATATCACAAAATGTCAAAGTTTTCGCACGACGCCGACGAAGACAACAACAACAACGACAACGACATCAAGGCTATAGCAATACCTCGGGTTTTCTCCGAAAACAGCCGAGCTAATAAGATAGTTTGTTGGTTTTTAGTTTTCTCTTTTTGGTAAGTGACAATTATCTCGGGGAAAAATGGAATAACTATTTTACATAAATCTTTTCTTCATTTAGTTTATATCAATAATACTTTTCGAGCCTATACTCCTGACAAAATTTAATACAGAAAATGAAGAAAGGGAAATTACTCAAAAATTGATGGATTGTGACTGTCAATCAAGGAAGCAATTGACCAAGCATTCATTTAGACAGGAGGTGAACATTAATGGATCCGACGTTGGTCGATATTTATAGTAAGCAATTTTTGTTGGTTTGGCGACGTAAACGATGTAACTACAGCCCATTCAAGCTGTAGTCACAAGCTCATTCAAGCTAGAACGTTTACGTCGCCAATCGACTATTTTACTTTTTTCTACATATTACTTAACATAAATTTTACAAAACAATGCCGTATACATTAGTTGAACAAACTCAAAATTTAAGCAAGCAAGGCTTACACTTATTTTGCACTGCACCTTTTCCCATCAAACTTTGTCCACCCTTGAAATTTACAGTAAATATTTTAGAGATATACGCTGGACAAAAACTATGGCTGAAGAATAACAAAGGGAAATAACGCAACCTATACCAAAAAATGCATATTATAAGATCGAGAAATCTGATATTTAAGGAAGTTAATTATTCAAAGAAGAATGCATAAAGAAAAAAGGGCTTTATCCCCTTTATTATTTTAAGCAACAATCTTCAAGGCCCCCTTTCCCGTGTTTCATGACGGATCCACTCCATTTCCAAAGGAAGTTACCTTATGACCCTACAATCATTCTGTGAAATTTTCATGAGAATATGACAATAATTGTGGACTTTATAACATAAACAGGATTGTTTTGAAAATCCACAAGGCCCCTTTTCCTGTGTTTTCTGATGGATCAATTTCATTCCAAAAGGAACTTTCCTTACAACCCTACAATTGTCCTGTGAAATTTAAAAGACTATTTGATAATGATTGTGATCTTCATCACATACACAAGAATGTTTTGAATGATAAGCTGTAAGGCCCGTTTTCCTGTGTTTCGAATGCCACAATTATTCCATGCATCTTTGAAGAGAACCCGATAAAACTGTTGACTTTATTGTGTTAACAAAGATATTAAAATCAAGTTCTCATAATGCCCCCTTTCCCGTGATATTTTACTGTTGGTTTTATCATTCTGTGCAAGTTAAAAGTGAAACCGATGAAATATTTTGACCTCATTATGTTTACTAGAAGATTAAAAAAAAGAAAAAGAAAAAAAATCATATGGCCCCTTTTTACATGATATTTGATGGATTGTACCCAGTTCTGAAAAGAACCATTTAAATAATTGTACAATCAGTCTGTGAACTTTTGAAGTGAATCCGGTGAAATCAGGGGAGATCATTGTGTTAACCAGAATATTAAAGAACGTTTTTCATAAGGCCCCTTTTAATGTGAAACTTAACATAATCAGATCCACTGTCAAAATCAACAGTTGGAATGATGGTACAATCAATCTGTGTAATTTGTGGAATTTATTGTGTTAATGAGTTTATAGTGAAATCTTCATAGGGCCCCTTTTCTCATGATACTTTACAGAACAAACCAAATTTATAAAGGAACAATTCTAATGAAGGTACAATCATTCTTTAAAAGTTAAAAAGAATCAATGAAAAAAGTAGAATTGTGTCAAAAATTTTTGTAACAAAATTTTCACAAGGCCCCTTTTTCCGTGAAACTTAACAAATCAGACCCAATGTACAAAGGAACAATCCTAATAATAGTTTGAAGAAAATGAGGACTTTATTGTTATAATGATGTTTTGTAATAAAATTCTATAAGGTCCTTTTTCTTGTGTCACTTAACCAATCAGACCTAATTTACAAAGGAAAAATCCAAATGATGGTACAATCATTCTATTAAAGCTTGAAGAGATTCTGATAAAAACTGAGGACATTGTTGTGTTTATGAGGATTTGGTAATAATTTTTCATACAGCCCCTTTTCCTATGATACTAGACAGATCAGGCCCAATTTGGAAAGAAACAATCCTAATGATGGTGCAAACATTCTTGGAAAGTTTGTACAGAATCTGATGAACACTGCATACTTTATCTTGGTGTAAAAATTTTAAAATAAAATTTTCATAAGGCTCCTTTTCCTGTGATACTTGAAGGATCAGGTCTCATGTCAGCATCAACAATCTTAATTATTGTACAATGAAGAAAATCCAATTGAAGGTCTGGACTTGGTGACAAGGATTTTAGATAAAATTCTCAAAAGGCCCCTTTTCCCATGATAATAAACAGATCAGGCCTTATTTGAAAAGAAAGAATCCTCGTGATGGAACAATCATTCTGTGAAAGTTTAAACAGAATCTGATGAAAACTGTTGACTTTATTGTGGTACAAGGGTTTTAAAATTAATTTTCACAATGCTCCTTTTTCTGTGATACTTGACGGATCAGGTCTAATGTCATCATCAACAATCATTATTATTGTACAATTATTCTGTGAATGTTTGAAGAAAATCCAATGAAAGCTCAGGACTTGGTAACAAGGATTTATAAATGAAATTTTCATAAGGCCCCTTTTCCCGAGTTTCTTGACAGTTCAAACCCAGTTACGAAAAGAATGATCATTGTGACCTTACAATCATTCTGTGAAAGTTTCAACAAAATCTGATAAAAGCTGTTGGCTTCATTGTGTTAACAGGGATTTTTAAATCAAATTTTCATATAGCCCCTTTTTCCATGTTACTTGATGGATCTGAACCAATTCCAACGGAAACTCTACTTACAAAAGTATAATTATTCTGTTTGAGTATAAAGACAACCAATCTCATCTGTGGACTTACAAGCATTAATTAAGATTTTTTAAATTTAATTTTCCTAATGCCCCTTTTCTATATTCTCGATGGATCAGACCCAATTTGAAAGGAACAATCCTTAGGATGATACAATCATTCCGTGGAAGTTTGAAGTCGATCAGGTGAAATCTAGGGCCATGATGTGTTAACTAAGATTTTTTTTATTAAATTTTCATAGGGCCCCTTTTCCAATGAAATTTGATGGATCAAACCCACTTCCGAAAGAAACAATCCATTTAATGTAATAATCATTCTGTGAATATTTGAAGAGAATCCAATGAAAACTGTTGACCCTTTTGTGTTTACGAGGATTTCTTAAATAAAATTTTCATAAGGCCCCCTTTTCCTGTGGTCCTTGACTGATCATACCCAATTTTGAAAGAACAATCCTTATGATGGTACAATTATTCTGTGAAAGATTGAAGGGAATCCGATGATAACTGTGGACTCTAGAGTGTTAACAAGGAAAAGTTTATCGGACGGACGCACGGATAGACGCACGGACGCCAGACAGGAAAAGCCATCGCCTTCGGCCAGTAGAGCTAAAAAACCAAGGGCAGATACGGAATTTGTATCACTGAATTGTTTTTTTTTCTGGTTAGCCTCAGATTGCGTAAGCAATCTGAGGCTAAAGTTACAATGCTAAAAATTCAAACCCATGCAGAGTTTAATGTGAAAACATAATGTAAAAGCATCTACCGCAATCAGTGTGATCTTCTGTCGCATGAAAAGTAGATCGGATCTTACCATAAATTAATACGCCCGATTGAGGCGAGAAAGACGAAGGCGAGATATGACTCATTGAAAGCTGTCGTCTTGATGTACAGTACTTTCGTGTGAGTGTTCTGAATTTGGCAAAATTATCAAAACTTGACGAGTGAATGGAAAGATAGAAAGGAGATATATAGTATATTCGAAATTATTAAGCATATATAATCATAACATATTGTTAAGAAAAAGTAAGGTGTGTGTTTCATACCAAAGTAATATTACTTATTCTAGAGTAACAATGTTAAAACGGTCCGGTTAGACGAAGGTGCTGTATAAAGCTGATAAGCGAAGCTGTCGGTTTTACGAACGATTGGAATGTTTTGTTTAACATATTAATTGGTCAGTCATAGGATCCTATTCGCACTGTCTGAAAACAGTTTGGTCGTGCTCGGACTTTGTGTCTATATATTTTTACCTCCGAATTCTACCCAAAGGATGCAACGTCTACATACCGCTTTTGAGAGGTGTACATAATCATGTTAACCTGGTAAACGATTGCTCGCCCTCTCTCGCTCTCTTTGTCTGGAGATTATAAAGTGTATATTTACCTAACGAAATTGGTCTGTGTTGTAGAATACTCACATCGCACGCAAGAGCCCCCTAGTTCGAACCTGGCTACACGCTCCATTTCCCCATCTCTCTCACTCTCTAGCTCTCTCTCGCTAGCTCAACTGGCTGAAAGCCAACGAGCTTTTGTCATGATGTGGTGTCCGTCGTCCGTCCGTCCGTCAACTTTTACTTTAAAAATCTTCTCAGATAGTACTGAACATAATTCAACCAAGTTCAAACAAAATTCACAGGAAGGATCCTTGGGTGGGCTTTATCAGATCCCTTCTAAGCAATTTGATCGGGTGAAAAATATGTAACGATATATACATATAAATATATCGTTACAATACCTCAACGGGAGGAAAATTATTGCGGGCAGGTTGTGACCCTTAGTGCACAAATTGGCAGATCTGCGCATAATCGACAGTAGATTTGGGTAAAAAGTGGCACCTTCGATAATCCGACCATCAAACTTTTTCTATCCAGATTATATATCTCTCAGGCTTTCAGCGCATTCGGCGCTTTGGTTTTTATTTTCTTTCTCTCGCTCTGATTTGGTCCTCAACCTCACAGTATTTGCTGATTTTCTGCTGATATGTCAATACTTCTTGCTCGTTACCACTGCCGGTATAATAAAGTCATAGAGTCATGGTGTAATATACATGTAGTATTAAACAAATTTCTAGTTATTTAGGTTTAACAAATTGAATTAAATTAGAGCTTTCGGCGATTAGCGGGAATGGATTTAACATTGATTTGAAAACCATTCCAAATTTGAGGTAGATGTATACATTTCCCAATTCAGATCATATTTAAGTGATAGTCCGTCGTAGGTGATAGATAATATTTGTTCCCAAAACAACCGAGCTAAAAAGTTGTAAAAAATCTACATTTAGCAATAATGAGTTATGGCCCTTTTGGATTTCTCATTTTCAATCTGTAAACGAGATTTCACACTGAAATCTTTTACAACTGTTGAAGGACAGAAGCTTTGAGAAGGACTATTTCTATATCCTCTTTGACAGAAGTAAACGGTTTGAAAAGCTACTGCCGGTTAGAAATAACGACCCCCTTTTTTTAGATATAGACTGAACGTATGATGAGCCCTAAAAAAGTGATGAAAACAAGCAATAGAAAATAAAAGATATTTGCAAATTAGCCCTTAATTGGAAATTGCTGATTGCATGGAAATTGCATGATATCATGACATTTCACAAAGCACATTTTTATCGCTAAATTTAAAAGATTAGAATAATAACGATCCGAAAAAAGAACCTTTTAATACCGGTATGTAAGTCGGATATCGACTGAATACATCGACCTTTCCGTATAAGAAAGACCTGGACACATGATTCATGAGACACGTCGAGCGCTTCGCGCTCTCGGTGTCATGTGAATTATTTGCCCATTTATACTCAGTCGATATCCTATAAGTCGAAAAAGGAACATAATTCCAGTAAAATGTCAAAGTCACTAATCTTTGACTGGCGAGAAGTATGTACGTTTGTTGTTTATACTATGTTGACAACAGATGTGCATACAGCGTCTCATCTTCATCTTTCTACTGCACTGAGTACTGCAATGAGACCACATGCGTACATATAAACCTTACTGTAATAATTACGCTCGTTCTCAAACTTTAATCTTTCGTTTTGTTAAAGTATGAACATAGGGAGTCTTAATGACTTTCAATATTTAAGAAATCCCAAACATTAAACTTGTATATATGTTGCTTATAATTTGTTTGTAAATTCTAATTGAAATGTATAGCCATCTATCTTCTTCTCTGTTTGTTGTCTTTCTCACTCAGGTCTGTCTGTCTGTCCGCCTGTCTGTCATCCATCTCTATCTCTTCCCCTTTCTCTTTTGATGCCTTAAGCTTTCTGTATGTTTGTTTCACCTATCACGTATTGTAATTATGTTTGCTGTTATTTATATACAATGCTTGTAATTAATTAATATAAATCTTCAATATTGGAGGAAATAAAGATATAATAACGCAAAACTTTAACGAAAGCATTGTACCAACACCTATGTCCGGATAACTGGAATAGACCCCGATTGTTCGATTAATCGAGCTAAAATCCAAAGCTAAAGCGCGCCACAATAACGATCATTAAACTAAAATATACTGAAATACTCGGATCTAGTTTTACGAAAACACAGAAATGCGCGATTTTACCAACATGAATTTTATCCTTCAATCCCCTTTCACAGATTTCAATTTCAAATATAGGCGTGGAAAATGGGAGATATTTCTTTTTATCAAAATTGGGATTGGCGCGCTAGCTTACGGATGGGAATAATTTTTGTATGATAATTTCCTTGCCCGTAAGTTGTCAAATCGCTGGCCCTCTACAGGAAGTTCTACTTAAATATAAAACGTCGTAAATTTGTATAGTTTATGGTCAGTTATATTTAACAAAAGTTCTACTTATGACGTTAACCCTTTCCTGGATAAACCCGGGATTTAACGTCACTGTGATTTTATACTTGAGAAAACATTGTGGAAAAAGGAGAAATTGCTTATAATAAGCAATTTCTCCTTTTCCCACAGTGTTTTCTATCACCTAGGATTGTTTTATTTGGAATTGCATCCAATTTTCATTGTCGTCTGCATTCCTTTTCAATTTGGACCAGTCTAAAATTTCAAAAACCAGGAAAGGGTTAAAGCTGCCAAGCCAACAAAGATGCTTCATATAAATGTCGACCAATGTCGAATTTATAGATCACTTCCGTTTTGAATCAATAATTTGAATGGTTAACCGTTTTTCTTAATTGACAGCCGCAAGTATATGGGTCTAGCAATTATTATTTTTTCCGTCAAATTGTCAAACTTATAGTGCCGCGCTTATAACGTGACACGGCGATACGTTTACATTCAAACTCACCAGAAAAATGAAATTGCGGCTGTGATATAATCGAGCCCTCTAATATGCAGTATTCCATAAAACTTTCCCAGATCCACGAGCACGTGCAACATAAACAGCATGTAGATAGACATATGTTGGAGGTTGCTGACACTTTTAAATTCTCCCTTCTCGTCAACAAAGTACCAATGGGCGGACACAATCTCGATCATAAAACCTAAAAATCAAAATATATTATAGTGGTTTTAAGACTTATTGACAGCTAAATTGTCCGACTTAACCCATTTCATGCAGATGGCAATATTCTAGACTAGTCCGAGTTGAATAAAGTTACAGACGACAATTTAAGATTTATGAATTTTTAGAATCTTTTTTAAACTTCCTTGGTAGAAAACATTGTGTAAAATGAAGAAATTGCTTGTCATAATTTCTTTATGTTATGAAATATTTTCCAAATTGTTTATCTTTAAAGTTGTCCAAATTCATCATTGGGTTGGAATGGGTTAAAAACTTTACTTGCAGAAATGCTTTGTCTTGTAACCTTTACTGAATTTCAAAATTTTAGATCTGTCCAAGTTTAAAGTTTAAAAATTTATGTGAAACATCTTTGTTGGTTTGAGACATAAACGTCGTAACTACAGCTTTTTAAGCTGTAGTTATGACGTTAAGGTCGCCAACCAAGCATTCTTCGTATTTGTTATCTGTTAGTGTTCATAAATTTTGCAAAATAACGCCGTTTGATATCAAAGCGGGAATTCTTGTTGGAGTCAGATGCGTGGCTAGCGGAGTCAGTCGGCGGGCCCAGCGATTCGACATTTGTGAACACACAAATCCTGTCGATTCATTACTTCATAATTTACCAAATACTAGACGACAAAATTAAGACTAATCCAAAATAAATGTGGTATATTGCAAAATAACAAAAATTCAGTAAAAAGGTTAAGAAATAATAAACTACTTGTTTAAAGTATTTTCACTATTTGTCATGATGTTTTGTTGTTGTTGTTGGGTTTGTTGTTTGCATGTTTTTTGTATGTGTGTTGTTGTTTTTTTGTTGTTGTTGTTGTTGTTGTTTTCAAATATATACTTCTTAAGTGCTTCAGAACTCATGATTGATCGGTAAAGTTTTACATGATATTACCTCCAAATATAATGAATATTTTGACAAATATTTCCAGTGGTATCTGTCTTCCTCGTATAGTTGATGGAAACGAAGTGCGGGACCTAAACACACTGCCATCTTTAGGTGCCTGTCAAAACAGAAGGTCAAAACAGAAGATGAGATTAAGTTTTACCTGACTACAAAGATACATATGACGCCCCAAGAAAAAAAGTTTGTGAAAACAGTGTGGAAAACGACGAAATTACTTGTTCTAGCAAATAATTGATTACCAACAAAGTTTTCTATCAAGTAAGGCAAAGACTTATAAAAAATCATTAACTTTATATTGGCGGCAGCAACTTCTTTACAGTTAAACAAATCTTAAAGTGTGTTGTCTAGTAATGAGTTTATTTGGTTCAAATTGAAATGAATAAAGGACCCAAAGTTACTTGACTGATATGTAATGTAAGTCACAGTTCAACATATTTTGTTCGTTTCTTATATGCTTTTGGTTTGAGCATTTTTTCTTTAACAATCCTGTGAAATTCGGCAGTTTGACGGTGAAATCCTAGAAACCTTGGTCTTTAATGGGAAAGACAATGTGGACAATGAAGAATTTGCTTATAAAAAGTAAGTGTATCATTTTCAACAACGTTTTCTCAGGCTTTTCTCTCGAGGTTTCTAATATGTTTTTTTCTTGGGTGTCGTAAAAAGGCGAGATTGCGTGGGATTGGATTAAGTTCTATGAACCTCCGCGTGAGAGCTAACGGCTTACGTGGACAAATACACACCACGATCTTTATGTAAGAAAATATTTTGAATAGAATGAATGAATGATTAAATGAAATGGCAAGCGATCGAGTGAAATTTTGTATACATAAACGTTGCTAAAACTTAAACCAAAAGCATTGAAATGTAATATTTGAATGGAAACGTCTTTTTAAATATTACCCTCACGTCTTATGCAGTAATACAAAACCAAAAGATTCGAAACGGATCCTCTTTTCCATTTTTTTATGCATTTGAGCATGCATTTCATGAATATTTACAGGTTACCTTTCATTTATTTAATAATTTTAAACAAATTACCAGACGACACATTTTTTTAGACAGGAACAACTTGAAAGAAGTCGCATACGATATTATACTGTGCACCTTAACCCTCTCCTGTTTTCCAAAATTTTAGACTCGTCCATATCCAAAGGTCTTGAACACGAAAATTTAAAGTGGATTTAATTTGAAAAATAACCATTCTGTAAGGTGAAAATATCGTGGAAAAAGAAGAAATTGCTTGTTAATGCAATTTCTTCTTTTTCTTTAAACGTTTTCTACATTATAAATTCAAAGGGGCGTAAAAACTAGGGATTGCACTGGAACAGGTTAAGATACATCCTCACGAGTGAAGGGATATCAAGATCATCTTTTTCTCTAATATGTTAGATAAGTAGAACGTTGGTACGACAAGATGCTTAAGATACTGATAGTAATAATAACGATAACAATAATAGCGTTGAAAGGATAGAAAACAGTGTGAGAAAAAGAGAAATTGCTTGGAACGTTATTTGCAAGATTTGTGGCTAGTAACATGTAACAAAAACATAAAATGGTTGGTTGGGGACCCAAACATCGCAACTACAGTTTGAATAAGCTGTAATTACGATGTTTAAGTCGTCAAACCAATAGAAGTGCTTCTTATAAATGTCAGGGTTCAAAGTCCGTTTCTGGTCTAAATTTGTGATTTGATTAGTCTATTGATTTTTTGAACTGCGGTCCGCTAACCCTTTCCCGTTCAATCCCTGATTTGTACGTCCCTGTGATATTGTACTTGAATCATTGTGGAACAAGAGGCCCATGAGGGCCTGAGACGCTCTACTGGTTATCAAGTTTTCCGTTAAAGAAATCTGATATTTAAGGAAGTTAATTGCTCAAAGAAGAATGCATAAAGAAAGAAAAGGGGCTTTATCCCCTTTATCATTTTAAGCAACAATCCTCAAGGCCCCTTTTCCCATGTTTCATGACAGATCCACTCCATTTCCAAAAGAAAGTTACCTTATGACCCTACAATCATTCTGTGAATATTTCATCAGAATCTGACAATAATTGTGGACTTTATCACATAAACAGGATTGTTTTGAATGAAAACCAATAAGGCCCCTTTTCCTGTGTTTTCTGATGGATCAATTTCCATCCAAAAGGAACTTTCCTTACAACCCGACAATTGTCCTGTGAAATTTAAAAGACAATTTGATAATGATTGTCATCTTCATTACATACACAAGAATGTTTTGAATGATAATCTGTAAGGCCCCTTTTCCTGTGTTTCGAATGCCACAATTATTCCATGCATCTTTGAAGAGAATCCAATAAAACTGTTGACTTTATTGTGTTAACAAAGATATTAAATTCAAGTTCTCAAAAGGCCCCTTTTCTCGTGATATTTTACTGTTGGTTTTATCATTCTGTGAAAGTTAAAAGTGAATCCAATGAAGTATTGGGAATTCATTATGTTTACTATAATATTTAAAAAAAATCATATGGCCCCTTTTTACATGATACTTGATGGATTGTACCCAGTTCTGAAAAGAACCATTTAAGTATTTGTACAATCATTCTGTGAAATTTTGAAGTGAATCCGGTGAAATCAAGGGACATCATTGTGTTAACCAATTCCCACACAACAAAATTTTAGACCGGTCCAAATTGAAAGAAGCTGCAGACGACAATTACAAGTTGGTGGAATTTTATTTTTTTTTTTTTTGTCTTTTTTGGTAGAAAACATTGTGGACAATGAAGAAATTGCTTGATACAAGCCCCTTTTTATATGACACTTGCCATAATCAGATCCACTGTCAAAATCAACAATTGGAATGATGGTACAATGGTGTAATCTGTGGAATTTATTGTGTTAATGAGTTTATAGTGAAATCTTCAGAGGGCCCCTTTTCTCATGATACTTTACAGAACAAACCAAATTTCAAAAGAAGAACAATTCTAATGAAGGTACAATCATTCTTTAAATATTAAAGAGTATCAATGAAAACAATGGACTGAATTGTGTCAAGAATTTTTGTAACAAAATTTTCATAAGACCCCTTTTTCCGTGAAACTTAACAAATCAGATCAAAGGAACAACCCTAATGATAGTTTGAAGAAAATGATAAAGACTGAGGACTTAATTGTAATAATGCTGTTTTGTAATAGAATTTTTATAAGGTCCCTTTTCTTTTGTCACTTAACCAATTAGACCTAGTTTACAAAGGAACAATCCAAATGATGGCACAATCGTTCTATTAAAGTTTGAAGAGATTCTGATAAAGACTGAGGGCATTGTTGTGTTTATGAGGATTTGGTAATAATTTTCATACAGCCCCTTTTCCTATGATACTAGACAGATCAGGCCCAATTTGGAAAGAAACTATCCTTATGATGGTACAAACATTCTGTGAAAGTTTGAACAGAATCTGATGAAAACTGCAGACTTTATCTTGGTGTAAAATTTTTAAAATAAAATTTTCATATGGCTCCTTTTCCTGTGATACTTGAAGGATCAGATCTCATGTCAGCATCAACAATCGTGATTATTGTACAACGATTCTGTGAAGGTTTGAATTAAACCCAATGAAAGCTCTGGACTTGGTTACAAGGATTATAGATAAAATTCTCAAAAGGCCCTTTTTCCCATGATACTAGACAGATCACACCTAATTTGAAAAGAAAGAATCCTCATGATGGAATAATCATTCTGTGAAAGTTTTAACAGAATCTGATGAAAACTTTTGACTTTATCGGGGTACAAGGATTTTAAAATTAAATATCATAAAGCTCCATTTCCTGTGATACTTGACGGATCAGGTCTAATGCAAACATCAACAATCATTATTATTGTACAATTATTCTGTGAATGTTTGAAGAAAATCCGATGAAAGCCTTGGACTTGGTAACAAGGATTTATAAATGAAATTTTCATAAGGCCCCTTTTCCTGTGTTTCTTGACAGTCCAAACCCTGTTATGAAAACTATGATAGTTATGACCTTCCCATCATTCTGTGAAAGTTTCAACAAAATCTGATCAAAGCTGTGGGCTTCATTGTGTTAACAGGGTTTTATATTATATTAATTGATTTTCATATAGCCCCTTTTCCCATGTTACTTGATGGATCTGAACCAATTCCAAAGGGAGCTCTTCTTACAAAAGTATAATTGTTCTGTTTGAGTATAAAGACAACCCCATCTCATCTGTGGACTTACAAGCATTAATTAAAAAAAATTTAATTGAATTTTCCTTAGGCCCCTTTTCCTGTGTTTCTCAATGGATCAGACCCAATTTGAAAGGAACAATCCTTATGATGGTAAAATCATTATGTGAAAGTTTGAAGTCAATCAGGTGAAATGTAGGGCCATTGTGTGTTAACTAAGATTTTTTTATTAAATTTTCATAGGGCCCCTTTTCCCATGAAACTTGATGGATCAAACCTACTTCCGAAAGGAACAATCCATTTAATGTAATAATAATTCTGGGAATGTTTGAAGAGAATTTGTTGAAAACTATGGACTCTAATGTGTTTACGAGGACTTTTTCAATCCAGTTTTTATCGGGCCCCTTTTCCCCGTGGTCCTTGACTGATCATACCAAATTTTGAAAGGAAGAATTCCTATGATGGTACAATAATTCTGTGAAAATTTGAAGTCAATCAGATGAAATTGTGGACTCTAGAGTGTTAACAAAGATCTTTGAATTAAATTTTAATAAGGCCCCTTTTCCTATGTTTCTTGAGGAATCATATCCGATTCCGAAAGGAACAATCCTTATGATGATACAATCACTCTGTGAAAGTTTGAAGAGAATCCGTTGAAAATTGTTGGCTCTAGATTATTTATTAGAATTTTTATTAAAATTTTCATAAGGCCCCTTTTCCCTGTGTTTCTTGACGGATCATACCAAATTTCGAAAGGAACAATCCTTATGATAGTACAATCATTCTGTGAAAGTTTGAAGGGAATCCGATGAAAACAGTTGACTCCAGAGTGTTAAAGAGGATTTCTTAAAAGATTTCTCGATTAAATTTTCATAAGGCCCCTTTTCCCGTGTTTCCTGATGGATCTGACCAAATTCCCAAAGGAACAATCCTTATGATGGTACAATCATTCTGTGAAATCTTAAATACAATCTGATGAAAACTGTGGACTCTTGAGTGTTAACGAGGATTTTCTAATTAATTTTCCTAAGGCCCCTTTTCCCGTGTTTCTCGATAGATCATACCCATTTTCGAAAGGAACGATCCTTATGATGGTACAACCATTCTGTGAAAGTTTGAAGAGAATCCGATGAAAACTGTGGACTTTATCGCGTAAACGAGGATGTTTTAATTAAGTTTTAATAGGGCCCCTTTCCCCCCGTTTTTTGACGGATCTGACCCATTTTCGAAAGGAACGATCCTTATGATGGTACAATCATTCTGTGAAAGTTTGAAGGGAATCTGATGAAAACTTTGGACTCTATCGCGTAAACAAGGAAAAGTTTAACGGACGGACGGACGGACGCCGGACGCCGGACGGAAAAAAAGCCATCGCTTTAGCTCTAGTGGCCTTCGGCCAGTAGAGCTAAAAATAAGAATTGCTGGTGACAAGCAATTTCTTTTTTTCCACAATATTTCCTATCATATTGGATGGTTACTTTTTGAATATTACTTACTTTTTAATTTCGTCTGTCACCTATTTGAATATGGAATTCTAACATTTTGAAAAAAAGGAAGGGGTAATTAGATTTTGCTAGGAGTTTACCTCTGATATTTGTTAACCCATTACCACTCTACAAAATTTAAGACTGGCCCAATTGGAATAATAATGCAAACGACAATTTCTATTTGATGAAATTTTAGAAATATTTGTCTTCCTGTATAGAAAACATTGTGAAAAATGAAGAAATTGTTTGTCACGAGTCCTTTTCTGCAGGTGCGCAAAAAGGAGGGATTGTGTGGTGATGGGTTTGTAGATTATAGAATAAGTTTGCATTTGTATTCTACACCAAGAACAGATAAGCCGTTTCGAATCAAGTGTGTGATGAAAAAACTTCTTATTCTCAAATTAAACCTTTGCCGTACAATCCCTGATTTTTATATTCTTGTTTTATTTTGAAAAAACAAAACAAAACAAAACAAAAAAAAACATTGTTGAAAAAGAAGAAATTGCTTTTGAAAAGCAATGTCCTCGTTTCAAACAACATATTCTATCGTGATTTCGTACCAAGGGCAGCGAAAGTTCTACTACGATGTTAGAGAAAAGATTATCTCGATATCCCTTCAGTGAGGATGGGTTTCTTTTTGAATTGTATTTATTTTTACCATGTCGTTTAAGAAATTGTTTGTAAAAGGCTTTTCCCTCAATATTGTCTATCATATAGGAGGCGGGTGTGTTGAATTGTACTTACTTTATAATTTTCTCTGCTACCCCTATGCATTTGGACAAGTCTAAAATCTTTCACAACAGTGAAGGGTTAAGGTCAAACGTTAAAAAGAAAAGGCTTGCAAGGCGAATGTTTTATATTTCTGAATGGATTGATTTTAAAATAATGCGGCATTGTTGTTGTCTTTATCAGTACATTTGGAATCGGTTTTGTAATTGACCGATCGCAGGTCCCGCCCACTTACTCCCTAGGCCCCGCCCATTAAGTTCTGCTTCGACTTTAACAACGTTATATATTGCAAAATTGATGGCCAGTAGCATGTAACAAAAAAGTAAAATGGTTGGTTGGTGATCTAAACGTCGTTCAAATTCACATGAAAAGTTTCATTTTAGTGCGGAATTAAAAAACAATAAATTTTAACTGAGTTTTGATCTAATTAAAGTGCCATAAGGTAGCATTTCAAAGTGAATTTTGCAAAACGGCACCGATTAATTTTGTAAGATGCACGACATCTATGTATTTTATTCTTGAGCTTTCTCGTTTTCAGTTTCATTTTATATATCAAGGTCACATACCAAGGTTGAATACTAAAATTAAGTAAAATTCATATAATATGAATTCGTACACTTGTATTCGTTTATAAGCAGATGTATTCAATCGTGAAAAAAGTAGTGCCACCAAAAATTGTCCGGAGCTCATTTTTGGCATTAATTTGTGGATTATGTATCTAATGCGGATAAGCTGTTTTGAATGAGTTATGTGACAAGTTCAAATTTTCGGCCATTTTTTCACATTTAATTTTGATTTGTGACCCAAAACTTAGATATATATCAAATTTTAAATGAATCATATCGTCGATGCGGGAGTAAAATGATGTTGCTAATGCTTTAATAAAGCTATAGTTACGACATTTTTTCTCCCGCACCGACATCACCATTCATAATGGAATGGTACTAATCCAATTCGTTTTGAAATGCATTCATAAAGGAGAAAGATATTCTTCTGACAACTCGTTTTATATTAATTTATATTATTTAGCTTTGCCATATGACTTTGACTTTTAAACTCTCCCAAAATAGATTCTAAATGCAACATGAACTCATAATAGAATCAGTAACAGCAATTTTATACAGTGACTGTGTGTATTTCCGCTTATTTATCGTTACTACCGTAGCACGTGCCCATAAGAGCGACGTCCCCAAAAGACGGTTAGTTCTTACGGGGGTAGTGCAAGGATACACGAACTGCTGAGAGCTCCGCCTGGGTCTTTAATGTGCTCGATGGATAGTATCAACACCCGAGGCCTCGGTTCAACGTCCTAGTAGAAAGACATTTAGTTTGTTAGTTGATATTGTTTGCCCGGGACTCGAACCCGTGATCTTGAGGTTTGAGATTAAGTTCTCTACCAACTGAGCTAATCGGGCTGACATTTTTATGTATTGACCATTGACATTACTTTATAAATACTATAGTGCTAACCAATGAGTCATGGTCAATTACTGATCCGCAAGTATTCAACTAATCTATATTTATAATTGATTATTGATCTGTATGGTTTGTTTGAATCTCTGAAATTAGTATTATGCCCTCAAGGATATTGGTTTAATGGACAAATATTTACTTGGACACTGGTCAACGAGGTCCTAGTAGATTGAGTTTTATGGTCAAACTATTGCAGTTAGCAATAAAAAAGTACCACCTAAAATGATCATACACGTTCCAAAAGCTTTAATTGATAAGGTCACACCCGTGAGTAATTCTATGAAAATACAACATCAACAACAACATCATATCATCATCATCATTATCATCAGCATCAACAACAAGAACACCGCCACCACCACCATCATCCAACATTCTACCTCGTTGTGTGTCGCTCCTCTATACATAACAGTGCCGATACAAGATTCGAGAGAGGTGTCCGAGATTTTGTCAACGAAGTTCATCATAATGACAAATAACGTAAAATCATTTGGAACCAATTATCTCAATTCTGAAATGTGGTCGTGTAATTTCAGATATTTTAATGTTGAAGGTATGCACAGATTTTTTGATAACAATATGAAATAAACAACTCGGTGTACAAACAACGATTCACGGGCTCTCGTGCTGAATCTTATTTAACCCATTTCCACTGAATAATGTATTTTCATTGGAGGGGGGGGGGGGAGGGGGCGAGAAAAAAAACGATTGGGGAAATATTGTCTAAAAATGAGGAAATTTCTTGTATCAAGCAGTTTCTTCATTTTTCACATTGTTTTCTACCCAAAAACATAAAAAAAAGAAGAAGAAGAAGAAGAAAAAAAAAAAAAAAAAAAAAAAAAAAAGAATAATAATAATAATAAAAATAATGAATAATAATATTAAAAAAATTAAAAAAGAAATAAGTTTTATTAACTTTAAAATGACTTCTATCACTCCTTTCAATTTGGACAAGAATTCTTATGACGTCATGCATCGCAAATTTTTGATAAATGTAAATAATACAAGAGAAACATAAAACGTATTGTTTAACTAGTCCAATTAATCGTTTTATAACGAGGGTTGTGATTGGACGAAACATAAGTGCCACCCTATCAAAGTCCTAGTTTTTCAAACGTTGAGTCAGACTGGTTAGTGATAATGTATCCTGGGAAAAAATGGGTCCTACGACCTATGTTTATTTTAAGAATATATCATTTAAGTTTCCTGCAAATATCCGATTTTTGTGAAACCTATACAATATTTTGCATAAGATAACAACACTTATTCGGAGATATTTTGTGCAAAAACCATCGTAACCACAATTTGATAAAGCCTTGGTTAACTAAGTGTTGGTAGCTGATTTGCGAGCCGCTATTTTCTTTTACAAAGTAATGATGTTCCAAATATTACCTTCGTGATATTTTGGATTCTTTTTAAGCGAAGAACCTATCCATTTCAACGTGACCCTTTCTTTTGTGAACATGAAGTTAGTTGTACGAGACGTCGCAATATTACTAAATAATGGTGCAAAACCACAATAATTCAACGAAACTCTCTAAAGATAGGACATTTACGAAAAAACAAAAGACAAACAACGAAAACAAAAACTTCAAAACCATCCGTTTGTAATGATGAGCAAATCCTGTTTCAGTTAGATGTTAGATTTAAGTATGCAAATTTTGTAAGACTATAGTCGGAAAACCCCTCTACGACCTTTACAATGTTACATCGATAAAGAGCGCTTTCGCGATATCTTCTACAGTGATCACATGAACTTGCAAGAGGACAATCCGCTTACAGATTCTCCATGAAAACTCAAGGGTCTCGTTCAGAAACATTTCTCGTTCTAATATTGTTCTCGTGGAGAGATGTCGAAATTGACTAGGCTACTGGCTTTCAAAAAATAACTTGAACAATCAAATCAATGAGATTCGTGGATCAATAATGAAATTCTATTTTTTAACGAAATTACAGTCTCTGTCTTAAGCTATGCTCACGTTTCAAGATTCAAATTTGGTTAATTTTTAAATTTTGCCATCAAATAATAGCCTTTGCAATTATAGAAATCTAGGGCACCTGTATCTTCGCCATACTATTAACGAATTATCACGCGATAAAATTTTAGACTGGTCCAAAATGAAAGAAGTTGCAGACGACATTTTCAAGTTGATGAAATCTTAAAAATCCTTGTTATTCTAATGAGAAAACATTGTGGGAAATGAAGAAATTACTTGTTAAAAGCAATTTCTTCATTTTTCAGAACTTATTATGAAGCAGTTTTCCTGATGGGCGTAAGAAGCGGAGTGGTGTGGGAATGGGTTAATTAACTTGAATTGATTTCTAAACCCTTCACTAAAGATCTTGATGTCGATTATGTTGTTTGTTTGTTTCCAAGACGACTGCGTCAATATTTTCCGGTCAACGCTGGTCAACCAGAAAGATTTTTTAGCAGCAAACCAACTGTTCAGGGCAAAAGGTTAGAGTGATCAACCTACTATCTATTGCTAATCTAGACTTAATCAATGATTGCGAATCTGTCCAAAATAACGCGATAGCTTGTTGCCTACGATATGTGCAAACGACTCTCTGCCTCTCTCTTTGTTTTCTCTCTCTCCCTCTCGTTCCATCTCTCTCTCTCTCTCTCTCTCTCTCTCTCTCTCTCTCTCTACCTCTCTCTCTCTACCTCTCTCTCTCTCTACCTTTCTGTCTCTCTCTCTCTGTCTTTCTCTCCCTCTCTTCCCATCTCTTTCATCAATGCTCTCCTTTCTTTCAGCTTCTCTGTCTCTCCCAATCTCTCTCCACCTTCTTTCGTTCTTTCTTTCTTTCTTTCTTTCTTTCTTCTCTCTCTCTCTCTTTGTCTCTCTCCCTCCCTCACTCTCCCCTCACCACAAAATCATATTTCAATTTAATCGATTTGATTTGTTTGATGTTTTATTGATATTTTTCCACCCTATTCCACCAGCTGCATCTAATCTGAACTTGCCTTGCAGGATAACAAACAGTGAATAACGACTTAAGTTGAAGTCATAAAATTACTATTTCTGTGGCTATTGTGCACACAAATTGACATCTAGTACTTTTCGAAACAGGGTCTGAGTTCTTTTCGGACTACACAGACGTACGTGTTGGATTGTGGAGGAGACCACGGGAAATGTTTCATGCATCAGAATTGACTCAAAATAATTGATAGGGAGGTCGGTTTATCATATTTGGTCGCATCAGCTACAGTTGACGGTCTGATCTTGTTCTGCTTGACCTAGGCACTCTTACAGCTTTGCAGTACCAAGATGATATTCTCAACTGTATTCTGTTGCTATCGGTGAAAAGAAAGGTTTCGTATTATTGGACAATAGACCGCGACAATAGCGCAGTTGATAGTGCGTCGAACGACTAATCAAGGGTCCCAGGTTCGAGCCCTGGCCGCGGCAAATATCCTTTCCGATATTCCGTCTCTCATCGATGGATTGATAATGTTAAACCTAAGTGGGATGAGCAGTTGGAGGCTCAGAAAAGATGTATTGGTAGTACTGTTATGAGAAATACCAGAAATCCATGGTTAAGTGCTCCAGCCGCACCGATATGAATGAAATACTGTTAAATGTGGCGTTAACCCCAAACAAAAAACTTGATGGGCAATAATGCCTCCACCCCACTTACAGACCATATCGTGAGGAAATACGTGCAATAGAGAGGGTATTACACATTACCCTGACTGAAATCCTTTACAGCACATTTGAATGAGCTACCGGCACCAAGTCCAACCAAGAACCCTTCAGAGCTTGGAGCGTTTTGTTGTGGATGAATAGAACGCGATTCCTCAGAGGGTGATCGAAAATCTGATTGGAGGATGCAGAGACGGAGTCAAACTGACAGTAACAGGTCACATTTTTGCTATTAAACCATTAACAGAAGTTTTCTATAGCTATTTGGCACAAATCTGGATATTCTGATACTTTGGGGGAAAAGCCTACATTTAGGGTTCAACCTTATTGCTTGACCCGTTCCCACAGACCCCTGTTCTTTAACCCTTCAAAAATAAAGATTTATGAAACATTGTGAAAATAAAGAAATTGTTCGTTAAAAGTAATTTCTTCATTATCCACTAAGTCGCTGTTTTCTACCCCAAAAGACAAATATGTTGAAAGTTTCATGAACTCAAAACTGTCCCCTACAATATTTTTTGTATTCGACCAGTCTAAAATGTTGTTGTGTAAAAGTACACACAGTGATGTAAACGCATATTTAAACCTTTAGTTCTGATGTCAATTTAATGTTTGTTTTTTTTTTAAAGAAATTATAGTCTTGTTTTTGAAAATACAGTCGAACCTGTCGTATGCAGCCAGCCAAGGGACAAATCAAAACTGGCCACATACGACAGTTGGCTGCTTAACACAGATCAGGGTTTTTTTTTGGGGGGGGGGGGGTGTTTACAACCCTGTTGACATAATGTAGTCATGATACAATGATGCGTCTCCTTATCAGAATGGCCACATAAAATGTACAAAATAAAAAAAAAGACAATTGTTTTAATTAACAAAAAAATTAAACACACCAATATTTATTCATTCTTAATAAAGTATTTCCGTTCATTTTTTTTAATTTGCACAACCCAAACTCGGAGGGGACGACCGACCGCGATCAAGAAACTGAAGAACATTGACATGTTCGTCTAGAGTTGAACATTTACGGGACATTATGGTCGGTGTACGATAATTTGTTGCATGATAAAACGTGGAACAACTTATGATCGAGACCGACGTTCTGTTGGAATTTATTTTCTTCGAAAATTCGCCGAAAAAATATTTTAGATACTCTATTACGACCGTATGTTTCCTAAATACCGGTATATAATGTCTATGAACCGCTTGGAAAGAATATTCGGATCCAGACCCGCACCCATTCCAACGCGATCCCGCTTTTTTACGCCCCTAAAAATAGCTTTGGAAAACATTGTCGGGAATGAAGAAGTAGCATTATCCATAATATTTCTACCGCAAAAGACGATTATTATTAAGTTAAAACGTCTGTAACTTGTTTGAATATGGACCAGTCTAAAAATTTTGATGTGTGGTAAACTTACAAACTGGATACGTAATTAGACATCAAATTCAATTAATTATAATCAACATAACTCGGCATTTATTTCATTCAACCAAACACGTGTTGATAGAGTACACCTTTAAGTGGCGTGTTCATGTTTATCTCACGTGTTGAAAAGTTTATGCACAAGATTAGCCAGACGCATTATTGATTTTTTACACGACACCTGTCAGCAGTAAGTCGGGTCGCGTGACCGTTTAAAGGGATATACATGAAGTGCAAATTGGACAATTAAAGGTGACCGCTGGCCACATACGACAGATTACCGCTATTCACAGTAATTTTAAAGAGCAAATTGCACGGGCGGACCTGGGATGGCCGTTATACGCAGATTGGCCGCTATTCTCAGGTGACCGCTAACACAGTTTTGACTGTATATAAATAAAAAATCTTTGTGCAATCTATGGGAATAATATATTCAAACACTTCTGTGTAGCTAGTACAGTCATCAAAAAGGGAGAAAACAAAATATTGACCTTCAGACGAAAAACGTCTGCTGTTTTTAATTAAAACCGTAAACCGTTCTATTATCAGATTTTGGCTCGACGGCTGTTTGGATATCGTTTTGTCGTATTTACAGTAACGTTTACGAAATTTTAAAAACATCGATGGCCGATATTTTGATTATAGCCTATATTAACTCATTCCCACACAACCCCTCTTCCCCCTCCTAAACCCCCTAAAAAAATCTAGCCCAAAAAATTATTTCTTTTTTTTTTAAAGTTCACTTACATTAAACTTTGATTTTCATACCATCTCCAGTTAGATTTAAAAAAAAAATCTAAATTCTCTTTTTGTCAAAATCTGATAAGTTGTGTATATTTTTGAATCTTTACACTACAATTTGATACAAATACAATATTATCTTCAGTGAAATATGAAAAGAGAAATAAAACAAAATTAAGTGCACACTTATTTTTAGAACTGAGTATACTTTCTCTCGTTTCCGTAGAATGTTTGTGCCAATAAAAGATCAAAGATCGCTATAGTCACTCCTTGATTTAATTAGGAACATTCGACGGATCGAAGCTGTAAATCAGAAAGTCGACAAACCAATCAAATTATACCTTTAGACAGGAAGTTAACTTTTAAATCCGACATCGGTCGTCATTTTTGTTGTCTTGGCGACTTAAACGTCGTAACCACAGCTTAGTCAAGAAATGATTACATAGATAAGGTAGCAAACCGACCTTGTTACTTTTAACCCTTTCCTGTTTTTTTTTTTTTTTTTTTTTTTATTTTAGACTTGTCCAATTTGAAAGAAAGTTGCAGACGACAAGTAAAAGTGAGTGCAATTCGAAAAGTAACTAACCTGCAGGATAGAAAATATTGTAGGAAAAGAAGAAATTGCTTGTTACAAGCAATTTCTTCTTTTTCTACAATGTTTTCTCAAGTATAACATCACAGACACGTAAAATCAGGGATAACAGGAAAGGGTTAATAACAGTTTACTGACTATAATTTGTGAATAATAATACCGTTTAATGTCTTAGTCAAACTTCCTGTTGGAGGTGAGTCGGCGTTACTATAGCGACCCGTCACCTTTTTTTATAGTGAAGCCATTATCTCATCATAGATTACAGAGGGAATGAACACAGGATCTTATCCAAAATGAGACAATTAAATATACAAGAGGACCATGATGGTCCTAAATTGCTCACTTGAGGCATCTCTAAACTACAGTACTTTTTGTATAAAAAAGACACAACTTTAGCAAAATAAATAAAACAAATATAAGATTTTTGGCTTTGTACAAAATAATCCAGTAATGCTTTACAATAAAAATGAATGCATTTTGCTTTATGGTTTAAACCATTACCAAACTATCCCAGAATTTGTCACCCAGGGAAAATAGGTTTTAAAACATTGTGAGAAAGGGAGTGACAAGCAATTTATCCATTTCTCACAGTGTTTTCTACCTGAAATTCTTTGTATTTAGATTTCAATCAAACTCTAATTACTGTCTGCAACCTTAATGGGTGTAATTTTAGCAACCTTGGTAGAGAACAATCTGGATGTACTATAAATCAAATATGAATGCATTACAACTTATACATGAGGAGTGGAAGATATTTGAACATGCTCTTATTGAGCGTTTTTCATAACTTTGGATGCCTTGGGAAGGACCATGTTTGTCCAAAGGATATAAACATGGTAGATAACAATAATGTTATCCTATGTTTTTAATGTGAATGCTCTAGAACCTATATTTAAAAAGAAGAATTCTTTCAATGCGATTTACACAATTTTCGACCCCAGGAGCAGAGACGTTTTTTTATCCTAAGAGCATATTTTCCTGTTACATAGTACAAAATTATTTAGTCATGCTACAAACCAAATATGAAAGCCCTTCACCTTATATTTCAGAAGGAGAAGACTTTAGGTGTTGCTCTTATTGGGTGTTTTCCAAAATTTTTTACCTCTGGGGCAGTGCCATATTTTATCCCAGGGCTAAGATTTTAGCTAACATGGTAGAGAACCATCTGGTTATGCGATATACAAAATATGAAAGCCGTAGACTTTGTAGATTGGGAGGAAAAGACTGTTGAACATGGTCTAATTGAGCATGTTTACGAGCTTTAGACATCCAGGTAAGGGGTGTTTTTTAACCAACAGGCATAATTTAATCAAAATTGATAGATAACAGCCAGGCTATGCTATAATCAAAATATAAATGCCCTCCACCTTGAAATGAAGATTTTTTTTAAGCATACTCAAATTTTGCGTTTTTCCCAATTTTGGACCCCTAGTGCAGGGCCGTTTTTGACCGTAGGATGACAATTTTTAGTGATATAGTACAAAACCATCTAGTTATGGTACACACCAAATGTTAATATCCTGGACAATATAGTTTAAGAGGAGAAGTCTTTTGAAATTGCTCTAATTAAGCATTTTTCCAAATTTCGGACCTCAGGGGCGGTGCGATTTTTGACCCAAGAGATTAAATATTTAAAAACTTGGTAGAGAACCATATGTTTAAGCTCTATATAAAATATGAATGCCTTTGGTCCTGTAGTCTATGAAAAAACAACAACAAAGATTTACTAAAAATTTCCCATTTGAATATGTCGCGGGTACAAGAGTTTTTCACGGAATTACATTATTTAAACAACTTTTAAAGAGCTTCACCCAAGGAACATCCTCTGCAAAGTTTTAGCTTGATTGGCCTACTAGTTTAGGTGGAGAATTTTTGAAAATATTTTTAAAGATTTACTAAAGATTCCCATTTTCAAATGCCGTGGCAATCAGACTTTTTGACGGAATTAAATTCTTTTAACAACTTTTGTAGAACTTCACTCAAGGAACATTCCTGCAAAGTTTCAGTTTGATTGGTCCACTTATTTAGGAGGAAAAGATTTTTAAAGATTTATAAAATTTCCCATTTTCAAATGCCGCGGGTACAAGAGTTTTTGACGGAATAAAATTCTTTAACAACTTTTGTAGAACTTCACCCAGAAACATCCCTGCAAAGTTTCAGCTTGATTGGCCTACTGGTTTAGGAGAAGAAGATTTTTATTGAAATTGGATGCACGGATAGACGGACGACGGACAACGACCAATCACAATAGCTCACCTCGCTATCTGTGCTCTGGTGAGCTAAAACTGGACCAATCAAATCATTTATTTATACCGGAATGAAGTTTGAATTCCGTCTTGGCCGATATTTATATGAATCTTTTTGTTGATTTGACCATAAATTTTGCAAAATAAAGCCGTTCAAAATCGAAGTGGAACTTCCTGTTGGAGTCAATTAACATGGTAAACGGAGTAAGTGGGCGGGGCCAGCGATTGGTCAATTGAACATATCCAGATGTTGCAATAAAAATGTTTACAGGACTAGTAGAGCTATGTATATGATCCTTTAAAACCCATTACCACACAGTGACGCTTTCTGACGCCCTCTAGACATACAATTAGTGAAAACTTTGTTTCAAAAGGAGAAAATGCTTGTAAGATGCAATATTTGTTTTCTTAAAAAAATTTCTACATCATTTGACACTTATTTACCATTGGTAGTGCAGTTTGAAATATCGTCTGCTACTTCTTTAAGTCTAAAATTTTGTTGTCTGTATGGCCATCTCGGTAGTGTAAAGTTGATAGATCATTTTCAGGTTGCTTAGAGCCGCGGGCGATTTCTTTTTTCTTTTGTAGAAATTGGAAGGTTTTCTTTAAATAGAACGATAATTCTATCCCACTATTTATTACATTCCTACCGATGTTCTTTGTAAGATACATTCATTTCACGCAGTCAAAATAGGACAATCCGTATCATACTTGTACTTAACTGATACGATATGGTTAGATGACGATATTGTTCCGGCAAAATGACTTCACGCCTAGATTAGCGTTATCGTGATATAGAAAATGATTTTAGACAAATTTCGTTAGCTGCTGTATATCTGAAATATCCAAATTATCCTACGCGACTCGCATCCGATACAACGATGTGTATCACGACTATAACATAAAATTCCCATGTATGCATTAACCTTTTCCTGTTTTTCAATATTTTAGATTTGTTAAATTTGAAGACGACAACTCAAAGTGAGTGGAATTTGAAAAGTAACCAACCTAATAGAGGATAATCTACTGGTTATTCTAGTTATAAAAAAAAAAAATTCACGATGGTGCGTTTTAAGGCGTTAAAAAAGCGAGTGCACAGCACGAGATTTTTTTAACGCCTAACAACGCATTCGAGTGATTTTTTTTAATATCTAGAATAACCAGTAGATTATACTATTTATTATATACCTTTTCTCTTTTTTTTTTGTTATCAAAATATCGAAACCAATCTTTTTGATAGAGAGAAGGTCTATTGAAAAAAGTGCGAATAAATACATGATTAAAGATTTATTACAGAGAGTGTTATTTAGTGACGATATGAAAATTTATTACACTGAGAAATCCCTAGCTTTCACAGCAAGGTATATAATAAACTTTTTTAAACACCGTTGAAAATGAAGAAATTGATTGGTACAAGCAATTTCTTGTATATCGACAATGTTCCTTTTTTTTATCCTCTTGATCTTTTTAAAATAAGATGAACAAAACATTGTCGTCTTCAACTTCTTTGTATTTTGTCGACTCTTAAGTTCTGTCGTCTGGTAATTGGAAAAAATACCTTCGGCCTTGAGTTCAGGTTTCGACCCAAAGAGGGAGGACCCCGTTTTACCTAGTTAGAAATGGGGGAAAAAAAAGGTACGGAATTCCTGTCACATTCATTTACCAATCACAACATAGTTATGTTCTCTCCGTTGAAAATATTTCTAACGAATTTCTGATTGGCCCATTTTCCCAGTATTTCGCGCAAACTGGTTTGGTAACTGATGATAACGGTGATCAGGAAACCCGTTATTTTAGCATTGCACCAGAAGCACCATTAGGGGCTATCGCCTTAACTGAGTTGTCGGTCTGCCAATCTAGAGGTCCCGGGTTCGATCCCCGACGGCGGCACTCATCCTTTCCGACTATTTGTCTCTCACCAATGGGTTGATAATCGTAGACCTATGTGGGATAGCAGCTGGAGGCTAGGAAAGGATGTAATGGTAGTACTGGTGTGAGAAATACCAGGATTCCATTGTTAGGTGCTCCAGCCGCCGCGATATAACTGAAAGTTTGTTGAAAGCGGCGTAAAACCCAATTCAAACAAATCAAACAAACTTAACTGAGTTGATTGAAAACGTTAGGTTTGACAGAACGATTGTAAAATCGCGAGAGTGGGATCGCGAGAGTAGAATTTTGCGAGTGAAAGAGTTTGAGGATGAAATTGCGTGAGTACGAAAATTAGAACGCGAGAGTTAGAGAGTATTATTGCGGGAATACAAAGATCAAAACACGAGATTACGAATGTGAGAGTGCGAGAGTACGAACATCAGAACGTGAGGGTACGAAGGTGTGATTGCGAGACTGCGAAGGCCACACGCGAGAGTACCCAGCGAAGATTGCGAGGTTATTACCGTAAGAATAAAATACGACGATGGTAAAGCGATAGCATATAAGAATGCGATCGTCCGATACGAAGTTGCGAACGCGACAGTACGGCAGTTAAAAAATAATATACAAAGCTGAGAATATGAGAGTTCGATCTCGTGTTCTCAATGATCTCTGGTTCGAACACGACAAACAACGGATGTAGACTAAGATCAGACTCCATATATGTGCAAACTGATCTTTGTCGCTACCTCTTGCAAAAATAGGAATATTCCGGGTCCAGCATATCAAGAGTTAAGATGCTCTCAGCATTAACACTCATTCTTTAAATTTTGAAATATTTGTAGAAGTTTTTCATTTACACGAGTTGTTAACTTAATATTTTGCTATATATTTGGACATTGAGCTCCTATGTATATAATAAAATCAATGTTTAGTCTTATAACCCAGACAAAATCTTGCAAAAGTCGTCGGATTCGTTGAAATCACGCGTTGGATATATAATAGCTATGTCTATTTCACGCCTAGCTTCACATACGATTGTATTACAAACAGCAACTGGACCGTAAAGTCGGGAGTGTGTTTTGCATGACAAAATCCCAAGATAAATGTATAGCTTAAAATAATATGACAAGTCAAGGAAAAAGGACCTACATGGAAATGCGAAAGTAAATTTCGATCCGGGTCAGATTGCACAGTTCGCGCAATCTGACCAGGGTCGAGACTTTTCGCTCTTGTCTTATTTTCTGAATGGTCATTCTACCTCATTTATTTTTAAACACTATCTTTTATTAAGATTTGCCAGACTCTTTTTCGAGCAGTTGTTTTAAGTAAAACTCGAGAGGTCCCTTTTCGCCTAACGTCTAACAAATATTTAGGCTAATGTTTTCACACAGAGTTAACCGATGTAAAGTATTTTGTATTCATCTATCTTGAATACAATCTTGAAAGGATACCAGAAATATTTGTTGACAAATAAAAAGAAAAAAAAAAATAATAACATTGCAGTTAAAATTGAATCGTTTTTGCTTTCGATAAATGGAACGCTATCTTCTACAAGCGTACCGTACGATGATTATAAAACGATGAGATCACGATAACGAGAACACGCGGAGGGGCTACGGGGTTAGCTCCAACCCAACAATACATCTTGCAAGAATGGAAAAGGGCCTATTGTTTTGTACAGACTTGCATATACCCTCTTCAAAATCTCCAATTTAGCCACTCCTCCCCACACCCACGAAAAATGACTTGTTTCAGAGTAATCCAAACAATCTTGAAATACTTCAAAGTTGGCCAGTCAAGTCTTGAAATACCCCAGTTTCGTGCTATCATTGTCTCCATCTATTAACCCAATACCACACAAAGACGTTTTCTGCCACATTGAAGAAATATGATCATGGAAAATCTTGTGGAAAAAAGAGAAATTGCTTCTAACAAGCAATTTCTCCTTGTCCCACAACACTCTCAGTCCAATTTTTGAATTCATCTTCTAATTTTAGCGTAATTCGAAATGTCGTCTGAAACTTTTTTCAATTTGAACGAGTCTACAATTTTGTCGTCTGGTAATGAATTAATTAGGCTCGTTAACTCGTGTTTTTGTCGTCCTACCCCTGGGTTTTATCATAATTAAACGCAGTGGAGTTTTTAGAGTGGTAATTGGTTGGTCGCTTGCCACGTCAACTGATCACCATTGAGGAAGTCCGACGGAGATATCAATAGATCAAAAATTGCATAATTCATTATTAGAAACAAAAAGCAAATCTTTGTTCGTCGACCTAAACGTCGTAACTGCAGCTAGCATAATACTAGTAGTTAGCCTACAACGTTTGAACCGCCAATCCGACAAAAAAACTTTTCATAAATGTCGGAGTTAGTATTTCACTACCGTTCGTAATGAATGGTTTGGTTAATCTTTTGGCTAAAAGTGGCGATCAGACAAGTCGCCGTCTACGCATAGAGCACGTATATGAAGGGCCTTGTGTCCTAAATAATACCTACTATCATATTGCTCAGTCACGTTTATAAAGTCATTGTAAATCATCTTTGATCTGGCATCTCAAATGACACCGTCCAGGAATCCCGCTAAACCCATTCACACAAAACAAAATTTTAGACTGGTCCAAATTGATGAAAACTGCAGCCGACAAGTTCAAGTTCCTGGATTTCTACTTTTTTGTCTTTTTAAACAAAAATCAATGTCCATAATGAAGAAATTTCTTTATACAAGAAATTTCTTCCTTTTCCACAAGGTTTTCAAAAGCCTCTTTCTTTAGACGCGTAAAAGGAGGGGTTGTGTAAGAATGGATTAACACATGATTAAGCTATAATTACGACGGTTTCGTCGCGCTTCGATGACTTGTAAAATAGAACAATTGCAAGTTTATGAGTTTAATATTATTGGTGTATTTCTAACACCTCGTAACTGCAGCTTGAATCAAGGTGTAGTTACAACATTTTAGAATTACAACGACGATATATTATGAAAATTAATCTATATGGTATATAACTTTCTGAAAATAAACATTATGAAATCTTTAAAAATGCGAAACGAATCGACCTTGGCCAGTCAGCACAACCCGCGAAGCCGACGGGGGCTATACGTTTTTCACTTCATAGATTAGCTTTTTTTCCGTTTACCAAAGACGTCATGTAAATGATTGGCGCGAAAAAAATCGAGCCACTCTTTACAATTTGTCATGATTTAGATTTTTTTATCCATGACAAAGTCATTTACTGGTTACGATTCGGTATTATATTTTACTTGAGTTGGGTTTAACGCCACTTTCAGAAGTATTTCAGTTATATCGCGGTTGAAGGAGCACCTAGCCATTGAGTCCTGGTATTTCTCACATCAGTACTACCACGACAGCCTTTCCGAACCCCCAACTGCTCATCCAACTTAGGTTTACGTTTAGCCACCCATTGATGAAGGAAAATATCGGAAAGGATATTTTCCGGAACTGGGGATCGAACACAGAAACTTATGATTGAGTAACCGACATCGAGAGTAGAAGAAAATGAAATCCCTTTCTCTGACTTTAAAAATTAGTCGGAACAGAAGAATGAGCTGAAATCGCTTATTTCAATATTTTCATCCGAAATCTTCCTTTCAATAACTTTGAGCAATGAAATATTCGGCTTGTAGAGAGAAGGGCACACATTTTAAATGAGAATATATACCAGCAAAGTAAATCAATATAGGTCTGATGTAGAAAGAAACTGGGCAATAATATACATATCAGACCCTTAATGGGTCCTATTTTTAAAATTTAGCCCATGCTCGATTCATATAAGACCCAAATTGACAGGAAATTGCTTCAAAGAACCATATGAAAGGAAAAGGCGAAATTTTAAAATCTTAATCTCTGCCAAGACTGTTATTCCTCAAATGAAATAAAATTATGGTCAATAGGATATTCAAAAATGTAATCATCCGTGTGGGCCCCATATTGTTACATAAACTGGCGAAAATCAACGAACTAAACTAATGTGTCAGAAAATTGGACGGTGTAAACAGCAAATTTGAAAAAAAAATGCATTGAGTTTTTTAGTTTCAAAAGTATCTAGATTTAATTTTTGGTTTATATTTGATTATATCATCAATTGAGATATCATATATTAATCAATACCAATAAGGTACCAAAATTTTTCCATTTCATATAAGATTAGTGTGGGAACCTTCGGGGTCATCAACGGGCATGATAAAAATGACAGGAATCGATGGTTGGGTGCACCTATCAACCGCAGTTTTAGTAAAGTACTACTGAAAGTCACTCCTAACTTGATCGAAGTCTAACTAGCTTTCAAGATCAATAGATATTTTTTCAATTTTCCGAGATTATCCTTTTCCGAAGACATTCTACAAGTAATTAAGATATCATTTAAGAAACTTTGATAATATTAGATTTTTATATATACAAAAACTCTCATTTGTTTCTTACAGGTAATAATTCTCAACGAATTTTGTTAATCTAATATTATCCAAGTTTCTTTCGTGATCCAGTAGAAGCTTAATACATTCCCACATAATCACGCATTTTTACACCACTGGAGAATTGCATTAAAGAAAATACTGTAAGAAAAGGAGAAAATGTTTGTTTCACAATGTTTTCTACCCTATCTGGTTTTTAATCTCAAAGCGTTTTGAATTTTCGTCTGTAACTAGTCCAAATTATTGTCGTTTGGTAATTGTTTAGCTAATCACTCCCGCGGTATACAACTGGTATGTTGAGTTCTCAAAATAGATGGCAAATTACTCACTATTTAATTGAAAGACTCCGCGTTTATTTAAAACCGTGATCGCATCTACCCTAAGCGAGTTATTGGTAGGTGCTTTCGTATTAAAGAGGGGTCTTTGCGAGATCTACGAATTGTATAAAATCTTCGTCTTACGCCATTTTCAAAATGTAAGGTTGTTTGGGGAGGACAAGTTTTGAAAAATAATGAATGGAACCTAACTGGTCACTGCTTCTCTTCTAACATAGTAACATCCTACTGGATTTTCCAAACTGGCTAACACTGATGGACGCCTACGGAGTCCACCAAAATGGTAAAATGGCTGGCTGGCTACGTTAACGTAGTAACTACAGCTTGAATAAGAATGCTTCACATAAATATCTGCCAGTAATAGAGTTAAAACTTCACAATGGGTCTAAATAAATGATTTGATTGGTCGATTGATTCTTAGATTGGTATCACAATTCGCCAGTTATCAGACTGTCTGATTCATAATAAGTAACTGACGGATCACCGCTGTCGTAAAAACATCGATAGTCCAATTAAATAATTCATTTATACTGTAAGTAATTGTTGATCTTAATTATCTATTTCTATCATTTTTTGTTAGTTTTGCGAAATAAAACGGCTTAACTAGCTTATTCAAGTTCTATTTGCGACTATTAAGTCTCCAACCAACGTTTTGTCTTTTTGATCATGACTACAAGTGAAGTTTTGAATTGCCGGTTATTATCTCATTCCAACTTCATTACAGGAGATCAGTTGGCGTGACCTGCTTTATATTTAAATCAGTGAATAAAATCATTCAAACGGCTAGAACTACATGAGTATATAATGGTTGACTGACGTTTTAATGTCTTGCCCTGGGACACAACCTTCCCAGTCTTGCTTGAATAACTCAATATTCCTGCACAGATTATCTGAAGTATTATAAAAATATTTGGCTTTACGATACAAACAGCTATTGATATCCTTTTTATTATATACCTATAAATTATCTGAGTAAAAGCCTGACTAGCTAATGCAACTTGACAGAAACAATCTCTATTTGGCGTGTACCAAAAACGCACCTTAAAAAAACACGTACTACTTTTTTGTGTACCGCTGTTCGACTTTTTTCGTAAAGTGCTGACGATGTTTTTTTTTATTACTATTATTTTCAAGGGATTTTAATTATGAAATGTCTAAACAGGTATATGATAAAAGGAATATACCACCGTTTTAATATTTCCTATTTATTGAAACAAAAACCTGGATCTTACATTTTTAGGTAGTCTCTAGTCAGACCACGAGAGAAGATTTATTCCAAATAATTTTCATGGTAGTTGATTTTTTTCTCATAGTATTCCTTTTAGCACTAAGATGATCTGAATTAAGATATATCAATAGAAATCATATTCGGTGCCGAACCCATTACCCAATTCCCCCTTTTTTCGCACTGAAGAAATATTGCTTTGAGAAACCTTCTGGAAAAAGCAATAAATATTGAAACAAGCAAATTCTTCCTTTCTCATAATGTTTTTCTACCTCATTAGGCTCTTATTTTTAAACCAACTTTGTTTTCTCGTCTGCAATCTTTCCAAATATGGAGCAGTCTAAATGGTGTCGTGTGTGAATGGCTGAAGATAGAAGCAATTCAGTTTGTCGAGAGAAATAAACCCCTAGACAAAAGCGTCTTTCATAGTGTTACATATGTCGGCGCTCGTTGAAAGTCTCTAAAATAGAGCCACGAAGCTACTTTTCAAAGTAACAAAAATTTACTATATTTTAAAGGGAGATAGGATAAAGCAGGTAGTATCTCCAAGTAATTCATAATAAGGTGGAATTATCAGAATTGTCAGAATCACGGTGAAGAGCGCAAGGTTTCGACCCTGGTCAGCCCCAGCAGGTCGCAGTCTGACCAGAAGCGATACTGTTTATGTTCTCACGGGGCCCCTTTTCGCCTGACGAGTCAAATTTATTTAGTATCTTCAATACGCGTCATATATAAAGCCGGTTTCGTGTAGTGAATATCTGAATATCTTTCAAACTACGTTTAAGCATCAACTGTTTTCCATTTCATCACCATCCGTCATTTTTACGCACTCAAGAAAGTTAACTATTGAAAATATTGTGGAAAAGGAGTTATTGCTTGTAGCTTCTACAAAGCTTCTACCCTATATTGTACTTATTTATCAAGATCAGACCACTTTGAATCACCGTCTGCAATTTCTTTCTATTTGGAAAAGACTATTTTTTGCATTGGGTAATGGGTTCAATAAAAGAAACAGTCTTTTGTTATTTTCCTTCAATTTGTCCTTTTATTAGAGGCATTTTGCTTTGATTTGACTGTCGTATCAATAAGTAGGTTATATGTTATACATCTAGCACGAAAAAGGGGGGGGGGACAAGAAAAGGGGCCATATTGGAATTGCGTCATGGTCAAACCTTTTTAATACCAAACCCTGATTGGACTTTGCTAGGGCCGACTTTTCTTTAACCCATTCCCACACAAGAGAATTTTAGACTGGTCCAAATTGAAAGAAGCTGCAGACGACAATTTAATTTTTTAATTTTTTTCGACTTTTTGGATAGAAAACATTGTGGATAATGAAGAAATTGCTTGATCCAGCTATTTTTTCATTTCCAACAATGTATTCCGAAGCTTATTTCTTGAGGGGCGTGAAAAGGAAGGATCGTGTGGGAATGGGTTGAATGATTGCTATTGGAAGTTACCGCGTTGTTCGCTTTACTACAAAAGTAATAGTACCAAAAAGAAATGCTAATATTAACTCCCATTCTACGATGAAGGGTTATATCTAACATTTTATCTTTTGTATGTGCAAACTTTATTGACCATCGTAAATTCCTTGACCACCGTATCAGGGAATAAAATCCAAAATATTGGGAACGAGTCGGTTTTTTTAATGAGTACTTATAATAGCCTTGAAAAATTAAGTCTAAATATCTTGAGCTCGAATTTTATCGTATACGTTATTCAAGCGGAAATTTCTTAGTGTTTCTGAGGTAACCCTTTATTGTTTTTTCCCTTTCAAAATTCAAGACTTGTCTTGATTCAAAGGGATAACAGATGACATTATAAAATAAGTATAATTAAAGGCGTTGCTATCCTATATGCTAGAAAATATTGTGCGAAAAAGAAGAAATTGCTTGTTAAAAGCAGTTTCTTCATTTTCCCCGATGTTTTCTCAAGTACAGTATAAAGGAGAAGTGCAGGCCCGAAAAACTTTTGCTTCTCCTGTATTACAATTCAATAGGCTGATCGCTATTGACGATCAAAAATTTGATAGACCAATCAAATCTTACATTAAGACCGGACTTGAACTTGACCTCCGACATTTATCTACATTTGTGTGTTGGTTTGCCGACTTAAACATCGTATCAACAGCTTAATCAAGATATAGATACGACGTTAAGATCACCAACGATTTTTTTACATCTTTGTTACATTCTGATTACCATAATTTTTGTAATATCAAATTGGAACTTCCTGTCGGAGCTCAGAGGACGGGGCCAGCGATCACACCTCAATGCCTCACCCACCGAGCTTAAGGAGCTAGCCCCCTTGAGCTTTTTTCAAAGTCAAAAGTTATGTAAAAATAACATTTTACATATATATCACTGTTAATATTCGTCGAATTTCATTCACTTGAACCTTCAGTCTTTATCTTCTTTCAAATCGGACCAAAAAATTGTCTGGCAATGGGCTTAGCGGCCACGATTAAACAGCCCCTTTAAAAATGACAAAGCTATCAACACGAGGATGAAACTATCATAACCAAAGTACTGGAAGTACTGTAAGCTAACAAAGCATGGTTTTGTTGAGTAATCTTCATTGTCATGATAGATAAACGACGTTAAAGTAACCATAAAGTTAACCCGTTTTCACACAATAACACTTTCTTACGCCACATTAGGAAAAAGTTCTGGAAAACAATGTGGGAAACGAAGAAATTGCTTTTTACAAGATAAATATTTTGGAAATTTTTACAATTTGAAATTGTCGTCTGCAACTTCTTTCAAGACTTTGATCAGAATAATTTTGAACACGATGTACTCAGGCGAGCTAAAATACCTACGAGATGAACTTGCAGGCAGAGTTTACAATATTCTTGAACTACTTTTACGACGTATGAATTAAATGGATTTAGTGGTTAAGCCTCCAGTGGCTGTTTGAACTTATTGAACTCTGAGAAGACCTCAAAATTTTGTCTATCAAACCTGACATTTTGCTACCTATAAAATATAATTTGGAACATACTCCTCCCCCCCCCCCACAAAAAAAAAAAGTTATTTGCACTAGTTATATCGTCTCTACGTGGGTGAATATCATCACATTACTGTATGAATTCAAAGAAGTTGCAGACACCAGTTTCAAGTTAAATTTATTTCTTACCTTCAGGGAAGAAAACATCGTGGAAAAATGAAGAGATTGCTTGTGAAAAGCAATTTCTTCATTTTCCACACAATGTTTTCCAAGATTTTTTTGGGTCATACAAAAGCGGGATTGTGTAAATGAGCGTTATGCTTGATATGCACGAGAGGCATTCTCTTTGATAATTGCGTTACCAAAATTAATTATGTTTAATCCAATACCAGACAACACAATCATAGAACAAGAATATATTAAAACAAGTTACAGATTAAAGTCTTTAGTTGAAGAAATTAAAAACAACAACACTTTTTCCTTTGGGTATAAAAGCATTTTTAACAAATGCTAAGTAATTTCTTCAATGTTTCCGAGGTCCTTCCCTTCGTAAAAAGAGGGATTATTTGCGAATGGGTTAAATAGGATCACAGTTTCTCTCTCTATTACAAAACCATTTTTTTGGGATAAGTTTGAATCAAATTATAAGCAAAAATCAACAATAAGTAAGTTAACTCACCTGGATATAATCCTTAAACATATGAAAAAACCACCAAATCGCGATTCCAATAAAAAAGATTCCCTCATCAATATGGCCCCATAAAGACCCCATTTTTGACAGACTCGAATGTCCTTTCCTTGCTATCCTTTTAAAGTCAATTGTTTCAGTAACAGTGGACGAGAATCACTGCTCGCTGATATTATACGACTTCTACTTAGGTTGTCCTGTCTATAAATAACACAGTTTACTGCATCCTTCATTGGTTTCACCCGATACTTCAGGTTATAAATTTCTCTTGTTTACATTTTTAAAAGGTGTTGTTCGGATCAATTGATCATCGCGGCTGTCAATCAAGGGAATAGATCGATCACTCAAATCAGTCATTCACCCCTTAGTTTTACTTTGAACTCCGACATAAATCGCCAATTTGAGAAACATTTTTATTGGTTTGGCGCCTTGAACGTCGTAACTACAGCTTAATGGTCGTAACTACAGCTTATTAAGCCGTTGAATATTTAGGTATAAAAAGCTCTGTTTTGGTGGTTAGGAATATCTCCCAAGGGCCCATTAGGAGATATTTAAAAGGGTCAAAAAAGGATATATTCAAATTTTTGAAGGTTCAAATCCCTGGTTAACGAGTCAAACACGAGCCCTCTAGTAAAATTAATCGCCACAAAAGTTCGGAAAAAATACTATGGAATCCAGGATTTCTCACACAAGTACTACCACAACATCCTTCCCGAGCTCCAGCTGCTCATACCTTTAAGGTTAACGATTATCCACCTATTAGTGAGAGATTGATGATGATAACACAAAAGTACGATGACGATATGGCGAGTGTACTATCACGATAATGCAAGCTTAGAATGGTTATAACGCGAGAGTAGGATGACGATAACGCGAGAATACTATGGTTATAACGCGAAAGTACGGTGACGATAACGCGAGAATACTATGGTTATAACGCGAAAGTACGGTGACAATAACTCGAGAATATTATGGTTATAACGCGAAAGTAGGATGACGATAACTCGAGAATACTATGGTTATAACGGGAGAGTACGGTGACGATAACTCGAGAATATTATGGTTAAAACGCGAGAGTACGGTGACGATAACGCGAGAATACTATGGTTATAACGCGAGAGTAGGATGACGGTATGGCGAGAATACTATGGTTATAACGCGAGAGTAGGATGACGATAACTCGAGAATATTATGGTTATAACGCGAGAGTACGGTGACGATAACGCGAGAATACTATGGTTATAACGCGAAAGTACGGTGACGATAACGCGTGAATACTATGGTTATAACGCGAGAGTACGGTGACGATAACGCGTGAATACTATGGTAATAACGGGTGAGTACGGTGACGATAACTCGAGAATACTATGGTTATTACGCGAGAGTACGGTGACGATAACGCGTGAATACTATGGTAATAACGGGTGAGTACGGTGACGATAACTCGAGAATATTATGGGTATAACGCGAGAGTACGGTGACGATAACGCATGAATACTATGGTTATAACGCGAGAGTACGGTGACGATATCGCGAGAATACTATGGTTATAACGCGAAAGTACTACGGTGACGATAACGCGAGAATACTATGGTTTTAACGCGAAAGTACGGTGACGATAACGCGAGAATACTATGGTATAAGCGGGAGAGTACGGTGACGATAACTCGAGAATATTTTGGTTATAACGCGAAAGTACGGTGACGATAACTCAAGAATACTATGGTAATAACGCGAGAGTACGGTGACTATAACTCGAGGATATTATGGTTATAACGCGAGAGTACGGTGACGATAACGCGAGAATACTATGGTTATGACGCGAAAGTACGGTGACGATAACTCGAGAATATTATGGTTATAACGCGAGAGTACGATACTATTGACGCGAGAGAAATATTATGATAACGAGAAAATATGGTAAGGATAACGCGAGAGTACTGTAACTATAGGGCAAGAGTTCTATGACTTTTTGGCGAGAGTACTATGACTTTTCGGTGAGATTAATATGACTATAGGACGAGAGTACTTTATAAACAGGTCGAAATTACTATGAAAATTGGACGAGAGTACTATGAAAATATGAAGAGAGTACTTTGAAATATGACGAGAGTACTATGAAAATAGGACGAGGATACTATGACTTTATAGGGCGAGAGTACTATGACTTTAGAACGAGAGTACTTTGACTGTAGGACGAGATTACTATGGAAATAGGGAGAGAGTCCTATAAAATAGGACGAGAGTACTATGAAAATAGGACGAGAGTACTATGGAAATAGGGAGAGTTTACTATGAAAATAGGACGAGAGCACTATGGAAATAGGGCGAGAGTACTATGACTATAGTGCAAGGGTACTAGGACCATATGGTGAGAGTACTATGACTATAGGACGAGAGAACGATGACGATAACGCGAGAGAGAGAGAGATGAGGATAACGCGAAAATATGATGCGATAACGCGGGAGTACGCATACTATATATAACGCGATACGACAGTGGTAACAAGAAGACAAAAAGAGAGTAAGACAAAAAAAGCAAGGGAGACAGTACGACGAAAATATCATGAGAGTAGGATGAAGATGACGTGATTGTACGATGCCGAAACGCGAGATTACAGTACGAAAGGACGATAGTACGATGACGATATTTCAAAAATATGATAGTACGATAGTTGGATCTTGCTACTTCTCCGATTCTCGTCATCGTACTTGTGTTCTATTACGTTATCGCCATCGTACTCGTGCTGTATCTAACTGTCGGATTATCACAATAACACACTCGTACTCTTACGTTATCGTCATCATACTCTGGACCTTCGAATTACAAATCATCAAATAATCTTGTTTCTTCCCTTACAACAGTCTTTAACATTGCTTTGAGTGACTCGATATTGAACTTATGAATCAAGAAATAAAGTTTTTTTTTATTTTCAACGAGGTGTCATATTTACCATAACAGCAGTCAGTGAATTTGAGAACTACGTTGGTATTTCAAACACCTCACCGTTGATGTCTCCTGTGTACAGTCTCGTTTAACATGACTACTGTTTTATATTTGCTAACAACACTAGTGAAGCGCTGCTTCGTCCGCGCTTCAGATGCTTCATCCAATCGTAGTTTTTCGCCTGAAATTGTTCAATTAATCACAAATGAACAATTCAAAACAAAAGTTAAGAACAAAGGCTTTTGAAAAGAATAATAATGATGATAATAATAATAACATATTGATAAATCACTCTCTATGGTGAGACTGATGAAGGACAACTCTGTTTCGGGATTGATTTATGAATAAAATTCATGCCTTTTTTGGATAATTGAATTCAAATAAGGGCCCAAGATTATAAAACTTTTGTTCATACTCAGTCTAGAATTTACTAAAACTTCGAGTTGGGATTAAAGATTCTTAGATCCCATGGCAATTGTATGAAATTGACGGCAATATTTGTAGATTTTTACTTATTACTCTTAAAACATAATTAAAATTAAAAGAAGATATTTATTCAAATTTGAAAAGTTTAGGTAAATTCTCGATTGAGTACAAAAAAAGTTTTATAATCTCGGTCCCAAATTGTTAGAACTATTTAACCCTTTCCTGTTTAATCCCTGGTTTTTACGTCCCTGTGTTTTTATGCTTGAGAAAACATTGTGGAAAAAGAAGAAATTGCTTGTAACAAGCAATTTCTCCTTTTTCCACATTATTTTCTGCCCTACTAAATGATTATTTTTCAAATATAGTCAACTTAAAATTGTCATTTGTAAAACCTTTGAATTTGGACAAGTCTAAACTTTCAAAAAACAGGAAAGGGTTAAGATTCCTGAAGTAAAGTGTTGTCGTTTTAATATTCGATGGATAAATGTATCAGTATTAGCCTATAGTTTATTTTAATTTTTTTTTGTCATATGAACCAATTGAAAGAAACCATAGTAATTTCTTAATCATACATCTAAATGCAAAATCTCAATTATTATGTATTTTCTTAAGTCATTCCCACACAGTTACGCTCTTAAACGCCCCCTCCCCATATAAAAACTTTAAAAAAAACAATGTGAGAAATGAAGAAATTGCTTGTTACAAGCAGTTTCTACATTATCAACAATGTTTTCTGTCCCAAATGACAAGGAATTTAAATATTTCATCAACTTAAAATAGTCTTCTGCAACTTCTTTGAATTTGGATTAGTCTATTTTTTTCTCATGTGAAAATGGGTTTTCAGTAGTTTTCAGTAGTAAAAGAAAAAGTTGTATTTCGTCGTCGGTTATCAAATGTAAGTGTAATGAAGTGTAAAAAGATTCGTTTGCCACCAACTGGGTAATGCTGCTCTCACACCTTTGCGTATCTGCGGCGTTTGGGTCAAAAATGTTTTACGTGGATCAAACGCCGATGACCAAGGCGTATTTTATTCGATCTCAATGGTATGGCGTATGTACTACGTTCCTGTGGCGTTTCCGCGTCGTTCCTGCTGCGTTCCCGTGTTTGTATGGAGATCCAGCGGCGTAAGTACCACGTTCTGAGGCGTAAGCGTGGCGTATAAGGCGTTGTCGCGGCGTAACCGCTACGTAAGCACGGCGTTCCATTCGTTCGCGCGGCGTTGCTGCTGCGTAATCACGACGTTTACTGTTTACTTTGGGGTATAAAACTGTTTATTTCACGTCGTTGTAGTCATTCATCAGAAAGCAGCCGAAGATGCCACCTAATAGCTGTTTCAGTTTGTTTTTGTAAGCAAAATGTCCAGGCAAGTCCGACAACAGCAATATCATAATCTTCTTGATCCATGACTTTGGAAATAATGAGAGCAGACCAAGGATACTGGTACTATGGCGCTATTCAGACACAAACTCTTTGAACGCCATAGAAACTCCGACAACGCATCACCAACACAGCTGCAACGAAATAGAAACGAAACATACGTAACACGTACGTAGCATGAACACGAGAAAACGTAGTGACAACGCGATTAACGTCGCACATACGCCGCACATACGCCACGCATACGCGGGCTTACGCCGTGGTTACGCGGCATGATTAGCTTTTCATTCGTGCCACGTACAAGGCGTAAGAGCTACGTTCCTGCTACGTAACTGCTACGTTATTTTCGTTTCTACGGCGTAGACACTACGTAAGCGCGGCGTATCAGAGCTGTCACGTACGTGCTACGTATTTTTAAGTGCACACTTAAAAATACGTCGACCCTCGGCGTACGGGGAGATCATGCTACGTATCGAGGCGTATGCGCTACGTAAACTCGCGTTCCTGCTACGTTGTCACGGCGTTCCTTTCTTATCGTGATACGCCACGCTTACGCGGGTCGATACGCAAAGGTGTGAGAGACGTATAAGCAAAGTTAAACACTTGCTGCTGATATTAGGTTTTTGACGTTTGGTTTTCCCTGCTTTATTTAAGATGAATAGTTTAAAGCTTTTCTTAAAACTAGGCATAGGAAGATTGGTCTCCCGACATAAATGAAAGATCATCTTTAGCCTTTTATTGTATAAAACCCGGATTTTAGATGTCGGGTACATAACTAGTCATAAATGAACAAGACTACGAACTTTTTCACACCAATTAAGTATTGAAACAGAACGTCATAGAAAAATTTAATTGCCCTTTATGTGAAGTTGATGACTCTTTTTATATTTGTCTGCCCATCCTTTACTTCACCCAGAAATATGTTGGTAGATATGTTTCGCAAAGACCAAGTATGTATAAACTGAGATATTTTTTAACAAGTGATAGCACCAATATTTCAAACATACTCGTGACTGGCTGTTTAGATGCTTTCAAACTTAAAAAAATTACTCATAGATAATTAAATTATCTTCTATCTCCCGTATTTTATATTCTTTCCATATCTTTATGATAGTGATTTATGTACACAGTCAATCTTGTATTAATAGACCAATCAAGGGACGTTCTAAAAGTGGTCACTTAAAAGAATGGTCGCTTTGTACACCTTTTTGCGGGAGTAATGAAGCATTGGTTCGATTACATACATAAACTATGACATAATTTACGGTTAATCCTGTGTTTTTGGAACTCATTAGAATCGTCTCCTTGAGACGATTCTTATGAGTTCCATCAACATAGGATTCAGGTATTATTCAAGTTTTTAGCGAAAATCACTTTTTTGAGAGATTTTACTTTAATAAAAAAGATTTCAATCATGGTCAGTTAATGGACGAAGACGCTCAATAGACGAGGTCGCTCGAACAAGATCACTTTACAAACCATTGTTGGGGCCGCGGCCATAGCGTAATTGGTAGGCCGTAGGACTTCTAATAATTGGGTCTTCGTAAATATAAGTGGGATGAGTAGCTTGAGATTTAGAAAGAATGTAGTGGCAAGATGGTCTTTATTCTATGACTGAAATACTGTTAAAAGTGGATTAAAAACCCCGATTGTTCGATCAATCAATCAACCAATCAATCAATAGATCGATCAATCAAGCAATATATCGATCGATCAATCAATCAATCAATCAATCAATCGATAGATCGATCGATTAATCAATCAACCAAAAAAAAATCAATCAACCAAAAAATCAATCAACCAATCAATCAATCGATAGATCAATCGATCAACCAATCAAACAAACAAACAAACAATAAACTAACCAATTTATCAATCAAACAAACAAACAAACCCTTATTGATATTAAATGTTTTTCCTTTTGACGCGAAACAGTATTCGAAAATCTTGACTAAACGGTTTGGGTTTACGCCACCGTATACTGAAGTTCAGAACTTATGGTACATCTACCAACGTTTTCTTGCCGTGTCTTGCCGTGTATCACAAAGGTTGATAATGAAGAAATTTCTTGTTTCAAGTAATTTCTTTATTTTTTTACAATGTTCCCATGCAGGGCTTTTTTTTTCTTGACGGGCGTAGTATTAATCAGGCGATAATGACGTCATCAGATTATTTGAATTTTCGAACGTCACTATAATAACGTTATTTTATGCAGGTCTTCCTGATTAACTGATCAAATGAATGTACATTCATAGAGTCCGGAGTAGAAATATTCATCTCCGACTTTTATGAACAGCTTATTCGTCGACGGGGACCAAATTGTCGGAACTACGACGTTTTCGATCGACAAACGATTTTCTCACGACAAACTAATGGCAAGGAGTGTTGCATCTCAGACAATCATCAATAATGAATCATTCTTTGACGACCTCCTTTCTAGAGATAACTTGGCTGGCAATCTGTCCACTAATTGACAGGTTGCTGTCCCCGCCCACTGACTCTGCTGACCCCGCCCACTGACTCTGCTGGCCCCGCCCACTGACTCTGCTGGCCCCGCCTACTGACTCTGCTGGCCCCGCCCACTGACTCTTCTGACACCGCTCATTTACTCCAACAGGAAGTTCCACTTCGATTTTAAATGGCATTATTATGTAACATTTATGGTCATTAACATGCAGCAAAAAGTTAAATGATTGGTTAAACGTCGAAACCACAGCTAATTTAAGCAATATTTACGATGTTTACGTCTCCAAACCAACTTAAATCATTGACAAATATATCGGCCAATGTTCGAGTCTAAAGTTCACTTCCCATCTAAATAAATGATTTGATTGGTCGTTTAACTCTTAGATTGAAAGCCGCGATTGGTCATTTATGCTATTAAGCATTTTCCTCTGCGCTGTTCTTGAATCTGGCAGAGAAGTTTATTATGACCCCAAATGTTAGCGTGTGGGGTTAATTTTTGACAAATACAGAATCGGTCCACAAGAACGCATGAGACTCAAGAAACCAGTATAGTCTATCATTAGCTAGTAAAGCGCCAGCTTTGATAGCTTAAAATAACATACAAAATTATGAGGTCGTCTAACCCTTTCCTGTTTTAAAATTTTTTAGACCTGTCCAAATTCAAAGGTTTTGCACACGAAAATTTAGAGGGGATTTAATTTGAAAAAGCATCTAAAGTAAAAAGATCTGGAAAACATTGTGGACAATGAAGAAATTGCTTGTGACAAGCAATTTCTTCAATGTGAACAATGTTTCCTAACCACAAAGGGAAAAATTTTCTAAATGCAATCATGCTTTGCTAGCTTACAGTACTTTCAGTACTATGATTTTCATTGTAGAACTCTCACTCGATATCTGTTCATCTATGCAAGGTAACCGGGGGGGGGGGGGGTGATTAAAAAAAACCTTGCGATTTGTTAAAAAGGATCTTTGAATATTTTATTCATATTTTGCTTATGTACAAATCAATAAACAATATCACTATTTTTTCTCAAGACTTTGAGTAAGTTTTATATTGAGGGAGTCGGCATTGACGCCATAACCGTGTCCATATTTTGACGTCACTAGAGATGTTTTATCTGTGGCATTGCTACTTTTGTCGTCTGCTGATGAAGTCTGTTTAGCGAGAGTCTGTAATTTGTACGGTTTACGAGCCAAAGGATCAACTTTTTGTACTAGATTTAATTCTGGATTAGGATTCGCCCAGTGTTGCTGTTCACCTGAAAGTTATAAGTAAAACTTCAGTTCAAAGGCGATAATACATCATTTGTTTTTAAACATACGTACTATAATTGACGGATCGCAATTGCCAATCAATTTGAGTAAGCTGTGAACTTTGAACCTTGACACCAATACTTAGCAGTTTTGTTGGTTTGGCGACTTAAAACGTCGTAACCACAGTTTATTAAAGATATGTCTCTACTCAACAATTTCACTGTCTGTTACATATTACGGACCACATATTTGGCAATATAACGCCGATTTCTATCTACGTCGAACCCCCGGGCGGAGATAAAATAGGCGTTGTCAGCGATCCGGCAATCAAAATATTCCTCGATATAATATCTAACAAAACAAAACAGAACAAAACAAAACAAAACAAAAAACATCTACGGTGATTTATTTAGCATTCCCAACTTATGACCACTAAAAAATACGTGTTTGACCAGCATTTTCAGGGTAATTTAGTGGTTTTGGTGTTCAATGAATGACACAGTCTAGCTGTAAGTTTGATCTGTTTTAAAATACTATAGTCAAAACAGTTTAACCAGGAAACCTTTATAAGAGTTTTTAAAACATTGTGGAAAACGAAACAAAATGCTTGTCTATGAATTTCGCCATGTCTAAAATTTCGTCGTGTGCTAATGTTATGACATCCTTGTGGAAGTTTAATTTATAATGAACATGATACAGCAACCGGTGGTTATTTCTTGGTCCTGAAATAGAACCAAAGCTATTTGGGGATAATAATGATAATTTGTTAAATAAGTTTCTAACTAGTGGGCGCTGGATAGGGGATTTAAAAAACCTTAGTAAAAAGGGAGCATAATTCTTACATAAAAAGCAAAACACATATTAGAATTACCTCTCTTGATAGTATAGGTTGCTCTACAGGTGGCATATTACACTTTTAAGTTTTATATAGAAGCCTTCATTAATTCAAGTAATTTAAGAAAATGTCAACGTTTAGAACGACAACGCTGCAGACGACGACGACAAGGATATGTCAATTTCAATTGACCAATCACGTCCGACAATCAAGAAATCAACGGACCAATCAAATCATTTATTCGGCCCGGACCTGAGCTTTCAACTCCAAAATCGGTCGCCATTTTTGTTAATCTTATTGTTGATTGGTGACTTAAACGTTGCAACTGCAACTTATTCAAGCTGTAGTTTCGACGTTTAGGTCAGCAACCAAACTTTTTAATTTTTTGTTTCAAACTACTGGCCATAAATTTTGCAAAATAACCACTAAAGAAATAAGCGGAACTTCCTATCGGGATTAATGAACGGGGCATAGGGAATCAGTGGGCGGAGCCAGCGACTGGTTAATTCCTCGGGTTTTCTCCGAGAACAGTCAAAATAAACAAAACCAAGACTTTTTTTTGCGAACAAACTATCCAAAGTGGTTCACATAAATGCCAAGCACTACGAGATATATTTTGAGCGTTTATGCTGTTTTGGCGATTTTTTACATTTGTCTGGCCATAAAGCTTGCAAAACACGCCGTTCAGTGTTTTAGTCGAACTTCCAGTCGATTGTGACTAGCGATGCGTTAATTTTTACTTCGCATAGATCGGATGGACATCTAAACAGCCCTCAGCGGAGAGTTTCATCAGACTGTGTGGTCCTAGTCAAAATGGGCCCAATAATCGACTTTCTTTTCACCTGTACAAACTAATACTCACCTGACGCAAATATCAAATAAAACACGCCAGAGAATGTTAGGACGCCTGTGGTTGTATAAAATACATTATCCCATCCTTGGAGGTCCTAGGAAAAGAACGGAAGAGTTTAACAGATACTTAATTTACATGAATACACAAGTATCAGTTCCTACAAGCTGTTAAACAAACTCTCACAAACAAAAGATTTTAAAAAGTAGAACAAAATACTTTTAAAGGCTCATTACATGTATACACATTTGTTTCGTGAGTGAAGATCGGCTTTAGAGAATATAATCGACTCTGTTCTGTATTGCGAAGTTTTAGACTCACCGAAATTCAAGGGTTTTTGCAGATGACAATTTAAATTTGATTCTATTAGAAAATAATCAGTCAGTGGGATAGAAAATATTTCCCACAATGTTCTCTCAAGTATAAAAACACAACGTAAAAACCAGGGATAAAGTAGGAAAAGGTTGGTTGTTGGTCATTACTTGATTGATTACTTGATTGATCGAGTACACGTATTTCTACACAACCCAAAGTAAATCAATCATATGTAAAACTACTATAAATTCATAAAAGAAGAAATTTCTGTCACAAGTAATTTCTCCCTTTTCATCACGTTTCTACTCTTGGCCTACTTTCAGTTTGTAAAAGTCTACAATCAAGTCGTCTGGTAATGGATTGAATATTCATCAACAGTTTCGTGCGGAACTCTTTAGAGAAATTCTTTACACACTTTGATTTATTATGTTAAATTGGCGGATCGCTGCCCCGTCAACTGAGCTCCAACAGGAATTTCACCTCCGGATATATTATATTAACGGCGTAATATTGCCAAATGTATGGTCAGTGTTATGTAACTAAGGGGAAAATGGTTAGTTGGCGACGTAAACATTGTAACTACAGCTATAGTTACGACGTTTAAGTTCCCAACCCAACAAAATTGCTTCACATAAATGTCGGCTAATGTCGGAGTTCAAAGTTCACTCATGCTCTATATGAATGGTATGATTGGTAAACTGAGTTTTTGATTGGGACCGAGATCTGTGAATTTAGACCATAAGTCTTACCAACCTGGTGGATGGTAAAGGCACCAACGACTAAAGGGACCAGTATTGCACCTATCGTCCCGAACGACGAGGACAGGGCAACTAGACTACTGGCGTAACGTGTAGACAAATCGTAGTGGTTCACCGACCAACCTGGAACAGAAATAACATTCTAGGAAATTCTAGGAAATGATAAATGAGCGCATGCGTAACATTTCCAACCATTACACATGTGCGCCAATTAAAGACTCAGATCAGCCTGTGCATCCGCTTAGTCTGATCAGAGTCTTCACTCCGCGCTCTGTAGATAGATACTGACCCAAAGCTTCTTTAAACAATCAGCGAATGTTCTAATTGCCCCGAATGGCTGTCCAGGGTGCTCAATGTATGTGAGTCACGCACATGCGAAATGGTTGGAAATGTCACACATTGGCTCAAATTATAGAAGAGGACAGGCCTGTCAGACTTCTTGTGAGAAGTCATCAAACGAAAGGATGGTTCACTGATCAACCTGGAAGGGACTAGAATTCGCGAGGTTAGCGCAAAACTTTCGTAACATGTTACGGAATTTTACGTCAGTTTTTCACCAAGCCATATACTTGTTAGGTAGAATTCGTCACATTGTCGGTGGTTTAATCTTTGTGATTGTTTTCTAATGAAAACATGTTTTAACCCTTGTCATGCTGAGCCCGGAATATTCCGGTTTTGGCAGGAGATGTAGACCAAGATCAGCCTGCACATAAGTGCAGTCTGATCTTGGTCTACACCTCCTGCATGTACTTTCCTGTCAGAGTTTTTTTATGAAATTGATTTTTAAAAGATATATTGATTTTTGAACAACAAGTTATATCAGTGTTTTTAGCCCTTTGATTTTACAGCAGTTCAGTAAGGTAATTTATACAGCATGACAAGGGTTAAGGTGGTTAGAAGGCAATCCAGGCTGCATCTTAAAAACGAAAGAAAAAAGGCTTGGTCGCATCAGAATTGAAATATAGTGTTCGGTATGACACATTCATAAAATTGCAAATAAACATCTCATAGTGTCTGAAGATATAAAACACATTATGATGAATTAAGCTTGTCCAAGACATTTCTAACCATTACACATATGCGCCAATTAAAGACTCAGATCAACCTGTACATGCTAGCAGCCTGATCTGAGTCTTCACTATGCTCTCTACAGATAGGTACTGGCTCAAAGATGTTTTATTTGATCAGCGAATAGTTCGAATACCTGATAGTGGCTGTAAAAGATTGCTTAGTGTCTAAACTTCATGCACTTGTGTTATCACTGGAAAAAAATCCACACAGGCTCGTTTTGGAATTCTATTTTATTGTCGTAGAAATTAAATGAAAATAATAAAAACATAATTTCACTGTTAGCGGCTTTATGCATAAGCTTTTTTTTTACAAATAATTTTCATTCCTCCGGGAAAAAATGCCAAGCTCTTATAATTAAATAGGATATCATAAAATGTCAAGTAACCAAAGATTAAACGATCTGAGACTGTTAATTATAAAATTACTAGAATTCAAAATATTTCCTGTCTCAGCACAGGAGTTAAGTAAAAAGTTTTAATTCATTCAGAGTCTGATAGATGAAATAGATGAATAACCGTTACCTCATGTAGTAAGTCTGAAGGCACCAAATTAGTATTTTCATCAAGTCAGAATCAACAAGTTTGATAGAAAAACAACAATAATTACCTGATGTGGAAAGTCCGAATGCACCAAGAGCAACAGTTAATACTATTATTACGACGACCCCGTCATAGAGAAACGTCAGGACAATAAAACAGATAGACGGTCCAAGAAAGCCTGAAACGATCAAATGAATTTGTCTCAAAACTTATTTTAACTCGAAACATTTGCAAAATATTTAACAAGCAACTGCAGTTATGCTAGCTTATTTTAAAAGACAACATTTTGAAAAGGTGTCAACTAGTGTAACTACGACTAGATGACCGAATCCTTGCGCAATTAATGTAGTCACCGTGATCATTGGCTTTATGAATGATAAAAAAGCAGATAACGAATAAAATTAATCTGGGTAACCTTTTCGGTTAATTCCCTACATTTGATTATTGGGATTCCAGTTAATACTTGCTATTGCTGTGTCGATCAGCCTTAGTGCCTTGTTTAAATGATCTTAACTCTTTCCTTGATAAGCTTAATTATTGAAAGAAAATTATAATTCGCGGAACGTTGAACCAAATCGAAATTTTCCTACATATGCCTTGAAACCCTAATTTTGTTTATATCCCCTGTCGATTATACATATACTTCAATCTACCCACATATACATATGTGTGGCTTGAGTTCGTCCGTCCATCTATACATCTGTCCTCCCATCCCTAAGTTTTTGTCCAAAAGAATTCCAAGTAATGTATAGTATAGCTAAAAACTTAATGTCAGATAATTTCTAACAGGAGAAATATACTGTAAAAGAACCAAAAAAATTGTCTTAGCACAAGTCAAATTAGGACTTTTAGAGATTGTAGGCTCATAGAAATGTGTAAGATTCGAAATATTTCAGCCGTATAAAGAGACGTTTTTCTTTCACCATATTCCATTAGCTTGATTAATCTATGGTAAAAAACTTACTGTTTTCTAGGTTGCAGTACTTTCAGTACTTCCATTAAAAGAAATAAGTGTTTATGTAAAACAACATTTTCCCTTGTAAACTACCATAACAACATTGCCAACACCGTCTTAGGTAATAGACTTGTAAACGCATTTTCAACAATCAGCTTTAATCGACCAAGTAAAACACTTGTAAACGAAAATTTGGTATAAATATTTGGGTAATGTAAACAAAATTCTGCTATGATCAATTTGATAGAGGAAAGTAAACACAATAATTTAGTAAAGGAGTTCCAAATACCATTCTGCTTGGAAATGGGATAAAACGCGGGTTTGCTATAAAATGGGAAGAGTAATTTACGTTTATTAAATGTCCTTTTCCCTTGTAAACTACGATATAAAGTCTTGAAAACACCATTTTCCAAATCAGTAAAAGACTTCAAAGTTGCCAAAGCAACCAGCCAAGAGAACTAAATCAAAATTTAACATTCATCTCTAAAATTATATTATATGTATTTAATGTCAAAAGTTTTATTCGCGGTTAGTCCTCTTGAAAAAGTAAATAACAAATTGTGATTGTTCGTTCTTCCATGTCGATAAAATAGAATTCGTTGTTGGACGAGCCAAAAGTTGTAAATACAGCTTGAATAAAGCTATATTTACGACATTTAGCTCGTCCGAATAGATCAAGAAGAAAAAATTTAAAAAATACTTTACCAATTCCTGTCAACAGTTTTCTCGTGGCCGTTGTTGACAGACAGTTTGCGTTAAGTAACATATCTGCTATCACCCCGCTACCGAATGAAAACACAACCATGGCTATATGAGGAATTGAAGCATACAGTCCTGTCTGTGTAGAAAGAAAAACACACAGGCAAACAAACAAAATTAACAAAAAATACATGTAATGTAATATCTGGTAAAAAAACCTGACTGATTCACAATCTAAGCTACAAAATTTCTGATTTACTTGATAAAGGTAATTGCATACTAACGACTCCATGAATATATCAATGTTTAATTTACATTTCAAAATTCTTGGAATCTTAAGTCGAAACTGAAGCCAAATTATCTGTTTTGTGTAGTCGTATAACCTAAATACGTGATTCTCTAACAATTCGTAGATATAGAATTCTGTTTTCATTTTGTTACTTCTGTAAAATTGTTGTTGAATCCTCGTATCATTTTCTGATATGTATGTCCTCTGTTTTGTAACACAAGGGAATAGTTTATAAACCCATTCCTCTACAAACCCGAGATTTTAAGTTGCTGTGATTTTCTACTCGAGAAAATATTGTGAAAAAAAAAGAAGAGATTGTTTGTTTTAAGCAATTTCTTCTTTTCTCACAATATTTTCTATTACACAGGATCATTTCATTTCAAATTGCATCAAATTTACATTGTCTTCTTTCAATTTGTACCACTCTAAAATTTCAAAAAAGGGAAATGGTTAAGAAGACAGGACACATGCCCACCTACAAATAAACTAAATATGATAAGAAGAATAAACATTTGAGATGTTGGTCATGTATTTATATTATGCTTACGAAATAACTGCAAAAATTGAAGTTAATGCATAATATCAGTATATGACTTCGTAATCCTTTCCTATCCTTTGAAATTTTAGACTAGTCCAAAGAGGTTGCAGACGACAATTATAATTGGATGTAATTTGAAATAAAACCATTCCCTGTGGTAGAAAACATTGCGGGAAAAGGCGAAATTGTTTTCTACAAGCAATTTATAGTTTTTCCATATTTTTTTTTCTGAAGTATAAAACTACATTGTCGTTAAATCCCGGGTTAGTACAGGAAAGGGTTAATCAACTTAATTTTTAATTCGTCGAATGTACATTTATCTCGCTGGTTGTGTATCGTATGCTACAAAGATAGTATTGTAAAGGCCGGAGGCCAAATAAACAATACATATATGCTGTCTTTCTTTAGTGAAAAAACGCTTCGAAATGCCTAACCCATTGACATTGTACCCTAGTAGATGTTAGAAAGAATTAAGTTCGTGTTTTCTAGTTAGTAACCTACCGCTCTGCAAGCTCATAGCAAAGTATATTTACACACAGATAATTTTCAATACATTTAAAATCAAGCTTTACTTGACGGACCTCCTCTGTCTAACAAGATTTTTGCATTACAGTAGTTTAATGGACAAAATGTTCTATGTTATTTTCACGCGCGTCGGTCAGAAACTTTTGACTGTTTGTAGGGAAAAATATTTTGATTAAAAACAAACAAACTCGTTGCACACGGCCGAATCATAACGAGTTTGTTTTTAAGAGCCCATTTTTTGGTAATTCACCTTATTGACGCCATACTATAAACGCGCTTAAGATTATTGGACACTCCGAAAACATTCGGGTAAGTTTTCATTGGCATGCCTGATTTTTGCACGTGTTAAATATTTTTCGAAATTTTGTGCTACCGTCTACACAGTGGAATTGTGTAAATCGTGAAATAATCCCATGGCTAATATAACTGTTTTCGTTATAATATAATCAATTACTATATGCTTAGGTGCACAAGAGCACCAAAAATGCGAATGCTTCAATTCGCAACAAGGTGGACTATAGAAGATACTTACCTGAGCAATATTAAACCCAAACTCGTTCAGGTACAATGGTTCATTTGTTAACATGAGAATAAATAACCAATGACGTGCAAAGTGACAAAAACAAATGGCGATGACCGGAAGTGACGTTAGAATATCTTTCCATGGCATCGGGGCATTCTGCAATCAAAAGAAAGCATTTCCTATAAACGCACGAAGGAATGTACTGTTTCTCGCTATCCCTGATTAAGCGCAACATCGGATACACTGCTAATTAAAAATTCTTGAAATCCCCTTTCAACAATTAGCTAAATTAGACTTTTTAAATGAATCTAGATCAATTTAAATAAAAGAAAACAATCGTTGATTTTAACCCATTTCCACACAATGACGCTTTTTGACGTCCAAAAGAATAAAACCTTTAGAAAACCTTTTGGAAAATGAAGAAATTGCTTGTGAAAAACAATTTCTCCATTGTCCACGTTGGTTTCTACCACAACAGACGGAGTTTCTAAAAGGAATTTCATAAGCAAAAGAATTTACATCTGCAACGTCTTTTAATTTGAACCAGTCAAAAATATTGGCGTCTGGTAATGGGTTTCAATAGTTATCACATTACCGCACAACGAAGCTTACTGACGCCCTTAAGAAAAATGTGAGAAAAGGAGTAATTACTTGTAGCAAACACTGAGTGCACATGAGAAACTTAAGGTGGACGAAGACAACTGGCCACGTTTTGCAATCGTTATGAAATTTATACAATGTTTAGAGATTCAAATGAGACAGTATTCTGGAAAAATCACGTTAGCTTTCCAAAATGCAGTATTTTTTCTGCATAATTGACACAGAATTGATCAGAAAATTGATAATCCAGGCATGTAGGAAGTGGTTTAATTGGTGGAGGAGGCTAAGTTGAGAGCATGAAAATACAATGTAGTTTTCAAAGCAGAACAAAATTTTTCTCTTACTAAATCTACAATTTTTTAAACAGGGACGGGGAGCTCACTTCTACCCTTGTTACAACACACTTAGATTATATCTGCACTTGAAAATGAATGGTCCCATTCCGCCCGGTTAATCTAGTATCATATTGTTTTATAACACCTCTACAGTTAGACATGTATTTTGAAGCTACCGCAAAGAAATCGATAGATATGGCATATGCCTATTGTAGATACAATGTAATTATAAAGAAAGCATCTTGTAAAAAAACATTCTAAGATAGGGAAAGGTGGCTTGCAATAAGCGGATTGTTCTTTCTCGCAATAACATCTGAATTATTGCGTATTGTGGGTGGCATTTGAGTAAACAATTTTAATTGCAGTAATTTACATCATACACAGTCAGTATGATTCGTACTCTATATTGGAAATACTTCTGTGAAAAGTTGATCTGGAAAAGTTGCTAGTGAGTTGCTCTTTCACTTTACGAATTTACCCATAAGAATTCCACACTATCATAATTTCGAAGCACCCATAATAATTTCGAAGCATCCATACAAATGCTACAAATTAGCACTTTCATTTCGCTCCTTATAATTCAATATAATTAATAGAACACTAAAACTAATTTAAACTTCTGCAAAAAATAAACAGTAATTTACAAGTACCTTTTTCCTTCTAAAAGAGTTTTTTCCCCGTTTTTATCTGTCTGTCTTAAAATAAATCTATTTCGTAATAAAAAATAGATAGGATGAGATTTTAAACAAAGAGCTATAACTTTGAGAAAAGATAATCGGATATAACCTAAATAACATGTACACATCTTTGCTTGATACTCAGTTCTTGTTTGAAATTTGAACCAATTTCACAAAGCAGTTTTAGGAGAAAATAGGCTGGCAAAAAACCTACACCGACAAGCGGACTCCTATATACCCTTAGTATATTTGAAAGGGTGTAATATTGATGATAAAATAAGACTGAGCTTTCAAGAATTTCACGCATTGAAAGAGTAACGGAACATTGGTCAACTACAAAGCTTTTTACAGAAAAGTCGCTGAAATCATATCAAGATACGTCGAGTGAGAGCTTATCTATAGAGTGCTCAATGGTGACTATGATTAGAATGCACTAATGGGCAGGACGATCAAAGTCTTGATTTGACGTTAACGTGTAAATGTCGGAAAAGCCATGCACAGACTTCAATGAGTTTGGCATAAAACAGAGAGTAAGGGAGAAGTAAATAATCATTCTTCTAAGTTAGTTTTGGAACGAAAAAAGAAATCGAAGGAAATAGGAAGGCAAGAATATGAAAAGGATTAAGAAAAAGAAAATGGATTTAAACACGAAGGTTCAGAATTGTCGCAAAGCGGACCCTTACCACTCCCAACCAGCTTTCGTCAATCAAGTAGCAAAATTTTACTTTAATCTATATTATCCAAAATTTATAGTGCACCTCCTTTGGTCAGGAATAATATTTGAATAATGTATTAAAGTCCTGGGTCAAATGATTTTTGAGCTAGCGCGGAAACGGGTTCCAATTAAAGTTCGATTGTGACCTTGAGCTTTGACGTACGCAACACAAAACCTTGGGTGGTTCGCAGATGGATGAACTGACAGATCGATAGACATGGTGAAAACAATATACCCCATCTAGTTCGTTAGTGGGGAAGGTACAGTGAAAAAAGAATAAGAAGGTGCATAACAATATTCACTTCGTAGTCGATGACATCCTGTCCCTGTGATTTCTCTAGGTATTCATACTCCCCGTCACTTATAGATGCACAATGAGACGGTTTTTCGTATGCGAGAAGAGCCCAAAATAGGTACCATATGCAGATAGCAACACCTGCAGAAATAATACAAACATACAATGTACAGAAAACCTTGTATTAACCTTTGTCATGCTGCATAAACCACCTTACTGAATTGCTGTAAAATCAAAGGGCTGAAAGCACTGATAGAACTTACTGTTCAAAAATAAACATTTCTTTTAGAAATCAACTTCATAAACAACTATGACAGGAAAAGTACAAGCAGGAGGGATAGACTAAGATCAGCCTGTACATAAGTGCAGTCTGATCTTAGTCTACACCTCCTGCCAAAACCGGAATATTCCGGGTTCAGCATGACAAGGGTTAAGTGACTACACAAAGGACAACAAAAAAGAGTTCTCTTAACCCATTCTAACCCAGCAAAATTTTAGACTGGTCCAAATTGAAAGAAGCTGCAGACGACAATTCCAAGTTGATGGAATTTTGAATTTTTTCGTCTTTTTGGATAGAAAACATTGTGGATAATGAAGAAATTGCTTGATACAAGCAATTTCTTCATTATCCACAATGTTTTCCAAAGTTTTTTTCTTGAGGGGCGTAAAAAGGAGGGATTGAGTTGGAATGGGTTAAAAGAATGATCGCTTAATTCACTGGGTTTTTTTTTCCGAAAGATATGGCGGTTTGATTCGAATACATATATAAGTTATAACAGGATTCCCACTGAATTCTGTGCTGTTAGGACTCATTAGAATCGTCTGGTTGAGGCGGTTCTAATGCGTTTCAACTAACATAGGATTTAGTTATGATTTTTCCTTTTTAGCAAAAATCCTTCACTTCTTATGAGCTTTTGCTTTTAAAAAGGGAGTTCGATTGTGATCGGTTAATGGACGTGGTTGGTTACTAGAAGCAAGATCGAATGTATATTGAGTTCACCCTTGCATTGGTACATATTCATTTGCTACAAATGTGGTCTCATAAGCCTTGCAAAGTAAAACTTTTGAAAGGGTTTTAGATTTTCAAATAATTTAGAACAATTCGACCTGTTTCTTTTTCGACTTTTGAATTCTAATTTCAATTTAAGACAATCACCATGGCGATATAAACTTGAATGGTCATTTAATAGGTTTAGTGGTATACGTTCATAATGCTGGATTGCAAAGACAATTGTCAGAGATAATGCTTGAACAGATAAAATGCAATTCATGTAATTCCGAGAAAGAAATGCAATTCCATTGTCTGGCGAAAATACTGCCTCATTTAAAGTGAATATTTGATTTCTATTGTAAATTAGACTGTGTAATCATTACTTACCACATACATAAAAGACATATTCCCATCCGAAAGAATGTGTTATAAATCCTCCAATAGGAAAGCCAAGGATTGCGCCCGCGAAACCCGCTGAAATATTTGAACAGATAGATAAAGAAAGTAAATAAAAAATAACCTAATAATTTCATAGATGAAAAATAATCACATGAATGAATAGACAAAAATACCAAAATTGCCTTTTCATCTCTATTTAAAGAATAGGGTATCACAAAATTTAGACTGATTTTGATCTAAGAGAATTCATTTGAAGTAGTTAAGTCTAATTCATTGAATTAAAAATGTTTAAGCTCATTTCCTTCTTTCAAGTCATAAAAATCGGATATCCTTTTTATCATTATATTTCTGACCTCCTTTTGAAACAAAGTTGTAAAAGGATCGGAATAAAGACTGAATGTAAAGAAAACCAAGCAACCAACACAACAAAACAACAACAGCACCCCAAGCAAACTCGCCCAAACCTAAACAAGAACAAGTCTCGTTTCTACAACCATTCACTTGGTACGTTATAAAAACAGTAGAAATAGAAGAACCTTCTTGTAACATTTAATTACATTGACCTTCATCTACACAAATAAGGTTTAAACATATCAGTAAAAAGGTTCAATTTCTTTCTTTTTCTTACAATATTTGCTGATTTAGATATTCAGCGTAGCAACTAAAAAAAATAAAAGTTCACAATAACAATGCACCTAGTACATATGAGCGCATACGTGACATTTCCAACCATTACACATGTGCGCCAATGAAAGACTCAGATCAACCTATGCATCCGCACAGTCTGGCCAGAGTCTTCACTCTGCGCTCTGTAGATAGATACTGACCCAAAGCTTCTTTAAACAATCAGCGAATGTTCAAATTACCCCAAATGAATGTCCAGGGTGCTCAATATGTGCGAGTCACGCACATGCGAAATGGTTGGAAATGTCACGCACAGGCTCATATGTACTAGGTCAACGTTTCTAAAGAAGATAAGAGAAATAATTTTCATCAATGCCTTGATGTGTATATGAAGAAGATTGATCAATCTCTTCATCTGCATCTTCCTCAAAATACGACAGTCCAAAATTTTGTCATCTGTTAAAGGGTAGAGTAAAGATTTCTTCACACATGACCAGACGGCAAACTTTTTGACAAGTCCAAATTAAAGGAGTTGTAGTTTAAAGGTTACGAAAATTTAGATTTTTTCGGCTGTCTTGATAGAACACATTGTAAAGTGTAGAAGTTGCTTGGTTCAAGCAATTTCTTCATTTTAAACAATGTTTTCCCAATTATTTTTCTTAGAGGCGCCGAAAGGCGTTATTGTAATGGAATGGGTTATTAAAAGGAGAGTAACTTACACGTTAAGACAATAGAGATAGTTCTGCTCCTTTCTCTAGGTGCCGACCAGTGCCTCAATACACCGTAACATGACGGATAGAACAACCCCTACAATGAAATACAACGAACCAAGGAACATTCTACCTTGTTCGTGCGACCATCTCTATTAAGCGACTACTTCCATAACACGACCAAAATCGAATTCGTCTTTTAAAAATCAAAAGCTCACAAATGAAGTGGTCGTAATTGATAAAAACATATACTTAAATCCAATGTAATTATAAATCATTAGAATCACCTCAACGAACACGATTCTAATGAGTCTTAACAACATAATAGAATTTTTTTCAATTTTATTTGGCAACGATTCAGGCCTTCATATAATTCACGAACACTTATTTTAAACGCCTATCGTTTGATCATCCCATGAGTGGTCGCTACATGCAAGATTTACTGTAATAACATTGCTTCAAGTAGACTTGGTATCCAAAAAGGTTGTTTCACCTAAAATGTCCCCTTTTGTTTATCGAACACAGTTTATCAAAGCAAACAAGTACTCGTAAGAAGTAAATATATGAATGGATGAAGGAATCAAGTCATCATCGGTGGACGAGCAAAATGTCGTAAATACAGCTTTATTAGAGCTGTATTAATGGAATTTTGCTCATTTTCCGACGTTATATATCACAAAAATAAACCAAATTTCGGTACTTAACTTGTGAATTGATGTGAAAATGGTGCGGAGACTTGAAACGCAAACTCAAACTAATGATCAAGGTTCCTCACTTGATTTTGTATGTGTTCAACCCTAGGGTATGGGTCTAAATCTCTCAATCAAATAAGCGCCAAGTGACAGATCGGTGGCCACGCCTACTGAGCTCCGACGTGAAATTCGATTTAGATATCAAATGAGGTTATTTTACATATTTTATGGTAAGTAAAATGTAACAAAACTATAATGGTTGGTAAGAAACGTGGGCGTCGTACTACAGCTTGGATGAGCCGCAGTTACGACGTTTAAGTCGCTGAACCAACAAAAATACCTCCAATTACTGTCGACCTTACTTTATGCGTTGGGCCCGCCCATTGACTCCGATAGAAAGTTTCACTTCGATTTTAAAGGGCGTTATTTTATGGCCAGTAGCATGTAACAAAAGTAGAATTGTTGGTTGGCGACCTAAACGTCGCAACTGTAGTTTGAATTAACTGTTATTATGAGCTTAAGTCACCAAATCATCAAAAACCCTCTCATACATGGCGACCAATTTGGAGTTCAAATTCCACTTACGATCAAAATGAATGATTTGATTGGCCGTTTTTCTCTTTGATTGACAGCTGCAAATGACCAATTCACGCTTTCGTGGAGATATTTGAAATATCAACACAGGTTCCACTAATGTACAGCGGTAATACAAGGGTTTTTATTGTTTTCACTTTTATGAATTATATATAGAGACAGATGTTACAGCTCAATTCAAATAGAGTCATTACACAAAATCAATATATGAACTTACAAAATGCCAGCCAGCAAACTATTTCATCAACTATAAACAGATGTGAACAATCCAAAATATGTTGTTAATAATATCGACAGTTATAGTTCGTCTTTGCTTCGAACAATGTTTTGGGTATTTTGAAGCCGTTTAGAAACTTACCTATTTGTGTATCTGTTTTTATGTATTTGATGGTCATCTTGGTAAACATGGATCGTACGTTAAAGCGCGTGCTAAAACTGAAAGATGTGGGCGCAATCGTGCAGTTTATAGTCCGTAGGACTCCTACTTACGGGGTCCGGCCCGGCCGCGGCGAACATCCTCTCCTGCATTTGTCTTCCTTCAATGGTTAGATAATCGTAATCCTACATTGGGTGAGCAGCTGGAGCCTCGAAAGGTTGAAGTAGTAGTACTGATGTGAGAAATACCAGCAATCCATTGCTAGGTACTCTAGCCGCCGTAATATGACTGAAATTCTATTAAAAGTGACGTTAAATATGCGACTTATGAAAAAGACTAACCGAATATCGACATTTAGCAACGAGAGCGGGGACTTTTTAGACTTGCCTACATTGAATTTCCCCTATCTTTTTTACTTACAAACTCTAATAAAATTGACCGGCACCTTTTTCAGGTCCAGGCGTTCTTTTTTTAAGTTTGTTTGGTATGCTCCTACAGAAAGTTCCGCTTAGACATTACACGGCGATATTTTACAAAACATTTGGCAAGATTATGTCGCAAGTAAATGGATGTCGACGTAACCGTCGTAACTACACCTTGAATAAGTCGAAGTTACGAAATTTAAGTCGCGAAACAAACAAGAGACTTCACATTAATGTCAGCAAATGTTGGATTTCAAAGTTAACTTCCTGTCTAAATGAATAATTTAATTTTTTTTAGATATTTGATTGACAGTCGCGATCGTACAATATGGTAATTGACTTATGAAAGGTCACAAATCGTTTATTGGTGACCTAAATATCGTAAAAAAGTTTCATTTAAGTTGTAGCTAAGTTATTCTTTCGCTCCATAACGTTCTTAGAGTCTTACCTCTGCTAGCCCCTGACACAGACGAACGACGCAGGTCAAAACATATTGTCCATTTTGTATGCATAAGGGCAGTAGTAAATTTAATAGCGCTGACGTCAAAATACATAAACCAAACAACCTATCAAAAGAAAATGTATTGAATCCATTAAACCCATTCTCATAAATCCCTCAAGAAAATGTCTTTGAAAACATTGTGAACAGTGAAGAAATTGAGCAATATCTTAATTAACAATATCTTCTACCCTAAAATACAAACAACTTTAAAATTCCATCAACTTGAGATATTCGTCAAAAACTTCTTTCAATTTGGACCAGTCTTAAATTTTGTCACCTGGTAATAGGTTAAATTGACCAATCGCAGCTGTCAATCAAGGAATATTCAATCATCCCGCAATTGAGATTTAAACTCCGACATTGACCGCCATTTGTGTGAAACATTTTGTTGTCTGTCGACTTAAAAGTCGTAACTACAGTTGATTAAAGCTGAAGTTACGACGTTTAGGTCGCTAATCAACGATTTTCCTTTTTACTATATGATACTGACCAAGCTTTTGCCAAATAACGTCGAAAATAAAATCGAAGTGGGACTTCCTGTGCCCAAATGGCATGTATGGCCAAAGCAGTAAGTGGGCTTGGCTTGCGATCCGTCAATTTAGGGGAAATAGCAGGATCTACTTTATTAATTCATTCCCACCCAAGCCCTCCTTTTTACGCCCCTCAAGAAAAAAGCTTTCGAAAACATTGTGGAAAATGAAGAAATTGCTTGTATCAAGCAATTTCTTCATTTTCCACAATGTTTTCTATCCGAAAAGACAAAGAAAATTTAAATTCCACCAACTTGAAAATATCGTCTGCAGCTTCTTTCAATTTGGACCAGTCTAAAATTTTGTTGAGTTTAATGGGTTAAAAGGAGATTTACTCGTCAAAATATGAATAGGAAGTCCCTTTATTTTGAAAAATTTACGGCGAGTAAAGTAAAGAAAATGTAGTATAGTTTGCTGGCGACTAAAACGTCGTTACTACAGCTTGAAAACATTGTAGTTACGACATTTTAGTCGCAAAACCAACACAAAAGGTTAAAAAAAATGGCGGCCAATGTTGGAGATCAAAAGTCATTTCTCGTCTCAATGAATTATTTCATTGGTCGGCTTGTTATTTGGTTTACAGCAGCGATCGGTCAATTATAATACCACTCTAAGTGTCCATTTAATTTATAGATTTTTAAAACAGTTTCGCAATTAACCCTCGAACTGTTTCCTCAAATTACAAACACGAATGTCAACTTTGGCAAATCATGTGTTTAAATGATGTTTCTGTGGTTAGTGAATAGTAAACAAAAAATCTAAGGCCACTGCCGATTTTTCAAAGCGACTTGTCTGCATTACCCCCCCCCCCCCCCCCGCGCAAAAAACGACAAAAAATCATCGTCAATAGACTATTCTTAAATCTGTGTAAAAATGTGGAACACCAAGTTTACAGCGATCATTTAGAAAGAAGCTATAAAAATAAGAGGGCCGTTTGCCCTGTGGATACTCACCTGAGAAAAAGGATCTTTTTCATTCATTCCATGTTAAGGTTAGGATTATGATACAAGTGGGTCATACTTTATACATATGTGGGCTGTGGATTCCAAAGTATTAATGAAAGATTCCAAGACTTTAGGGCTTATAATTAGAAAGCAGGAAAAAATATTTGCCTTCCTGTGGATTAATGGGTAACAATTTCAGAAGTAAGAAAGAAGTCAATATACTGATTCTTTTAAGAAAAAAGTACCAAGAGTATACGCCTTGTGGGTAAGGAGGAGAAGTCTTTTCGAAGATTACTGTAACATTTCACTTTTGTTGCCATGCAATAAGAATTTTAAGCAGATTTTAATTCTTGGCCAAGTGGCTTGGGACGAGATATCGTTTAAAAATCGTTCTTAATTTCTATATAACTACCGCCACTTGAAGCCCCGCCCCTTGAGACCCGAGGGTCATGTTTTTAGCTATTTTGAAAGAGATCAATATACTGATGCTTCAAGCAAAATATCAAGGTTTTATGGTTCTTCTGGGTCAGGAGGAGAGATTTATAAAGGTTATTTTAAAATTTCACTTTTGTTGCCATTTCAACCAGAATATCCAACAGATTTAAATTATTTTAGCTATTTCTAGTGAGGACCACTTCTGCCAAATTTGGTTCAAATTGGCCCAGTGGTTGGGGAGGAGATGTTGTTTACAGAAATTGTAGACGGACGACGCACGATGGTTGGACGACAGACAAAAGGTGATCACAATAGCTCACCTGAGCACGAGCTAGAAAGATGGCTCGCTGTGGTTCAGCTATATAAAGAAAGCTCCTGCTACTTGTGTGATAGTATTTAAATTACAAAAAATGTACTTGTTTGTCGGCAAAGCTATTACCAAGCAGTAAAATATTAGACTGGTCCGAATGTAAAGAAGTTTCAGACGAAGATTTAGAGTTGAGAAAAGTTTGAGTATCTTGTTCATTTGAAGCAGTTTCTTCGTTTATAACGTATTCGCCTGTGATTTTGCCAGAGGACTGGTAAGCTCAGTATAGATATGTGATACATAATCCTATCTAAAAAGGTCTTTAAGATAAACTCTATGATAAGCTAGCTGATGTGAAACGTACCTGTGACTTAGCCAGAGGGTCGTTAAGAAAGTTCCGGGTATCGATGTGATAGTCTATCTGATGTAACTTGGCAAGAGGGTCAATAAGAAAGCCACAGGTAGCAGTGTGATTATTTATCCGATGCCAAACGTACCTGCGACTTAGCAAGAGGGTCGTTAAGACATCTCCATGTATCAATGTGATAATTTATCTGAGGATCGTTATAATAGCTGCAGGTAGTACATGTAGTGTGATTATTTATCTAATGCCAGACGTACATGCGACTTGGGTTCGGGCCCAGATGTAAAATATACCTGTGACTTGGCCAGAGAGTTGTTAAGAAAGCTCCAGGTAACTGTGTAATAATGTATCCGATATAGAATGCGCTGTGAAGAAAACCAATCATTCTAGAATCCCAGCCGACTCGAGGCAGCTGAAGAAGTAAGATGTGACTGTACGTATAAATTTCTGAACTAATTAGTAGGGAAAAACAAACTCTAAAACTGCGGTAAACACCGGTGAAAGTGCTCATCAAAACTACAAAGGAGTATAAATAGACATATGACAATAACATATTTTTAGTGTCGTCTTTCATTGGCTGAAAAATTCTTAACGTTCTTCCATGAACAAAATTTTGAGCACGCAACAATTGTGTATCGTTGTAAAATATTTTACTCAAAATTAGTAAACTTTTTCTTTTGTTTCGCTGGTTTGCATTAAATTATAAAAAACAAAAGAGAATATTTTTGTTTTTGTTTTCATTGGGGCACGAGCTTAAAACTTAATCACACTATTCACATTGTGTCGTCAAGTTTTTAGGTTTGTAACTCAACGTAAAAAAAACAACTTTAGATTATCGCCTGCAACTCTTATCAACCTGTACCGGTCTAAAATTTTGCCGTCCGGTAACAGGTTAACTCTTTCCTGTTTTTCAAAATTTTAGACTATATATGCAAATTGATTAAAAAATGTCAAATAATTTTAAATCGAGGGATTGGTGCAAAACTGTCGTAAGTACATTTCATTAACATAGGCAATAGCTACAGTTTTATCTTAACATATGAATAAGAAAATGTAGAAAACGTCAAAAATGATATTCAGGTCATCACACAACGACGTCGACGACTCTGTGACAAATCCCTGTTTTGTGATGTAAGTTTTATTGTGATAAATAATGGTAAAAAAATAAAGCTTACTTTGAAGAAAACGTCCAAAGTTTTCACTTTTTCATGTGGCGCCTCGTCAAGTATCATAACCACTGTTACTCCAACATTTGTTCTCATAGAATACACAAGAAGTTGAGCAAACCCTAACAGAAACGTGATAACATATCGTCGAGGTATGTAACAGGTGCAGCATGATCTTGGTCTAGATCGTGTGGGTACGTTACCGTCATCTGTTACCTGCATGATTTCCATGGTATCTGATTTGGTAATCGCGTAATTTGTTGGATTATAGTTTAATGTTTCAACATTTTCATGACTGAGCGCTTTCTTTGTGTCACCTATGGCGTCACTATTCTCGGCATTTTGTTTGTGACGTTTCTTAGGCCAGACGTCGCCATTTTCTTCAATTTCAGACATCGTTTAGTAGATAACTTCGATCATTATGTTGAAACTTAAAATAGAAAAAGGTCAATTTCTTCTATAAATGGATGTCGCATGGATTGACATACATGTCCATATATATTTCATGATTGAATTGTTGGATCGTGAATGTCAATCAAAGAATCAATCGACCAATCCAATTATTCATGTAGACCAGAAGTGAATTTTTAACAACAACATTGATCTACTTTTATGTCAAACATTTTGTTGATTTGGCGACTTAAACATCATAACATTAGTCTTATTAAACCTGTAGTTACGATAATTAAATCGCCAGCTAACCATTTTCCTTTTTTGTTACATGTTACTGGTCATAAATAATGAAAAATAACGCCGTCTTTTAGAAATGGATCTACCTGTCAGAATTCAGTGGGCGTGACCAGCGGAGTCAGTAGGCGTTTTCAGCGATGCGTCAATGAACTTACATGTATGTGTTTTTATAAATTCTTTTATCATCGGAGCGTAACCACGAATGTTGGTGCATAAATGCGCTTTAACTCTTTCCCGATTTTTTGAAAATTTTAGACTGGTCCAAATTGAAAAAAGGTTGCAGACGACAATGAAAGTCTAGTGCAATTTGAAATGAAACCATCCTATGTGGTAGAAAATATTTTGAGAAAAAGAGAAATTGCTTGTTTCAATCAATTTATCCTTTTCCCACCATATTTCTCAAGTATATATAGAAAAAGACAGTGACGCAAAAATCGCGGGTTTGTACAGGAAAGGGTAAAATTTCTCAAGTTCTTCACAAATAGGTTTTTTACGCTAACAAAATGTCAATCTTCAATTTATTATTCAACTGTTCCCAAAGGTTAATTGACAATGAAGTAATTGTTATGCGGGTCGACAGATCAAAAGTAGAAAGTAAAATATTATTTTTTTGACAATACATAAGTGTGTAAAAATACAAAAGGACAATGGGACTAGTTGGTAATACCGGCAAAACAAAGCTTCTTAGCCCCGAATCAACCGATCACTGCCTTGTAACTTCTGTTATAAATATATAAAATAATGAATGTTTTTAGTGGGGTTTAACCGCACTTTTAAAAGTATTTCAGTCATATCGCGGCGACTGGAACACCTAACCATGAGTTCCTAGTATTTTTCACAACCGTACTACTACTACATCCTGTCCGAGCCTCCAGCTGCTAGTTTGCTTTTCTACCAATTGGTTGGATACAAATGTCGGGAAGTCTATTTGCCGCCACCGGTGATCGAATCCAGGACCTTATGATTGAGAGTCCATCGCGCTTTAACCCATTCCAACACAAGAAAATTTTAGACTGGTCCAAATTGAAAGAAGCTGCATACGACAATTTCAATTTGATGGAATTTTAATTTTTTTCGTCTTTTGGGATAGAAAACATTGTGGATAATGAAGAAATTGCTTGTTACAAGCAATTTCTTCATTGTCCACAATGTTTTCCAAAGCTTTTTACTTGTGGGGCGTAAAAAGGAGGGCTTGAGTTGGAATGGGATAAACTGTGCCATGGCCGTGGCCCTATAATGTAAATACAGTAGATTTTTTTTTGGTTTTGTTTTGTTTTGTTTCTGTTTTATATGTTGATATAAAACATTCATGACTTAATTTTTACTAATCTAAACGCCATGCGTGAACACAACTATTCCTGTTCCTTCAACGGATGACGGTCATTCAAAAAAGACACGAGTATCCGTTTTCTCTATTGTAAATGATAATAAATGGAGCCATAGCTGACAGTTTCGAATGTCTTTTAATCCCTTAAACAACATAAAGAACTGAAAATAAAAAACTACTGGTAAAATCTATTAAAACTTATTGTTAACTTGAACAACACGTGACCAATGAAAATCAAACCATTCTTATAAAATCTAAATAAATCGAAAAATTTTAATACCATCTAGTAAATTTGGTTTCCTTAAATTTTCACATTTCATATCAGATCTACATCAAGTCTTTGGTTTTAACATAATCCGACACGAGAAATTACATCGGCGGGCTACACGTCACCTCCTTTCTTCTAATTTCTCTGTAAAAGAAAGAGAAAGGAACGTGTGCATAATTGAAGTATATTCATTAGAATAATGGTGCCTAGGAAAATGTCAATCGATAATACACATATATATGACTTAACCCTTCTCATCTTAAGAAGTGGATAGAATGTTTTTTATGAGAGAAATTAACAACTTCATTACACTTATGTATGAATCCGCTTGGGTATTAATACATAAGTGTGATAAAGTTCTTAAGTTCATATCCCAAAGAAACCTAAAACATTCTCTTAATTTTCTTATAGTTGAATGTCATCTAACAAAAAAAGCAAATAATTCACCAGTTTTGAGTTAAATTTTGTGGATCTATTTTGTGCGCAAGCATACAAAATAGTTGCGTGCTAAAATCTTCTACATAGAAGCATGAATAAACAAAAACAACAACAAAATAAAACAACCAGCGAATTAAAACGCCTCAATCTGTATAGCAGAAGCTAAAGTTGAATTATAAAATCATATTCTGACTATTTCTAAAATAATCAATACAATGTAGATAGAAACATTTCTAAAACCCTGAAATTTAAAATAGACAGAGATCCGACGAAATGCAAGTTAATCTTAACTTAAAGAAATATCCGATAATAGGAAAGTGCTGGGATGAAAGGGTAAGAGAGTTAACAACCTTTTCATTTGTGTAACATAGATTGCAATGTAACATATGTTTTGATTAATGCGAGAAGAACAAACTATGTAAGAAACTTACTTCAAGTTGATCAGGACGGATTTAGGAAAACGATAAGATAAATGAAATAGAAAATAAGGAAAAATAAATAAATGAATAAGTAAATATGTTTGTCGTGAATCCAAAGGGCTACATGTATTTGGTCCCCAAGCATGGATCCGCTTTTTTCTTTGAAAACGGGGGGGGGGGGTGCAAACGAAAATTTGCTGGTTCTAAAATATTCGTCGATTGTGAGTAAATGTCGTCACTACAACTTCAGCAAGTAGTAGTAGTTACGACACTTTGTTTGTCCACTGATAATTTGATACCTTATGATAATTTGATAACTTGTAACCATTTAATTGCCGTTTAATTCCAGGTGGGTGGAAGGTCTTGATCCTTTGCCCCCTAACCCCCACCCCATCCGGATTTGTGCATACACCAGCAATAGGAAGTGGTTCGTGAAAAAATCAAAGGTAAAATGTATCATCTTAACCCAATATCAGACGACAAAATTTCAGGATGGTCCAAATTGAAAGGAGATGCAGACGACAATTAAACTAATCAAAATACTTTGTATTTGAGGTTCCGCTTATGTTGTCAGGTATAAATGCACTATGACTATTTTGTGTCTTGTTCATGTAGGTAAAATAAATCAGCCTCCTTCAAGTACATTTATGGAGCATGCAGAATGACCCGTAGTATGACCAATATAGATGATGTTGAATGAGGGCTCATGGACCGAAATTATTAAATAAGACATCTGTAAAAAAAATAAAAACAGGGAATTGTCGCGTTTTTATTTTAATGTAATTAATTCAGTATTTTATATGATCACAAATTTGATATTCTACCAGTAAATTGTCCCTTTATGTGAAAAATTTAAGAAGTCCTTGAGAATTAATGATTTCACTATAAAGTTTATAACGCCGTTTGTAAGATTACTTCGATACAAACATTTTGATATCATTTAAACGATAAGGAAAGGCGTTACCATAGCTTAAGCCTTTCCCGTACAATCCCTGATTTTTGCGTTCTTGTGATATTAGACTTGAGGAAACATTGTGGAAAAAGAAGAAATTGCTTTTCACAAGCAATTTCTTCTTTTACCACAATAATTTCTATCATATAGGATGGATAGTTTTTTAACTGCTCTTACTTTAACCCTTTACTGTACAATACCAATTCCCCGTCCCTGGGGTTTTATACTTCAGAAAACATTGTAGAAAAAGAAGAAATTGCTTGTAACAAGCAATTTCTTCTTTTTCCACAATGTTTTCTAACCTACCAAATCGTTATTTTTCAAACTAGATCTACTTTGAATTTTCGTCTGCAAAACCTTTGAATTTGGACAGGTCTAAAATTATGCAAAACAGGAAAGGGTTAAAATGTCGTCTGCTATCCCTTCGTATTAGGACAAGTCTAAAGTTTAGAAATATATTGACTGGTTAATCGAATTTACATAATTATTTCACTAGTGCCATGTAACCCGTGAAATACCAAGAATATACGGCGGGCTTATTTCATCACGCGTCCAAGGTCATTTTTTATGTTATAGAATCCTGGCGTCCTCGTTAATATAGGGTTTTTAGAATGAAACTTTTCAGATTTTGACAAAAATAAATAAAGCACAAAACATAATATAGCACAGCTGACAAAATAAATGAGTTCCGAAAGCTCAGTCGATAATTTTCTCTGCAGTAAAACAAAGGGCAGCAATTTCGGGTTATGACTAAGAGCATCGGCTACTATGATAAAGCGTTAAACTGTTTAGATCTCCTTTAAATCGGAAGAAACGTCATAATCAAATCAATGGATGGATGGCGATTGTCAATACAATAATTAATTGATTAATCAAATAATCTATTCAGACCGGAAGTGGATTTTGAACTCCCACATCTGCAGAACTTATATAAAGAAGCTTTAGTTACGACGTTTAAGCCGCCAAAACAACAAAAATGCTTCACACAAATGGTGGTCAATGTCGGAATCTAAAGTTCAATCCCAACCTTATTGAATAATTAGTATTGCTGACTTGGAACAGTATCACACAATTATTGATAGATTGTAACACGATTTGATTTCTGATATTAGAGAAAATAATTCTTTCTGAATGCTTAAAGACATTATATTTCGTCGTCGTGCGAGCAAAATGGCGTTAATATAGCTTGAATAAAGCTGTTTTTAAATTTTTGCTTTCAAAGACATTTTGATGAGCCGGAATGATTCTCAGCCTCTTACATACATGTGTTGCACAAAAGCATTATTGCTTTCTCTCTGAAATCTTTTTCTAGAGTAGCGACCTTTCTGAACTCTTGTTAAACGATGTCTTGCTCATTTAAGATTATCTCCCCCCCCCCCCCCCCCAAAAAAAACCCCGTCCATATAAAGCCCAAGCTGTAGTTTATGCTTTTAAGTTTTCGTGGAATAATTAGTAATCTAAACGAATGATACAATTAAAAGACTGATTAAACTACGTTAGTATTCCTTGTTATTAGCCTCCATTAAGAACTATTATCATAATTATCTTGAATATTAAATTAACTACTAAATATACTACTTATTCAGAAAAAAGTTCTGCTTTATTCTACGAACAATTATCGCTTGTGGCTGTCAATCAAAGAATCAATCGACCAATCAAATAAAATAATTCATTTAGACCGGAAGTGAACTTTCAACTCCAACAGCTAACCGTCAGTTGACATGGGCCGTAGACAAATTAACCCTAGCCAATATAGCAGACCTCGTTTTGATATCGTTGACTTTTGATTAATCCTTCCTGGGTTTTTTGGGGTGTGTGTGTTGTTTTTGTTGTTGTTGTTGTTTTAAAAACTTTAGACAGGTCCAAATTGAAAAAAAGTTGCAGACGATAATAAAAAATGGATAGAATTTGAAATGAAACCATCCTATGTGATAGAAAATATTTGTTTGGAAAAGGAGAAACTGCTTGTTACAAGCAATTTCTTCTAATTCTACAATATTTTCTCAAGTATGAAATCACCGTGTCGTAGAATTCCGGGTTTGTATAGGAAAGGGTCAATACAGACATTCATTAACCTAATAAGTCAATTTACAAACGAATAAGTTTCGACTACAAAATCAAACAAAAAATCAAAGCACTGAAAGTACTGATGATGGACTTCCGTATTGACATAACAGATTGATGTGCCCGTTTAGGTGTAGAAAATAGCATTTTTCATATTGATAATCTTATTTAAGCATAACGTTTCGCCTAGCCCGGTTTGTTTAATAGGTAATATAAAATGTTACCTATTCTTCAGTCCTGAGCACGATCACAAATTTGGGAGAATGCTATTGTTACACACATCATTTGTCTTTCACCGATGGAATTATAATAAGTAATTTGCCCGTTGAGTTGGTAAGACAGCTATACATGTAATGGCCCAAATTTATTTTATTGAAATTCTATCTAAAGTGGTCTTAAACCAAATTCACTTATCGCGGTCTAACTAGCTTTCAAGATCAATATTTTTTTTACTTTTCCTAGATTATACTTTTCCGATGACAGTCCATAAATAATTGAGATATCATTGAAGAAATTTTGATAATATAAGATTAGCAATATTCATTGAAAATTATTACTAGTAAGAAACAAATGAGAGATTTGCATATGCTTTAAACCTTCTGCGACCCAGTAGTAGCTTGACCTATTTCAACTCAATCACGTTTTTTTACACCCCTGGAGAATTGAATTAGGGAAAACATTGTGAGGAAAGGAAAATCGCTTGTTTGTCAATGTGTTCAAACCTATCTCGGCCTTAATTTTCAATTTCAAAGCGATTTGGATTGTCGTCTGTAACTAGCCCAAAATTTTGTCGTATGGTAGTGGATGGAAAATGCTTATTCAAAATAATAAACATCTTTGGACATATGTTATTGTATAGGTATCACTACCTCGTTATACAGCTCTAAAGATAGAAGGCAAATTACTCACTTTATAATTGAAAGACAGTGCGTTATTGAAACCGTGACCGCATCTACTCTTAGCGGGTTATTGGTAGATGTTTTCGTATTTGAAAGGAATCTTTACGCGTTCTACGAATCATATAGAATCCTCGTATGACGCCATTATCAAAATGTTCACTTGTATTGGGGAGACGGATTTTGAAAAATAATAAATCGAATTTAAGTGGGCACTACTTCTCTTCTAACCGAGTTACATCTTACTGGATTTTCCAAAATGGGTAACACAGATGGACGCCTTCGGAGTCCATCAAAAACTACCGGGAAACATAAAGCCGTGTGTACAGTGACGTGGTTGCATGCAATTTGGCGTCATTTTCATATAAAACAACCGTAGGTTTCGGGTGATTTAAAGTTGTGTAACTAGATGCGAACAGATAAAAGTAAATAAGTATTTGCGGAAATGTGGATTTGGAGATACAGGGTCTCGATATAACCGTGAAAGAATACATCATCAGGTTGAAAGTTTTTAAATAAAGTCTCATTAATCAAGTGATCTGTTTTGGGCTCAGTTACAGGTCAAAATTCTGCATATTGCATTGGTCCGAACCCTTTGGCCTGTAACTCAGCAAATACCAAAACATTTGATTAATAAACTCAACTTGCGGATCGCTTGCTCCACCCAGCCTACTGACTACTCTGGTCACACCCACTGACTCCCACATTTGAACCTTGATATCAACGGCTTTATGTTGCAAAGCCTATGCCCGGCTACATGTAAGAAAAAAGTAAAATGATTGGTTGGCGACTTAAACGTCGTTACTACAGCATAATCAAGCTGTAGTTACGACGTTTAAGTCGCAAAACCAACAAAAATGATTAACATAAATATCGACCAACGCCAATGATTCTCTTCGGCTTCACGCCAGGATTGAATGAATGATTTGGTTGGTCGACTGATTCTTTGATTAACAGTCGCGGTCCGTAAGTTGTTAAATGCTTCGATTGCCAAGTGATAAAAGCGGTTGACAAGTTATATGGGCTGAAAACATTGGTTCGAGCCCAACCGTCATCTGGTTGTGCTCGGGGACATGACTTTAATGCGGTTCCAGTCTACCCGGTTTTAAAATTGGTAAGCAGTGGTTTAAGCTACCGCCGCTCTCTCAGGCACAAACATTTATTAATATAAACTTAATTGACCTTCAATAATGTTTTAGATAAATGATATTTTCCAACGTAATTATGGACTATAACCTGGTAGCCGTCTGAGAGACCGAGTCTCGATAGATATAGATATATATTGGTAACTAAGTCTAGTTCCAACTGTTCTTTACAGATCATGACCACTTTTCAAACATCTAAATTAGTCTGTAAAAATTTCATACAAATCTGTCCAGAAATGGAGGAGGAATTGCGATAACAAGAAACTTTGTATCAAAGCCCTTTTCTGTGACGCAGCTTAAAATGCGCAGGGTTTTGTGAGTAGGCCGATTCTGCGAAATTTTATTTAAATTGATCCATATATGTAGGAGATGTGGAGGTTTGACTTACGGACGGAAGGGTAGATGGACATACGTCGGGACAGAGGAAAGGGCGGACAAACAGAGAATAATGATGCTGTTCCTACAGTTGGGATAAAGTGATATTTTTGTGTTGAGTTACATTTAAAAAGACAAGGACACTTGGTATTTAAAACACACAGGACATAAAGTATAGTTAAGTGTAGTCATGTATAAATCAGCAATTCTTGTTTCAGTCTGTTTTCTTATATTAACCACGTATTCCCAACTTATTAAACTCCGAATCTTGTAGGTACACAGTGGTTCATATAGAGAGTATAATGTGATATAAAAAATGTGATCATTAACTAAGGTCAAAGCGCGCTAGGTGTATGTAACATACGCAACGCGTATAGACAAACGCATACCCCTACACAGATATCACATTATCAAGGAATGAAAGAAAACACATAAAAAGTGATACATCTTTGTCTCTTTTTGCGACACGCGAGCTGTCACGTTTGTTCCCCTAGAAGAAATGTCAGGTATGACGATCGATTAGTTGGTTCTTAACGTCGGCGCGAGAGCAAAATATCGTAATTACAGCTTGTTCTATTCAAAAACTTAATTTCATCTAGATAAATGCTGCAATCAACGGGTTACTAGTAAAACGTCCGTCTGTGTCTGATTTTAGTCGACGAATAGCTGCAGCCAATTATATCAATCGACTAAGTGATTGTCGCTGTCGAATCAAAGCCGATTGACCAATTCAATCGTTAATTTTGACCGCAAGTGAAATGTGAGCTCCTGCATTGAAATGAACCATTTTCGTTTATGGGCGACTTAAACGTCGAAACTAAAGTTTATTCGAGATGCAATTACGACGTTTATGTCTCCTATCAAGGACTTTCTTTTAGAATTATTACCCCGACCATATATTTTGCAAACTGGGGTATTTTGATACCCCAGTCGCACTGCTTTGTCCACGATCAGTGGGCGTGGCCAGCGCTACTCGAATCTCCTTTCGTTCTAAAACGTAATGTTTTTCTCAGACAATAAAATTTGCTTATGGGAAATAGATATACGAGGGACGGTCAGAAAATATCCGGACTTTTTATGTTCCTATCTTTCTTCGTGCAGCTATATACACACATTATATTGATGGCTTAGAGCAAAAACATACTATAGCTCTATACATTGTATAGAGCCATACTATGTTTTTGCTCTAAGCCCTCGATATATTGGTGAAAACTGCATTCATTCGCCAATAACGTGGTCAGTTTAATTTCAATGATAGTTGTGTTCACACAGTATTTTGCATATCGATATTTATTACGTCTATCATGGACTCTTCTCTTTGTTAGAGGAACAACGCTCTGTAATTAAGTTTCTGGTTGCAGAAGGTGAAAAGCCCTGTCACATCTTTCAAAGGCTTAAAAAAATTCTGATAAATGTGTATCACGTTAAACCTTCAACAACTGGGTTTCTCAGTTTCGTGATGACAAAACAAGTGTTTGTGACAGGCCTAGGACTGGGCGGCCAGCTGAGACGATGACCCCAACAATGATAGCGAATGTTAAAGCTTTTGTTAAAAAAAATTCGACAAGAAACTTTGGATGGAGTAGCCAACACACAGGATTTTACACGAAAACCTAGGCATGAGCAAGGTAAGTGCCAGGTGGTCGTTTAGACAGCTGTCCGCAGATCAAAGGGCGACAAAAGTAACCAATGCAAAAGAACATTTAAGTCGTTTAAATCGTGAAGGAGAAAAGTTTTTAAACCGCATTATCACTGGAGATGAAATGGGGTTCATTATTCCGAACCTGAGACAAAAGCTATGCCAAAACAGTGGAAACGAGCTGGTTGCCTACCTCCTAAAAAGTTTAGCTTTACTCCATCGGCTGGCATAGTCATGCTTGTTGCCTTTTGGGATTCACGAGGAATGATACTTAATCATTTCACGCCAAAAAGTCAAACTGTCACTGTCAAGTACTATTCTAAAGTAATTCTAAAATCTCAGAAAAAAGCACAAGCAAATGTTCATGGTTGTCCATTATCCTTATGACCCAGACCTCGCCGCCTTTGACTTATTTTTATTTTCCAGAACTGAAAAAAATACTTGCTGGAAAGAAAATTAAGACAAAGGCGGCGGCTTTGATATCTGCTGTTACACAGTACCTAAACATAGGTCTACGTCATGGTTCACAGCGGGAAAACAAAAGCTCTCACTAAGAAGGGAAAAAAGCGTAGACGTAGCTTGAGAATATTTTGGAAAAGAGTAGATTTTTTTTCTTAAAATGTTGAAGGGTTTTCGAGAACGAGGGAAAAGTCGGATATGTTCTGATCGTCCATCGTATTTATGCTACCTAACCAGGATCAATACTGTGTAATAACCTAAGTCGTGGTCCTGGTTATTAAGATGAGTCAAAATTTGATAAAAGATGTGAGAAATTTCTCCATGTTTATCTTAACACCTGCCGCTTTCCCTTTAATCAAGTATCACTTTATGTCTATTTTCTTTTTCCTTTTCACAGGGTATAAACGATGCCCTATCGTCTTGGTTCTTATTTATACAATGCCGATAGCGGTATCGCATACATCGCGGCATGAAGTACGTATATTTGTATCTATATCTTAATATCTTAATTTCAGTTAGGCTATCAAGATTCAAGAGTCTTGATTGGCTGACTTTTTTTTAATATTTCCAAGAATTTTTTTTAGCACGTATCTATTTTGTATACTTTCGCATGAGGTATATTGGTAAAGTAAGTAAAATATTTGCTTTTGATTGCTCGATGGCATCAAAATTATTTTATATATAGAGAGAATGTATTTTTGTTTGTTTTCATTAAGGTATGAATCTAAAAAGGTGGTATTAAGTTTGTAGGCTCATACCTCCATGAAACCGAAAAGAATATTCTCTAAATTTCTTAGATATTTTTTGTTGTTGTCAGGGTCCGTATTTACGATCCAGTCCTATTTGACGTTTTGTCTTTAAATTTCTTAACGAGGACTCTGATGACCGGGACACATGTCTCATCCAGTCAGAGTCCTTGACATGGAATTTCAAGTTGATTTGTAAATTATACTGGTTAGTAAAGACAGACCATAATCCAGTGAAGCACAAACACAACCAGTGCTCCCCAAAAAGGACACTACAGCAACAACATGCAATTTGTTACAATAACAATTCAATTTTCAGAAAAATTGAAAAGGTTGAAATTGCTGTACTTCCATCCTCCAAGATTTCCCCTTGTCGACGATTCAGATTTATAAACAGTTTGGAGAAATTATGAATCTCCCTACAATATAGGATCTCTCAACGAATTACAGCAAATCTGCTGGGTACTCAAGTGAAATGAATTGACGGATCGCGGAGGTTAACCAAAGAACCAATCGATCCATCGAATTATTGATTAAGCCTGGAAACGAACTTTGAACTCCGACTTATTCAAGCTGTAGTTACGACAATTAGGTCGCAAACCAGCCTTTTCACTTTTATGATTAAACATTTCTGTCTATAATTTTTTTAAAATAATAGTATTTAGTTTAGTATCGAAGTGGAACTTCCTGTTGACGTGGCCGGCGATCCGTCTATTAATAAACCAGTGACAAACTTGGAGAACCAATACATTGTTATCTTTTTATCACTCATATCATTTTCTTCTTTTTTTGTCTTCTTTTCTTTAAAGCCGCTGTCATATCGCAGTGGGGAGCGCATTAGACACCCAATCTTCAATCATGGGATATCATGGGTTCGATCCCCGGTGGCGGCACACAATCTTTCCGACATTTGTCTCCCACCAATGGGTGGATAATCGTAAACATAAGTGCGATAGCAGCTGGAGGCTAGGAAAGGATTTAATGGTAGTACTGGTGTGAGAAATACCAGGAATCCATTGTTAGGTGCTCAAGCCGCCGCGATATGACTGAAATACTGCTAAAAGAGGCGTCAAATCAATCAATCAATCAATCAATCAATCAATCAATCAATCAATCAATCAATCAATCAATCAATCAACATATCAATCTATCTATCTATCTATCTATCTATCTATCTATCTATCTATCTATCTATCTATCTATCTATCTATCTATCTATCTATCTATCTATCTATCTATCTATCTATCTATCTATCTATCTATCTATCTATCTATCTATCTATCTATCTATCTATCTATCTATCTATCTATCTATCTATCTATCTATCTATCTATCTATCTATCTATCTATCTATCTATCTATCTATCTATCTATCTATCTATCTATCTATCTATCTATCTATCTATCTATCTATCTATCTATCTATCTATCTATCTATCTATCTATCTATCTATCTATCTATCTATCTATCTATCTATCTATCTATCTATCTTTCTTTCTATCTATCTATCTATCTATCTATCTATCTATCTATCTATCTATCTATCTATCTATCTATCTATCTATCTATCTATCTATCTATTCTTTTTTAATGTGTGTGAAATAGTCTCAAAGGCTTATTTTGTGAATGCTTGAATGCAATGAAGCTCTTAAAATATTGCATGATTGCATGGATGGAAGTTTATGTATGTAAGCAAAACGAATAAGTCAGTATCAATAACGATGGTGGTAAAAATAATTTAAAAGATGTGCTTGTAAAGCGCTAATGTCTACCAAGCAATTTTTTTGGGAAAAACAAACAAACAAACAACAACAACAAAAAGAAAAGAAACCACACTGGCTATCTACGTTGATCTGTCTGAAGGCCAATGCTTCTCCTTATATAGATGTAAAAATTCATATCAACTGAAAAGGAACCAAACTTTCAAATGTAGTACTATATGGTTAGGTGCACCAGCCCTGTTATATAACTGAAATACTTTGAAAATAACGCTAAACACAATACAAACAAAGAATATTTAGCAATGATTTAACCGCAGTTCTAACAGACATGAAGAAAGAAAAAACCCAACGTCTAGTATTACGGGACTAATCTTTCGATACATAGGGATAAAAGTAATACATGACGAATGGGCATGTTCGCGACATTTCCAACAAAACTAACGACAGATCGCTGACCACGCCCACCAAACTCCGACTGGAAGTTCGACTCAAAAGGGAAACTCGTGCGAAGGCTACCGCTCGGCTGTTCAGGCGATCGATAGTTAGTCAAGGTGCATAACTCATTCAAAAATAAACTAAGAGTTACACCCCTTGTTGGTATAGACTGCTCTTCTGATAGTGAATATAATCAGAATTTCAAGGAAATGTGTTCAGTTATACCAGAGATATTACAAAATGTCAAGATTTTCTGACGATGACACGGACGGGGACACAGACGACTACATGACCATAGTAATAATAATCGAAATTATGTAAAATCAAAGCGCTGAAAGCGCTGAAAGCCTGAGATATGTTTACAGGAGATATATAATCTGGGCAGAAAAAGTTTGATGGTCGGATTATCGGAGGTGCCACTCTTTACCCAAAAACTACTGTCGATTATGCGAAGATCTGCCAATTTGTGCGCTAGGGGACACAACCTGCCCGCAATAAATTTCATCCGGTTGAGGTATTGTAACGATATATTTACATGTATATATTTCGTTACATATTTTTCAACCGATCAAAATGCTTTGAAGGGATCTGATAAAGGCCACCCAAGGATCCTTCCTGTGAATTTTGGTTGAGTTTGGTTGAATTATGTTCAGTACTTTCTGAGAAGATTTTTAAAGTAAAAGTTGACAGACGGACGGACGGACACCACAACATGACAACAGCTCGTTGGCTTTCAACCAGTGGAGCTAGCGAGAGAGAGCTAGAGATTGAAAGAGATGGGGGAATTGAGCGAGTAGCAAGGTTCGAACTAGGAGGCTCTTGCGTGCGATGTGAGTATTCTACCACACAGACCAATTTCGTTATGTAAATATGCGCTTTCAAGATAAAAAGAGCAAGAGAGGGCGGGCGGTCGCTTACCAGGTTAACATGATTATTTAACACCTCTCAAAAGCGGTATGTAGACGTTGCATCCTTTGGGTAAATTTCGGAGGTAACAATATATAGACACTAAGTCCGAGCACGACCAAACTGTTTTCAGACAGTGCGAATATGATCCTATGAATGACCAAATAATTTGTTAAACAAAACATTCCAATCGTGCGTAAAACCGACAGCTTCGCTTATCAGCTTTATACAGCAACTTCGTCTAACCGGACCGTTTTAACATTGTTACTCTAAAATAAGTAATATTATTTTGGTATGAAACAAACACCTTCTTTTTTTCCTAACAATATGTTATGATTACATATCTCCTTTCTTTCTATCCATTCACTCGTCAAGTTTTGATAATTTTGCCAAATTCAGAACACTCGCACGAAAGTACTGTACATCAAGCCGACAGCTTTCAATGAGTCATATCTCGCCTTCGTCCTTCTCGCCTCAATCGGGCGTATTAATTTATGGTCAAATCCGATCTACTTTTCATGCGACAGAAGATCACATTGATTGCGGTAGTTGTTTTACATTATGTTTTCACATTAAACTCTGCATGGGTTTGAATTTTTAGCATTGTAACTTTAGCCTCAGATTGCTTACACGATCTCAGGCTAAAAAAAGTAAAATGGTTTGTTAGCGACCCAAACGTCGTAACTACAGCTTGAATAAGCTGTAGCTACGACGCTTAAGTCGCGAAACTAAAAACAATGCTCGGCATAAATTTCGACAGATGTCTGAGTTCAAAATTCAGTACCGTTCTAATTGAATGATTTGTCTGTCTTTTTTCTTTATCGATAGCCACGATCTGTCAATTATACGTGAATCCTAGACCTGGACCACTCGAGACAGTTACGCTGTTTATTTAGAACATTCACTGAAAGTCTAAAGGGACTTCAGCGCAGTAGCGTCGGACTCTCACTCATGAGATCAAGGATTCTATCCTCGGTCACGGAAAAAAGTCTGTTCGACATTTGTCTCACACCAGTGGCAGGGTAATTGTAAACCTAAGTGGGATGAGCAGACGGAGGCTCGGAAGAGTGTAGTGATAGTACTAGTGTGAAAAAATACAAGGAATCCATGGCTAGGTGCTCCAGCCGCCGCCATATGACTGTAATTCTGTTAAATCTGGTGTTAAACACAATTAAATAAACAAGAGAAGCTTTGCGTTCGTATCTTTCTAAAGTGAGCATTGTGAAGACTCTAATTGTAATGGATATGTCCCGCACAGAGTCGACCGTAATTTTTTTACTTTTCAATGTTTATGTATTACAAAATTTTATACCCATGTTAAGATGAAAATACCCTACCTCATCAACATTAAATCCGTATTCAATACGCGTTATGAATAATTTGAAAGCGGTCCATTCAAGTTTGTGTGTAGCAGTATTATATGATGATTGAACTTTACCTTATATTCGATATCAATATAGCAAATCAATTTCCTAACAGAGTTGTCGTTCGTTAACGAGTGCAAGAGAATGATAAAAAAAAATTAATTCGTTTCAATGTAGTACCGATTTTCTTTTCTTGTAGTGAACAACAAAAGCTATATTTTCACGAGTATAAAAGCAACGAATTAGAATTTATATAGCTTTTGTTGTCCATGATATAGAGTTTGTTTTCGTGTAAGATCGATTGAAATGAAATATCAATCGATCTTACACGAAAACAAACTCTATTTCCTTTAATGCAAAAAGGAGACAAAGTGTGGAGTGTTCGAAAAGTGCGTCCTTAGGCACTTGAGTTACATGGCAACAAACTTGTGTCATCAGTGCGTTTATCGTTTTGGTTACATCACTGGTAAAATAGCCAATTGATAATTCACCTGAATCTAGATTCATTAGAAGATTTTTATTCGTTTGTTGTTATTGATATGTGTGATTTTAAGTTATAATTTTCATCATTAACTTATAGATTCTATATTCAGATACAACACTGACATTAAGTTCTTTTTAGTATCCTTTTCTTTGTTTGCTTTTGGATTGACTGGTAAAAGTAATAGTAAATATGGAATGAAAAATGTGACATCGGTCAGGCGCAGTACATTTCTATGACCTGCTTGATGATTTGGGGAAAAGTATAGAGAGGGTCGCCTGAACTTGTTTAAATTGTTTCCATATAATATGAAACATCGATAGTACAGAGCTTTTTTTCTTAGGGGCGTCTAAAGGCGCATCCAGGGTCATCCAGAGTTAATGACTTCTCAATTTCAAAAGTCCTTGTAAAAATAATATGCTATTTTGAAACACTGGAAATCTTCGTTTAGATATGTTAAGTGTCGTTTCCATCTAAATTGCTAGCGAAAGCGACCGTAAATTCGTCATTATATTATTTATTTAAAAGATTTTAATGATGCCGAAACCGCAATTTTACTACGTCATTCAAGGAATTCCGAAATTACAGAATTACGCGTTAATGTCATATCGAAATAGTATGAATGATAGAGAGGAAGAGTGGGTTCGATTCCAGGGAGCGGATATCCATCTTGAGTCATATGATCCTTATCTTCAATCATGGGATGTCATGGGTTCGATCCCCGGCTGATCTTGAGTCATATGTAATCTAATACTTTCGTTGCGAGAAAAGAGAAAGATTTTTATCTACGTATTTTCCAATCGATGCACTGGAGGCGCTTAAGCGTCTTATTAGCACCATCGTAGAAGAAATATCCCCAGTAAAGCTGTAACAGTTGGTTTCCTTGCATCAATATGAGATCTCTACCTGATATTCGACCAGTCTTCCAGAGTATAAACTGAACACATTGAAATTTCTTCGAGTATCCCAAAAAGAGTCACCAAATGATAATACCTGCGAAACTTAGTTGAAATATATCAACTGGTTTCAAAGAGGAAGATTTTCGAAGTTTTCACTATACACTATATATGGAATTAGTCCCACCCAATAAAGCCACGTTTTTATACGATCAAATTTTTAGATAGAAATATGATGAAATGTGTAACCCAAGGATATTAAATCAATCATCTGATTCCTGAGAAACGATCCCTTAGTTTTCACAAATAAACCATATATTTAAATTAGTCACACCCATTGGAACAAAATTATTCTAATGAATCTAATAAATCTTCACCGAAAGATCATTCTATGATATTTGGTTGAAATCTGTTCATTATTTTCTGAGGAGAAGATTTTTAAATAAAAGTTTACGGACGCACGACAGACACAACACCATGACACTAGCCCACTGTCTTTCAGCCAGTGGTGCTAAATTAATCGGTTTAAATGATTCAAACAAAGAAATAAGAAAAGGAATAAAATAATTGAAATGACGGATAAAGACTCGTTTTGCTATCTAAGTCTAAATACGATAAATGACTATTTATTAAAAGAATTGTTCGGTTTCTAACGAATACTAGACAAACATCTATTAGTGTCAAAATAAAGACAATTTAATCTCCATTAACATACACCTTTAGCTAACCAGTCTCAGCATTTCGTTTTGGGGATAACATTTCATCGTAACTATAATTAAAATAAGCTAAAGCTACGATGCTTTATTGAATAACCTACGTCATGTATCAGTTAAAACCCATTAATCCAAACCAGCAAAAAACATTAAACGTGCACTAGAAAACAGAAATTCGTTCAATTGACACCTTAATTATGAATTCGCTAGTTAAAGTAGCTATTGGTGCTATTGATACATTTTAAAAAATCGGTTCGTGATAAAAGAGATATGGTTAAAATAAAATCCGATTCTTGTTTGTTCATTAATATGCCGAAATGCTTTCATTCACATGTCCTAGGGTCGTAAAAATGGAAATATCTGACCTTTTTAGAAAAACGGATAATAACGTTAATATAAAAAATACTGTACATCTAGCATCTCATGCAAAAGGTGACCTTCGGAAATTTCGCAAGACAAATATATTTGAAACTAGAATTGTAGCAACGCGGGCTTAAACATGACAGCTTTTTGTCACTGAAGTAGGAGAGTTGACCTTTTACCTGTGTTGCCCCAAAACAAAAAGGCATCCCTTGGGTCGTTTAAAATATTTGTATTAAGTTTTAAAGTCCTAGGTCATGTGGCTTATGAACAAGAGCAACGGTCAATATTTCCGAACAAAGTTGACCTCAACCTTTGACCTACGTGACCCCAAAATGAAAGGGCACTACCTTGGACAACTAGCAACATTTTTTTACATTTTATTGTTTTTTATCAATTAGATCTGCACTTAGTGCACGGAAACGAAAAGGTCTACAGACGGACAGACAGACAGACATGGTGAAACCAATACACCCCCTCCAACTTCTTAGGTGGGGGTATAATTAAAGACCGGATCTAGCAAAGCTTTATATGAGCTGGTATATTGAAAAAGAATGCATTAATGTCCATTCTACCTTCAGAAAATCTCCAATACTTGTCATACCACACAAGCTGCGCAGAGTTGATATTACTATCATTTCGCTTATAATCTCCTTTCGCTAGACGGAAATTAATTAAATGAAAACTGAACCATAAACGCTCTTAAACCTTGGCATGCTGAACCCGCTGAATAGTCCTGTTTTTGCAGGAGGTATAAACAAAGATCAGCCTGCACATATGTGTAGTCTAATCTTTGTCTACACAACCTGCTTGTCCCTTTTAAGTCAGTGGTGTTTAAGAATTTAATTTTCAAAATAAATATAGACATGGAAATAGTAATTTCATTGCTTTAAGCCCTTTGATTTTCATGCTGTTTTGAAAAAAGGTTTTATTTAGCATGACAGTGGGGTTAAGAAACTGCAGGTTTATCTCGTTTTTGAAATCTTGGGTTGATATTCGTTGTAGGTCCAAGACGATCTTCTTTTAATGACGACAAAAAAAAAAAAAAAAAAAAAAAACAAACAAAAAACAGATTTTTACGCTAAAATTACAAGAATATCCTATGGTGTCCTTGTGAAACTAGCATGTACATATATACAGTCGTACCTTAGTCTACACTACCTTTTCGACGTTTAAAGCCATGGTTGTTTATATATACAATTAATTAACAAAAAAAAAAAAACAAAAAAAAAACCTCAGTTAGGGTCTTTCAGTTATTTCAGACTTTTTATTTGAATGTAGTTTTATTTAGCATGACAAGACTTATTGGTTAATTAACCCATTCCAACACAGTGGAATTTTAGACCAGTCCAAATTGAAAGAAGCTGCAGACGACAATTTCAAGTTGGTGGAATTTTGATTTTCTTCGTCTTTTTTGATAGAAAACATTGTGGAAAATGAAGAAATTGCTTGATACAAGCAATTTCTTCATTTTCCACAATGCTTTCCAAAGCTTTTTCGTTGAGGGGCGTAAAAAGGAGGGAATGAGTGGGAATGGGTTAAATGATCTCCAAAAGTTTGGGGAGGGGGTTATGATAATGAATCATGCAATCCATTAACTCCATGCGGTCACTAGCCTATTTTCTGTACAGCCTCGGATATTCGGGTAGGAAGATTCTACAATTGAAGGGTGGTGGAGAAGCTCTAGATATTGAACCTTTAGGCCATTGTTTCTACACAAAAACACATGTCTTTGGTACTCGTTTGATTCGTGTCGATAGGACGAATTAAACGAGTACAAACAACATATTTTAATACAGATTAGATGGTGTTGATTAATTCGAAACTAAATTCACCCCCGCAATCAAGAACCCAGAATGTAATGTTACAATAAGTGTAATATTTTTATCTCCTCTGCAAACAGACTGTAAGTAGGTTGAAACCCCTGATGTCTGCTGGTCCTCACGTCCACAATTTCTGAGGTGAGTAATTTTTCTCGTCTTTAACCGATGCAATTTCTACTCATTACCAATAAATAAATGAATAAGTAATCAAATGAAATGAGTAAATGAATTAATAAAAATGAAAACGGGTATCAATTTCTTAAAGTTCGAAGTAACAGAGTAAGCGGCCAATTTATAAGAAATAGCGATAAAGAACGATAGAGAGGAAACATTTTTTTCTCTCAATGTTTTATTATTTTTTTTTTATTATTTGACTTTAAATTTCTAACTTTCTTACCTCTGTTTGATTGGTATGATCGGAGGTGATTGTCGAATAGTCAGCTAAATGAAGTAGACTCAAGTATGGTAAAAAATATCATCTCGTCTTTCACTTTTGACCATTCAAACCATTCCCACATAATGACGCTTTTGACGCCCCCTCAAGAAAAAAATGGGAAAATATTGTGAAACATGAAGAAATTGCTTGCAAGAAGCAATTTCTTGATTTTCCAAAATGTTTTCTTACCCCAAACTCGAAAAATCTTAAGTTTCTTTAAATTTTAGTCTGCAATTCCTTTCAACTTTTACCAATATTAAATCTACCGTCTTGTAATTAGTTAAACAACAATATAGTTAACACTTTCCTGTTTTACAAAATTTTGGACCTGTCCAAATTTACTGGTTTTGTAGACGAAAATTTAAAGAGGATTCAGTTTGAAAAATAATCAATCAGCAGAGCAGAAAATATTCTTGAAAAGAAACAAGAGGTCCATGAGAGAAAACTGATATTTAAGGGAGTTAATTGCTCAACACTCTCCTGTACAAACCCGGTACTTTTACGTCACTGTGATTTTATACTTGAGAAAAAATAATGAAAAAGAAGATATTGCTTGTAACAAGCAATTTCTTCTTTTCCCACAATATTTTCTACCACATAGAATAGTTTCTTTTTAAATTGCACCCAATTTCCAATGTCGTCTGCTACCTCTTTCAACTTGGACCAGTCTAAGATTTAAAGAAACGGGAAAGGGTTTAAGAAGAATGCATGGAATAAAAATAATATAATTGGATTTTGTCCCCTATATTATTTTGTGCAACAATCCTTAAGGCCAATTTTCCCGTGTTTCTTGGCGGATCCATTCCATTTCCAAAAGGAAGTTTCCATATGACCCTCAATCATCCTGTGAACTTTTCAACAGAATCCGATAATAATTGTGTACTTTATCACATAAACAGGATTGTTTTGAGTGAAATTTAATAAGGCCCCTTTTCCCGTGTTTCCTGATGGATCCATTTCATTTCCGAAAGGAACTTTTCTTACGACCCTACAATCGTCCTGTGAAATTTTAAAGACAATCTGAAAATAATTGTGAACTTTATCACATAAACTTTGAATGTTTTGAATTATAATCTGTAACTTGCCCCTTTTCCTGTGTTTCCAATGCCACAATTATTCCATGCATCTTTGAAGAGAACCCGATAAAAAACTGTTTACTTATTGTGTTAACAAAGATAGTTCAACGATATATGGAAACTTCATTATGCTAACTAGAATATTTGAATAAAAGTTTCATATGGCCCAATTTTACATGATAGTTGAAAGATTGTACCCAATTTTGAAAAGAACCATCTTTAAGATTTTTTGCAATAAAATTCTTCATGAGGCCCCTTTTCGCGTGAAAATCAACAAATCAGACAAAGGGATTTACAAAGGAACAATCCAAATGCTGGTTCAACCATTCTATTCAAGTTTGAAGAGAAACTGATAAAGACTGGGACATTCTTATGTCAACTAGGAATTTGTAATAAATTTTTCATACGGCCCCTTTTCCCGTGATACTAGACAGGCCAGGTCCAAAGCAGAAAGAAATAATCCTAATAATGGTACAAACATTCTGTGAAACTTTGAACAGAATCCGATGAAAACTGTAGTCGTTATTGAAGTACAATGATTTTAAGATTAAATATCACAAGGTTCCTTTTCCTGAATACTTGATGGATCAGGTCTGATGTCAGCAATCGTAATTATTTACTATTATTCTATGAAAGTTTGAAGAAAATTCGATGAATGGTCTCGACTTGCTAACAAGGATTTTAAAAGAAATTTTCGATAGGTCCCTTTTCCCGTGAGACTAGAGAGATCAGGCCTAATTTGGAAAAATAAAACCATAAGGATGGTACAAACATTCTGTGAAACTTTGTACAGAATCCGATGAAAACTGTGGACTTTAGTGTGATACAAAGATTTTAAATTAAGTTGTAAGGCCCCTTTTCCTGTGAAACTGGACGGATAAGGTATAATATCAACACCAACAATCGTAATTATTGCAATATCATTTTGTGAAAGTTTGAAGAAAATCCGATGAAAGCTCCGGACTTGGTAACAAGGATTATGAGCTAACAATCATTCTGTGAAAGTTTCAACAAAATTCGATCAAAGCTGTGGGCTTTATTGAGTTAACGGGGGTTTTTAATTAAACCTTTATTAAGCCCTTACTTGATGGATCTGACCCGAAGGGAACTATATCCTTACAAAAGTATAATCATTATGTTGTAGTATGAAGACAACCCGATGACATCTGTGGCTTTTATAGCATTAATCAAGATTTTTCTAATTAAATCTTCATAAGACCCTTTTTCTGAGGATCAGACCCAATTACAAAAGGAAAATCTTTATGATGGTACAATCATTCTGTGAAAGTTTAATGATAATCTCGAAAAATCTGGGGACATCATTGTGTAAGCTATGAATTTTTTTCATTAAATTTTCACAAGGCCCCTGTTCCCGTGATACTTGCCTAATTACGCCAAATTAAGAAAGGAACAATCATAATGACGGTATAATCATTCTGTGAAGGTTTGTAGAGAATTTACTGTGGATTCTAGAGTATTAACAAGAATTTTTAACAGAATTTTGATAAGGCCCCTTTTCCCGTGTTTCTTGACGGATCAGACCCAATTTTGAAGTAACCATCCTTATCATAGTACAATCATTCTGAGAAAGTTTGAAGAGAATATAATGAAACCTGAGGACTCTAGAGTGTTAGCAAGGATATTTGATAGATTGTTCAATAAAATTTTCAAAATGCCCATTTTCCCGTGTTTCTTGACGGATCAGACCCAATTTCCAAAGAAATGATCCTTATGATGGAGCAATCATTCTGTTAAAATTTGAAGAGAATCTTATGAAAACTGTCGACTCTAGAGTGTTTACGAGGATTTTTTCAATTAAATTTTCAAAATGCCCATTTTTCCGTGTTTCCTGACGGATCAAACCCAATTTCGAAATGAACGATCCTTATAACATTACAATCATTCTGTGAAAGTTTGAAGGGAATCCAATGAAAACAGTGGACTCTAGAGTATTCTTTTAGGTTTTTTATTTTATTAAATTTTAAAAATGCCCCTTTTCCCGTGTTTGTTGATGAATCTTACCCAATTTCGAAAGGAACGATCCTTATGATAGTACAATCTTTCTGAGAAAGTTTTAGGGAAATCCGATTAAAACTGTGTACTCTAGAGTGTTAACGGACGGACGACGAACGGGCAAAAGCCATCGCTATGGCACGGACGGACGCACGGACACCAGACAGGCAAAAGCCATCGCTATAGCTCTTCTGGCCTTTGGCCAGTAGAGCTAAAAACTGCATATTGCAAGCAATTTCTTCTTTTTCTACAATGTCTTCTCAGTTATAAAATCACAGGAAGGTAAACGCCAGGGATTGAACAGGAAAGTGTTTAACTTGTTTAACCGCTGAAGAACGGCCAAAAAGGGCCGCTTATGAGTACACTTTAACCCATTCCAACACATTGGAATTTAGACCTGTCCAAATTGAAAGGAGCTGCAGACAACAATTTCAAGTTGATGGAATTTTTATTTATTTTTTTGTCTTTGTGGATAGAAAACATTGTGGATAATGAAGAAATTGCTTGATCCAAGCAATTTCTTCATTTTCCACAATGTTTTCCAAAGCTTTTTTGTTGAGGGGCATAAAAAGGAGGGATTGAGTGGGAATGGGTTAAGTGACATCCATAAAAGATCTATTCGATTGAATACATTGTAGATTTTTCACTAATCCTATCTTGATCGACTGGACGATTCTAATGAGTTCAAGCAGCAAAGGATTTGGCTACGGTATTTTTTAGCAATTACGTCAACTTATCAACCATTTGTCTTTTGTTGTTGTTGTTATTGTTGTTGTTTTGTTTTAAGCCATCTTTTTAAAAAAAAAATATAAGTTATCCAAATTCAAAGGTGTAGCAATCGCTTGTTACAACATTTTCTCAAGTATTGAAGTAAAATACGGAATTGTACGGGAAAAGGTTAAGAGCTGTTACTGTCGAGAAGGGAAGTTTGGTTATAGTGACTGACACATCTTGTCATACATATCGTGATTTCAATCCTGAATTCTTACCCTTTTTTCAAAATTTTAGACTGGTCCAAATTAAAAGGTACGGGAAAAAGTTAAGAGCTGTTACTGTCGAGAAGGGAAGTTTGGTTATAGTGACTGACACTTCTTGTCATACATACCGTGATTTCTATCCTGAATTCTTTCCCTTTTTTCAAAATTTTAGACTGGTCTTATTTGAAAGAAGTTGCAGACGACAAATAAAAGTGGGTGCAATTTGAAGAGTAACTCACCTACAGGTGAGAAAATATTGTAGGAAAAGAAGAAACTGCTTTTTATGAGCAATTTCTTCTTTTCCCACAATTTTCTCCTAAGTATTAAATAATGGGGTAGTAAGAACGAGGCATATTGCAGGAAAGGGTTAATATGATATTGATTTATTCCAACTCCGACATTGGCTTTTGTCAATCACGCGTGCTATTTCTAATTTCCTATTCAAAAGAGCACATATATCGGCAGGTGAGAAGAAGATTTAACTCTTCTATAATACTGTTTATTTAACTTTTAACCCATTCCACACAGACAAAATTTTGGATTGGTCCAAATTGAAAGAACTTGCAGACGACAATTCAAAGTTGGCGTTATCAGAAAAGTGATGAGTGAATATGTTAGGAAACAATGTGGAAATAGGAGAAATGTCTTGTTTCAAGCAATGTCTACATTTCCCACAATGCTTTCTTTATTATTTATGTTGCAGGAGCGTCAAAAGGCATTATTGGGTAGTAATGTGTTAAATCTGCTTAAAGTCAATGCTAGTCTTGGCTAAATGGTAGAATAACAAGCATTTGATATTTTATGTAAACTGATTTTCTTGAAACTGATAATTTTGAATATATTGTATTTATGTATAAAATATGAATGATTTTTTTTCTACCAAATGAAATGTTACCTTCTCCCTTCAGCTTGAACAGTGAATTGAATCATGGCAGAAAACCACAATCACTCTCCGGACGCTATGGACTACCAATCAAAGTCTCTTGAGGCCTCCCGTAAAAACGACAGAAAGTGGACAAGGTCTGACGTGTGCTGCGTTCAAATGTTAGCTGTCGTGATATTTGCTGTTGGCGTAGCAGGTGGTATCGTTATTGGAATTTACGCGTTAAAAGACGTTAACGATGACGACGATGTAAAGTGTCCGGTTACGACACCGTGTATGAATCAACAAAATATACAACAACAAGAGAGTACCTCTGGCCCTCTAACACGGACTGACCAACCTACGAAGGCACAATCTGATGAATGTCCAGACCGCAATCCAGTTTCTGACACACCTTATGAAGATAAAGTTTTTGCACCTCTAACAACCGCCGAAATGGAAAAGGCCGCAAGCACTCTCATGCAGCAGAATTTGATTTCCATTCTGACTCAGCCAAGGAGTCTCACAGAAAACTTCATCCTATATCAAAGTTTATTTCCACCAAACAAACAAGAAGCTCTACGGTACTTAGATAATGGAGGTTCAAAGCCAAAACGATATTCAAAAGTAACGGTCCAGCGTGGTAAAGAAGCATCCCCGGATGTAATGGAATACAAGGTGGGTCCACTCGATTCACAAGCAATTACTGTGACCGCTATTACCGGACCCGGGGATATTCCATTCAACGCCCGACCTTATGACGTCATAGAGGTATACGTTATGGAGGAAATCCTTGCTGATGATTTGGGAAAAACTCTTGCACCTCTGATAGCAGAAAGCTTTGATGGAGCTAAATATCCGGATGACCTGTTTGTTAATTTTTATAATGGACCACCCAGCACTACCGGAAATACACGAAATACGAGGTAAGAGCACCACTCCTCCCCTAACCCCTTAACGTTCATCCATTTCAGTGACAAATCCTAGATCGAGAAATCGTTTGTTTTTAGAGGTTTTGAAAGTCAAAACCGGTATTTCAAATCGATCAACCGGATATAAGTTTCCACACATTTCCGCAAATTTCCACGCAAGCTCATGAAATTTAAGTGAAAATCTACGTGATCGCCTCCATCTTGTTGCATCGCTGAAAAATAAAATAACTTACTGAATGCCCACAGCCTCCTTTTAGTCGCGAACAACAAAGAAAGTGGTTTAAAACTTCGGTTGAATATATTCAAGATGATTTGTCTAATGAACTAAATGAGAGAAATAATTTTCTCGCGTTTCAAGATAGAATCCAGATCAGTGGTCAGTGGAGTTACGCGATACACGTAAACAGACTCTTAATCTCGTCTGTTAGGGCTGAGAAATTTACATTCCGTACGCACAGTACCGGTTTCAGCCTTGTTATTCTCAAGCGATTATATAATAGTGATCAATAAAACACCCTTTTACCGAGCTCGAATTCGACTATGTTTTTGAAACGGGCATGTAGTACTTCATTGTGAAAATAATAGTCTCGACGAAAAAAAAAAAAAAAAAAAAAATCAAATGTTAGTTTTGATTTCCTTTTATCATTTGATCTATTACCACACAACCACATATTTTCACGCACTGATTCAATAAAATTAAAGAAAGCATTTTGATAAAAGCATTAGAGAAAAAAAAATCGAATGTTAGTTTTGATTTCCTTTTATCATTTGATCTATTACCACACAACCACATATTTTCACGCACTGATTCAATAAAATTAAAGAAAGCATTTTGATAAAAGCATTAGTGATTTCGGGCTAAACAGTAAAAGATTAAAAAACGGAGCCTTCCTTTTATATAAAAAGGCTCTATATTTTTCAAGAGGGTGGGGCAGAGTGTTTCCCCATTGAAGTGTTTGATTTGCCACTTCATGCCATTTTGATGTTTCAAATTCATTTCTTTTTCATGTTGTCCTTGTTAATACCTTTACGTAGCTGCGATATCGTAGCCCTCTATCTCATAATCTACTGGAGGGGGCTACAACGGCCTCCTTCTTAGCGCTTTGTTGCAGTGCCCGGAGTGATTCATTACGGGCATTTTGAGGTCAATTTGGGGAAGTCGTGTAACTAGTACAAACACAATTTCAATACCAGAATGGACCTTAACCATTCATCTATCCATAAATATTTATCTGCAAGAAGTCGGATATTTCATGCATTTAAGTCTCGAATTTCTATACTATGATAGAAAACCCATACTTTTCGGCCATTTTAAATCAAATATCAGCCATTTTTTGCTGTTTGACAGCGAGATCTCACGAGATCTCGAAATTCCCTCCAAAATGATAACAAATGAAAATTCAGGTCACCAAATTTGGAAGACATAGTATGTTTTTGAAAACAGGACAATTCTGATATAAAGTAAGAACAAAGTTGTATGAAAGAAATTCAAGTGTTAAGTTAATTGGATAGACAAAATAAAAATATTGACGATTCAGTATCTTTGATCATAGAATTTTATCAATGATATGTAAAAAAGGATACAATGATTTATTACGAGCATCTGTTTTGACAGCATGAAAGTTGTAACCAACGTGACGTTATAATAGATCACATCATCTATCAAATGTCATGGCTGCCATACTTAGGAATTTCTTTATAAACTGAAAAGAAACCGGCATTAAATTATTGGTACAGTTAGAATTTGTCTGTAATATTAACATATGTATGAAATTGATACGTAGATAGTCGCTTATCACAAAACATACAATATAAGGACTTGCAACAAAGCGCAAAGAAGGGGGGGAGTCGTAGCCCTCGCCAGGAGATTATCAAAAAGAGGGCTACAATATCGCAGCTAACGTTTACGCCATTATTCTTGTAGTCCGTATCGTGGTACAAAACCTTTCACATCTTGTAATATAACAAGTTTTACTTAATGTGTCTATTTGTTAGTTTGAATAAAACACTTATGCTCAAAATAAAAAGGAAAAAAGATAACAATACAACACTATAAAAAATTTTGTTCGAAGTGCATTATTGGCCTGTTTCTGTTTAAAAGCTCTATTGCTACGGTTTCGTCTTTGATTTGATTATTTCCGTTTATTTATCGTCGCTACCGTAGCACATGCCCATATGAGCGACGCCCCCAGAAGACGGTTAGTTGTTACGGGGGATAGTGCAAGGATACAGGACGAAACTGCTGAGAGCTCCGCCTGGTTCTTTAACGTGCTCGGTGGATAGCACCGTCACACGGGGCCTCGGTTTAACGTCTCATCCGAAAGACAATTAGTTTGTTAGTAGATATGGTCAGCCCAGGGCTCGAACCCGTGATCTTGAGGTTTGAAGTCAAGTGCTCTACCAACTGAGCTAATCGGGCTGACCTTCGTCTTTGATTTGAGCCCAACTGCTTATGATTCTTTGTCGCAAATTGATGATTTGATATGCAGGAGAAATATGTTCAGTTAAAAAAAAAATTGTAAAAAATACATTTTGTATGGGTGCCTTTTCTGACTCATCGTGTTGATACATGATGGCATGTAGGTACTATTATCGAGCGCGGTTACTAATACGCCAGCAAAACCGCTCTCAGATCTTTCGGTCCTTTGATTAATTGCTGTTTTCAAAACTGAGTGATTTGCTTGACTAGCGTCCATGGCTATGGAAAGAAAACAACCCATGCTAGAAAAAGAAAATGTGCATCACAAGTGATTCCTCCTTTTCTCACAGTGCTTTGCAAATACTTTTCTCTAAAGCGCGTAAAAATGCCGGCTTGGGTGGTAAAGGATTAATGAACAAATGAAAGAATAATTTGATGTTTCTCGCGAAAAGTGCAAAGCTGTATACAGTGTAAAATTCGTTTAAAAGGGGTTAACGCAACTTTTAACGGTAATCCTGTCATATAGCGGCGGTTGGAGCACCTAACCATGAGTTCTTGGTATTTCTCCCTAAGTACTGCCTACACATCCTTTCCGAGCCTCAAGCTGCTATTTTCAGTTAGGTGTACGATTATCTACCCATTGGTTGGAATCAAGTGTAGAAAAGGATACCGGACATCGAACCCTGGGTCTCATGAATTAGAATCTGGGGCGCTAACAACTGCGCTGGCTGCGGCAAAAATTGTGTAAAGATATACGACAGCCCGTAATGCGAAAAAAGTCATTCGTGGTCGGGCGAAAAGTATAGATCCTGATTAGACGCGAACGTTTCAGAGATGTCTGAGTCAAAAGTTGTCTCCGAATCTGGAATGGGCATTATTTCTTACTGCGTATTTATTTTGGAAATGCTACGCCGTTTTTTTGTTTTGTCTAACGGCTAAATGCATTTGAGAAAGGTATTATTGTATTCTGTATGGGTCATTTCATGTTTGTATTTAAAGCGGTTCTTGCATAGATTTTCATGAAATTTGATACAGGATAAATTATCTGCTGTTCCAAAAGTTATTAATATCATGTTCACAATAAATATATTTAATTGGCTAGAAATTTGATTTAATGTGATATATTCCCTATCTCCTACTTTGAAACGTCGGAATTTACGGTCTTCGGGTTATGTCGAACTTGACTGTGTTACTAGCGCAAGCCAGTGACGTAGTTGATACGACACGAAAACTACAAATAAGGCAATTTTCATTGCAATCGACAGATGACGTATTAACTCGATGATTCCCGATTCCGTTCTCGTTGTACTTCGCTGACTTTTCTGGCGTCTCGTAACGCGTAATATATTTGCTTCTTTTCTCTCCTTTATATATCATGAACAGTAATTTTCAATACAAAATTAGCTTAATCGCCTTCTAACAAACGTCTGAAAGCATTACAGTTAGAACTTTGAAAATTCTTTCATAATCTGTGCAAGAGCCGCTTTAATAGTACAGGATTGGGAAGAATTGTCGCGATTCGCATAGTCAGTGCCTCCCATACTTGCGAGTTTGCTGTCATTTAGAAAGACTGTCATTTGACCGATCGTACCTGCCAATCAAAGAATCAATTGACCAATCGCTGGGTTACAGCGAAAGTCAACGTCGATATCCGACATTAGTCGACATTTATAGTTTGGCGAATCAAACGTCGTTACTACAGCTTATTCAAGCTGAAGTTACAACGTTTAGATCACCAACCTACAATTTCAATTCATTGTTACATGTTACATGCCGTTAATTTTGCAAAATAATGACGTTTAACATCGAAGTCGAACTTCCCGCCGAAGTCAGTGTGCGGGGCCAGCGATCGGTCTATTACCACGAAGAACAATGGTAGATATGTGTCAAATTAACCCTTTCCCGTTTTTGGAAATTTTAGATCAGTCCAAATTGAAAGAGGTTGCAGACGACAAAGAAAACTGGATGCCATTTGAAATGAAACCATCCTATGTGGTAGAAAATATTGTGGAAAAAGGAGAAATTGCTTGTTACAAGCAATTTCTTCTTTTACCACAATGTTTTCTTGAGTAAAAAATTACAGGAACGTAAAATCCCGTATTTGAACGGAAAAGGCTTAACAGATCGCATGTTTAAAATGTAGATGGAACAATCAAATCGTTCATTTATTCAAGCTGTAGATTCGATGATTAGGTCTCCAACCAACCATTTCATCAGTGACTATAAACTTTGAAATATAACGCTGTTTAATATAGAAGTTAAACTTCCTGTTGGAGGTAAGTTGGTATCGCCAGCGATCCATCAATGTTCATTAATTTGTTTTATACATGAACCTAAGGTGACAATGAGACAGATGTCTTTGCAGTTTCTACTCCTCCTCTAAATCTTCATAGAATATAGGAATAATTGTATAATATGGCTTGACAGACAAAAGAAAATCAAAGTACTGAAAGTACTGTAAGCTAGCAAATCATGCTCAGTAACCTTCTTTGTCAAATGTGGAAAATGAAGAAATTGCTTGTTACAAGCAATATCTTCATTTTCCATGTTGTTTTGTACCGAAAGAGATAACTTTTTTTGAATTTTCAACAATTTGAAATTGTCGTCTTCAACTCCTTTGAAGACCCTGATCAGATTCATTTTGAACAAGATGTGCTCAAGTGAGCTTAAAACACCAAGGAGATGAACTTGCATGCAGAGTTTGCAACATTCCTAAAAAACACAAGAACTTCTTTTTATGGCGTAGGCATTTAACGGATTTAGTGGATAAGCCTCCGGTGGCAGTTTGCACTCGTTGAACTTTGAGACGACCTAAAAATTTTGTCTGTTAATTTAAACTATCAAAGCTGACGCTTTGCTAGATAAAAACAATATAACAACGAACATAAAAGTTAGAAGTCTTTGAAACACATGACAAACTGTTTGTTTCATATTGCAGATGGAATATCGGCCTGACTGGTTTCGATGTCCCTAGTGATGTTGACCTGCTTCATCTTTTACCATTAAGCGGTACCGTATACAATGCAGGAACCAATTTCTCCGAATGGTACGCGTACGATTTTCACTATCTCAACCAAGGGCCCTTCAAAACTGCCGCGGATCTAATGACCGCATATAACAACAATACGATCAGAAAGGTCAATGTAACAAAAGGCTACAAGGATACGGTTATTGATAGAATATTCCCCTCCAGGGACACTAGTCAGAAATTCAGACGACATGCGAGGAAACAGGGTCCAACAACTTATAGGCCAACTGGACCAAGATTTGATGTTGACGGGACGAGCGTAAAATGGATGGATTGGGAGTTTGATATAAGTGGCGGACAGATCCGTGGTCCTGCCATTTTCAATATTAATTTTAAAAATGAAAGAATTATCTATGAATTGGCTGTGAACGATATTGCCCTGAATTATGCTATGGACTCTCACGCACAAAACAATATCATTTACGCTGACGCAACCTACGGCATTATGAACGGTGAGACACCGACAACCATTATGAAGGGAGTAGATTGTCCAGAACACGGTACCGTCCTTAACACCTCATATTGGTTACATGCTTCACAGAAAGCCTACAATATGAAATCAATCTGCATATTTGAAGCCGATGGACAAGAGGCCCTTTGGCGTCACGTCGGTGTTGGATTCGAAGCTGGTCTTCGCAATCGCTACCTAGTCGTTCGGTCTCCAGTCGTTATAGGCAACTATGATTATACATTCGAATTCCACTTTTACCTGGACGGAAAGGTGTACACATTTGCAAAGGCAAGTGGTTACATACAGTCAAGTTTCTGGGACGAGCACAATCCCAATACAAACGATCGATCACGTGACGCTTTCGGGTATAGACTAAACGACTACCAGACTGGACCCGTGCACGATCACATGTTTGGCTTCAAAGTCGATATGGATATTATTGACGACAAGAATACGATGCAAATAGTAAACTGGAAGGCTGGTCCGGTTCTTGAGGCCTTACAGACTCAAGTCAACATAACGCAGCGGCCATCATATTTCATATACAACGAAACGCGTTATATTGACTGGGAGGTTATTGAGCGAGAACAAGCGTTAACAGATGAACATCAACAGTTTTGGTTGGTCGTGAACGAGAAGGAGAAGAACAAATGGGGAGTGGAACGTGGATATCAGATAGCACCTCTCGCAACAGGTATGTGCGAATCTTTAACCCATTTAAACATAATGCCCCTGCCACGCTCCTCAACTAAAAGGCTTTTAAATACATTGTGGAAAACGAAGGAATTGCTTGTTCCAAGGAATTTCTTCATTTTCCACAATGTTTATACTAAGAAAGGCAAATAATTTTAAAATTTCTCGACCTCGAAATTGTCATCTGCCATATCTTTCAATTGCGACCAATCTTATTTAGCTTCTTCCGGTAATTGGTAAATTGACGGATATAATTTTGAATACCAAAATAAACTATAAATACTAATAATAACTACAAGACCCCTTGTTCCCTCTGATTTTATACTTTATAAAACATTGTGGGAAAAGATTAAAAATGCTAGTTACAAACAATGTCTTCTTTTCCAACAATATTTTCTAACCTGTAAGGATGTTATTTTTAGATTTGAACCCATTTTTGATTATCATCTGCAAATTCCCTCAAATTGATAGTCTAAGATTTTGAAAAACGGGAAAGCGTTAAGTAAGCAATTCAAATGAAGTGTCAGCCTACTTAACCGATTACCAGGCAGCAAAACTTTAACCCGGTCCAAATTGAAAGAAGTTACAGATGACAATTTAGCAACAAGTTTATGAAATTTCAAATTTTTAAACTTTCTTGGGTAGAAAACGTTGTGGAAAATGAATAAATTGCTTGTTGTAAGCAATTGCTTCGTTTTACGCAACGTTTTCCCAGTTATTTTTCTAAAGAGACGTCAACTGGAATGGGTTAAGATTTAAAAGAAAAACATACTCTTGCTAAAGCCAGCTAGATGTTTACGAACTAGATTTAAACGGATCGATTTTAACTATGGCAGAGCGTTTTGACACTTGGGTATATCAGAGATAAGGCATCGAAATGTGTTTACTTTGTTTTAACCTTGCCTTTCATAAGAGCCATATTCGCTGTAAAATTGATATTTTGGCTTTAGGAAAATGTGCAAATAGATTGTCTAGTGCCCGTGGAATTTGAAATAATTATTGCATTCAACAATTCCACCAAAGCGTTGATCTAGCAATTGGCCTACATAAAATAGATGAATAAAATCAAAGCGCTGAAAGCCTGAGATATGTATACAGGAGATATATAATCTAGGCACAAAAAGTTTGATGGTCGGATTATCGGAGGTGCTACTTTTTACCCAATTCTACTGTCGATATGCGCTGATCTGCCAATTTGTGCGCAAGGGGACACAACCTGCCCGCAATAATTTTCATCCCGTAAAGGTAATGTAACGATATATTTACATGCATATATCGTTACATATTTTTCACCCAATCAAAATGCTTTGAAGGGATCTGATAAAGGCCACCAAAGGATCCTTCTTGTGAATTTTTAAAGTAAAAGTTGACGGACGGACGACGGACACCACATCATGACAAAAGCTCGTTGGCTTTCAGCCAGTGGAGCTAGCGAGAGAAAGCTAGAGAGTGAGAGAGATGGGGGAATGGAGCGTGAAGCCAGGTTCGAGCTAGGGGGCTCTTGCGTGCGATGAGAGTATTCTACCAAACAGACCAATTTCGTTATGTAAATATGCGCTGTATAATCTCCAGATAAAGAGAGCGAGACAGGGCGGTCGGTCGTTTACCAGGTTAACATGATTATGTACACCTCTCAAAAGCGGTATGTAGACGTTGCATCCTTTGGGTAGAATTCGGAGGTAAATATATATAGACACAAAGTCCGAGCACGACCAAACTGTTTTCAGACAGTGCGAATATGATCCTATGAATGACCAAGTAATTTGTTAAATAAAACATTCCATTCTTGCGTAAAACCGACAGCTTCGCCTATCAGCTTTAAACAGCAACTTCGTCTAACCGGACCGTTTTAACATTGTTACTCTAGAATGAGTAATATTATTTTGGTATGAAAAAAACACCTTACTTATTCTTAACAAAATGTTATGATTATATATGTTTAATAATTTCCATTACATTATGTATCTCCTTTCTTTCTTTCCATTCACTCGTCAAGTTTTGATAATTTTGCCAAATTAAGAACACCCACACGAAAGTACTGTACATCAAGCCGACAGCTTTCAATGAGTCATATCTCGCCTTCGTCCTTCTCGCCTCAATCGGGCGTATTAATTTACGGTCTTATTCGATCTACTTTTCATGCGACAGAAGATCACATTGATTGCGGTAGAAGTTTTTACATTATGTTTTCACCTTAAACTCTGCATAGGTTTGAATTTTTAGCATTGTAACTTTAGCCTCAGATTGCTTACGCAATATCAGGCTAAAAATTAGGGCAACGCCTTATAATTTAAATCAGTAGTTATTACTGGAATTTTTCATTGATTGGTTAATAAAGTTTCATACATTCATTCAGAAACACAAGTTGTTTTAATTTTGATAAATAATCATATGAAATTACAATTTATACTTTAATCATATGTAACACACTTAAAATTTATAGGAGTTTAGATGCTGATTTTTTCTATGTGGCGTGAAACATTCTTCTTTAAACTGGGTAGGTCCATCAATAAAATTACCGCTTGACACCCAGTTTGATTTCTTTTGGGTATTTTCAGGATCGCAGGCACTGAAAACACATCCGCTATTGAAAGCATTATCGTTCACGAAGTATCATTGCGCAGTCACCTTGCGCAAGGAGGAGGAGCCAACTGTGACATCAATATATGACATCAACCGTATGGAGAGCCCAAAGCACCATCTTGACGGCATGTTAAACAATGAAGATATCGTGAACAAAGACATAGTTAACTGGGTTACCGTTGGATTTCTCCATATTCCGACTACAGAAGATTTTCCAATGACTGTTAGAGTTGAAACTGGTTTCTTACTACGTCCATTCAATTTCTTCGATAAGACAGCCACTTTCGATATGCCGCAGCACACTGAAAAGAGAGATAAAACTCTTAAAGAATCAGAACCAGTGGCTAACGAATGTGTTGCACCAAAATATGAATATTGTCGATTTTGTTAGATTGGTATGATTATAAACATGGATAGAATAGCAAAAAAAATTGTATGCATTCGTGATTATCTCTATTGTGATTTATCTCGACAAGTTAGGTGATCTACTAATAAATCTAATGCATAATCTATGCTTTTCTACAGAGATGTACACGTTAAAGTGAGTGATGAAATGTTAGTTTTGTATGTACAGGTATAGACAAAAATGACCTTTGATCACCCACTATAGCTTGTACATCTATATATTGCTTAATTTTGTTGGTAAATTAAACAATCTATGACACATCATAAGTAAATAGTCATTGAAATATTCTAAGTATTGTAGATGAACAATATCAACTGTTTAACTATAGACTTGTTATCAAAATAAACTCAAAAGCATGTCATGTTTTAACACAAACTATTTTATTTCAATGAATCTGACAAATGGCCATCAAAGAAACATTCAAGTTTTTTTTTAAATTGTTGCAACTGTTTTAGGAGAACATTTTTATAGTTTTCTCTGTTCATCTTATATTATCCTCGCCCACAAATGTCATATTTTCAACCGATCAATTCCTCTGAAAAACATAATAAAAGAATCATCAAACAACATTGCAGTGAAACTTGTTGGAATTCACCCATTAGCGTCCAAGGAGAAATTGTTCAAAGTTTTTGTGATACACCACATATAGAAAATAGCACTACCCACGAAAGCCATAGTTTCAGCTAATCTACATTTTGGAAATTAGACAAAAGGTTCCCAAATAGAAAAATTTGAAAGGACGGCGTCAAACACGATATACTCAATGAAATATCCACAGATCCGCTAGCCATAAGAGCTGTCGGATCTTTTCGGTTTTGACACTGGGAAGAGTTTTAATATACATTTGCCATCACGGCATCAACACTAATAGACCGATGCTTTGAAACCTCTTTTTCATGCACGTATTGATTGACCAATCGCAATATTCAGTCGATAAATGAAATGATTCATTTAGAGTAGAAGTTCAGTTTGACTCCGACATTGGACGCCATTTTGGTGAATCATTTTTGTTGGTTTGACGACTTAAACTTATTCAAGCTGTAGTAACGACGCTACTGGCCATAAATTTTGCAAAATAATGCCGTTAAAAATCGCAGCGGAACTTCCTGTAGAGTCAATGGGCGGGGGGAAATGAGTCCTTGGGCGGGGCCAGCGGTTGGTCAATTAGCAAGAGGAACGGTGTGTGAAAGATTCGAACTTACAATACAAGACATTTCTCGATTCAAAATGATGCCGCTTCAACTACAGCGCCCTACGAGGTCCCTCATACTCAACAAAGTGATGGCTTAGTGCAAAAACACCGTGTCTATGTATTGTACAGACACGTACGATGTTTTCACTAATCCATCGAAATATATACCTTATGTTGGTAGATCTGGGTATTTTCAATTGCGAGTTAATAGCTGATAATCCTTGAGTGACCCACGGATAACCAAATCCTCGTAGTCACAACTTGAATAAGTTTTTGTTACGAGGTACAGTCCATAAACAATGCACACCTTCCACTCGAAATACAGAGTAAAGGGTCATCATTCTGTCAAAAATAGTTTTCTTTTGGTCTCCTAGTGACGTTTGGACCCTCATCAATGGGATTATAATCGTAAGCCTAAGTGGGATAGCAACTGGAGGCTAGGAAAGGATGTAATGGTAGTACTGGTGTGAGAAATATTAAGGAATCCATTGTTAGAAGCTCCAGCCTCCGCGATATGACTGAAATACTGATAAAAGTGGTGATAAACCCCATTCAATAAATCAATCAATCTAGTGACGTACAAGAAAAAAAAATTATACGTACGCTTTCTTCGACAGTAAGACGAATTTCATATACAGTTGATCTTGCCTCGACAACCACCTTTTTCAACCCATTTGCACACAACCCCGCCGTTTCACGCACCTTAAGAAAAACAATAGGGGAATCATAGTTTAAAATGAAGAATTTGCTTGCTTGCAACAAGTTAATTCATTAATTTCAGCAATGTTTTCTACCCAGAAAGTTGAAAACATGTGAATTATCATAAACTAAAAATTGTCTTCTCTAACCACTTTTAATTTGGACAAGTCTAAAATTTTGACATCTGGTGATTCATAAGCAATCGATTTCAATAAGCGATCTGAATTAAAATTCCCTTGGCAAAAAGAAAGTTTAGAAGAAATTTCTAAATATCGCAACTAAATCCTCTGTAACGATTCTAGATCGAACAATATAGGATTGGGTTATAAATCTGCGATAGTTTATGTATGCAAGTAAAGCGATCTACGATAATCATGTCCCAAAAATGTATTAACCAACCTTTCTTTTCAGCGACCATTTTTGGCCTTCCCTTGAGTGGTCGCTATATACATCTATGATTCGACTCTGCTTCACAATGTAAAAGCAATGTTTTAACTAAAAAGGCTATACCGCCATGTTTATATATCTTTATTGCCTCCATTTTTTAAAAAAGATTTATCACAATCTACAAAATAATAAATACACACAATCTATATGAAAAAAATAAGTGTTGCAGTTCAAATTTTAGTTTATATGCGCGCTTTAAACTTACATTCAGAAACTCATACCAAGTATTCATTATCAAGCATACAATCAAATGCACACAGAAAGCCCCCCCCCCCCTAAAAAAACAAAACAAAAAAAGCACACACACACACACATTCCTAAAATCAAGTACACGCATTAGCATATTCTGGATCGCATTAAACATATTGGAGCAAAGATTTATTTAAAATGTCTGACCTTTTATTCTTTAGAGCAAAAATGCCACTATATGTTATATACCTAGGATGTTTTAAAATTCACAATCATGCAGTTACACGAAACGAAACTTAAACCTCAGACTAGAGGGAATATTGGCAAGGCTTCATGCTTCATATTATACGTCGGCGACCAATACCCCGCGGCTACAGTTTAAATAAGCTGGAGATTTTGGTCAATTAACGACAACATTTACATGTGAATATATTTAATCCCTGTCATGCTGAATTTAAAGTCTATACAGAATCGCTTTAAATCAAAGGACTTGCAACACTGGAAGGTCTTAATGAGGGCCAATATTCCCTTTGAAAATGTATTATTTAAACAGCTCAGGACAAAAGGGTACAAGCAGGAGGTGTAGACCAAGATCAGACTGCACTTATGTGCAGGCAGATCTTTGTATGCACTTATGTGCAAGCTGATCTTTGTCTCTACCACCTGCCAAAACAGGAATATTACGGGTTCAGCATGACAAGGGTTAAGAAACTCTGCACATTTTATCAAGAACAGTGGATACGTTTCTAAGTAAATCAAAGCTTCTAAGCGATCGTCAATTCTTCCTACTAAGTTTGGAATAGTTTCAAGCCTTGAAAGATTAAAAAGAAAATCTCCTAGACCCGAATCTTTTCCGTTCAAATCTGAAAACAGTCAAGAAAAGAGACCATGGTTATCAATACTGTTACATTCATATTAGGCACCTTGACATTTAACACATTCGGCTTCATTGGGTAGTGGCTTACAACAAATATTAGCCAAAAATGTCATCAGGTTTAATGTTTTTGGTGTTGAATTTAGCTACTTTTCAAATATTTGATTCTCGAAGATGATTTTTAAGAATTCTTCTTGAAAGCGAAGTAAAGCGTTTAAAAAGTTCTTTTCCATATTTGTTTGTCCACCAATTTCTTTAAGGCTTCGTAGGAACTTCGCAATAACTTATCTAACCAATATTTTCACTCTATCTAGGTTTAAACCAAAGTGACCAGCGTTACAAAGGTCATATTGTTAGAGTCGCATTTAAAGTAGCTTGTAACACAGTTCTGATGGCGCAAAACGACTCAGCGATTCAAAGAATAACCTTTGCATGTCAATGTATGATTGAAGGGGCGTAACTCCAGCGAGGCCCAAGGCATAAAATGCCTTTTCCAAGCTGCGGCCGCGGAGCAGTTGGTAGCGCGTATGATTCATAATCTTGGGGTCCCAGGTTCGGCGAATATCATTTCTGACATGTTTCTCAAACAATTGGATAGATAATCATAAACCTATAAGGGGTTAGCAGCTGGGGGATCGGAAAGGATGCCGTGGTAGTACTGGCCTGAGAAATACCAGGATCCGTGGTTAGGTGCCCCAGTCGCCGCGAAATCACTTAAATACTGTTTAAAGTGGCCTTAAAACCCCATTCAACCAGCTTTTTTCACATACATACATTTGACAAGCTTGGTTTTACTATTGTCCTAATGTGTCGGTATATTTTTCTTTGAAAATAGCCAATGAAATGGTGTTGAAATAGTCATATTGGTCACTCACAAGTGTAAAAATTTTGAGACATTTTTACAAAGTCATGCACTTAATCATTGTGACGGAAGGTATTGTCGGATATTCAAGCTGTATTTACGACGTTCAGGTTGTCACAAACCATTTTCTATTTATTTATTTATTTACTTATTTTTGTTCTATGATACTGGTACTGGTCGTAAGTTTTGCAAAATACCGTCATTTGATATCGAAATGGAACTTCTTGTCGGAGTTCAATGGACAGAGCCAACGATCTGTCTGTTGCAGGCCTGTGAAATAGTGCAAGGCTGCAACGTTTTAAATAGTTGTTGTTGGTTTTTAGCCTGAGATTGCGTAAGCAATCTGAGTTTAAAGATACACTGCTAAAAATTCAAACCCATGCAGAGTTTAAGGTGAAAATATAATGTAAAAACATCTACCTCAATCAATGTGATCTTCTGTCGCATTAAAAGTAGATCGTATCTGACCATAAATTAATACGCCCAAGTGAGGCGAGAAGGACGAAGGCGAGACTCATTGAAAGCTGTCGGCTTGATATACAGTACTTTCGTGTGAGTGTTCTTAATTTGGCAAAATTATCAAAACTTGACGAGTGAATGGAAAGAAAGAAAGGAGATATATAATATATTGGAAATTTTTAAACATATATAATCATAACATATTGTTAAGAAAAAAAATGTTTTTGTATCATACCAAAATAATATTACTTATTCTAGAGTAACAATGTTAAAACGGTCCGGTTAGACGAAGTTGCTGTATAAAGCTGATAAGCGAAGCTGTCGGTTTTACGCACGATTGGAATGTTTTGTTTAACAAAACAATTGGTCATTCATAGGATCATATTCGCACTGTTTGAAAACAGTTTGGTCGTGCTCGGACTTTGTGTCTATATATTTTTACCTCCGAATTCTACCCAAGGGATGCAACGTCTACATACCGCTTTTGAGAGGTGTACATAATCATGCTAACCTGGTAAACGACCGCCAGCCCTCTCTCGCTCTCTTTATCTGGTGATTACAAAGCGCATATTTACATAACGAAATTGGTCTGTTTGGTAGAATACTCACATCGCACGCAAGAGTCTCCTAGTTCGAACCTGGCTACACGCTCCATTCCCCCATCTCTCTCACTCTCTAGCTCTCTCTTGCTAGCTCCACTGGCTTAAGCCAACGAGCTTTGGTCATGATGTGGTGTCCGTCGTCCGTCCACTTTTACCTTAAGAATTTTCTCAGAAAGTAATGAACATAATTCAACCAAACTCAACCAAAATTCACAGGAAGGATCCTTTGGTGGCCTTTATCAGATCCCTTCAAAGCATTTTGATCGGGTGAAAATATGTAACGATATATACATGTAAATATATCGTTACAATACCTAAACGGAATGAAAATTGTTGCGGGCAGGTTGTGACCCTAGCGCACAAATTGGCAGATCTGCGCATAATCGACAGTAGATTTGGGTAAAAAGTGGATAATCCGACCATCAAACTTTTTCTGCCCATATTATATATCTCTTGTATACATATCTCAGGCTTTCAGCGCTTTGATTACTTCTGATTGCGTCTATGGTCGAAACGATCCCTACTTTCTATTTTTAGCTAGCAAAGCGTCAAAACAGACAAAATTTTGAGGTCGATTCAAAGTTCAACGAGTACAAACTGCCACTGAAGGATTAGCCACTAAACCCATTAAATGCCTACGCCATAAAAAGTAGTTCTTATATAATTCAGGAAAATTGCAAATTCTTCATGCAAGTTCGTCTCCTAGGTGTTTTAGCTCACTTTGGCACAAGGTGTTCTAAATGACCCTGATCAGAGTTTTCAAAGAAGTTGCAGACGACACTTTAAGACAGTTGAAAATTCTAAAACATTATCTCTTTAGGTAGACAACAATCCATTAAATGCCTTCGCCATTAAAGGGAGGTATCGATGTTTCTGAAACCTAGATAAGAAAAAAATACAGAGTGCCGATAAATAGACTCAAACGAACATTTAACACTTTAAGTTAGGTCAGGTATTGTCTTGGTGGAAATCTAAAAGACATAAAGTGGTTTTTTTTGTGGTTATATCGGAAAGGCTCAGCGGAATCCCAGGTTATTTTTAGATATCACGGAATTCGGTTGTCGACATCGAAAGACCTCATTTGCATATGACCCAAAGTCAAAAGAAGGTAACAAATTTACAAGCGAAACAGCCAACGTCCTAAATCATGTCAAGTGAAAGGCTAAGCGCAAAACTACGGTAAGTGTTTATACTCATATTAACGCTTACGATAGTTTTGAACTGATCTTTACAGACCGGCTAGCGAACATAACTCTTGATGGCGTAACGATGACGTTGGTTTGATGTAATTTAAACTAAATGCAAGGTTCTAACGGTTATTCGCGCCACCTGAATGCTCTATAATCTTCGCAACTGTCTCGGATTAATCTAAAAATAGATTAATAGCCTACGTAGGATATTAGGGAAATACCCCGCTATTTTCTGATAAGCAACCTCAGATTTTTGCAAAACTCCTTTGCGGCATATTGTATTCAAATAGTATATGAGCGGAAATAAAAATAATTAAAATCTGTGACAAGAAAAAAACATCGATACCTACCTTTAAAAGAATTCTTATATATTTCAGAAATTTGAAAATTCCGCATGCAAGTTCGTCTCCTAGGTGTTTTTAGCTCATTTGAGCACATCATGTTCTTAATATCTCTGATCAGAAATTTCAAAGAAGTTGTAGAAGACACTTTCATTTATCTCTTTAGGTAGACAACAGTCCATTTATGCCTTCGCCATGAAAAGTAGTTCTTGTATATTTCAGGAAAATTGCTAACATTCAAGTTCATCTCCTAGGTCTTTTTAGCTCACTTTAGCACATCGTGTTCTAAATGACTCTGATCAGAGTTCTGAAAGAAGTTGCAGACGACACTTTCAAATTGTTGATAATTCTAAAATATTTATCTCTTTGGGTAGAAAACAATGTGGAAAATGAAGAAATTTATTGTCACAAGCAATTTCTTCAATTTCCACATTATTTTCCACAACTATTTTCTTGAGGGGCATAAAAAGGAGGGACTGCGTGGGAATAGGTTCACTCCCTGGTTACTTTAACCTCGTTTCTTTGATGCTAATGTTTGAGGAAGATTACTGAGCAAAACAATGCTTTGCTAGCTACAGTGCTTTTCAGTACTTTGATTTAAACTATATCGACTCTCTGTCTGCCTCTAACAGTATTCACGCAGTATACATAGGAAGTCGAACTGCGGAAGATTTTCATTTACTGTCCACACCAAATCTGAAAATGTATATAAAAAATTCATCTCTATTATTATCGTTTCAAATGGGAACGTTTATTAAAATTTAGTTTTCTTGGTAAAAGTAGAGATTTTTTTTTCTCCATTTACCTTTAACGTTTTGCAAACAACTTTGAAAGCTGTAAACCAGGAAGGTTTCAAAGCAAATAAAAATGTGCAATGTCGATTTAATCACAGAAACCAACAAAATGTGTAGGCTTATTCTGGTGGGCAGTACGCTCCTTAACCCATTACCAGACAGCACAATGTTAGACTTTTATAAAATTTGAAAGGAGTTGCAGACATCAATTTAAAAGTTATAGGTCTTGGGAAGATTTTTTTCTCTCTTCTTTTTTTAATTCACTTTTATTGCCATGTCAACTAAAGCTTTCTACGGATTTCAATTATTTTAGCCATTTTGAAAGGGAACCACATAAGAAACATGCTTGCAATAATTTGGTTGGAATTGGCCCAATAGTTTGAGAAGAGTTGTCGTTTAAAAATCCTTCATTATTTTATGAAACCCCCTACCTCCTGGAGCTCCGTCCCTTGGAAACTGATAATGGTTAAGTAATGATTTAAGTAATTCTGAAAGAGGCCAATGTACTGATACTTCATGAAAGTAGTGTATGAAGGCTCTGCGCCTTCAGCGTCAAGAGGATGATTTCATTTTTTTTAAATCTCACCTTTGTTGCTATGGCAACCATCGGTTTTCAATTCTCTAAGCATTTTTCTTAAAGTGTCTTCTAAGGAACATGCCTGCCAAATTTGGTTGAAATTGGTCCTCTGGTTTTTTGAGGAGATGTCACCCAAAGATTGTTGTCACACGACGGACAGAAGGTGATCAAAATACCTCGTCTTGTGCCCTTCCTGTTCAGGTGAAGAAATTGCTTGCAACAATCATTTTTTCACTGTCCAATGTTTTCCATTCCTCGTCTGGAACTTCTTTCAAGTTTGACCACGCTAAAAAGATTTTGTCGTTTGGTAATGGATTTACAAGAACGTTTGCATTTAGCCCCCTTTTCTGTAACCAAATAGTTAAACTTGTGCCTGTGTGAGGGCCTGTTGGAACAACGGGTACATATTTAAAAACAAAACAACAACAACAACAAAAGTAGATGTAATGTCTCTTTCAGAATACAAAACCTTAATATCTAGAAAGAACCACTTTGCCTCGTCGTTATCAAGGAGATGATTTTCAAAATTTCTTTCTGTGTTTCAATGTAACATGTGTGAAGGCTATCAGATGATGCAACACGTAAAAGAATCCTATTTCTACATCTCATCCTTGGTAAGGATAATTTTAAAACTAAGGATTTCCTTCTTAGTTTCTATGTATTATAGGGTGTGCCCGGACGGTGCCAATGTAGGGCCTCAGTAGTAGTATTTTTACATTTTTGTACAGGATCACCAGGTGATGCTATATACAAATATGTCAATTCTCAAAGCCTTTTTGCTTGTCGGGAGGAGATTTCTTATCATTTCCTCCTTTGTTTCTATGTAAAATAGTGTATTCCCGGATGGAGCTCAAGTATTGCCCAAGAGTATTCTTCAATCAACTTCTGTAGAAGGCCACCCGGTGATGCCACATACAAAACACCAATCCCTTTGTCTTATTGTTGACCAGGGAAGATCTTAAAGGCTTTTTCTTTTTTGTTTCTGTGCAAAAAGGCATGTCCTGCGAAGCCCGAATGTACCCTAGAAGCATTCGTTTGACAACTTTTATAAAAGGACCACCAGTCGATGGCACATTCAAAATATACAAGACGTCTACTCCTTGATGTTTGTCAGGCGATGGTTTTTATGTAATAAAACTCTTTTAACAACTGATTCGTTCGTTGGACATCCCTGCCAAATTTCAGCCTGGTTGGCTGTGGTTTACGAGAAGAAGATTTTTTAAGGCAAATGGAGATGGACGCACGACGGACATAGAGTGACCACAATAGCTTAACAAAAATTAACATTTTCTCCTTATTCTCCAATATTATGTGTACTTTTATGTCCCTTGTTTCTTAATAAAATAATATTCATTCTGTCGTCTGAACATTTTTTTTATTTGGCCTTGTATAAATTTTTGCCATTGTGTAGAGGTTAACATAATCTGGAAATATAAAGGTAGACAAGATTGTAATGGTTCTTTGACATGACACATTTCCACATTTTGATCTAAGTGCCCAAAGTTTGAAGTTGCTAGCATTTATGGTTTAGGAGATATGTTCCGGACAAAAATATAAAGTCAAAAACAGGGTATGGCACAGTAACGATTCTTGTACATGCCGCTTTTCGACATTGTGATCTATAAGTGTATATAGTTTGAAGTTGCTATCACTTATGGTTTAGGAGATATGGTCCGGACACAAGTCTGAAGGACGGACAGACAGACAGACGGACAGATTCGAGCAAACCTATAGTTCTCTAACCGGTAACCGGTGGGGGGCTGAAAAAAGCAGTACTAGTTGTCTTTGATTCAACTTGTAATTACAACATATGGCACTCGGCGCAATTGTGCAAATTTAGTTTGGTATAAATTCAATATTGTGAAAATTCTAGTAGGCTAAACCAATGATAATTTGTGGGGGTTTTTTGCTGGGCGTAAAGTGTTTCGATGACACCCAGGAGTCTTTAGACTATGCTTTTCTGAAAGACTTTATTCCTGTTAGCACCCGAGATTTAGCAGATTGTAGTAGATTTATTGGTAGCATCCTGTTACCTGCTCTTTGCAAATGACATAGAAATTTTATTATGATCTAATAAAAAGATATTCGTGTGCTCAAAATAAGAATGATTAAAAGCATAAAACATAGCCTATAGACGCTGAGTTTTACTCTATAATGCTACACTATTCTTGCTTAATGCCGCTTTTAACACTTTTCAGTCATATCGCGGCGGTTGGGGCACCTAACAACGGATTCCTGGCATAATTTGCACCTCATAGCATAGCCGCGTCCCAAAATTCATAGATCAACTCTCTATGTGACAAAATGTATACAGTCAACACAGTAATAAGAGTAAATGATTGAAGAATCTTCTTTGTGTTATAAAGTATAGAATGAATTTATTCATTTGAGTAAACACCTATCTTGGAATAGTAAGTGTTAATTATACATAAGTATCAGTTGTCTAAATAGGATGTTCACTTCTTAAGTAGAGGCATTCATATAGCACCTTCCACATTTAGAAAACATTTTCCCTGATGATATCAAATGTTTCGTCGGTGACCAAAGGGAAAGGCTGGGATCACGGTGTATTCATAGAAGTTAGCTCCAGACTATTCAGCAGTTTAGAATGGTAGCAGTGGGTCTAACCCTATCGACATGAGAGAGTGTTTGAACGTAACCTTATAAGCTTTCGTCGCAATCAAACTAAAACAATTGCATAAACATGAAGAAATAAATAAATTTTATCTACTTTGTTTTTTCCCCAACTACGCAAGGTAGGACTACTAACTTCGTCCAGCTAAGAGAGAATTCCTACAATACACTTGATAATTCTGGAATATAATCAATTACAACTTGGCGCAGAGCATGTATGCTATGTATAAATTGCACTGTTTTGTTACCAATTTTATGATGCCCATTTGGATTTTGGCAACCAAATGTATATTCTCTATGATTAATAAGTTATTATTATCACAATTAATATAAAATGAAATTTAAGAAAAAATCTACTTTCAAGCTTGTTTAACACAGTTCTACTGAGTATCTTAGTTTCAAGCCCTCATCATCAAAGTCAACGTGTTAGTTTTAATTCAAATTCCAAACTTAACAGTTAGAGTATCATAATAATGTTCCTCAGGGAACTGTTTAAACACTATACAAAATCACTCTAATTTTTAATATCAAGAAAAAGAAAGAAAATCTATATCTAGAACATAATTCTACGATCACTCATTATAGCCATTTTGTTTTATCTAATAGCGGATATGACGTCAACGTCGAATGATAACGTTTGCGCGACGTTAACGTTCCCGCGCTAAATCAGACGTCAAGTAACGTTAAATGGAATTGCGCGTCCTTTACGTTGCAACCAAATGGCTGTACCGTCTGCAATTTTTTGATCCGTGCTGATTCATGAACCTGGCGCTCTATTTTGTCTGCAGAGTACGTTATGTTCTAGATATAGATTTATTTTCTTTTTCTTGATAAAAGCATTTTTGCAGAAATATTGAAAAATTAGAGTGATTTGTATAGTGTTTAACAGTTAGCATTAAATGATCATACCGACAAAAGGAAAATAGTTTTCTGTAATTAAATTCACAATTGGTAGTTATAACATCAGACCATAATGTAAGACCAGTTATATATCTGACATGTTAAAATTCTTGCTGAATAAAGCAAAACCAAAATAATCACATCTGAACACATATTTGTTGCCATTATTGATGGAAAATTGCAACATTCTTCGGTGGATTCATATGCAAATTGCAATTTAACAATATATTGGGTCATGTCATTTGAATAGAAGCGCGCAGTAGTTATCTTGTCGCAATAAAGCACCTGTCATGACCTGTCTTTGAATCCTTGAATAAATGCACTCGCTAACATGCACACTATATTACTGATTGGATAATTTACCTATTTGTCTTTAAACTGGCTCCTGACTCAGGTGACATCGGTCGTGAAAAGCTAAATAAGTAACAGAATCGTTTGTGTCGTAGATGTATAAAGTCTATTTTGATATCCATATTCGACTTAAAAAGTTTAATTGAAGTTTGAGTTCGGAAGCGTATTTATATACTGAACACAAAGAGTATAGGAATTCCATTCAAAGAAAACCATAGTATAAGAAAGGAATTAAAATAAAATGGAAACATACCTTTACTGTTCAATTTTCTAGCGATTTCATGCAGATTATATCTCCCGTGTAAGGTTTTCATTTTTAACTTGCTCGAAAGAAAACGGTGGTCGAATTTGAAAAAGTCGGAATACCAAGCCAGTATTTTGTATGGCCTCCTTGAACATCTAACAACTTGACAACGCATACTTCGGGTCAATTTTCTATCATTTTTGCTCAGGACTTCTCCATTCCCCAACATTGTTATTGTTAATGCGATATCTAACTTTTCTGCTTATACAGTCCCTCAAATGTTCTATCGGCAAAAGGTACGGATATCTTGAAGAGCCTTCAGGAATCATTACATTGTTCTGCTTAAGGATGTTCTGTGTGTATCTTGCATCTTGGAGATGGGCGTTGTCCTACTGGAACAAATACGCATCGCCTAGTTTCAAAAATGCTACAACTGGCCAGACAATTTCACCACAGTAGGCCGAACGGCAGAGAGTATTCCATGAACGGTAACAAAAGCAGGTATGTGTACCAGCCCACGCCGTGACGCTCCCAATCACGTTCCAGTGCGTTTTTGGAATGAAATCGACCCCCCCCCCCCATTGCATTCTGCACACCATCCTTCCATCGACGAAGAACAGGTTAAAAACAATATAAAGAGCGTTATTCCAGTCAATATTAGTCCAACGGCAATGAATATGAATCCAATTCAGTCTGAGTAGGGCATATCCGCTTAACGTACAATGCTCTCCAACAACAATATAGGGCGCGCGAGCGATTGCGAACAGTCTGGGCACTTATTCTCAAACTGTTGTAGACCGTATAGCGATGGCCACACTTGACATAATCTATTTCTTCTAGTTGTCAGGACAACATAGCGGTCTCCTCTTGCATTTTTAACCATTTTTATTTTACATAAACTGGGAAACAAGTTCTTCCAACTAAGATTAACCCCTTTCGGTTCTGCTTCCTGGAGAATACACCGCTTATGCCTAATCCGGCAGCAAAACCTTGATTATCACTACAAGTGTGCAACACCGTCTATAGAAAATGTTTTTTCATTTGTAGAAAGAGGAGATATTTTACTTTTAAATCCAGCTGATGCCACTTTGGCATCCTGCGGAAAGTATCTAGAAACAAGATGGCGTCAAAAATGGTGGTATAGAAGATCTCGAAAAAATGGCGAAAATATCTTTTATTCAAATTGTACATATTGCAGCCGAATTATCCTTAAATTGCTCTCAATGATTCAATTCAATCAAAGCTTTAAAAATTACATTCACCTATAGACATTGTATTTTTTTCCAACAGATACTTGTATTGATGCAACTTCTTCAACTACTGTTAGTTAATGTTTCTAAAGTTATGGTAAATGGGTTTGTTACTTGATATTATCGCATATTTACCTTTATGTGTTTGTATCGAGTCAACACTTTACTTTTAGATGCTGGGCCGTCAATGGGCGGAACATAATCTAGAAATTTCTTTTGAGCAAAAGTTGGTTTACTTTTGTGGCCCCATGGCAAACTATGTCTAATATTGTTAATTCTTTTGACTTTAAAGTATAGCATGTAAGTGGTCCGATTAGCTAAGTCGGTAGAGTACTCGAACTGAGAGGTCCCGGGTTCAAGCCCCGGGCTGGCTGCATACTTTTCTCTCTTTGTGACACCTATTGTAATACAACCAACGCAGTCACGGGCCCAACTTTGGGCGCCAAATGTCACGTCATGTGGGTATCGCAAGGTCGCTGAGGGGATATCGTACGATGACCGTCATCAAATTATCCCCTATGCAATGATTCGTTACTCCAACACCCAGTTTAGCGAATTTTGACCCCTTTTTTTTTGATTTAGCAATTGTTGGTTAAGGTTTTACATGCAACTGTCTAAACTCTGTATTTCTATTGCCATTGTTCAGAAACGATGCACATGCCTCTGCAATAAGAAGAATCCCTCAGCAAATATGGATTACTCTTCGCATTTATTTCATTGGATATTTGGCTTGACATTCTTATTCAAAGTTTTACGTGCCCTTTCCAACAGTTTTATCTTTGTAACACTTCAACCATAATTAAGAATTAAATTCCAGCTATCCTTCAAATATTCATTACTCTGATATTCACTTTAGGGAAGTTTTTAATCTTTTTCGTTTTAAAATTTAAGTTAAAAAGATATTATCTCTGTTATGTCTGAGGTAAGGGTTTGAAACTTTTAGACATGTATTCAGAGCCATGTCATTCATTTAGTGCAGTCATACACAATGTCGATATTGAATTGCTGTTACTGTTCCACACTGTGAATAGTCGAGCGTTGATATCCGCCAACAGCTCTTGTTTATACTCATCAATCTCTGAATTTCTATATGGAGATTTTCGCAGTGATTGAAAAAAAGCTGGAGTTTAAAATTCGTAGTTTGTTTTCGTTCTGGACAGCGTTTCATCCCCCCCTCCCAATTTGTATGTTTTCAAACGGCGAATATTAACCCGTTATCACATAATCCTTCTCCAAAAAGTCATGAAGAAATATGGTTAAGGAAATCTTTTTGAGAAATGGAGAAATTGCTCATATTCCTTTATCTTATTCGGTATCAATTATCCTTTTTTAGAGCACTTTAAAATTATTTCGGACCAATCTCAAATTCTATTCAGGGCGGTAATCTCAAGTGTGACTCCGCAGCTCAATTAATCTCATAAATACACGTTTGCTTTAGCCAACATAATTTAAATAAGTCCCAAATTACACTGAACGTTTCATCTTCATTACATTTCATGTTACTCTAGGCTTTCATCGTTCCCGACACTGTCTGTGTTGTTTTCTTGTTTGTCTTCTAATGTCAATCACTAATGTGAAAGGCACAGAATTTTAACAGACCGACTGGGTGATGTAAAACAATAGAAGCGTTCGATACAAAGTTTAATCAACAACTATATATTGGATAATAGGCTATATACATTTTAAACATGTGACGCATTCAGCATGCATATCAAGTTACATCAGCTAGATCATTCCATTACATCCCCCTTGTTTTCATATAAGAAAAAATCAACAAACAACAATGTTGAATCGTAAAATCAAAACATATCTTAATGTATTAAATGTAACGACAGATGTATGAAATAAATCGTGTAACTTGTGATAATTAGATTATCGAATTAGTTCCAGTCATTTCCCATGTATAAACTATTAGGTTTAACGACTCTGCCTGCCCTTGTCTGATAGGGGTTAATTTGACAACGGGATTGTTGATATTTGTCACTTTTGGAATTTTGATTTGAAATATGGGGCTCGTGATGGGGAATTTGAACTCTGTAATTGGTTTGGGATTGGCATGCGCTCTGGGAGGTATTGCTTGTTTCTGGGGCACTTTCCCGAGCTAGGTTGAGTAATCTCCTATTTCGTCGATATTTCACACCATCCTTATTTTGTACAATGTATGATCTATCATTATAAACATCAGTAATTTTCCCAGGTTTCCAAATTTTTCCTACTTGCATGTATACTTTATCATTCGTTTGAAGAGGGGAAAGAGATTTTGATGATTTATCATAATAATCTTTTTGCTTCCCTTTCTGAATTTGTTTGATTTTTTTCACTTTATTTTGATCAACTTTTGTAGGTTGTAAACTTTTGTTTGTGACGGGTAATATAGATTTTGTCCTTCTACCTATCAATAATTGAGATGGAGAGTAACCACAGCTAAGAGGTGTGTTACGATATTCCATAAGTGAAATATACGGATCTTGACCAGATTCTTTGGCCTTTATGAGTAACTTTTTCGCAATCTTAACGGCATTTTCTGCAAGTCCGTTCGATTTGGGATTTAAAGGACTTGAGAATGTTTGAACAAAATTCCATTCCCTTGAAAAATCTTTCATCAACTCTGAAGAAAATTGACCAGCATTGTCACTTTTCAAAGTTTCTGGTACCCCGAATGTAGAGAAATGTACTTTTAATTTTCGGATTACAGTACTGCTTTTCATATCGGGTAAGTAATCAAGCACAAAGTAATTACTATAAGCATCTACAGTCAATAAATAGTCTTTGCTGTCAATCGTAAAAATGTCAGTTGAAACATGTTGCCACGGTCGGCCTGGTATTTCATGCTGAGCTAAAGGCTCTTTTGCGTTCGACTGTCTGTATTTTTGACATAGTCTGCATTGTAGTACATGATCAGTAAGCTCTTTTGTCATTCCTGGCCAAAATAATGCATCTTTAGCTCTTTGCACTGTTTTCTGAACACCCATATGGGTTGAGTGCACTGACTGAATCATTTCCTGTCGAAGCGACTTTGGAATAACAATAGTTTGACCTCTAAATATTAGGTCGTCTGCGAATGAAAGTTCATCCCTATGGTTCCAGAATTCAGAAATGTTTTTAGGACAGTCTGACCTAGAAACAGGCCATCCCTCTGATATAGTGTAAATCAGGCATTGCATCTGACTGTCGTCTTTGTATGAGTTTCTTATGATTTCAAGACGTCTGTCTGTGACATAAGATGACTTGAGAATAGTATGCACATGCAAATCAAGACCTTCAATGCTAAATGGAACAGTGTCAGTTGACGGTTGTCGGGAAAGCAAGTCCGAAATTGGAATGTCCTTTCCGCTTACGTATATTACGTCAAGGTCATACTTTTGCAATTGCAGCATCATTCTCTGCAAACGTGGTGGGGCTGCAGATAATGGTTTTTTCATGATAGCTGAAAGCGGTTTGTGATCAGATCTTACAGTGACGCGCCTTCCATAAACGTATTGATGAAAACGCTTGCATGCAAATAGAATGGCTAGCATTTCGCGTTCAATGTTTGCATAGCCCTGTTCTGTAAGTGTCAAGGTCTTTGACGCGTATGCGACCGGTCTTCCGTCCTGGGAGATTGTCGCGCCACACCCTTGTTTTGAAGCATCACATTCCAGGGTTACTGGCTTTTTGTCATCAAAATAAGCTAATACTGGACTTTGCGTTATGGTCATTTTCATTTTATCAAATGCTTTTGTCTGGACATCATCCCATACAAATTCTATATCTTTTTTCAATAGTGCTCTCATAGGAGCCGTCATGTCTGCCAAATTTGGGGAGAACTTCTGTAAATAATTAACCATACCAAGAACAGTTTCGAGTTCTTGTCGATTTTGCGGAATTTGCAAATTTTGTATAGCCTTAACCTTTGAAGGATCGGGTTTCAGGCCATTTGCAGTAATCAGATGTCCAAAGAACGGCACTTCGGTGACACCTATTATACATTTCTCAGGATTTAACTTGATCCCTTTACTCTGAGCTCTATCGAGTACTGAACGAAGATTTGAATCATGCTCTTGTCTTGTCTTTCCATAGATTAATATATCGTCTACGATTGCTGTCACGCCAGTCAATCCTTCGAAAATTTCATTGACTTTTTGATTAAACAAGTCTGAGGATGCTGAAATTCCAAATGGTAATCTTAACCATCTATAGCGACAAAATGGCGTACTAAACGTTGTGAGAAATGATGACTGCTCATCAAGTTCTATGCTCCAATAAGCATGTGTTATGTCTAGTAGCGAGAAAAATTTGGCATCTGTAAGTCGTGACGTAACGTCGTCTAATGTCGGCATCGGATAATGAGGTCGTCGTATGGCTTCGTTTAGCGCTTTTGGGTCAAGACAGATGCGTAGCTGTCCTGTCTTTGGCTTTTCCACAATTACCAAAGAATTTACCCAATCCGTAGGTTCTGAGACCTTTTTAATTATGCCGTCGTTTTCTAGTCGACTCAGTTCATCCTTTAAGCGCGATCGGAGTGCTTCTGGTACCTTGCGTGGAGCATTAACCACAGGCACAGCATTCGGCTTCAAATACAATTTACATTTACCTGGTATAACCCCTATACCCTTAAACAAGTTATCATATTCTGTCAAGATCGTTTGTCTGTCAAGTGACTGTACAGAACTATTTTCCAACGAATAAGTTAGCGTGAGAAGTCCAAGGTCAACGGATGCTTTTAAGCTTAGCAGGGGAAATGAATCACTGTCTACAATGAAACATTCTACTTTTGTGACTTTGTTTTTGTATTTAAGAGTCAATTCGACCTTTCCTCTAACAGGCAGTGCATCTCCTGTGTAGGAAGTAAGCCTAGTCTCTGGGGTTTTCAGTGAACATTTGAGATTTAGTTTTTGGAAGAGGATGAATGGCAGTACGACTGCAGAGCTGCCAGTATCTATCTTAAAATTGATCGGGACTTCAGAAGGACCAACGTGAATAATAGCACAGGCACGGTCAGGCAAAGAAGTAAAAGAATTTACCGTATCAATATGGCAATCCTTGTTACAGTTATCCCTTAACTCAATGTCATTTTCTACACTATTCACTTGCTTCTTTTTTCGACAGAGTTTTTCAAAATGATTTAACTTTCCACAAAAATAACATGTTTGACCCTTCGCAGGACAATTGTCAGCTTTTGAATGGCTACGACCACAATTTCCACAGGAAAACTGTCTCTTTTTGTTGCGATTTGATTTCTGTCTTCTTCTCTGGCGATTGTTTGGAGTTATACCCTGAGTACGTCCGTCCGTGCGTTTTTGTACGTTATGGATTTCCCTCTCGACCATCGATTCCATTTGCTTTTGTGAGTATTCGAATGTCTGGGCTATTTGGATAGATCTATCTAGTGTGAGATCGGCCCCTTCGTTTATTAAGCGTTCGCGAAGTCTTTGTGAATTGGTGCCAAATACGATCCGATCTCGGATCATCTCCTCGGCATCTGCAAAGTTACAGTCTTTGGCACTAATGCGTAATTTAGTAATGAATTGATCCACCGATTCGTCGTTATTTTGGAACTCATTAAAAAATTTGTAACGAGCGAATATTGGGTTCAGCTTGGGCTGCACGTGTGACTGAAATCTTTCGTAATAAGTGTCCAACTTATTTGAATCTTCTTCACTGATGTCAGTCCATGTGGACTGAATGTCACGACCTTTATCGCCGACCCAAAGTAATAGATAAGCCACCTTCTCAGCTTCACTTTTGCGTTTCAGAGGTCCATTGAACATTAATTCAGCATGTCGTCTAAACTTTTTCCATTGTTCTGGCAGATTGGAATCTAACCAGTCCATATGCGGATTTGTAATTCCAGACACATCCATGGTTCGTGAATTAAATCCTTATTTCTGACACCATGTGTTGTTTTCTTGTTTGTCTTCTAATGTCAATCACTAATGTGAAAGGCACAGAATTTTAACAGACCGACTGGGTGATGTAAAACAATAGAAGCGTTCGATACAAAGTTTAATCAACAACTATATATTGGATAATAGGCTATATACATTTTAAACATGTGACGCATTCAGCATGCATATCAAGTTACATCAGCTAGATCATTCCATTACACTGTCAACTTATTTCGTGGAATACATGGCGTCACAATCTTTGATAACAAGCACATAAGGGTGAATAGGTATTTTGGTTCAAGTTGATATCTATTGAAATCATATATGGGTAACGCGGTGAAAATTCAATTTCAATCTTTGAAGAATAATAAATGTGTTATGCGGTTCCTTGTGGGGGATACAAGACGATTTATACCCGACTAGAGAAACGATGTCATACTCGCCTGCGGCTTGGGTGGTGTGGTCAACATCATTTTCTTCAGCTGGGAATAAATCGTAATGTATTCCGCAGAACCGTCAAACTACTACTATAGATGTCGATATTCCTTTTCCTAACTCTATAACATTTCTGTTATTTTAATCTTATCGTTATTTTTGGTAAGAGAAGTTCTTTTGGTGACTATTATTGATTAGTCTATGTCTCTTTTCATAAAAGAGATTTTCTTTCCTCATTATGAACGAATGAGACTTTATTGGCATGAAACTCATCCATAATGTTCATTTAGATCCAGTGTATAAAGGTGATATATAAGTGATATATCTGTGACATTAGTGGCACTATGTGGATTGTTAGGCCCTTTTGTTAAACCTTTTCATTAAATAGCAAGAGTAAAGCTGCGAAAAATGCATTCGAAACATAATTTGTAGATAATTTTCCAAAACTTTTATAATTGATAGTCATGTTGTCAATGCGAATATATTTCTAACTCAGTTTTTTTTTTACTCTGATTCAGGTTGTAATTATAAACTATTGACCCAATCTGTAGGTTAAAAAAATTCTGTCACCTAACATATCAAGTTCGATTTTTTTACTGTGTTGTCAAGCTGTGGCTTAAGTTTTTCTCTGATTGCGATTGGAACTTTTTGGGGAGGTGTATTAGACTTTCTTCTGCGATTTGTCGCCTTATATCGTTTGTCTGAGTTTCGTCAATTGTTCCGGGGGATGCCGAGCTATATAAATAATGAAAACTGAAAAAAACGGCGCATGCGTACTATCTAAAGATTTTTGCCTCGTAGCCATATTGGGTTTCAAGGATTTGGGCGCAAAATTCCCAATTTTCTTGTGTAAGTTGGGATATTTACATTCAACACTTTATTTCATCCATGAAATTTACCAATAGCATGTTCCTCAAATTAAGCCCGACAGAGAAAAGAAATTCCGTCTGCTCTTTTAGACCGAGGTGTTCCGTTTCCACCCACTTGGAATGGTTTTGGTTTTTCAGAAAATAATTCACCGAAGAAGTCCAAAAAGGCCGAATGAATAAAGTCTACTTTCTGTTTAACATCCTGCTATTGTTGAAAGGTTGTTGAAAGTGACATGCCCAATGAGAGAAATCGGTCAACGAATTTATATATGTCTTGTATGATGGACTCGTTTGGCTGAGGGCCAATCCTGGCTTTAAAAAAAAAAAAAAAAAAACATGCAAAAACCTTAGTTATTTCAAACCAAGTCAGATGGAGTATTTACAAGTGCCTTGTCTTGCTACCAATCAACAGATGATAGATATAGGGTTCTAGTCCAGATGCACTTGTGTGTCGTGTGGAAAATTTGACAAGGGATTTATTGTACCTCTTCAGGGTGCCCATTCATATACTGTAGTACGTAATTTACGTACATTTACGTCGGTTCATGTACAAATCTTACACCAAGCCGTGCATGAACGTACAGAAAATTAAATGAGCGTAGAAACAAAAATGCCATTACGCGTGTGTGCATTTAAAATTATTAGCATATAAACTGCGAAACTCTACGTGCATATTTTTTTCCTAAAACCCCAAAAATTGCAAGCAAAGTAGAACAAAATCGTATCAGAAGCAAGTAATTTCCCTTTCATGCGATTGGAACCATCACTTCTTTCTGGTCTTTTTCGTCTAGAGAATGGGGGAACTAGCAGTTGGAAAAGTTGGTATAATGAGGATCGTGATAGCCTCACCATTTTGTTTTGAAATAAGTCCAAAGTTGCGCTATTTTTCAAACAAAATGCAAGATATTTACGTGTTCTTGTCGAGAAACTAACAAGATTTCATACTATAGAATTTGATTTGAAATTGGTTTCTCTCGTAAGTTCCATTGTACATGTAAGTCGGCTCTGTTTATTTCACATTGTAGTTTTGTTTTAGCTACGTAATTTGCTGTCTGCAAAATGTCACAACAAAACTATCTATCTATCTATTTATACTGCCTAACTCCCCTTTTGGGTATTACTGGCAGGCGATACACTCACAATCCAGATGTTTTCACGTCCCTTAAAGAGAGGCAGTGGCTGAATCCCACTGCTACCCACTTTAACAGCAGGGTAGACTGGGGCTGGCTATTAAGTGTCTTGCCCGTGAACACACCCTGGTGACGTTAGGGCTCGAACCCGTGACCTTCAGATCACGAGTCAAGCGCCTATACCACTTGGCCATTGAGGTAGTCAAAACTTGGCCTATTTCTCCACAAATGGTGACCTTTAGACAGTAATAAGGCCATTTGATATTTTCTGTATCAGAATCGTTTCAATACCAGAGTTTGAGCTAACAATGAGCTGCTCCAAAATGTCATCCCCACTCTCTTGTTGGAGTTGTTTAGCCATCGCTCTCATATCCAATTCAACCCTTCCAAAATCCAATAGTGAAGAAAAAGTGAATTGTCATAAATCAGCTTTTCAAAAAAAGTTTGCTATCCTTCTCTCTATATTTATCTGAAACTTGCACATGACTTGTGACACTTATTTACTGATTATCAACAAAGTATATAACCAAAACATTGTCATTTGGTAAAGGGTTCAGATTCGTATCGTGTACCCTTAAATCTGAAAGTAAAGGGTAAACTGTACCCCCAGAGTTTTCTTTGTACCCCCATTAAAATCAAAACCTAAGGGGTACATGTACCCCCAAAATGAAAACCCAGTGGGCATGCTGCCTCTTGTTAGGTAAAGTTAGGGGGTACAAATTATTTATTATGGCACAGAAAAAAAAAAAAAAAGAAAAATATAAACATCAAATTTTAACAGAACTTTAATTAATTGTCTAGACCATCATCATTATCCTTCTAAACATTTAGCCTGTAGTCTCACAAATTGGATCACCTTAAGCTATACATTTGTACATGCCCACTTACAAAATGATAATTTGACTCAAAGAAATAAACAAAGTATTATAAACTCAATTAAAATATTGTAGTACCAGTATATATGAAAAACAGATTTGTAACAAATTTTGTAATAAGTATTACACTATTTTTGTTTTCATACACTGATCATTGAGATCCAAATGGCCCCTACCAATATACGGAGTTGTCCCTAAAATTGCCCTTTAATTAACTCCATTGACTCAACTGGGTAGTTTTGGTTTAAATTTGCTATACAGAGTGTTTAAGGGCTGAAACTAAATGCTCTTATTTTTGGTGGGATCTGATATTTTGTCAGAATTTCATACAGAGAAATGTTTTAAAGACTTGGAAAGTGAAATTGTTGTGGTAGTTTATATTAATGTTGACACGTTATAATCGATTTTCCCGGCCTTTGAACAAATTTCATTCTCGTCCAGTTTTTAGCTCTACTGGCCGAAGGCCACTCGAGCTATAGCGATGGCTTATTCCCGTCCGGCGTCTGACGTCCGTCCGTCCGTTAAACATTTCCTCGTTTACGCGATAAAGTCCACAGTTTCCATCAGATTCTCTTCAAACTTTCACAGAATGATTGTACCATCATAAGGATTGTTCCTTTCGGAATCGGATATGATTCCTCAAGAAACATGGGAAAAGGGGCCTTATCAAAATTTAATTCAAAGATCTTTGTTAACACTCTAGAGTCCACAGTTTTCATCTGATTGACTTCAAACTTTCATAGAATGATTGTACCATCATAAGAATTGTTCCTTTCAAAATTTGGTATGATCAGTCAAGGACCACGGGAAAAAGGGGCCCAATTAAAACTGGATTGAAAAAGTCCTCGTAAACACAATAGAGTCCATAGTTTTCAACAAATTCTCTTCAAACATTCCCAGAATGATTATTACATTAAATGGATTGTTCCTTTCAGAAGTAGGTTTGATCCATCAAGTTTCATTGGAAAAGGGGCCCTATGAAAATTTAATAAAAAAAATCTTAGTTAACATTTAATGGCCCTAGATTTCACCTGATTGACTTCAAACTTTCACATAATGATTGTACCATCATAAGGATTGTTCCTTTCAAATTGGGTCTGATCCATTGAGAAACATAGGAAAAGGGGCCTTAGGAAAATTCAATTTAAAAAATCTTAATTAATGCTTGTAAGTCCACAGATGAGATGGGGTTGTCTTTATACTCAAACAGAATAATTATACTTTTGTAAGAAGAGTTCCCTTTGGAATTGGTCCAGATCCATCAAGTAACATGGGAAAAGGGGCTATATGAAAATTCAATTAATAAAACCCTGTTAACACAATAAAGCCCACAGCTTTGATCAGATTTTGTTGAAACTTTCACAGAATTATTGGAAGGTCATAACTATCATTCTTTTCATAACAGGGTTTGAACTGTCAAGAAGCACAGGAAAAGGGGCCTTATGAAAATTTCATTTATAAATCCTTGTTACCAAGTCCAGAGCTTTCACAGAATGTTTGTACCATCATAAGGATTGTTTCTTTCCAAATTGGGCCTGTTCTGTCTAGTATCATAGGAAAAGGGGCTGTATGAAAAAGTATTACCAAATCCTCATAAACACAACAATGCCCTCAGTCTTTATCAGAATCTCTTCAAACTTTAATAGAATGATTGTACCATCATTCGGATTGTTCCTTTGTAAATTAGGTCTGATTGGTTAAGTGACACAAGAAAAGGGACCTTAAAAAAATTTTATTACAAAACATCTTTATTACAATAAAGTCCTCAGTCTTTATCATTTTCTTCAAACTATCATTAGGATTGTTCCTTTGTACATTGGGTCTGATTTGTTAAGTTTCACAGAAAAGGGGGCCTTATGAAAATTTAGTTACAAAAATTCTTGACACAATTCAGTCCTCTGTTTTCATTGATTCTCTTTAACTTTTCAAGAATGATTCTACCTTCATTAGAATTGTTCCTTTTGAAATTTGGTTTGTTCTGTAAAGTATCATGAAAAAAGGGGCCCTATGAATATTTCACTATAAATTCATTAACACAATAAATTCCACAGATTAAACAGATTGATTGTACCATCATTCCAATTGTTGATTTTGACAGTGGATCTGACTATAGCAAGGGTCACATAAAAAGGGGCCTTATGAAAAACTTTTTTAAATATTCTGGTTAATACAATGATGTCCCTTGATTTCACCGGATTCACTTCAAAATTTCACAGAATGATTGTACAAATACTTAGATGGTTCTTTTCAGAACTGGGTACAATCCATGAAGTATCATGTAAAAAGGGGCCATATGATTTTTTTTTTAAATATTCTACAGGGCTCTGCAGACTCCCATAATTTGGGGAGAAGTCACTTCTCACTAGTCTGAGAATTGGGAGAAGTTTTTCAAAATAGGGAGAAGTGGTGAGACTCTCAGGAGAAGTGGAACGCGTTGAAAATTAAGTTTTCGCGCATATTCCTCATTTCTATCAAAAAATGAAATAGCTTTACAACCAAGTAGTTGCATTTTATATTATGTATTATGCAATAAACATAGAAAATACTGCTTATCCTTTCAGTCCTCAAAAAAGATCTTATTTCTGTGAACAAATACCTTTGTATTTTTCTTTTTTTTTTAGGTTTGAGAATTCAAGAGTTTGATTCTGAATTTATTTATTTTTTAATACTTCATAATAGATTCATATATGATAAAAAAAAGTCAACTAATAAAAAATTGCAAATAGTGTATAGGCGGTCTGAATGAAATGAGTAGTGTTCCTATTTGAAGCCGAAAATGAGAAAAGATTTTATTGTAACAACATGTATTTAATCAAACCATTACCAGAAGAAAAAAAATAGACTGGTACAAATTGAAAAAAGCTAAATAAGACATTTCATAGAAGGTGCCAAAGAGGGTAGAAACATGTGTGGAAAGGATAAATTGCTTGTTGCAATCATTTCCTCCTTTTTCCACAGTTTCCCATAAAACTATTTCAAGATGTCAAAATGGGGGATTGTGTGGTAATGAGTTAAAGTCTGTCCACTTTACCTGATAACATATAAATGGATAAAAGTTGTCATTATTGGGTCAAAAATGGTCCTCTGTGATTAAGTCAGTTATAGTGTGTAAAGGGTAAGGGCAGGGCTCCGGAAATCCGATAAATTGCCGGTCTGGACCGAATTTTGAATTGCCAGACCGATTGAAATCCCAAAAAATAACACCAAAATCGGTCCGAAATTTTCATTGAAATATTGGTAAACTCGCTCATTTTCGATCAAAATCAACTCTAAAACCGAAACAATTCAAGGGTTTCACACCTTATCTGCATATTAAGGAATAACAAAATAACAATAATGCCAAAAATCGATAATTATTTTACCCGCTGGCCAGTCAAGTGCCCATCCGCACGTGGACCTAATTAGCAGTTAGCCAGTTTCGCGCTTGACCGAACTTCGGTTATCGAGTATTTGCAATAGAAAATCGGTTTGGCTTACACACGTTCGAAGTCTTATCAAAATGGACATCTACAACTGCGTCAATTTTAATTGCTGTTACTGGCGAAACAAATTTCTTTTACTATAATACGGGAGGCTTATATAAATTGATGCATGAATAGGCTTCAGTTGCTGTTCGTATGAATTTGGAAAAGTTCAGCACAACGCTTTCCTTATGAAATTAATTTTATCACAAGTAAGCGCGTGAGACCGGGTTTGAAGTTTGTATAAAACAGTCATGTATTTACTATTTGTTTTATTAATTTTCATTCACAGTAAGAAACGTAGCCTTTAGAATTCAAACAATTGGTAGTTACCCGCAAAATGCCGATAATTTGAATATAAACGATAACGTCGCTTAATAATATAGCTAGTTCCGTCAATAAAATAAAAGAAACAACGAAACATGAAATCTTACTTCAGGGGTGGAAAACGTCCGAATTATAAATCGAAAATTAACTACAATTAATAAATGACCGAGATTTGTGCACAAATTCTACTCCGAGAAAATAGTGCAAAACGTGGGCTACCCACTCCAGTTTGTCTCGTCGGTCTTTTTGATGTACGTCACGACTCTGCGATCCCATGGGATAGAATGGACTGACCCGACATTTTTGTGACGTCAGCTGTGCTTTTCCATCATCAGATGCTTGTGTTCAGAGAAAATTTGTATGACTGTGTTAAATTTACAGATCTTTGGATAACTAGCTTTTGAAAAAATACATCATTACAATTTAAATCGGCGATACTCGGGAGGGGGCCGGGGGGGGGGGGTGCGTACGTCACGGAAATAAATTTTGATAATGTAATTTATTTGTCGATATATTGGAATTTCGTGGACTGCCGTACATTGCCGGAATTGCAATTTATATACAGCCGAAAAACAAAATGAAAGTAGGATCTGTCAGTTGTTTTCATCTACCTTCCACTCGTTGAAGATAATAATCATCTTCGGAAAATTTGAAAAAGAATGCAACTACAGAATGAATGATGAACCCTTTTACATACGGGAAAGGTAAAAAATGCGTTTTTCGTTTTTGCCGGAGGGGGGGGGGCATTCGTTTTTACCGGCGTGGGGGGTGTTCGTTTTTGCCGGCGGGGGGGGGGGGCATTGTGCCGGACCGATTTTAATTTCCAAATTTCCGGAGCCCTGGGTAAGGGTTACTGCTGAGTACACAACATGCAGAGGTTTAAAGTCAACACAGGATAATTTGCTCCATTTTATAGGATAACATGTTATTTGAAGGAATTATTACCAACACAAGTAAGTGAAATTTAGTTTTTGGATAGAATGTATCATAACAAGAATCTCAGGAAAAGATCGTAGCAGCCTTTAAATTGTTTGCCATAATTTTCTTCACTTGTTACAATTAAAGCAGATAACTCAAATTGAAGGATTTCAATGAAAAATGATTACACTCTACGTAGATTTTGCGGCAGAATTATTTTCCATCAAGATTTCAAATTTTTAACAAAATTTTGACTTCTGGTAAATGACACGGCGTCTGTAAATGTCAGTCATTATTGTGAAAGTAAGCAACAAATCTCGAAGACTGGTGATAACCTAATTTACAGAAATAATTAAAATTTAAGAAGGGAAAGGGTTTTAAATAAAGATTTCTGGTGCCGATAGTATACAAAGCATTGCCGAAACCAATCAGCGTAGGTGTGAATGAAGCAAGCATGTTGACTATTAGCTGCCGGAACATACCCCTCTTTCTAATAATCTGCTGGCCTCGCGACTATCGATACACGCTTGAATTACGATCAAGGGGCTTCCGATCAACAGTTGTATAATTGCACACTGTCACCTGCTTTAATAGCCACTGGGCCAGATTAGTGTATCACCTATCGTATCCAGGCGTCTTCCTGAAAATTCCAGGCGACTTCGACTTCACTTTGATCAGCAAATCAGGCGAAGTTTTATGAAACCAGGCGACTTTTTCGCCTGAGTCGCCCACTCTGCAGAGCCCTGTTCTAGTAAACATAATGAATTTCCAATATTTCATCGGATTCACTTTTAACTTTCATAGAATGATAAACCTACAGTAAAAGGGGCCCTATGAGAACTTGAATTTAATATCTTTGTTAACACAATAAAGTCAACAGTTTTATTGGATTCTCTTCAAAGATGCATGGAATAATTGTGGCATTTGAAACACAGGAAAAGGGGCCTTACAGATTATCATTCAAAACATTCTTGTGTATGTGATGAAGATCACAATCATTATCAAGTTGTCTTTTAAATTTCACAGGACAATTGTTGGGTTGTAAGGAAAGTTCCTTTTGGAATGAAATTGATCCATCAGAAAACACAGGAAAAGGGGCCTTATTGATTTTCATTCAAAACAATCCTGTTTATGTGATTAAGTCCACAAATATTGTCAGATTCTGATGAAATATTCACAGAATGATTGTAGGGTCATAAGGTAACTTTCTTTTGGAAATGGAGTGGATCCGTCATGAAACATGGGAAAAGGGGCCTTGAGGATTGTTGCTTAAAATGATAAAGGGGATAAAGCCCCTTTTTTTTCTTTATGCATTCTTCTTTGAGCAATTAACTTCCTTAAATATCAGATTTTTTTAACGGAAAACTTGATAACCAGTAGAGCGTCTCAGGCCTTCATGGGCCTCTTGTCATATTTTACTTCTCATTTTCTCAAAATTAGCAAAGGCATCCTTTGTAGGAAATCATTGGGCTTACTTTGGTTTGAAAAGACATATTAAAAAAGAAACCAAACAACAAAAAGAAAACCAAACATTAACAACCAAGAACAAAGATATTGCAGAGTACTTTTTATACTGATTTTCTGAAAATTGACAAATTCACTTTTTTGGTACACATGGCTTTTGAAATTTGAATTGTATCCTCTTTGTTCTAAGATTATTTTTTGTAAATTGTTAAATGGTAAATCAATTTTAAAAGTTTATGATGTCCTTCCATAAGCTGCTGTACTTACAAGCTTCTGATCGGTATCTTTAACTGCGTTATAGACAACGGGTGGTATTTCGGATATACAATGCATATATCTCTTAATGATCGGCTATATGCTTTGATTTTCATCCGATGTCCCCTTATTACAAGTAACAAAGGAAGTCATTTGATTATCCATCTAGTTCAAAGGAATATACAAGTTTGTATATCTAAAAGAGGCAAGTGAAATCTATTTTAAAACTTTTCTCCTATAGAAAAATCCTTGAACAAATGTTTAAGTTCTGGGAAAATCTGGGAAAAAAACATGTTTAGGATCATTTACAATGTTCTCCTTTTTCACAACGAATAAACTTTGAATTTTATGTAAATATACATTGTATGATATATATCATTGCATAATTTAAATTATGTCTCATTATAGTAATACGTACAGTCAAACCTGGTCATCCGGTCACCTCCATTCAGCGTGCACCTGTCTTAAACGGTCAGTTCAATGTCCCCCGATCTTTTTTACACTAAATTTTACCTGTATTCAACAAGCACCTCTAAAACGCGGTCAACGGCCGTCAAAATCGTGTCCCATTCTTTGAAATAACCTGAGTTTACGGTCAATTTCGGGCAGATGGCAATTTTCACGCATAAGTAATTATCACGGCGCATAATTGTTTTCGGATTATCTAATCAAGTGTCAAAATCAGTTAAACATTCACACACGTCGCCAATTAACAGGTGTTTTGTAGATATCTACGGAGTCATCAAAATGCCCCGTTTTGTTATTTTTAGCTCCCCTGTGATCGGTCATCGTCCGTCCGTCCGTCTGTCCGTTCACAATTACAAAAAAATGTTCTCCTCCAAAACTAACCATGGAATTTCAACCAAACTTCACAGAAATGATCCTTAGGTCATGCTCTTTCAAAATACTTCAAAGAATTGAAATCCATGAAGAACTCTGGTTGCCATGGCAACAGAGTGAAAAAACTTAAAAAATCTTCTCCTCCCAAACGGTAAGGCCTAGAGCTTTGATATTTGGTATATATCATCATCTATTGACCCTCTACCAAAAAACTTCAAAGAATTACCGTATTCTGAAAATAAGCCCTTTTCTTAATGATCCCTGATTTTACAATGAAATAAAGAAGGAAATCTTTAAAAATCTTCTTCTCCCAAACCATAAGGCCTAGAGCTTTGATATTTGGTATACATCATCATCTATTGACCCTCTACCAAAATACTTCAAAGAATTACCGTATTCTGAAAATTAGCCCTTTTCTTAATGATCCCTGATTTTACATAGAAATAAATAAGGTAATCTTTAAAAATCTTCTTCTCACAAACCATAAGGCCTAGAGCTTTGATATTTGGTACAAATCATCATCTATTGACCCTCTTCCAAAATACTTCAAAGAATTACCATATTCTGAAAATTAGCCCGCTTCTTGGCAATCCCTGATTTAACATAGAAATAAAGAAGGAAATCTTTTAAAATCTTCTACCCGAACCATAAGGCCTAGAGCTTTGATATCTAGTACAAATCATCATCTATTGACCCTCTACCAAAATACTTCAAAGAATTACCGTATTCTGAAAATTAGCCCTTTTCTTAATGAGCCCTGATTTTACATAGAAATAAAGAAGGAAATCTTTAAAAATCTTCTTCTCACAAACCATAAGGCCTAGAGCTTTGATATTTGGTACAAATCATCATCTATTGACCCTCTTCCAAAATACTTCAAAGAATTACCATATTCTGAAAATTAGCCCGCTTCTTGGCAATCCCTGATTTAACATAGAAATAAATAAGGAAATCTTTTAAAATTTTCTACCTGAACCATAAGGCCTAGAGCTTTGATATTTAGTACAAATCATCATCTATTGACCCTCTACTAAAATACTTCAAAGAATTACCGTATCTTGAAAATTAGCCCTTTTCTTTGTGATCCCTGATTTAACATAGAAATAAAGAAGGAAATCTTTTAAAATCTTCTTCTCCCAAACCATAAGGCCTAGAGCTTTGATATTTAGTACAAATTATCATCTATTGACCCTCTACCAAAATACTTCAAAGAATTACCGTATTCTGAAAATTAGCCCTTTTCTTTGTGATCCCTGATTTTACATAGAAATAAAGAAGGTAATCTTTAAAAATCTTCTTCTCCCAAACCATAAGGCCTAGAGCTTTGATATTTGGTACAAATCATCATCTATTGACCCTCACCCAAAATACTTCAAAGAATTACCATATTCTGAAAATTAGCCCGCTTCTTGGCAATCCCTGATTTAACATAGAAATAAAGAAGGAAATCTTTTAAAATCTTCTACCTGAACCATAAGGCGTAGAGCTTTGATATTTAGTACAAATCATCATCTATTGACCCTCTACCAAAAAACTTCAAAGAATTACTGTATTCTGAAAATTAGCCCTTTTCTTAATGAGCCCTGATTTTACATAGAAATAAAGAAGGAAATCTTTAAAAATCTTCTTCTCACAAACCATAAGGCCTAGAGCTTTGATATTTGGTACAAATCATCATCTATTGACCCTCTTCCAAAATACTTCAAAGAATTACCATATTCTGAAAATTAGCCCGCTTCTTGGCAATCCCTGATTTAACATAGAAATAAATAAGGAAATCTTTTAAAATCTTCTTCTCCCAAACCATAAGGCCTAGAGCTTTGATATTTAGTACAAATCATCATCTATTGACCCTCTACTAAAATACTTCAAAGAATTACCGTATCTTGAAAATTAGCCCTTTTCTTTGTGATCCCTGATTTAACATAGAAATAAAGAAGGAAATCTTTTAAAATCTTCTTCTCCCAAACCATAAGGCCTAGAGCTTTGATATTTAGTACAAATTATCATCTATTGACCCTCTACCAAAAAACTTCAAAGAATTACCGTATTCTGAAAATTAGCCCTTTTCTTTGTGATCCCTGATTTTACATAGAAATAAAGAAGGTAATCTTTAAAAATCTTCTTCTCCCAAACCATAAGGCCTAGAGCTTTGATATTTGGTACAAATCATCATCTATTGACCCTCTTCCAAAATACTTCAAAGAATTACCATATTCTGAAAATTAGCCTTTTTCTTGGCAATCCCTGATTTTACATAGAATTAAAGAAGGAAAACTTAAAAAATCTTCTTCTCCCAAACCATAAGGCCTAAAGCTTTAATATTTTGCACATATCATAATATATTGACCGTCTACCAAAATACTTCAAAGCAATATCATACTCTGAAAATATGCCCTTTTCTGTGCGATTCCTGATTTTACAAAGGAATAAAGAAGGAAATCTTTGAAAATCTTCTTCTCCAAAACCATAAAGAATAGAGCTTTGATATTTGGTACATATCATCAGCCATTGACCCTCTACCAAATTACTTAAAAAATTAGCCCTTTTCTGTGCAATCCCTAATTTTAGTTAGGAATAAATAATGATATCTTTGAAAACCTTCTTCTCCTAAACCATTAGGCTTACAGCTTTTATACTTGGTATGTATTGATGTCTATACTTCAAAGCATTACCATATTCAGGAAATTAGTGCTATATGGTGGGATCATCAATATACCTAGGATTAAAAGAGAAATCTGTTAACATCTTCTCCAAAATAATTAGACAGAGGGCTTTGCCATTTTGTTTATATCATAAAGCCATGAACCATCATACTCAGGGGAGCGATTTAGGACCATCATGGTCCTCTTGTTCTCTTATTCAGTGATTGAATTTTATGCATATGATATTCAAACTTTATCAATAAAGTTTAATCGAGTATGACAATCGAAATTACTGTTCTCAGAAACCAATCTATTTTCGTATTCGTACAGAGTTTGTTTGCAGTTTTAGAGGTGAGTAATGGGTAAACAAACTCGCTCAGAGACTAATTCTGCCTAGATTCTAATTGGAATTATATTGAAATATAGTGTTTTACGCAATAATCAAAAATATCGAGCGGACTGATCCTCAATTGACCGGCCGATATTATGTTAATTGTTCGATCTTTGCAAAAACTAATCACGACCGTTCGAGTAATTTTATCCGATTTTAACTTTTTTAATTTCGATTCATAATCTGATCCACTTCATGAGTATATAGGCCTACTTGTATTCTTACCAAAATTAAGAAAATATGTTTGAATGAGCTTTTATCTTGTTATTTATTTACTGAAAATGAATACTTTCCAGCCACCCTATCTTTTTGTTATACAAATATCCGGCCATCAGGCCGACCTGTATTAAGCAAGCACCTGTCTTAAGCAAGTGATTTTGGCAAATCCCTTGACCGCTTGCTTAAGACAGGTTCGACTGTATATTGAATCAATTTATTGGATGAACATGTTCAAAAAGATTGTCATAGTTTGATCTTTGTAAAACTTCTTACGGTTCATCTTATATCCACCTTTTTTTATTTCTCACTTTTTCTCATATACTTAAAAACATGTACTGTAAAAAAAATTATTCAAAATCTTGAAGAAGCATTTCGTCGTCGGATGACATAAACATCTAAGATAAAGCTTAAAAAAAGCTTTAGTTACTGGTTTGGGTTGCAATTGGCGATTTAATAGTAAAGCAAACGGCGGTGCAATAAGTCACATTCTGCATGGTGGCACCGTTTCAAATCATTGCGTTCTAAGTAATATGTTTTACACAAATATGTAAATCTAAAGAACTCTATTATATATAAGATCGACATATACTTACCTATGTCAGTGCCAATATCGCACAAACCATGAATACGTATACGAAATAGGCATGTATGCAGACAAAAACATAATTTACTCTATTGACTGATGAAATTTCTAAATGTTTTGGAATAAATGTATCTGCTAGTTTAACAATGGGGAAAGGGGTATATACACTTATTTCACTAACTAGGTGACAATAGATGGTCACACCAGTCCTATCATGGCAATTTATGATAATTATGTCATTTTAAAGGGAGGTATCGATGTTTCTGAAATTTAGATAAGAAAAAAATACAAAGTGCCGAAAAATACACTCAAACTAACATTTGATGCTTTAAGTTGAGTCAGGTATTGTCTTGGTGGTAATCTAATAGGCCTAAAGTGGCCTTTTGTGGTTATATCGGAAAGGTTGAGCGGAATTCCAGGTTATTTTTAGATATCACGGAATTCTGCTGTCGACATCGAATGACCTCATTTGCATATGACCCAAAGTCAACTGAAGGTAACAAATTTACTAGCGAAACAGCCAACGTCCTAATTCATGTCACATGAAAGGGTTAGCGCAAAACCATGGTAAGTGTTTATATTCGTAATAATGCTTACGACAGTTTTGGACTGATCTTTACAGAATTAAAGACCGGCTAGCGAACATTACTCCTGATGACATAACGATGACGTTGTGATGTAATTCAAACTAAATTCAAGGCTACATTGATTATTCGCACCACGTGAATGATCATATGTTCTTCGCAACAGTCTTGGATTAATCTGAAAATAGATTAATAGCCTACGTAGGCTATTAGGGAAATACCCTGCTTTTTTCTGATAACCTACCTCAGATTTTTGCAAAACTACTTTTCGGCTTATTGTATTCAAATAGTATACAAGAGGAAATAGAAATAATTAAAGTCTGTGAAATGAAAAAAAACATCGATACCTACCTTTAAGTGTTTTAGCTTTCAAATAAATTCAAAACAGAACTTTAACAATTACAAGATTGGGGTAAAAATGTTTCAATATTTTTTAAAAAGATGAAAAACATCAAATATCAATGGTATTCTTGTATCTTCCTATATAAAAATAGTGTGCATAATATATGGACCGGAACTACCCAGAGTTCAAGGGAAGTAACTGATCAAGTGGAGTAACTATGTATATCGGTAGGGGCCCATTGAGTCTCCCATAATCGAACACCTTAGTAATACAGGCTACCAGTCAACTTGTACCCAAGTCATCTCATACACATTTTGGTCAACTGTACCCAAAATTTGGTAAACTAAGTACCCAAAATAATTATGTATCATGAATTTCAGGAATAATGAATCTTGGGCCTATTTGGCAAGATGAAATTAATTCCATTACAGACAACTAATCCATGAAAAGTTACAACAATTAGAGAATGGCTGACACTAATTTAATTCCATGACAACAAGTACACTGCAGCTCCACTATAACGCTGTTGGTGGGGTCCAAGAAATGAAACAGCGGAAGAAGTGGAGTTATTATGCTATAACGCTGTCCCCCCCCCTCCCCCCCTTCGCCGTAACTGAAATGTTCAAACGTCGGAATCGGAACCAAACACCCGATAACTCGTGATGAAATTCTTGTAACAGGTTTAATTCTATACAAGTTACTAGTCGGGAAATGAGAAACAACTGCAGTTACGAGATTTTAGCAGAAACCGACGAAATTCAGTGTGCGGAGAATTAATTTCTAACCTTACCTTCCCGGTCTATCAGGATTGAATAATCTGTAAATTTCTACAGGTCTATAAATTGTGGTTCTCTTTCTCCCAATATTAAGAAGCTAGAACTTTTACCCGAGACATGTTTTATTATTTTGATAGTCGTCGGCATTAATCTAATTGAATTTAGTTTTACACGGACGTAAATATTTCCATCCTTACACAAAAGGGATAAAATCTAAGTATTCCGCATAGCGACGTCTCCTTGGAGACCGACGGGTTGTTGAACACCTGGGGTTACTGAAGCGTTGAGAAAATGTCGCGTGGATCGACTTTCGAACCTCTTTCGCGATAATGGACTTGGTCTAATTTCATTACCATTGTTGAAAATACGGTAACAATAAACCGATAAAGAACTCTATCTGAACCTAGTCATTTACGGATCGGGAATTTAAACCGACCAGTTGCACGAATACAAAACTGGATTAAACTTTGTAGCCGCTAACTTTTAATCGTAAAAATGAAGGTCATAATAATCGAAAAAAACCGAGACGGCGGAATGTCTGGCTTCATAACAACAAGAGTAAAAAATTCGGTCAGCAAGAATTCTCACAGGGTACGCGTCTGGCAAGTGTCAACTCCGGAAACTCTCCCATAAATAGCTGAACATCTGGCGGCGGCACCTTTGATCACCTTTCCTCCCTCAGAATAAAATAAACTGTACCCGAAAAAACTTGACCTCAAATTTGTCGAAGAGCTTTTAGCCGTGCGTTTGATCATACAGGATGGCATTAAATTTTCGGATTATTGGTAGAAATGCGGAAAAATAACAGTATTTTATTGTAATCTACTTATATTATCTATCCCGTTTCGGATGAGAATCTTCCGATATTGTGACATTTACAATTCAAATTCACGTATTTTCTGAGAAAACGTCGCAACTACGACTGATTGTTTTCAAAGCACATTGTTGCGTTTTTATCTTGAAGCCACTATCCTCTACGAGCTCCGGATACCAGCAAACTATGAAGTGAAATAAATAGTAGGCTCAAGTCAATTTGTCTAATTTCACGCTTGCACATTACTTTAAGAACACGTCCTACCCGGGACTGAAGAAATTAAGAACGCCGAGAGTGAAACAGTCTGATATTTTAATTGCACCACCTTCAAGGTTTGTAACTGAAGGATACCAAGGTGCATGCCTATTCTCTATTGCTTTAAAAAATATAAAAGACCTAAGGCATTGATCATCTCAATGTCAAACAGTAAGACCAAACAATCAAACTGATTTTGTAAATTGAAACACTACGTGTGTCATCAATCAAACAAAGCAATTACATCTGAAGTAATGCATTAATGACCAGGACCGTCCACATAAGGTGTTAAAAACTTACCTGGCTTCGGGTAATTATCGACTTTTATGTGCAACCCTTTTTCTTCGAAGACGGGATGAAAAAATCGCGGCCAAGTCAGCATTAACGTCGTATCTCAGCATCTGCAACCCGAAATGCCCCCCCCCCCCTCCAAAATTTTGGGAGCCAAGTGGACCCCGCGTTATAATGGAGTCAGCGCTGTGCCCGGTAGCGTTATAGAGGAGTTGCAGTGTACCAATTGTTGGGAAAACGTGGCAATGGATTAAGCTAATCGATTTTATCAGTTATTTTTTTCACACCTTCGGGGGTATTTTGGCAAATATAACAGAATAATTAACCTGTTACAACACAATAAAGTTTGGGACAGGCTATAAGTGCAGATAGCGGATGGCAATTTAAAGTTCGCAAAATGAAATAATAATAAGATATAAAGCATTTGGAACAAAAGAGAAAGTTGAAACAAGTTTTCCATTTTCAGCAATGTTTGCCATATTCATTTTTGTCAAGCCAGCTTGTGGTGAGCAATAGTGCTTTAGACCATCTGAATTTGTCTGGACAATTACTCCTACATTTATGGATGGATTTCAAAATAACTTGACACAATTTTTCTCAATTATGATTAGATGTGCCTTTTGAAAGAATTTTTAGGATAGTTCTAATGTTAAGGTCACAGCTCAAGATCAAACACTAAAAGTTTGTCTGTCTGTCCTTTCAAATTTGTGTGGACATTTACTCCTACATATATTGATGGATTTCAAAATAACTTGGCACAATTATTCTCCAGCATGAGTAGATGTTCCATTTGAAAGGATTGGTAGGATAGTTTTAATGTCAAGGTCACAGCTCAATGTCAAATACTAAAATTGTGATTGTAAAGAGCATTTCTCCTACAATTACGGATGAATTTCAAAATAAAGTGGCACAATTATTCTCCATCATGAGTAGATGTGCCATTTGAAAGAATTTTTCTGATAGCTTCAAGGTCAAAGCTCAAGGTCAAACACTAAAATTGTGCTTATCCAGAGCATGATGCTTACAAAACTTTGCTGGCTCGACAGCAATTGTCCTGGGACAACCATTTAGTTATTTAAGTCGACCAAATGTAGGAATAGCTTATGACTTGAATCCATATCAAATCTCCAAAATGGTATGTCCCAGAAAAAAGGAACAAAAATTCAAGTCTGATCAATTATTTCTAGGCATTTTATTATTTTTACTCATGAAAAAAATATAACCTATTTCTCTTACGCTCTTCACCATTTATACTCCTTCCCTTCCTGTCTCTTCCAATCGATTCCTGTAACAATTATTGGATAACATAACATGAGACTACTCTGCTACGCTAATTCCTGTAAATCCAATTTTTATGCCCCGCATCGATAACATCAGGGGTGTATTGTTTTACCGGCGTCCGTTTGTCTGTCTGTCCGTCTCTCTGTCTGCAAAACTTAACCTGCCAACTAAACATTTTCCTATAACTTCAACCCTGATTAAGTTACAATGCTAATATTTGGTATGTAGATAGGTTTCAACAAGGGGCAACTGGGGAAGGTCATTATATCAAGGTCAAGGTCATAATTTTAACCCTTTTCCCTATAACGAAAAAAAAAAAAAAAATCACTTGTTTCTAAAGAATTCCTATTTCGGGGGCATAGTGTATCACAAACACATCTTGTTTTTAAATGGTAAGTGTGCCATGATACTGCTATTTTTTTAAACCAATTATATTTTGATCATCTGACTGTTTTTGTGTGGCACATTGGTTATCTCGGAATTCTTTATTTTACACAATGTTTTCCACAGCCATTAAGGGTAAGCAATTAAACAATGGCTTAGAAAATCTAAAGTCAACTTCAATACATTTCAAGCAATCATTAATGTCAATTACTAATCAATCAATAAAAATCAACTTTTTAGTTCAGAAATCCAACACAATTGATAACTGGTAACACTTTAATTGACTATTCACAACACAACAAAAACATAAAGGCAAACATACAAACATGATAACCTGTATTAAATGTAAAGGACTGCTGCTCCTTGTTGAACAGTTAGTCATGGGCTTCCGAGGCGAGTGACCAACTGTGTCCTTTCAATAAAGGATCCAGCGTGGCCTCTGGACTCGCAACCCTAAATCAGTCTGCTTACTCGATGATACTAGCACACTCGCATTGATTTACTTTAGAAAAGTCAAGGTGACATATAGGTCCATGGGGCCGGGTGTTTCCATTATTCTATATATAAATATATATGTGTAAATGATTTTATTGTAAACAAATTATGTTTATGTTATAACACATGTCACTATAATAATAAAATTTACTTACTTACTTACTTACTGTAATCATTTATTAGCTTTGTTTACATAATTTTAATTCAATTTGCATTATATTTTCTTTCAACTTTTCCTCTGTTGTATAGTCTTCATCTCTTCCGCTAGAACTGAAAATAAATAACAAATAAAAAATATGATGATGGTCATTTTTTCCCATCAGAGGAAAATGGGCACGAGTTGACTCCATATTTTTCACTTTGGATACGAGTTCACCAAATTTTGGGTACGAGTTGATCAAATGGTGTACGAGTTGACTTGGGTACAAGTTGACTGGTTACTGTAATATACATCCAAGGATCAATGCCACACTGCGGCACTGGTAAAACAGAATGGAAAATGAATTTTTGGTTATTTCTCATCTACCTACCCAAATTTCAAGAAGCATCTAATTTGCAACAGCATTAGCAAAAAGAAAAAAAAAAAAACATGAACCCAAAAATATTTGTAAGGAATGACAAAATAGTAAAAACTGGGTTATGGAAGAGTTTTAAGGGATGATTTGTATTTCTTTGATATATTTCATACACTGGCATTGATAAATGTTGTGTTCTTCAAATTTGCGTATTGTTTGTAATACACATGTTAATTTTGAGTGTGCAGAAATAAAACTGATGGAATACAGGAGACTGCTCGAAAAAGGGAAATTTGAGTATACATAAGATGGCAAAACTGGCTTCATTTGAAAGGAATTGCTTGTTATTAAAAATTATTTGATTTTCTTATAATTAAATTTTTCCCTATACATTTTTCTTGTGCAGTGCTCCAGCTAGGCCCTTTCATATGGGCGCCCTGCCCTCAAAGTGCTGCGCCTTGCCCTTTCTTCAATAGCCCTGCCCAAATAGTAGACCCTGTAGTGTCCGTAAATGTTGGCCACTATTCTCATTATGTGAAAGTAAGCAACAAATCTCGTAGACTGATGATAACTTAATTTACAGAAATAATTAAAACTTAAGAAGGGAAAGGATTTTAAATACAGATTTCTGGTGCCGATAGTATACAAAGCATTGCCGAAACCAATCAGCGTAGGTGTGAATGAAGGGAGCATATTGACCATTAGCTGCCAGAACATACCCCTCTTTCTGATAATCTGCTGGCCTCACGACTATCGATACACGCTTGAATTACGATCAAAGGGCTTCTGACCGGCAGTTGTATAATTGCACACTGTCCCCTACTTTTATAGCCACTTGGCCAGATCAGGCGAAGTTTTATGAAACCAGGTGACTTATTCGCCTGAGTCGCCCACTCTGCAGAGCCCTGAAATTACAATTTGTTATTGAGGGAGCAGTTTCCGACAATCTCTACATGCTGTAAATCTTTTTGATAGTTGTAAACAAACACCAATTACTGATTAAATGCTTGCATATAGCTGTAAACAAGACAGTGTGGATGATGATCATATTTGACACCCTTCATTAAGAAATTTCATATTTGTTGTACAGCTTGAATAAATATAGTTTTCATCCTTTCACCATGATTTATTCTTCCCTTTCTGTATCCTCGGAAATTGGGTCAATTCAAGATCTATTGATTATTCTTTTTACACCCCCTCCCACATCCTCCCCCATCTCATCACTTCGTAACTTGAAGTGCCCTTTCGGGGCGCTAGCACCTTGCCCTTTTTCAATCCTAGCTGATGTGTATTGCAGACATAGTGAAGGACTCGGAAATATTGTCAGACCAAAGATTTTAGGGGTCAAATTATAATTTCGTAATTGAGATAGAAATCCTAATAAGCCTAGTAGAAGCAACATCATTTGAGTCCCCTTTTTGTAATCAGTGTACTTTCAAAATTTAAAAATACAAAAACCCTTTGGTAAAATTAGAAAAACAATCAATAATTCTTTTCAAAGTTGATCATAATTCCATCTGTTCTAGCTGTTTATTTATACAATTGATTAAAAAAGAAATTGCGTTTAGTTAGTGGCAGGGATGTCTTAGGTGAAGCTCTTCCAAATTGTTCAAATGATTGAAATCCACCCTTAATTCTGGTTGCCATGGCAAAAAAATGGGAAAATAAGAAAGCTTTAAAAATCTTCTTCTCTGAAACCAAAAGACTAAGAGCTGTTATATTTGGTATGCAGCTCCTCTTAGGGGACATTTATCAGGTTTATTCAAATGATACCACTTGGGTCAAATTTGGGCCCCGCACAGGCACACCTCATTTTACATTGAGACAAAGAAAGAAAACTTTACAAATATTCTTCCAAGAGCTTTGATATTTGGTATGCCGCAAAGACCGATCAAAAGTAAGTGGAACTGTAACACTGCCTCTTCTTCTTTAATTATCATACATATGTTTTGTGTATTTTCAGACTTGCATTTAGCATTTTGAATTGGAGATTCATAGAACCTATGAAGGAAAGTTCCAATAGAAAAGAATCATTACTCTATTTAATGTACTTCGTTATTTATTGCCTCACAATTTGCTACCAAGAAAGTTGAAAAACACCTAATTTCAATTTGGACCGGTCTAAAATTTTACTGTCTGGTAATTGGTTAAATTTGACTTCAACTTTTATAGGCCCCCGGAATGGTTTTATAGATTACACAATGGAAGTTCAGGAATCAAGCATGACAAATGGGATAAAGATAGAAGAGCCAGAGACAGAGTCACAAGATGTGGCATCCTATGATGTGGCAGAGATTGAGGAGAATCTGAAGTCCATGACTATCCAAGTTACCTTGGAACAGGAATCTGCAATGGAGGCTTTCTTTCAGATCAACAACTGGCAGTTGATAAAAGGTGAACTGAAGGACTAGATTTTTTCTTTTTGTTTTTATTTGAATGAATTTGAAAAATCTTCCTTAAAATATTATATGCATTTTAAAAAAATGCCAACTCTTGGGACTGCAAAAATATATATTAACCCATTCCCACACAGTGACTTTTTTTGTCGCCCCCCCCCCCCAAGAAAAACAATTGGGAAAACATTGTGTAAAACGAAGAAATGGCTATAAAGTTGAAAAATCTTAAATTTCATAAACTTTTAATTGTCATCTGCAACTCCTTGCAATTTGGACCAGTCTAAAATGTTGCTGTCTGGTAATGGGTTAAGTTAATTGTGGCTTTGTTGTGACAAATCATCATTTTTTTATTTTTCTTTCAATCAAAAAATCAATGGACTGATCAAATTATTCATTTAGACCAGAAATAAACTTTGAACAAAGACATTGGACACCATTTATGTGAAGCATTTTTATAAGCCCGTCGAAGACGGGACGTATTATGGGATCACCCAAGGTGTTCGGTCCTCCTGGTGTCCGGCGGTGTCCACTTCTTTGTCCGGAGCATAACATTGACACCGTAAGTCCGATTGACTTAAAACTTGGCAGTTATATTCTTCTCATCAATACTGAGTGCAGTGCTCAATAACCATAACTCTACCTGGCCTATTTTTTGAGTTATTGCCCTTTGTTGTTTTTCATACTCAAATCTTGTCCGGAGTATATCTCTAAAAGTATTATAGCCAGGATCATGAAACTTCATGGGTGTATAGATCTGAGCAAGGGGAGGGGCAGTGCATAAGAGCCATGACTCTACCTGTCCTATTTTTTGAGTTATTGCCGTTTCTTGATTTTCATACTTGAATCTTGTCTGGAGTATATCTCTAAAGGTATAATAGCTAGAATCATGAAATTTCATGGATGGATAGAACTCACCAAGTAGGAGTGCAGTGTACAAGGACCATAACACTACCTAGCCTATTTTTAGCTCACCTGAGCACAAAGTGCGAGGTGAGCTATTGTGATCGGTCGTTGTCCGTCGTCCGTCCGTCCGTCTGTCCGTCTGTCCGTCTGTCCGTCCGTCCACAATTTCTTTAAAAATCTTCTCCTCCTAAACCAGTAGGCCAATCAAGCTTAAACTTTGCAGGGATGTTCCTTGGGTGAAGTTCTACAAAAGATGTTAAAAGAATTTAATTCCATCAAAAACTCTGGTTGCCGCGGCATGTGAAAATGGGAATCTTAAGTAAATCTGTAAAAATCTTTAAAAATCTTCTCCTCCTAAACCAGTAGGCCAATCAAGCTGAAACTTTGTAGGGATGTTCCTTTGGTGAAGTTCTACAAAAGTTGTTAAAAGAATTTAATTCTGTCAAAAACTCTGGTTGCCGCGGCATGTGAAAATGGGAATCTTTAGTATATCTGTAAAAATCTTTAAAAATCTTCTCCTCCTAAACCAGTAGGCCAATCAAGCTGAAACTTTGCAGGGATGTTCCTTGGTTGAAGCTTTCCAAAAGTTGTTAAAAGAATTTAATTCCATGAAAAACTCTTGTAGCCATGGCATATGAAAATGGGAAATTTTAGAAAATCTATGTTGTCTTTTTTCTCACAGACTACAAGGCCAAAGGCATTTATATTTTATATAGAGCTTAATCATATGGTTCTCTACCAAATTTTTAAATATTTTATCTCTGGGGTCAAAAATGGCCCCGCCCTTGAGGTCCGAAGTTTGGGAAAATGCTTACTTAGAGCAATTTCAAAAGACTTCTCCTCTTAAACTATAAGGTCTAGGTTTTTATACGCCCGTCAAAGACGGGACGTATTATGGGATCACCCGTGGTGTCCGGGCGTCCGGCCGTCCGGGCGTCCGGTTGTCCGGCGGTGTCCACTTCTTTGTCCGGAGCATAACTCTGTCACCGTAAGTCCGATTGACTTTAAACTTGGCAGTTATATTCTTCTCATCAATACGGAGTGCAGTGCCCAATAACAATAACTATTTTTTGAGTTATTGCCCTTTGTTGTTTTTCATACTTGAATCTTGTCCGGAGTATATCTCTAAAAGTATTATAGCTAGGATCATGAAACTTCATGGGTGTATAGATCTCACCAAGGGGGAGTGCAGTGCACAAGAACCATAACTCTACCTATCCTATTTTTTGAGTTATTGCCCTTTGTTGTTTTTCATACTTGAATCATGTCCAGAGTATATCTCTAAAAGTATTATAGCTAGGATCATGAAACTTCATGGGTGTATAGATCTCACCAAGGGGGAGTGCAGTGCACAATAACCATAACTCTACCTAGCCTATTTTTTGAGTTATTGCCCTTTGTTGTTTTTCATACTTGAATCTTGTCCGGAGTATATCTCTAAAAGTATTATAGCTAGGATCATGAAACTTCATGGGTGTATAGATCTAACCAAGGGGGAGTGCAGTGCACAAGAACCATAACTCTACCTGGCCTATTTTTTGAGTTATTGCCCTTTGTTGTTTTCCATACTTGAATCTTGTCCGGAGTATATCTCTAAAATTATAATAGCTAGTATCATGAAACTTCATAGACGGATAGAGCTCACCAAGTGGGAGTGCAGTGTACAATAACCATAACTCTACCTAGCCTATTTTTTGAGTTGTTGCCCTTTGTTGTTTTTCATACTTGAATCTTGTCCAGAGTATATCTCTAAAATTATAATAGCTAGAATCATGAAACTTCATGGATGTATAGATCTCACCAAGGGGGAGTGCAGTGCACAAGAACCATAACTCTACCTGGCCTATTTTTTGAGTTATTGCCCTTTGTTGTTTTCCATACTTGAATCTTGTCCGGAGTATATCTCTAAAAGTATAATAGCTAGGATCATGAAATTTCATGGGTGTATAGATCTCACCAAGGGGGAGTGCAGTGCACAAGAACCATAACTCTACCTAGCCTATTTTTTGAGTTATTGCCCTTTGTTGTTTTTCATACTTGAATCTTGTCCGGAGTATATCTCTAAAAGTATTATTGCTAGAATCATGAAATTACATGGATGGATAGAGCCCACCAAGTGGGAATGCAGTGTACAAGAACCATAACTCTACCTAGCCTATTTATTGAGTTATTGCCCTTTGTTGTTTTTCATACTTGAATCTTGTCCGGAGTATATCTCTAAAAGTATAATAGCTAGAATCATGAAACTTCATGGATGGATAGAGCTCACCAAGGGGGAGTGCAGTGTACAAGAACCATAACTCTACCTAGCGTATATTTTGAGTTATTGCCCTTTGTTGTTTTTCATACTTTGTTTGACAAAAAAATTCATTCAAAATAACCTCAGTTCTATTCAAACCCCCAGTTAATATTAAGCAGTTTGACGGGCGTATCTTGTGACAGTTTGGCACCTTGTTCATATTTGGTATGGAGCATAACTAGATGGTTTTGTACTATATCACTAAAAGTTGTCTTCCTCAGGTCAAAAACGGCCTTGCACTAGGGGTCAAAAATTTGGAAAAACGCAAAATTTGAGTATGTTAAAAAAAAAATTCTTCATTTAAAGGAGGAGGGCATTTATATTTTGATTGTAGCATAGCCTGGCTGTTATCTATCAGTTTTGATCAAATTATGCCTGTAGGTTAATAAACACCCCTTCCCTGGGTGTCCAAAGTTTGTAAAAAAGCTTCATTAGACCATGTTCAATAGTCTTTTCCTCCCAATCTACAAAGTCTAAGGCATTCATATTTTGTATATAGCATACCCAGATGGTTCTCTGCCATGTTAGCTAAAATGTTAGCCCTGGGATAAAACATGGCACTGCCCCAGAGGTCAAAATTTTTTGAAAACACTCAATTAGAGCAACATCAAAAGTTTTCTCCTTCTGAAGGTGAAGGGCATACATATTTGGTATGTAGCATGACTAAATAATTTTGTACTATGTAACAGGAAAACATGCTCTTAGGATAAAAAATGTCTCTGCTCCTGGGGTTGAAAATTGTGTAAATTGCATTGAAAGAATTCTTCTTAAATATAGGCTCTAGAGCATTTACATTAAAAACAAAGGATAACATTATTGTTATCTACCATGTTTATATCCTTTTGACAAACATGGTCCTTCCCAAGGCATCCAAAGATATGAAAAACGCTCAATAAGAGCATGTTCAAATATCTTCCACTCCTCATGTATAAGTTGTAATGCATTCATATTTTGATGTATAGTACATCCAGATTGTTCTCTACCAAGGTTGCTAAAATTACACCCATTGAAGTTGCAGACTGTAATTAGAGTTTGATTGAAATCTAAATACAAAGAATTGCAGGTAGAAAACACTGTGAGAAATGGATAAATTGCTTGTCACTCCCTTTCTCACTATGTATTTTTCAAACCTATTTTCCCTGAGGGTGACAAATTCTGGGATAGTTTGGTAATGGATTAAACTATAAAGCCAAAGGTATTCATTATTATTGTAAAACATTACTTGATTGTTTTGTACAAAGCCCAAAATCTTATATATCTTTTATAAGTTGTGTCTTTTTTATACTTAAAAGTACTGTAATTTGGAGATGCCTCAGGTGAGCGATTTAGGACCATCATGGTCCTCTTGTTTGAGTTATTGCCCTTTGTTGTTTTTCATACTTGAATCTTGTCCGGAGTATATCTCTAAAAGTATTATAGCTAGGATCATGAAGCTTCATGGGTGAATAGATCTCACCAAGGGGGGGGGGGGTGTGCAGTGCACAAGAACCATAACTCTACCTGGCCTATTTTTTGAGTTATTGCCTTTTGTTGTTTTTCATACTTGAATCTTGTCCGGAGTATATCTCTAAAAGTGTAATAGCTATAATCATGAAATTTCATGGATGGATAGAGCTCTTCAAGTGGGAGTGCAGTGTACAAGAACCATAACACTACCTGGCCTATTTTTTTAGTTATTGCCCTTTGTTGTTTTTCATACTTGAATCTTGTCCGGAGGATATCCTTAAAAGTATAATAGCTACAATCATGAAACTTCATGGGTGTATAGATCTCATCAAGGGTGAGTGCAGTGCACAAGAACCATAACTCTACCTAGCCTATTTTTTTAGTTATTGCCCTTTGTTGTTTTTCATACTTGAATCTTGTCCAGAGTATATCTCTAAAAGTGTAATAGCTAGTATCATAAAATTTCATGGATGGATAGAGCTCACCAAGTGGGAGTGCAGTGTACAAGATCCATAACTCTACCTAGCCTATTTTTTGAGTTATTGCCTTTTGTTGTTTTTCATACTTGAATCTTGTCCAGAGTATATCTCTAAAAGTATTATAGCTAGGATCTTGAAACTTCATGGGTGTATAGATCTCACCAAGGGGGAGTGCAGTGCACAAGAACCATAACTCTACCTGGCCTATTTTTAGTTTACCTGAGCACAAAGTGCAAGGTGAGCTATTGTGATCGGTCATTGTCCGTCGTCCGTTTGTCCTTCTGTCCGTCCGTCCACATTTTCTTTTAAAATCTTCCCCTCCTAAACCAGTAGGCCAATCAAGCTGAAACTTTGAAGGGATGTTCCTTGGGTGAAGTTCTTCAAAAGTTGTTAAAAGAATTTAATTCCGTCAAAAACTCTGGTTGGCGCGGCATATTAAAATGGGAATCTTTAGTAGTTGTTAAAAGAATTTAATTCCGTCAAAAACTCTGGTTGCCGCGGCATTTGAAAATGGGAATCTTTAGTAATTCTTTAAATATCTTTAAAAATCTTCTTCTCCTAAACCAGTTGGCCAATCAAGCTGAAACTTTGCAGGGATGTTCATTGCGTGAAGTTCTTCAAAAGTTGTTAAAAGAATTTAATTCCGTCAAAAACTCTGGTTGCCGCGGCATTTGAAAATGGGAATCTTTAGTAATTCTTTGAATATCTTTAAAAATCTTCTTCTCCTAAACCAGTTGGCCAATCAAGCTGAAACTTTGCAGGGATGTTCATTGGATGAAGCTCTTCAAAAGTTGTTAAAAGAATTTAATTCCGTCAAAAACTCTGGTTGCCGCGTCATATGAAAATTGGAAATTTTAGTAAATCTTTGATGTTGTTTTTTTCATAGACTACAAGGCCAAAGGCCTTTTTATTTTGTAAAGAGCTTAATCATATGGTTCTCTATCAGGTTTTTAAATATTTAATCTTAGGGTCAAAAATGGCCCCTCCCCTGAGGTCCTAAGTTTGGAAAAATTCTTAATAAGAGCAATTTCAAAAGGCTTCTCCTCTTAAACTATAAGGTCTAGGATATTCATATTTGGTATGTAGCAAAACTAGATGGTTTTGTACTATATCACAAAAAAGTTTTCATCCAAGGGTCAAAAACGCCCTGACTAGGGGTCCAAAAATTTGGAAAAACCGCAAAATTTGAGTATGTTGAAAAAAATTCTTCATTTTAAGGCAGAGGGCATTTATATTTTGAGTGTAGCATAGCCTGGCTGTTATCTATCAATTTTGATTTAATTATGCCTGTAGGTTAAAAAACACCCCTTCCCTGGGTGTCCAAAGTTCGTAAAAATGCTCAATTAGACCATGTTCAACAGTTTTCTCCTCCTAATCTACAAAGTCTAAAGTATTCATATTTGATTTATAGCATAACCAGATGGTTCTCTACTATGTTAGCTAAAATCTTAGCTCTGGGATAAAGCAAAGCACTGCCCCAGAGGTCCCAAATTTTGGAAAACACCAAAATAGAGCAACTTCAAAAGTCTTCTCCTTCTGAAATATAGATGAAGGGCATTCATATTTGGTATGTAGCATGACTAAATAATTTTGTACTATGTTACAGGAAAATATGCTCTTAGGATAAAAAATGTCTCTGCTCCTGGGATTGAAAATTGCCTAAATCGCATTGAAAGGATTCTTCTTAAATAGAAATGGAGAAATTGCTTGCTTTTTCACAATGCTTTTTCAAACCTTTTTCCCTGAGGGTGACAAATTCTGGGATAGTTTGGTAATCGATTAAACTATGAAGCCAGGGCATTCATTTTCACTTGAAAGCATTACTGGATTGTTTTGTACAAAGCCCAAAATCTTATATTTGTTTTATTTATTTTGCTCAAGTTGTGTCTTTTTTATACAAAAAAGTACTATAATTTGCAGATGCCTCAGGTGAGCGATTTAGGACCATCATGGTCCTCTTGTTTGAGTTATTGCCCTTTCTTGTTTTTCATACTTGAATCTTGTCCGGAGTATATCTCTAAAAGTATAATAGCTAGAATCATGAAATTTCATGGATGGATAGAGCTCACCAAGTGGGAGTGCAGTGCACAAGAACCATAACTCTACCTAGCCTATTTTTTGAGTTATTGTCCTTTGTTGTTTTTCATACTTGAATCTTGTCCGGAGTATATCTCTAAAAGTATTATAGCTAGGATCATGAAACTTCATGGATGGATAGAGCTCACCAAGTGGGAGTGCAGTGTACAAGAACCATAACTCTACCTAGCCAATTTTTTGAGTAATTGCCCTTTGTTGTTTTTCATACTCGAATCTTGTCCGGAGTATATCTCTAAAAGTATTACAGCTAGGATCATGAAACTTCATGGGTGTATAGATCTCACCAAGGGGGAGTGCAGTGCATAATAACCATAACTCCTCCTGGCCTATTTTTTGAGTTAATGCCCTTTGTTGTTTTTCATACTTGAATCTTGTCCGGAGTATATCTCTAAAAGTATAAAAGCTAGAATCATGAAATTTCATGGATGGATAGAGCTCACCAAGTGGGAGTGCAGTGTACAAGAACCATAACTCTACCTACTTCTTGAGTAGATGTGCCATTTGTAAGGGTCCAGGTCAGAGATGAAGATCAGATTTTTAGGTCACCTGACCAAATGGTCATGGTGACCTATTGCAATCATCGTTTGTCCGGAGTATATCTCTAAAAGTATTATAGCTAGGATCATGAAACTTCATGGATGGATAGAGCTCACCAAGTGGGAGTGCAGTGTACAAGAACCATAACTCTACCTAGCCAATTTTTTGAGTAATTGCCCTTTGTTGTTTTTCATACTCGAATCTTGTCCGGAGTATATCTCTAAAAGTATTACAGCTAGGATCATGAAACTTCATGGGTGTATAGATCTCACCAAGGGGGAGTGCAGTGCATAATAACCATAACTCTTCCTGGCCTATTTTTTGAGTTAATGCCCTTTGTTGTTTTTCATACTTGAATCTTGTCCGGAGTATATCTCTAAAAGTATAAAAGCTAGAATCATGAAATTTCATGGATGGATAGAGCTCACCAAGTGGGAGTGCAGTGTACAAGAACCATAACTCTACCTACTTCTTGAGTAGATGTGCCATTTGTAAGGGTCCAGGTCAGAGATGAAGATCAGATTTTTAGGTCACCTGACCAAATGGTCATGGTGACCTATTGCAATCATCGTTTGTCCGTCGTCGTCCGTCGTCCGTTAACTTTTAAACATTTTCATCTTCTTCTAAAGAACTAATGGGCGGATTTCAACCAAACTTGGTAGAAAGCATGATTTGGGGATGCCAATTCAAGTTTGTGAAAATAGGGGTTATGGGGGTCATAGGGGCCCAAATAGGGGCCAAAAAGGGGTAATTTTTGGTACTTCTTTAAAAATCTTCTTCTAATAAATCGTTAATGCCAGAGCTTAAATATTTTGTGTGCATGACAACTAGGACAGGTATATTATAAATTGTGAAATTCATGCCCCTGGGGTCATGTATGGGGCCACACCCAGAGGTCAAAGTTCATCATGTTAAAAAATTCACATTTTCACCTTCTTCTGATGAAGTACAAAGCCAATTTCAAAGAAACTTGGTGAAAAGCATCATTTGGTAATGGTTATTCAGATTTGTGAAAATAAAAAGGCTGTGGGGTCAGGGGGCCCTAAAATGGGGACCAAAAGGGGGTAATTTTGGTATCTTATAAATATTTCATCTTCTTCTCAAGAACTACTGGGCGGATTTCAACCAAACTTGGTAGAAAGCATGATTGGGGGATGCCAATTCAAGTTTGTGAAAATAGGGGTTCTGGGGGTCATAGGGGCCCAAATAGGGGCCAAAAAGGGGTAATTTTTGGTACTTCTTTAAAAATCTTCTTCTAATAAACCATTAATGCCAGAGCTTAAATATTTTTTGTACATGACAACTAGGACAGGTATATTATAAATTGTGAAATTCATGTCCCTGGGGTCATGTATGGGGCCACACCCAGAGGTCAAAGTTCATCATGTTAAAAAATTCACATTTTCATCTTCTTCTGATGAAGTACAAAGCCAATTTCAAAGAAACTTGGTGAAAAGCATCATTTGGTAATGGTTATTCGGATTTGTGAAAATAAAAAGGCTGGGGGGTCAGGGGGCCCCAAAATGGGGACCAAAAGGGGGTAATTTTTGGTAACTTTTAAATATTTCATCTTCTTCTCAAGAACTACTGGGCGGATTTCAACCAAACTTGGTAGAAAGCATGATTGGGGGATGCCAATTCAAGTTTGTGAAAATAGGGGTTATGGGGGTCAAAGGGGCCCAAATAGGGGGCAAAAAGGGGTAATTTTTGGTACTTCTTTAAAAATCTTCTTCTAATAAACTGTTAATGCCAGGGCTTAAATATTCTGTGTGCATGACAACTAGGACAGGTATATTATAAATTGTGAAATTCATGTCCCTGGGGTCATGTATGGGGCCACACCCAGAGGTCAAAGTTCATCATGTTAAAAAATTCACATTTTCACCTTCTTCTGATGAAGTACTAAGCCAATTTCAAACTAACTTGGTGAAAAGCATCATTGGGTACTGATTATACAGATTTGTGAAAATTAAAAGGCTGGAGGTCAGGGGTGCCTAAAATGGGGACCAAAAGGGGGTCATTTTTGGTAACTTTTAAACATTTTCATCTTTTTCTCAAGAACTACTGAGGGGATTTCAACCAAACCTTTTTCTAATTCTTTCAAACAAAATCACTTGTCTTGGTGCTCTTTTACTCAGGTGACCGTTAAGGCCCACTGGGCCTCTTGTTGTTTGAACCATTAGTATTGCATTATTGGACAGAGTTTAATATTGATTTATACCTCCATCATGAGTTGACCTGACGGTTGAAATTTGGGGTCATGCAGGTCAAAGGTCAAGGTCTTTCTTGAACAGTGATCTGCCAAGGTTTTGGAAACAAGAGGACAATGTCCCCATGGTCTAAAAAGAGTGGAATATTTTACAAATTTAATGGATCACACCGATAGTCTAATTGCCAGGTAACTGGAACTGCAAGGAAAGTGTCCCAATGGTTTTAAAAAACTGGGGAAATTTATGATTTTTAGCTCTATTGGCTGAAAGTCGGCTGGCTTTTGTCATGGCGTTGTGTCCATTGTGTGTCCGGTCGTGCATCTGTCCGTCCCTCCCTAAGCTTTTACTTTAAAAAACTTCTCCTTAGAAAGTACTGAACAGAATTCAACCAAATTTCACAGAAAGATCCCTCGGTGACCCTTTATCAGATTCCTAAAAAAAAATTTGATCGGATGATAACTATGGCTCAAATGGGCAGGGCTGATTTCCATATATGGTGAAACCTTTAAAGATCTTCTCAGAAACCAGAGGATGTCTTTCAATCAAAGTTCAAAGGAATGATCCTTGGGTGACCCTTTATCAGATTCCTTTAAAGAATTTTGATCGGATGTCAAAGCCATGGCTTTAATGGACAGGCTTATTTCCTTATATGGTGAAACCTTTGAAAATGAACTTCTCAGAAACCAGCAAATGGATCTCAACCTAATTTCACAGTAATGAACCTCAGATTACCCTTTATCAGATTACTTCAAATAATTTTAGTCAGATGAAAAGCATGGCTAAAATGGATAGGGCTAATTTCCATAGTTATTAGATTTCAACCAAATTTTACTGAAATGATCCTCTGGATTTTGATATTTTGAAAACATAGCTTTTATGGTCGTGACTTATGCCCATTTTAGGTATATAATGAATATTTTTTAAAAATTTGTTAATACCTTTTTCATCTGACCTAGTAAATAAAAATGACCTTTGT